>CM037153.1:27915001-28515001 GCA_020921065.1 Vaccinium darrowii | reverse complement strand
TTTGGTCTTTGACTTTGGCCTGTTCACCTCTAGTGTTTTTTTTATTCTCTCAGTTTTCATTTTGTATTCACAGAGACGAGAGCCTAGAAAATAGAAATATAAATTCAGGTTCTAGATCTGTCCCTTGCCCCTTTTTCTTTTTGATAAATTACAGATCTTTTTTCCTTTTTGATTAATTACAAACAGTCCCAAGATTGTGGGTTGGGCTAAGTTTGGGCCAAGATTTGAATGGGTTGGGCTAAAAAAAACTTACGGGATGGGCTGAAATGTATCCGTCATTGGGATTGGGTGTTCAAACATTTTGGATAGGGGGTTCAAACATTTTGATATGGTGTTCAAAATGAATAAAAATTTTAATTTTTCTTTTACATGTATTTATAAATAATAATAATAATAATAATAATAATAATAATAATAATAAATCCATTGCGTTAGATAGATAATCTATTTGCAAGAAACCAAATTTCCATATAGGAGGACGGACGACTATGAGACTCAAAGCATTTTCGGTGAAGTTCCTTAACCTATGGAACGGTATTACAAAGAAAAGCAGAAATCAAAAAAATCTTATTTAGGGAGGTAATGGAGGAAATAAAAACGATTTCAGGTTATTACTTATTACAAGAGATAGTTAAAGAAATAGAAAAAATATTCTTATTATGAAAGAAATCAAAAAAAGATTATGGATAGATCGTCAGCTTGATAATGGTTATATTTTGTATTACTATAGAGGAAAGTCGATTCACAGTTTATCGGTAATCCTTAAGTCGTTATTTTTGTCAATTTTTTTTACATGTATTTCTAGAAAAAAAATAATTTGGGATGTTCGGGTGACCACCCTAAGCTCCACTTCGAGGCGTCTCTGTTAATAAGAGACTAGAAATCTGTTTAGTATTAAATAAACTAGCATAAACCCGTTCTATATACGAATGGCAATTGGAAGAAAAATATCAAATCAACCCAAACCGAGCCTTGTGTCCCAATCAATATAGGTCAGCTACATGAATCTTTTTTTTTTTTTTCCATTGAGTTCTATCGAAGGCTACATGATTACTGGGTTTTAGAATAGTCATATTCTTGCGGACTATAGCTTCTAATGTCAATTTGGGTCTTTCTCTCCCCATAACGTTATCACCCAAATCTATTCTATCATCTAGCTTAACCACTGCATCTATAGGTCTATGATAGACAAATCCAAACCACTTTAGCCTTTTTTTTTTTTTTTTTTGCTTGGCAAAAGAAATTTATTAATCTTTGAAGAGAAGAACAAAGATCAAATGGACGAAGGGAGAAGGAAACAAGAAGCTCCAACAGCCCGAGACCCAAAAGAAACACATGCAGGCAAGAAGCCAACCACGACCACAACGACCAAAAAAGAAAGCCCCACCAAAACCAACCACCCAAAACACCTAAAGGCCACCAAACCCAACCAAAAAGCCCAAAAAAACAAACATAGCCATAGACCCAATAAGAGAAGACCCATAACACGAAAAACACCGGCAAGCAGAACAACACCGAACCCCTTACAAGCCATCAACGAGATCCCCACATCAGCAGAAAAGAGCAAGACATCAGGAAATGAAACACCAACGGAGCAAACACCAAACGACAAACTTTAGTCTATTTTCCTGCAACTTCTTGTCTATATGTGCTATACCCACCATCTCACTAACGGTTTCAATTCTAATTCCATCTTTCTAGTCTTTCGCACATCCATTTCAGCATTCTCATCTCAATTCTACCCATCTTACTCACTTGTTGTTTCTTGATAGGCTAGCATTCTATCCCATAAAGCATCGTTCGTCTGATAACAGTTTGTGGGGAAGGTTAGCATGTAGACTTATTTGACCAAGGACGACCGTTGGCTGACCAACCTAGGATCACCACGTGGGAAATAAGTCCACAATGGACACGTCAGATTCTGAATAAAGTCAATATGTTGAGTGAAACCACACCGTGAATATATATACCTTGCAGAAGAATAAGATTAAAACATATTAGCCCAAGTATAGGGTGCCTTTCATAAGGGGACCCCGTATCATGAGGGATTCACCTGTCGTGACCCTTCCAAAAAGGAATTAATGCTACGGGAAGTTGCTATCACCTATGAACTTAGACTCACGACCATGTCTAACCATAAGGCAGGGTCAGAAAGGTCATTTAAGACACGATTATGATATTGGCATGACCCAGAGGGGTTGCAGCTATGTTGGCGATTCAGGAGCTGAATGGTCTTGTAGTCAGAGGGAGGAAGATTTTGGTCAAGATAGCTACGTTCGACTCTACGGAGAGGAATTTCCAATTAGATCTGAATCATTTCAATGGAGTAAAAGGGAAACAAAGGGTAATGAGTCCAAAGGAGTTAGGCTTTCAAAATGGGGTGGGTACGAGTAGTGTCTTCAAGCCAAAGGAATGGAGGAAGGGCTCCAATACTTTCTCAGATGTGGTTAGAGGTACAGCTATGTATGAGCCTTCAATTAAACAAGATGAAATCGGGAACGAATGGTTAAACAGGAGTGCTGCGGTCAAGCTTTCACCTTCGAAATCCATGGTGCTCATCCAAACTCATCTCACAAATCTGGGTTATTTGGATATCCAGGTTCGACCGATGGGAGGGGAACAAGTTATTCTCACTTTGCCCTCCATTGAAGCTCGAGATTCTATTTTCAATAACAGGGAATTTTCCTGGCTTAAGGACTGGTTTGTAGAGATTTGCAGTTGGGACAAATCTGCAATCATACCTCCATCGTGCCTAATTTGGTTAAACTGCTATGGGGTTCCAGTTCATCTATGGAACTCATGTATGTTTAATAAGTTAGGGAACAATTGGGGAGGGTTGTCCAAATTAGTAATGATACGGTGCAAGAAGTCACATTCTCGGCAGGAAAAGTGCTCATATCTATTGAGTATATGGATACAACAACCAAGTGGTGTTGGTGGAAAATAAGGGTGTTAAATTCAAAGTGAGGATCATTGAGGAACAAGTTGTTATTAACACCATTCTGAGAACCAATTGCACCTGTAAGGGATGCGGGAAAAAGGAGGAGCTATACGAAGAAGACGATGGCATGGATGGTGAGTCACAAAAGGAGGAGTATGTCGCAGACAATGGTAGCAAGCAAGCGGTACACATGGAAGAAGTGAATGAGAGTGCATATGACACACTGGAAATAATAAATGAGATAGTTGAGACAACTAATGAAAATGCTTTGCAGTTAGTGGGCAGATGCAACTTGAGGGAATCAACGAGCAATCCCTCGGGCCACCAAATTTCATCATTGGAAAGGGGAGACATTAGCATGGGGGAGGGTGTTAGAAATTTCCATGTGCATGACTACTGCTCAGACTTTCTGAAGGGTCAAACACTGAGGCTAAACACAATTACAACCCCTTTTACTACTTCTGGGCCAGTCAATTTGGCGGGCCTAGAAAAGAGCAATCAGATGAATGGGAGGGAGGTTTTTAAGATAGTTAGGGCCTAGAAAAAAGCAATCAGATGAATGGGAGGGAGGTTTTTAAGATAGTTAAAGATACTACTACAAAGGTTCCAGATAAGGAGGAGAAAACCAAAACAAGGAGAAAGAAGAAGTCTGTTGAGGATATTTTGGGATTAACAAAATCAACCAATGATAGGAAGAAACAAAAGTGTGTGGTCTATAGATCAGCAGATGCTGTTGTGGCCCTTTCAGTCTCCACTGAAGGGATCATTAACAAGAACAAAATTTTGTTAAACGAGGCTCAAGCTGCATGGGCTTTTGACAAACTTTTGGGAAATGACTACAAAGGTTCAGACGATGAAGTGGTTAGCAAGTTGCTGCAGATGGAAGTTCAAGATGAGGAAAGGGCAGCCAAACATGCCTTAGTTCCTGCTGTTTCTTAATGCTGTAATTTTTTACGGGAGAGTTCTCAAGCCCGTCAATATGAAGATCATGTCATGGAATGTTTGGGGCTTGGGCATTAGGGAAAAAAGAAGGAAAATGAAGTAGTTTTGAAGAGACAAAAAGGTTCACTGAATATCATTTCTTGGAGTGGAATCTGATGGTAGTGCGGTGGGGATTCTCACAATTTGGAATTCTAATTTTTTTCAAGATAGTAAAGTGTTCAGCAACAGAATCTTCCTACTTATGTAAGGAAGTTCAGCAAGAATCTGGAGATTCAGCATTGGAAATTCCATTTCAATATTGGAAATTCCATTTCAATAAAAGGTTATACCAATGGGTGGAGGAAGCTATCATAGCTATGTAAGAAATGCTGGACAGTGTGGGAGCAATTTCATCAAATGGCAGGGAGGTTTATCTCACATGGGTTGTTTGTACCTTCAATAGGTCTAATCTAGTCACAAGATGACTTGGGATTGCATACTATTGTCTGTAATTTGGTTCATTTGAATCATGGGAAACAATTTAGATTTGATAGCTCTTTGAATCTAGGTGTTGGTCTTGGAGTTATTTAAGCTCAGAGTGGGTTTTGGGTTAAAACAAGATTGGACCCTCATGCATATATTCATCGACTTCATTCATGATTTGGAGTGTATCTTAGTTGCTGCTTATTTGTGATCATGATTTGCTCTAGTTCTGAGTTTTTGGTGTCAAATCTGGGGTCTCCATGCATCAATTCTTATCTGGGGGCACATTATGGCTCATCCTAGCCTTCATGGTGATGCTATTTTTGCAGATCCGAGGTCTAGTTATCTCGCTTCTGCTCTGCTGCATTCAGAAACCGTGTCTACTATTGCTATGGTGCTTTGCTAGTTGCTGCTAGGGTCAGTTTTGCATTTGTTGCAACAGTGCTTTTTTGTTATTGTATTTTGATGTATCAAGAGTGGGGAGTTGGTTGGGTCCTCTATATTTTTTTTTGGGTTCTTTTCGATTGACTACTTGTCAATCTATGTTTGTATTTTCATAGTTTAATGTTATTCTCCTTTTGCTTTAAAAAAAAAAAGAGGGGTTGCAGCTATGCCTATATAAATGTAATGACCCTAAATTTCATTTTAATAATTCAATAATTCTCTATTAAATTATGTTAAATTTATTATTTCCTTTTTGATTATCTAAAATTCCTTCTAATTATTTAATTTGGTATATCTAGTCATGCACCCGCAATGTATAAGCCAAGTACTGCATCAACTACACACCAAAACTTACCCAAAATTCCCCATAATATCTTGTCGCCTTTTTTCCCAACATAATCCTATTTTCCTTTCTCTCCACGAAAGAATAAATTGTATTCTTATTCTTATTCCGTTTTGTTCCGACTCCCCATGAATATGGGGATTGTATCTAGAGAGAGAGAGAGAGAGAGAGAGAGAGAGAGAGAGAGAGAGAGAGATGTGCATGTGTGTATATTTTGGCCTAGAATACATCCCATGAATCTAGGAATTTTGCCTCGATTTTGTTCTCCCACTTAATGGGAAGATTCACCAAATATTCACTAGGAGTTTCCCTAGATTTATTAGCCTATTAGGCTTATGCCTATTTAGTGTACACTTGTTTGTATAACTAGCACCAAAAACTCTATTTAGTAGGGTTTTTCTCTCCTAATTATTGAAGGAATATATTCCCTCATTAATTAAGAGAACATATTCTTATTCTTTCATTGATCAGAGAATATATTCTTATTCTCTAATTAATACCCTAGATTTGCCTATAGATTTAGTAGCCCTAATTAGCCTTGTGACTTAGTAAGTGTATAACTAGTACCCAAAACTCCCTAAAACAAAGGTAGCCATGCAAAATTCTACACTACTTAGAACCCTAGAATCTTCCTAGAAATTGACATGAGATTCACCTCTTTAAAACCCTAGGATTCACCTAGGATTTTTAGTACGAATTATAGGATTTCACCTAGGATTTTTATTCTTGAAATCCCATGAAATTTTGAGAATAAAATCTGTTGTTTAAACTTGAGATTTTGGCACATGGGTGAGAGAGAGGGGGGCCGGCCAAGAGAGGAAGAGGGTGCCCAACCCATTGCCTATAAATAGCAAACCACCTGGTAGGTCGTTTTTCACACCAAAAATATATTTATAAAAGCAAGGAATTAACCCTTATTCAGAAGAACAGTGGCTAAGTCCGAGTGTCGATCCACGGAGACAGATTGGCTGAGTTACAATAGATTCGATTAATTTCTAGATTAATTAAAAGAGATTGGTTTGATGGTTTTGACTTTAGAAATAATAAACTAAAGACAGCAAAGCAATAATTAAATTGAGCGAACAACGATGGAGAGAAGATCTGGGGTTTCGAATCCACCCTGACCACGTAACAAAACTATGCATAGGTTAAGGCTACTATTCGAATCACAATTGTCAAGAAAATATTTGTGATTGTTAAAAGGCATAAACTATCCCACGGCACGGACCGTCTCACTGGTATGGTGTCACGCCACCCAACGGTACGATCCGTCTTACGAGCATAGTCTATCTCAGAACTCCAAGCACAACATTGAAAACAATTGCATAACTTGTATTCAAAAACCGCGGATATGAATACAAAACAAATTGAAAGTAGTAAAATCCTTACGTACAATTGAAAACGAAAGAGTTCTAATCAATTATGCAATCGATCCGAATTAATAAAACCAAACCCTACACATAAAGAAGTTACTTGGAGCGGGGCTTCATCTTCCCCCTAGATGGGTGTTTAGCCGGACATGGAAGAACCGCCAAAGCCCAAGCTGCAGCCTCTGTTATTCGATCCCCTTTTTCCTCCAAAGTCTCTTCTTATATACGCACCATATGCCGTGCATAAGAAGAATTCTCCTACCAAATATGTTATGGTGGGACCCTCATGTATTCCATGGCAAACAAGGCTACCAAATCCTTTTCCAATGCTAATTGCCGTGGTGATTCTGCTAGGATAACCCACATGATATTCCATTTCCTATTAAGACAACCCAGTTGATGACCTTCCAAATTCCCTCATATTATGATGACCTTGATCTCTATGTTTGCTCAATTAGGAGAACAATAAAACAACGAATTCTATTTTCTCCACCGAATAAATGCTAGATAATGGGCTTGATTCAGTCTCCTTGATTGGGTACAAAAATTGGGCTCTCCACGTTAATTAATTTGAGAACGGGCTTTACTTCGACATGTCCAAAGACCATACAAATAAAACTTTATTGCTCCCAATGGTCTCCAAGGCCTACAAACAAATTAAAGTAATCAAGATACGCCAAGTAACACTACGAACGGACTACCAAAGCGTAAATTAAGGGTATAAATGGGTGCTTTTCAGCACCTATCAACCCTCTCATTTGTTCTCACGCCAAAATCTCACTCTTCCTTGTTCTTGAAAGTAGCTTTCTAGTAGCTAACTTTCTTGAGTTTTTCAAGAAAAACTCAACTGTTCTTCCCAAACTCAAAGCAAACCACCACTCACCACCACCCCAAGGCCACCACTCAATCCAAAAAGTAGAAGTTAGAAAGTTAGAAACTTGTTTTAGCTTACGACAGTTGAGCTCCGGAGATTCAACCTAGCTTTTTGGCTTTCGATTAACAACAAGAAACTAAGGTAGTTTTTCTAACCAATCTTAATTAGTTAATTTTATGCCGTTATAATGCACGTAGTAGTTTTAATTTTTCGAAGTAGAAATTGCCGTTATAATGCTCGTAGTAGTTTAGTGGTGATTAACTTCAATTTTTTTAAACCTCACCTAGTCGTTATAATGCCTGGATAAAAATTGACTTATCAAAATATGCCGTTATAATGCCCGAATAAAAATGGACTTTTCAAAATTACGCCGTTATAATGCCCGACTGATTTTTGAAAAATGAGACCGACTAAATTTTTCTTAAAGTAACTTCACTCATGTAAATGTTTTGACTAACTTTGGATTGTGGAATAACCCAAAGCTAACACCCTTGAAAGTCTGTCAAAAACACAAGCTTCGCGCTGTCTAAGAAAGGAATGGTGATTCTAACTAAACTCGTCCGGCCATCCGATCTACGACTTTCCTGGTGTGGACGGCGCCACGCGGCTTGGCTCTTTTTAATTTGGAAAATACGAAAAATGTGAGTCGCCACTCGGGATTTATTTTTTAGAAAATGATTTTGGCACCCGAGAAACCGTTGAAAATAATTGATGACTCTTGTGCCGCTTTGGAAAAGGTTTGATTTGCGAAAAGATTCTTTGGATTCGGAAGCCAAGTTACGATCGGGGAAGGTTTTGTTAAAAGCACCCCGCTCGCCCGGATAATTTCCGGTCTCTACTAAATATTTGTGGAATTTTTAGAAAGTATTTTAATGCAAAACTTTAACAAAAATATATAAACACGAACAATAATAATTAAAAAAAGGCAAGGAATTTACAGAACCATGATGGAAATAAAATTAAATGGAAAGACTTAATAGTAATAACAGAGGAGTTAGGGAGGAGAAAGTGTAATAACTAAGATACAGAAAAATAGAAAACAGAGCACGAATAGAGGAAAACAGAAAAAAAAAAAAAAAACTAATCTGCATATGTTAGCCGTACGGCTATCGTATGTTGGTCGTACGGTTTAAGTAAGTTAGTCGCACGGCTAATGTCTTTGAAATTTTTTATTTATTTATTTTTTTAACAGAAGCTTATTTTAGTTTGCAAAAATCGAATTTTTTTTTTTACCAAAACAGCTTCTGTTGAAATGTTTTTACACCGAAGGAAGGTAGTAAATGAAATGTGTCTCTTCATAAGGGTCGTACCTTGCGATAATGGAAAATATCACCCGGTACGGACCCGAGAGATTAGATTTTGTTGAAAATACGACCACCCGAGCCTAGGAATGATTACCGGAACCATCCTTGACCCGGGCGAATCCCCTCAAAGAACCAAGGTTTTGAACCCGGTTTTAGAAGTACGGTTTGTACCTTTTCAGAAATTTTGAACAGCTGAGAACTTCGAATTTCTTTGACGCAAACTTCAGACGAGGAATTCTTGTGTGGGTTATGGATTCCTGGGGTAAAAATAGGAAAGCGAAGAGTGGATTGCGGTTTAGACGAAAGTTTCAGATGAGATTTTTTTGGACGGAGTGGTGACTGGAGGATTTTCCGGCGACGTGGTTGGAGTGATGGTTTTTTCTTGCTGTCAATGGGAGATATGGAGGAGGGTTTTTATAGGCGTGAGAATAGAATAAAATCACGCAAACTTAAGGGGAACCGTACGGCTTGTAAGTGGAAGCCGCATGGTTTGTGAAGGAAAAAGTAAGCCGTACGGCTTGTGAAGGAAGCCGTACGGTCTGTGTGACTGAGTTCCCAGTTTTTTGCACATGCTCCAAGGTAGTTTTGATCGTTTCTTCATCATCGGGGATGCACAGGGGTACTTATTTTCATAAACCAAATTTAAGCAAAGATTTTCTTTACTTTAATTTATTTATGAAAATAAGGAAGTACCCCCCTCTCGGAAACAATGGCATTTCCAGAATTTTGATATCCCAATCCAATCAAAATCACATCCCCCCAGTTTTGGTACAAAGGCGAAAAACAACACGTTTTTCTCCAAAGAAACGGGCCAAAAGATAATCTTCCCGTACTCGAAAAGAGCATCCGATTATATCATTGTGCTTAGAAAAATCCAAGGAACAAATACCGGGACTTTTTATTGGCCAAATCAAAACTTCCCAAAAAAGTTAATTTTCCATACTTAGCCAGATTTTCGAGCGACAGACAGGGGTGCCTCGATCAAGAGGCGACCCGATGGTGACATGACCTATGTCATTCGAGTCTCGGATGAGAGACGATGATGAAGGAACACTTGGATTAAAATTGGGGTGTCTACACCTGGTTATTTTATTCATTAAGAGAAGGTCGCAAAAGAAAATTTGATTTATAAATGACTTCATAGTTGATCAGAACTATTTTCCGTTAACCCTAGACTAGTTTTGAAAAGTAACGCATGTAGGAAAGTTGTTATTTTATGTGACACATTTTTCGAGAAAAGATGCATTGACACGTAACGAGTTTTATAAATCATGCTGCATATTCACGTCATGATACGATATCGACATGACACGATTTACGAGAAACTGACAGCGTTGATGAGAATGAAAATGGTTGAAATGAATACGGTAGTGCAGCGAGAGTGCCACCCCAACTACGTGGAGAGAACTTGGTGGTTAGGGCTAAACATGCACAACACATAGTGGACGGACCTTATAAATAGACTGGTTAAGTTCAGTGATATAAGACGGCCGAGACTATGTCGTATGAGCCGCGGGGTGGACAGACCTTGCAAACAGGCTGTTAAGTTCGATGATGCAAGATGGCTAGAACCTCTACCGAAAAGGTTGGTGCCGTCACTTGAAAGGAGATGAAAACAGACCAACAACTTTCAGAGTGAATTGACTGTTGGCCCGGTGGTCAGAAGCAATATAGATTAATAAATTTGAAAAGGAATGCCGACACTGAAAAAATAATACGAGACATTGTTTTACTGCGCACGATATACTTTGATATGCATCGACACTGACATATCTGCATTCATGAGATACATCATTTTCGATAGATTTCTGTTTTACTTTACCCGTTATATACATATTGTTCTAGAATTGCTAGTTAAGGTTTGGGTAGAATTATCTACTGGGCGTTATCGCTCACGGTGTTACACTTGTGTGACCCTGACATAATACCACGATGTTGCTTCGCGACTCTGACATATTATGTCAGACCACAGTGATGAATAGGAGGAGTTCTACTGTCAGGAGGCCTATGGAGCTGGAGGAGCTACCAACTTAGGGAACAACCAGATGGAGGGATAGAAGAAGCCTTAGATCCGACCCGTTTGTAATAAATATAGTTTATGGAGGATGATTTTATTGTATTAATGTAACACCCGTTCCAGATATTTAGCATTTAATTCGCAATTTAAAGTGGTGGTGTGGTGACACCTAATAATTTTTCATGAGTGGGTGCATAATTAATTTTACTTTTCGAGAAATGTTATTGGATAAACCGAGACCGCGGTTAGTCTCAAAATAATTTATTTGGGCCATGGTTAAAATTTTAGAATTTTCTGTGGTGGAATCTAGACTGCGCGGTCGGAACGGGGCTTGTTCTCACCCACACCCAATCATTTTTTCCTCAATAATTGGGTTGAGGGGATATTTTTCCCATCAGATTACGTAGAGAGAGAGGGAGGAGGAGAGACCAAAAGAAAGGGAAAGAAGAAAAGAGAGAAAGGAAGAGAAAGAAGAGAAGAGAGGAGGAGAAAGAGAGAGGGAGGCCGGCTGCCGCCAAGTTCGGCCACCTCCGCCACCATGGCCGATCATTATCACCTTCTCCCAAGTTTCATCTCAACAAGTATGCCTCTTTTCTCCGGTTTTCCTGTTAATTTTGTGGTACAAATTCGTGTTTTTGGTACCGGTATGAACAGTAGCTCGTTATAGCTGACAGGGTCACGGTTTTTGGCTAATATCTCGTTCATAAACTGTTAATTAAGTTTTGGTTCCTTCATATGATTTAGAGATAATTCAGAGGGATTTCCTTTGCCACTGGAATCACTGAAATCCATTGAGAATTCGATTTATTATGAATTTTTGAAATTAGGTCTGTAAATCTGGAAATCTGCTATGAGACAGATTCATGTAGCCTCTGTATTTGGTTGTTTTCTCGCCTTTGGAGCATGAATTAGACTTTGGTCTCTTCTGGAACTTTGAACGTCGTTTCAATACAAAGCTTTTGACACAAGAATCTCTCAAAAACATTAAGAGCACGATTTATGGTGATTTTTCAAAGTCGGGTTGTCCGGTTTCATTCGTTTTCCTACAGATCTCTGTTTTGACTGTATTTCTAGGTATAGTTCCAGAGCTTTTAAATGTATGAGAATTTAACTGGAGGTACCCATATGAGTTATAAACCTTGTGTTAAATTTTAGTGATTTTATGAGAAGTACAAAAAATATGAAAAATGTTTGAGCGGACTGTGGTACTGGAATTCGCAGTGCTGACAGCACTACCGTGTCTTACGGGAACGGCTATAACTTGGCCTAGGAAGTTTGGAATTTCAATCCGCTTGTTGCGTTAGAAAGTAGACTCGTAAGGCTTTCAAAATTGATAGGCCTTGTAGCTTGAGTATTTCCCAGTGATAGCAGTTTTTAATCTGAAGTTGGAGGAAAATCTGTTTTGGGAAATTTTCAGCAGGTTCTGGGCTAGTATGACGATTGATTAAAAATAGTTGCAGAGCTAAGAAAATTCTGTATTTTTAGTATGTTGTCCATGCTTGGGTTGACGGTCTATGGTGAGAATATTGGGACATTTGGACAGGTGGATTAATTCTATAAATTCGTGGCCGGCAAGGGTGTCGAGTTGTCTTAAGTGTATTTAAGCACTTTGTTGTGTTATGCGTGAATTCATTGAGCTACTTTTGGCCTTAATTAGTGTTTTATCATTGATTGTGAATGGCTTTGAGCTAATTGAGAATAAATGGTACAGAGAAGGTACGGACACAATCGAGATGCCGAATACGATAGTCGAACCTACCTTTATCTTTGGAGATCGAGGTGAGTGTTGATTCATAGATGGAATTACTTGGAGATATATATGTGATATTAAATTGTGGAATTTGTGTTAATTATGTGATATTAAATCACAGATGTTTCTTGATATTGAACTGTGGCTTCGTGCCGTATAGACTTCGTGTTGAACTGTGGCTTCGTGCCGTTGGCTTCGTGTCGAACTGTGGCTTCGTGCCGTTGGCTTCGTGCCGTATAGACTTCGTGTCGAACTGTGGCATCGTGCCGTTGGCTTCGTGCCGTATAGACTTCGTGTCGAACTGTGGCTTTGTGCCGTATTGGGCTTCGTGCCGTGGCTTTGTGCCGTATTGGGCTTCGTGCCGTGTGGGCTTCGTGCCGTATAGACTTCGTGTCGAACTGTGGCTTTGTGCCGTATTGGGCTTCGTGCCGTGTGGGCTTCGTGCCGTATAGGCTTCGTGCCGAATTGTTTAAACATTTCTATTGATCTTGTTATATATTGATGTTGTGGCTGCGTGCCGAGTTTGGATGTCGTTTAGGCTTCATGCCGAATTGATTATACATTTCTGTTTAACCTTGTTACAGATTGTTGTTGTGGTTGTGTGCTGTGGCTGCGTGCCGAGTTGGGCTGTGTGCCGGGACTGGCTATGTGCCGGGTTTGGTTGAGTGATGAGGTGGTATGTCGGGATTGGTTGTGTGATGGGTTTGACTGTGTGTCGGGGTTGGTTGTGTGCCAGGCTTGGCCGTGTGTCGGGGATAGACTGTGTGTTGTGATTGTGTGTCAGGATTGGCTGAGAGTTGAGGCAGACTGTGTGTCGCGGTTGTGTATTAGAGTGGCGCAGCGGAAGCGTGGTAGTCGGTGGGTTGTAATTGTGTGTTGTGGTTGTGTGACGGGTTGGGTTGTGTGTTGTGTCATGAACGCTTATTTCTTATGAGAATTGAACATTAAGTTGATTGATTTATATCTATGTCTCACACACTCTCCTGGGACCCGTTCGGGTTCCAGTTTTGCAAGTTGTTTGTAGGTGTTGTCCACTGCTAGTCCCATGGTGCGGTCGCGTTCAGTGCAGGGTCCTTTGTCAGGTCGGGTTTGGACCCGCCAAAGTGCTAATCCGGGGCGGGTCGTTACAGTTAAACTCTTATTTATGACTTTTTATTATTAAATTGTAATATTATTAACGTGCCCAATTCTGAAGGCGTTACAATAACGGGAATATGAGAGATATTAGTGGCTTGACAAATTAAGAAGAAAATGGATCATCGCGATGGAATGACGTGCACTAACCAGGTCGTGAGAATGATGTGGTCCTAGTATACGGAGAGAGCACGGGTCCTCATATTATAAGAGGAATGTCTGCTAGCCAATGATTGGCAGCAGATCCCTATAAATATGAGACATTCCTTCACAAATTCCAAGAGATTGATTCGTCCGTCAGGCATAGAAATTCTAGAGAGAGAAAATGGTTTGGAGCTCTAGAATCAAGAACATTGTTACTGTGAGAGCTCGCAAGCCCGTTTCTCCTAGATTGGTGCTAGGGATATCAATCTAAGGAGTGGACTGAATACCGCTGCCTTCCTTCTGTTTGTACTTGGTCTTTTGTTTCACCGCTTCACTAATCTCTCTATTCTCGATTGATCGTTAGTTATTGTTTGCTTCTCCAAGTGGAATTAGATTAACTAAGAACCTATCCTACATAAGGTGACTCTACTGGGGAGGCTATCATAGCTGATGGTTCTTACGAGACGTGAATTAGGAGCAGGTACTTGGTCTTTGACCCAAGACGTTCTCAGTGCTATTGAAACACAAAGACAACGAGATATGGAAAACAACCCACCAATCTTGGAAGAAGTCCTTGATGTCAATGTTAATCAACTAATTAACTCTAACGCGGAGGTCCTTTAAGCGATTCGTGATGCACAACAGAGGATGCACCAGGGGCAGGTTCATCTCCTCGCTGCCTTAGCTCAGGTCATAGAGGTGGTAGCTTCTTCGTTACCTAGGGCCCCGATGGTTCCTCAGTCACCTGCACAGCTTGCTATAGGGGGAAACCCGCCAGGACCACCTCCACCAAACATAGCAGTTGGCCTTGCGCCAGGAGGACAAGCTCATCCACCTGTTGTCCTCCCTCCACCTGCACTTGTTCAAGTCCAAGCTCCTTGAACACCAGTTGCACAAGGCGGCCCTAGGTAAGCTAACCCAGCTCCTGTGCTCAATCAACCGTTTGCCACATTGTGATAAGCGCAAAATATTGACATATAGGAGCTCCAATACCATATGTAGATAGTTCTTATTTATGCTTAATTGGATGTTATTATCATGTTGAATTCTTTATTTACAGGGAAAAATAATAATAACTTATATTTCGGCTGTTGGACTCAAAAGGTGCAACGTCAATTGTTGTTGGTACCAAGACAAAGCCCGTGATCAATAATGTTGAGGCATGAAGTTACTCTAGCCTATGCAGAAATAAGCGCAACGTCAATTATGTTTACACGTGGATGAGCCATGGGCCAAAGTTGGAAATTAGGTCATCTTTGTTCAAGAGAGAAATTCTTCTCCAATAAGTGGGGGGCTGCCACATGATAAAAAGGAGGAGGGTTCCAGCCGAATAGGAGAGACCACGAAAGAAAGGAAAAAAAAAACACACGGCAGCATTGGCATCCGAGAGGATGATGGCTGGGAGAAAAAGAATAGCAAAAGTATTGTGAGCTTTATATTTTATGGGTTCTAGTCGGATAATCATTACGTGTTTAACTATGACAAGCTAAAATCCTCAATTAGGGTTGGCAAGAGACTAACCCCAAAAATGCAAACCAAAGGGCACCAATGTACTTGTATGGGGTATTTTCCAAAGACTACAGAAGACGAACAGAATAGCTCGTCTAGAGCTACCACGTGACATGCACGAGGAAAGTGACATGGAATAGTACGCTGACGACCACCATGCCCATAATCCAGTAATAAACCAAATCAGCCTACTCGTTGGATGGCATAGGTGGAACAGCCCAGCGTGGGATAAACCCTAGCAACAGAGCTAGACTTACCTTGCAAAGATAAGGAAAGGAGGGACTATTCAAAGATATTCCCAAAATCAGTTGAACTTGCGAAGATGAACACGATCTTGCCCAGAGATGGAAAGCCAGCCAAACATACTGAACAAGGAGCAAACTCCCATGTAAGGTAAAGCTCTGAGCGAGCAATACACGACCATCTTGGCAAGTATCCTTATCGAATAAGGATATAGAATCATGCAGGCTATGTTGCCCAATAAGGAAGAATCCTAAGCTTAGAAGGATTTCATACAGAGAAGAATTCCACAAGGAATGTAAGTGCAAATTAATTGCCTATATAAACATATGACTCCGAAACAGTAGAGGTATACTTAAACCCATTCTCATACTTACACACTGGTTTCAATTATCTTCCAATTCGTCAATACTAACTTAGGCATCGGAGGGCCGTTGCCGCCTAGAGGCAGGGGTGCTCTGACACTTTTGCTCATGTTGCAGGATCGAGGTCGCTCCATTAGAAGAGGATTTGATCTCATAAGAGCAAGGAAATAACTTCGTGAGTTTTTCCCCTCTTACAGTATTGTCTAAAACATATTACAACAAGGATAGAAAAACCAATGAATAAAAAACTAGCAATAGATGGGTACAACATTCTCTGAGATCAAGTCATTAAGAGCTTAAACCAAGCTTAATCTGGCACCATAAATCTAACTCTCTGAAATGAAATCGTGAGGATCCAAAGCAAGCGCAAAGACAACATGTGAGATCATAGCCAAACACAAAATTTTCAGGAAATTGCAGAGCACTTGATCATAAAACCAAAATCAATCATCCATCCCTAACAAAGCACTTGAACTTCAAATCTATCTCTTAACTAAAATCAATCATCCATCCCTAGCAAAGCAGTTGATCTTCAATATATCTCAACAAGCTGGTGTGTTAGCTATGCTCCCGAAACGAATAAGAATCAATAGGAAGCACCAAAATTATGTACATATCATCATAATGAAAAAATGATCTGAAAGAGCATACGGATGCTCATTTGCTCCAGAAAACCAGTAACTCCAAAGAAGAAGAGGTTGAGACTGTAAAACGGTGATCCCCTAACAAAAACCAAGAGGTGAATATGACGACAAAGCATCCCCAGGATTAAAGCAAGAAAGAGCCATGAGAGAGATACAAAATCCCAAAAACACAAACAAACACAAGCACAAGACAGACACAACAGACACAAGACCCAACATAGAACCAAACAGCCCCAAAGAAGACACAACGATGAAAACCTGAACCAAAAAAGAAAATTGAAAGTAGCACAACAAGAACCCCCAACCCAGAAAACTAGAAAACCCACCCAGAATAAGGACCTAGAACACAAAGACAAAAAAGGAAAAAAACTAGAAAACCAAAGCCCAATAGAGATACACAACCAAAGGACAAACTAAAAAAACAGCGACAAAAGCAAGAGAGAGACCCCAACCCAATAAACAACAGAAAACCCCTCCCAACCCCACACCCTCAAGCCCCCCTCTCCCCTCAAAGGGAAACCAGAATACTCTTAAGTCTGTAGATGATATCATTCATAGAGTAAATGTTCCAGTCCTTTTTTGTTCTAACCCAAAAAGCAATTCTTGCTTTGATTAGGTCCTCCACCTTAGCCTAAATAGGAGTAGCATTTTCAAAAATACATGCATTTCTTTGGATCCAGACTGTCCAAAGGAAAGCAAAAGGAATACATACCCACAGTAGTTCCTGTTTTGGTCTCAGCTTATTTCTTGTCCACTAGTACAATAAGTCTATGATAGAGCAAGGGGTGCTCCATTTAATCCCCCACCAGTCAATAATGTGAATCCATAAACACCATATAGGTTGACAGTGCAAAAACATGTGATCAATGGATTCTTGTTCCAACCCACAAAATTTGCATAGAGCTTCATTCCCATTATGCAAAATTCCAATCCTTAACAAGAAATCCCTTGTTTTGACTTTCCCCATACTAACCAACAATCCAAAACATTGAACTCCGTAAGGTGCTGCATTATTCCAAATAAGATTCAACCCTCCCTTTGAAACGTGAGGATTACTGGGTGGCCAGGGTAATTCATACATAGATTTTACAGAGAATATATTACAACTTACCCCTTTCCATCTACGTGTATCCACTTCACCCACTCTACTAGATGTACCAGAAGCATCTAATAAATTTAACAGATCAGCCATCAAAGGTTCTTCCCAGTCAAACAGCCTTCTTCTTAATGAAAATTCCCATTGGCCTGCTGTTGCCTTCCTAGCTAGTACATCACTGAACAATTCCTCTTTATTGTCTCTGAATAATAGAGGGAAAGATGATGCAAGACAAGGTTTCCCCAACCACTCATCATGCCAGAACATTATAGATTCACCAGCCCCCACTTTTATTTCCACATTATTCAAGTATTTTTCCACCATTACAGGACTCCTATCACCTATTCTCATGATATCCTTCCACACTGCAGAGATTTTATTATTAATTTGCATATTGGGAATCCATCCACTGCCTGTCATCTTGTATTTTGCATTTATAACTTTTCTCCACAAACTTTGTTTTTCCCTTCCAAACCTCCACCACCATTTGATTAACAAAGCCTCATTCATTTCTCTTATTCTTTTGATGCCTAATCCACCCTTTTCCTTGTCCTGTGTTATTTTTCCCCAAGCCACCATGTGGATATTTTTCCTTAAATCAGAGCCACCCCATAGAAACCTAGCTTGTAAAGCTTCAATTTTTTTGGCCACACCTTCAGGGATTTAAATAAGGACTTGTAGAAAATTGGTAAACTGAAATGTATAGATTTGATGAGTATTATTCTACCACCAAATGTAAAGTATCTCCTCTTCCAAGAAGCCAATCTTTTCCTAACCTTCTCAATAACATCCTTCCAAGTAGAGCTTAACCTAGGACTAACACCAATTGGCATTCCTGGGTATTTAATGGGAAGCTTTTGTGATTTGCATTTGAGGGTATCAGCAAAGATTTTCAATTCTTCATCATCTAGACCAACACCATGTAAAACAGTTTTATGAAAGTTGATTTTCAGCCCTGATGTTAATTCAAAAGCCTTCAACATTCTTCTCACCCCAATCACATCCTTCAAGTTTGGTTTACAAAATACTAGTGTGTCATCTAGAAATTGAAGATGAGTTAATTTGAGCTCTCCATTACCCACTTCCATTCCACTCAAGAGATCCTGGGCTTTAGCTTTTTTGAACATCCAATTTAACCCTTCTGCTGTAATGATGAATAGAAAGGCTCTCTTTGTCTTACACCTTTTTCCATTTGCAACTCCTTTGCAAGTGCTCCATTGATGAGAGCAGAAACCCAAGCTGAGGTTAAGCATTCTCTAATCCAACTTATCCATTTAATTGGAAACCCCATCAAATGCATCATTTTGAAGAGATAAATCCAGTTGATATTGTCAAATGTCTTTTCAAAGTCTAATTTAATGATGAGTCCTTTCTTTTTATCTCTCTTTCCACCCATCAATTACTTCATCTACAATTAAAATACTATCTTGGATGTTCCCCCCCTAAAAAAGCTGATTGAATCTCTCCAACCACCACTGGAATTGTGCTCTTGATTCTAGCTGCAAGGACTTTAGAAAGAATTTTATACATGCAGCCAATAAGGCTAATAGGTATGTACTCGTTTAGTCCTTTTGGGTTTTCCACCTTTGGTATCAAAGCAATGAAAGATTGATTGATACCCTTAGGAAGTCTGATGTTCCTATGAAACTCATGCATGAAATCCAAAAAAACCTTTTTCATAAAATCCCAACCCTTCTTGAAACATTGCATTGTGAATCCATCAGGTCCAAGACTCTTATTTCCATCACATTGCTTGATAATATTCCAGACTTCTAATTCAGAAAAATTTTCAATTAACAAGGAACCCATTTCCTCATCAATTACCCTGCCCTGACATTCAGAAAACATTAGCCTTTCTTCCCACTGTTCTTCTTACAGACCTTTGAAAAATGAGTAAACCTCATTCCTAATTTGTTTTGGTTCATCAATTATCAAAGAATTAACGTCCAATTAAAGAGTTCAAGTAATTCCTTCTTTGCTTACATGAAGCCATCATGTGAAAGAATTTAGTGTTTTTATCCCCATTCAAGTGCCAATTAACCCTAGATTTTTGCATCCACATCAATTCTGACACTCTTCTCAGCCTCCACATCTCAGCTCTCCATTGCCTTCTCAACATGCACCCCTCTGCATTTATCCCACCTAATTTAGCTTTCAAATCAAGGTCATGCAAATCATTTTCCAACTTATCAATTTGACTTTGTAACTCACCAAATTCTTCTTTAGACCAAACTTTCAAATTCTCTTTCATTAACTTTAGTTTCTTGATCGGCCTAGGTGCAACCCAAATTTGATTCACATTTGTATCCCACGATTGTTTCATAATCTGAATCCATTTGGGACTGGTAAACCAAGCATTAAAAAAATCTAAAAGGTTTGGGACCTCAGTTTCTTTCATCTTCCATTAAAAGAATAGGACAATGATCATATATTAATCCAGGCAGACCCCATTGTTTAAATTTGAACCTCTATAACCACTTTGAAAATCCAACAAAAATCTGTCTATCCTACTCCACTTTTTATCAACTTGAGAATTAGACCAAGTAAAATTTCTCCCCAATAGTTGCAAGTCAATCAACTCCATATCATCAATAAAGTTGTTAAAATCCCTCATTCCTGTTTCTCTTTTAGAACACCCATGCCTTTAATTAATACTCCTGATTTCATTTAAATCATCCCCAAGCACCAAGGTTTAGAAAAAAGGACTCTTAGAGTTTTCAGACACTCCCAAAGTTTCCTCCTTTCCATTACATCACACGGACCATAGACATTAACCATAATGCATTTAAAGTTAGGTTTGATCATACCTTTCACCAAGAGAAAATTTATGTTACAGCTGTACTCTTCAATTGAAAAAACATCCGTTTTCCATATGAAGAGAAGTCCACCAATAGTACCATCAGCCTCCACTTCCCCAAACTCTAACTCAGAACGTCCCTATATAGAATTAACAAAGCTTCTTGAGACTGCCTTTGCTTTAGTTTCTTGAATTAGCGGAAAATCAATCCTCCTCTGAACAAGAAGTGTTTGAGTTTTCCCCTTTTTTAGACCCCTTACGTTCCAAGAAAGAATCTCCATGTTCCTTGTCACCTAGTCACATTCAGAAATCTCAAGCAATAAGAAGGTCCTCATTTAGTGCAGCTCTTACTTCATTCTATTCTTCCATAAGGATGATTTTACTGATAATCTCCTCATCATCTCTTGAGTAATCTTCTCCTATATTTTTGAAACTACCCACACTGCTTCAACTTCATTCAACAAAATCCTGTTTCTATTGTTAATTGGTAGAGTTGGTATAGGGTCCGCTATAGCAATTTCCTAGAGTCTAAGGTCCACCCAAATATTCTCTAAGACATAAGATCCACTAGAATAACAAAAGACCCAACTACCTCATCATCAACAGCTCCGGATCAAATCCTCGACCAAATCCTCGCCGTCCTTTCTTCCTATTCTTCCCTCGATGGAACCGACGGTACCACGACGTCACAGCTTAACTCCACCACCCGCGGTGGCGTCGGAGGAAGTGGGTTCCAGCAGCGGCATTTGTCCCGTTGGGTTTGAGCCTAGACAACGGCCGAGATGACTTCCATGGTGGAGGTTTTGGAGTGAAGAGCGTAAGTGTCGAATTCCCGACGACCATGGGGAGTTTTTTCCCGGCGTTAACTTAAATCGAGCTCCGTTCTCTCTCAAGATTTCTGGTTCAGTCGCCGGAAAAAATGGTGTTCTAATGCTCTGTTCAATTTCAACGGAAAAAGAGTTGCTCGAAATCCATTTTTGATACACGGTTGGATTCGTCTTGTCGAAATGATTCCGTAAAGCTATAATACGAGTCCATACGACGTCGGCGTGAGATACACGAGCCGGTCAAAGTTTGCATTTTTCGGCCAAATTCAGTGTGTAGATCTGACGCGCTACTGTTCTTTAGCGTCATATACAAGCGAGATGAGGTGATGACATCATTCATCACTATTGAGGTGATGACAGATCTTGTTTTTTCTTTTATTTTTTCTCTGTCTTTGTTTATTGCACAAAGGACAAGACAAGGAGTACTGTCCTTTACTCCTTTTTACCTTTATTTTAATAAAACTTGTTTTCTCATTTTGATAACTTGCCAGCTGTAATGGATGCTTTTTGGTTTCTATCGTGGTTTATAACTTTTTATTTTTGTACACTTTCATGCTATATTCTGCCATAATTATACCAAGTAGGCTTTTTTTTTTAAAAAAATTGTCCAGATAACCACATCTTCTGAGTGTAGATAACCACATCTAATCTCAGATAACCACCTCTTATGAGTTCAGATAACCATCTCTTATGAGTTTAGATAACCACTTCCATTTTGAAAAAGTGATTTTTTTGTTTTATTCAATTTTCAGTAAATTTTTTATGTTAAAAGTAGAGGGTTTGTGCTGCTACCATGTAGTGCTTGGGTGGTTGAGGACTTGATCCCAAGTAAGTTTTTTAAACAAAAATATGCTCAGATAACCATATCTTATGAGTACAGATAACCACCTCTTGCGAGTCAAGATAACCACATCTGATCCTAAGTACGTTTTTCAAAAAAATGACATAGTTCAGATAACCACATCTGCGCCGGTCAATTTTCCGGCGAAGTCCAATTTTCCGGCGACTTTTCTGGCGCCGGCAGGATTTTCCGGCAAAGTCCAATTTCCCAGCGACTTTTCCGGTAAATGTATATTATGTATTAAATTTAATGTAAGGGTACATTTGTCTAGTAAAAAAATAGAATGGACCTAAGAGAATAAAAAAAGTGGTTTGGTATATTAGAGATGTTATGAAAACATTAGGTGGACTAGAGGTGTAACAAAAAGCAATAATGGACCCTATAACAATTCTTTATTGTTAATTCCCCCTGATGATACTGCTAATGGTGCTTCCGCAATTGCTGCTCTAAACACCACCGATTTCTTCTGTTTGTTTTTCTTGCCACCTTTTATGGAGGGTCCAACTTTAGGAATTCCCAAAATCTCTTCAATTGACTTATGCTTTCTTTTGGTTGATGGAGCTCCTTTCTCTTTAATAATTCTGGCTGACTTTTCCTTGGTCTTCAAAACCTCCCTATTGAAGGTAGCAACACTCCAGCAGGAATCATTGTTGGTACTAAAGTTTGAAAGAGTTTTCTGAATTTGAATTCGATTATCTCTCAGATTTGACTCCAATTGTTGGCACAAAACAAGTAGGGAATGCTTCATATTCCTAGAGCCTCTTCCACTTCCCGTAGTAGAATTAATTAGCCCAAAGGAGTTAATAGGACTGCTTTTTGCTACAACCATTTCCCTGCAATTATTACTCGGTAGTTCCAAATCCTCATTAAATGTGTTGTCAACCACCTGCAACATATTAGCTTCAAATGAGTCTTCAACTCTGGATTGCTTATCATTAGATTCACCTGAATCTTCCACCATCAACTCATTTGATTTTACGGCCCCAACTAAGTCAACTACAACTTCCAAATTATCAATTACCAAGTTATCCGTAGAAGCTCCATTCAGCTCAATTTCCTCTTTTAAATCCACCACTGTGTTGCTCTTGCTAATCACTACATCCTCACCATTATCCTCCTTGTAACTACAACCTTTGCAACTGCAGTCAGTCTTCAGAAAAGTTTTCGCAACCAGTTGTTCTTCCATTACTCTGACTTTACAAGTACATCCCTTGCACTCCACTTCAATGACTTCATTGATACCTTCCATTATAGATGTGGAGACAAGAATCTTGCCTACCGCAAACAACAAATCTTTGACTGTATCATTACTTATCTAAATGACTTCCCCCCAATACTGCCCAATCTTGTTGAAATTATGAGCATTCCACAGTTGAATTGGAATAGCATAGCAATTCAATCAAATTAATCTGCAACTCAAAGGCTTAATTGTATTCTACTCCCATTTATAACATTCTACAAACCAATCTTTTAACCAAGACATACGTCCACCATTGAACATTGAATCCCTTTTTTCTGTACTCAAGAAAGTATGAGATATCCACTATGATTTGTTTTCACGGATACAGTGGATGATTTTGGCTTAAACGTTGAAGCAGAGGGAGAACATATTTTCGTTAAAAAGAAAAAGTGCTTATCATAATATTATGCACGGTGGTTAAGATTAGCTTCTAAAATGATTGTGTAGAATCATAGGAAAAATCATTGCACAAGATTAATCGGTATATTTATGGGTGTGAATTCCAAAACCTTAGTTAATTTTCACAACCGTTAATCTACACTATTTTTCCTACGATAATTTAGTTGTTTCTTTCTTTTGTCATTATTTGTTTAATTTTTATTTTACAAATCAATCACACTTTTGTCAACTAGGTTAGGGTGCAATCAATTTTAAATTATTTAGTTTTTCCTATTAAAAATCACAAGTCCCTATGGGTTCGACCTTGCACTTGCATAACTATACTATCAAACCGATTTGTGCGCTTGCGAGTACAATAAAATTTCATATGAAGTTTTTGGCGCCGTTGCCGGGGACTTATTTTTCTTTTATAGGAATCTAAAGATTTAAAGCAGTTTTACCCTTCTACTAGTCTAGTTAAGAGATAATAAAATAAAAATAAAAATAAACTTTCCATTTATCTTAGTCTGATTTCCTTTTTATTCTATTTTGTTTCCTTGTTTCATCTTTATGTATTTTCTCGTAAGATCTTTTTAGGCTACATGTGGTTATTGCGATAACTTTTAAAACCACGGTAATTTCCTTACACCCACTGTCGTTGGAGGTAGAAGCAAATTGCAGGTCAGTTAGTAAGCCTTATTCTACTATTGTTATTCAATTATTTATTTATTTTGTTATTCCACTTTGGTAGAGTTTATTTGTTAATTTTTTTTCCTTTCAGTGAGTCAGTGTTTAAAAGAAGAAGAAGAAGATGAAAAATTTTGGGGGTTTTTTGTGCATTTGGTTACGTGATAATACGAATCATCTTGTTCAAGTTGAATCCACTTTAAAAAAATAAAAAATTTGACAACACCTTTAATTACATTAAAAATGGGAGACGTCATCGAAAATAATAAAACTCTTACGGATTTATTTGCTCCAATTACCATAGACCCACCATCCTTCATAGTGCTACCCACCACCAATGCAACACATTTTGAATTAAAACCGCAAATTTTTCAAATGTTGCCCATATTTCGAGGTATGGAAAATGAGTATCCTTACATGCATGTCAAAGATTTTCTTGACATATGCTCAACTTTTAAATTTCCAAATTTTTCTGATGAGTCGGTTAGATTGTGACTTTTTCATTTTTCTTTGAAGGATAAAGCAAAGGGATGGTTGAAGTCTTTACCATCTGGCACAATAACTTCGTGGGAAATTCTTGTAAAAAAATTCCTCTCCAAATTTTTTCCATTGTCCAAAACAAATGAATTTGAGAAGAGAAACTGCGTATTTTTGCCAAGAGGAACATGAAAAGTTTTATGAAAGTTAACGATTAAAGGATTGTATTCTTAAGTGTCCCCACCATGGTTTTGAGACATGGAGACTTGTTCAATATTTTTATAATGGTTTGACACAGTCGAATCGAAATATGATAGAGTCCATGAAAGGTGGTGGCTTTTTAAATCTTAAAGATCATGATGTGGCATATGCATTTCTTGAAAATTTATCTGACAACTCTTAGCAATGGGACTTTTCTAATCCTAGAGATAAGCAACCTAGCTCATCTAGATAAGGAGGAATATATGACGTTAAGGAGGATTTCGATGTGAGAGCTAAACTAGACAACATCACCCGTAAGCTAGAAACCTTAGCTGTAGGTGGTAACTTGAACTCCGTCAACCAAGTTCGCAATGACATATGCTCTTTGTGTGCTAGCCCAATGCACACGACCCACGCGTGTCCTGCCTTGGTTGGTTATTATGAATACTGTGTTGAGCAAGCAAATGCACTAAACAACTATGGGAAATCGTTTCGAAGTTCTTTCTCGGAGACATACAATTCAAACTGGAAAAATAATCCTAGTTTATCATGGTGGCAAAATCAATCTTCTACAAATGTTGGTGGGCAACCCCCACAATCAAGTTCCCCAATTTAACTTTCAACCATTTGTACCCCAACAACAAAAGTCATCCTTAGAAGACCCTCTTCAGGAATTCATTCAAGTGACTAATCAATCCATCTTAGAATTAAAAAGTTCAACAACCTTGAATACTCAAGCTATAGCAGAGGTTAAAAGTTACACTACTCAAGCCCTTGCCAAGATTGAAAATCAAATGGGCCAGTTAGCTAATCACATGGTAGAAAGAGAGAAAGGAGAGTTTCTGATTCAACCCATACCTAACCCAAAAGGGCAGTTTGCTGTTAACAACTCCACTAAGTCTACTTATGAGCATGAGCAGGTTCAATCCATTGTAACTCTTAGGTCAGGAAAACAAGTTGACAATCAAATAAATATGCCAATAGAGGAGAGCTTAGAGGAATCAAAGACAGAAGAAAGGAAGAGTGGTCCCAACAAAGTTCAAGAATCTAGTTTGCCCCAACCTCAAGAACTTGAACCTAGGAGTTTCATCCCTAAAGCTCCATATCCTCATCGACTAGTAGCCCCTAAGAAGGATGTAGACCAGGGAGACATTCTAGAAGTGTTTAAGCACGTACAAATCAACATTCCACTCCTAGATGCTATTAGACAGGTGCCTTCATATGCCAAATTTTTAAAAGACCTAGTCTCTATAAAAAGGAAGAGCAAGACCCCTAAGGAAGTATTGTTGACCGAACAAGTTAGCTCCATTATTCAACACAAAATGCCTATCAAATATAAGGATCTGGGGTGTCCTACAATTTCGTGCACGATAAGTAATCATCACATTGAGCGAGCCTTGTTAGATTTGGAAGTCAGTGTCAACCTACTGCCGTACTCAGTTTACCAACAATTAGGAATGCGGGAACTAAAACCTAGTTCTGTAAGACTGCAATTGGCTGATGGGTCTATTAAAATGCCTAAAGGAGTCATTGAGGATGTGCTGATTAAAGTTGATAAATTTTATTTTCCAGCAGACCTCATAGTTTTAGATACAGGGCCTATTCATCACTCACGTGGACAAATTCCCATAATCTTAGATGTCCTTTTTTAACCACTTCCAATGCTCAAAATATATAATTGTAGAAATGGGATGATGAGAATGTCATTTGGTAATGTCACTTTTGAGCTTACTATATTTGACACTGGAGAAAAACTATTAAAGGAAGATGTAAGTGTTGTTTGTATGACAGACAGTCTTGCCAATGCTATGTCTAGCCAACTTAATTGCGAAGATCTTCTAGCGGCTTACCTAGCTCATTGTGGTAATAATTTTGAGATTGAGGAGTCAACTGAACAAGTTAACTAATTGTTAGACTCTGCTCCATGGTCTAGTGTTGAAGAGTTGATATCTAACACGGTCTCTCCTCCACTTTCATTATCACCACCATGCCCATCTGCTATAGTGTCACCCAATTGCAAGTTAAAACCTTTACCACCTAACAATAATGTGCAATTGTTGGAGCCAATTGAGATTATGTCAATCGTCCTTCATAGTGATTGTGATCAAATGGGATGGACGAAGGTTGATGACAGTAGAGATGACACTTGTGGAATTCGAATGGGATTTTATATTTGAAGCTGATATGCCTAAACTTAATCATAAAGTTTTGATAAAAATATTGCTCTTCAAGCACATATTCCCATGGTATGGTGATTTTGCCTTTATTTTTGCTGTGCACATGACAAATGATTGAGCAATTCTCTAAATTTCTTTTGATTTTGTCTAATACTTTTTGTCGGTAAGATCCATACATTGTAAATTACAAGAAGCGGATTAAACTAATTGAGGTAAATTTTGTACTTCATAATTAGTAGTGATGTTGAAGATTCTTCATTTATTTATTTATTTATTTTTGTCTCTTGTTTTGTTTTGTTTTGTTCTTTTCCCCTTTCTTGTGTCTCTAACCAATTGTAGGAAATATGAGAAGAACTTGTTCACCATCCGAGGTAACTCCCTGAACTTCTCATGATCTTTTTCTCTTTGAGGAAAATGCATCATTTAGGTTTGGGAGAGGGACCATTATATTTGGAAAAAAAAATTGTTTGCTCCAATTGTAGTTTTATTTATTAATATATTTAGTTTTTTTTTTGTGTGTCAATTAGAAAAACTAATTTTTTTTTCTGTTTCCAATAAAAAATTAAAAAGTTGAAAAAAGAAAGAAACTTGAGGTGGATACTTGATTTTGACTTTGAATTAGGTTGATGGTTTTTTATTAGTGTAGCTTGACTGTTTCTTAAGTTAGAGTCTTGATACGATTTCATTGGTAGATTTAAGCTTGTGAACATAAGCATTGATGAGAGGCATTTTGACTCGTTCTTATTACTTATGCTTATATAGCGATTTATCACTTGTGTACATGCCTTTGCACGAGCACCGTCACACTCAAAGTTGTGTTTGACCTCGAGTCCCATACACATATTTTTGGTGCCTCAATATGAATCTGATGTTTCAATGAAATACCTAACCCCCTTTTTCCTAAAAAAAATATACCCAAAAAAAAGAAAAAGAAAAAAAAAGTGAGTTAAATGCATGCTTTTCGGAGCTTTCTACTTAGTAACCGGGCCTCTTGCTTCAGTAAGCAGCGAGTGATCGCGTCAAATAGTGGGGAGTTTCGGATTAGTTATGCGTGGTTACCTTGGATTGTTAAGCCTTTTTTACTCGAGTAATTAAACCCGAAGGGGTCTCTTAAAATCTAGCACTCTAAGGCCGAAAGGCTTGGGGATAGCCCGCTAAAGGGGTCAACTAGAAAGCCCGAGGAATCTAGGCATTGCACGACCACACAAAAGAAAAAAAAAAAAGAAAAAAATCATTATAATAAGGGGAGGGGCTATATGTTGAGTTTGGCATGCTTATGACTTATTGAGGTATTGAAGGTCCGTGTATTGTTTTCAAGGTTAATGAACATCTTTGTGTGACTTTCACTTACACGCATACCTTTTGATTTTTCCCTATCCAGATATATGTGAGAGGAACAGTTTTTGTGCTAATTCAAATTAGAATGTTCACTTGTTTAACTCTCTTAATGAATGAAATATGATAAGTTCCCAATAGTGTAAATAAAGGGGCATATCTCTCTCGTTTTTGCCTTTCTCTTGTTAAGCATTGTTCACTTGAGTTCCCAACAGTTTTCTCGATTAATCATTGTTCACTTGCGATCGAGGTCTTTTGCACACACACATGCTAGGATTAGGTGCCGAGGTTTATCTTCTTGATTTGTTAGCCTTGTGAACTCTTGTTGCTTGCCTAGTATCTTTGTGGAAGCGTCGTACACCTTGGTTTGAAGTATCTACGGATTGCATGACAAGTTTTGGATTCCATGTTGAGGAATTCCTTGTGTTTTGTGGGAGATCACTGTTGAAAATCTTCACGAGACTTCAGTCGTCCTTCCGGGGCCGCCCAGGGGTTTAAAAGACCTATCTTTTCCCTTTTACTTAGTTTAGTTGCAATGTTCTTTCTTTTGCTAGGGACTAGCAAAGTGTAAGTTTGAGAGTGTGATAGGTGCTGAAAAAAACCCATTTTATCCTCTAATTTACGTCTTAATAGTCCAATCATAGAGTTACTTGACGAATTATAACAATTGAATGTACGCTTTGGAGACTGCTGAACCATTAAAAGTGCTAATTGGATTTAACATGAGGCATGGAATGCAAAGTAGACTTAAAGAGCTTTACAACAGTCTAAGAATCGTATCATTTCGAGTTCGGACGAAGCTGGGGCGTGCTTGCGAAGCTTGGGCTACAATTTGAATTTTTCGTCCAAGTGGGAATCAAAGCCGCCCAAACGGTTTTACTCGGGTCAAACACGGATTAGGGCGTTACCACTTTTTTTTAGGTTTTATTACAAATAGGTCATTGCTCTGTACTTTTTGAGGGTTCTAGAATATTTGGAGGCAAGTTGAGAAGGAGAAAGCAAGTCAATCCATGGGTTCTTCAAGTTCTTCATCAAATCAAGCGTTCATCTCCACCTTCATGACCGGCTAAACACCTTCTGGGGGAAGATGAAGCCACATTCCAAGTAACTCTTTATATGTGTAGGCATTAGGTTTATTAACTCGAAGCGATTGTTTAACTTAGAATATGTTTTAATTATAATCATATGGAATCGTTTTAATTCTTTCTATTGGTTGAGTATTTGTGATTGCAACTCAAACACCTAGTTAAACAATGGTTTTCTACACTTGTGCTTGGGTAACTGAGATGGATTATGCTCGTAAGACAGATCGTGCCACTGGACAGTCCGTGAAAGAGACGGTTTGTGCCAGCGAGACGATCCGTGCTATGGGATAGCCTATGCCTTTTAACAACTCAATTATTTTCTTGACAAATTGTGATTCGAGTAGAAATCCTAACCTATGCATAACCTAGTTACGTAGTCGGGGTGGATTCGAAACCTTAGATCTTTATCTCACTATTTTTTCACTAATTTAATTACTTGTTCTCTTAATTCATTCAGTTTCCAAAATCGATCAAACCAATCCTCTTTTTACAAAATTAAAGTAGAGACAAATCAAAGTTAGCGTGACTCAGCCAAATAGTCTCCGTGGATCGATACTCGGACTTAGCCATTATTCTTCTGACTAGTAGTTAATTCTAAGTTTTTATAAACTTAATTTTGACACGATACGACATGGTCACCACACCTTTCCGCTATTGGGTTTTGGATGACATATGATTGTCCGATCGAGGCAAAAAACTGCCAAATCCTCGGTAGTGACGCCTTCACATCCTTAACCCCTTTTAATTTTTGTATGTTCTCTTTCATTCCGTGATTAATAAAAATCCATTTGATATTTTGCTGAAAAACAAAAAAGTACCAAGCGAGCCGAAAAAATTGAAGCATTAGGACATCATCAAGAATCAAAGAAAGAGCGAAGTGGCTCGTCAACCAAATAAATAAATATAATTAAAAGGTGAAGCTCAAGTTAATATTCCGGACCAGGATGAGTAAAAAGTAATTAAGCAAGCAAGCCTTCAATGAAACTACGTATTTTACAGAAACTAAACCCCTCGGGTGAAATAGCTATAATACACACCCTTTATTTGGGTGTACCATATGCACTTATTGTATGGTCTAGATTGTGCCACCTCATCGACAATTGTAACATTTTTTAGTTTTTCGTAACTTTTCAGCAATATAATTCATATCATTTTGGTGTATCTCGTAACTTTTGCAAAAGAAATTCATAACTTTTACAAAAAAATTCGTAACTTTTACAGGAGTGTGTATCGTACACACCCAGATAAAGGGTGTGTATTATAGCCTTTTCCTCCAAGATGAGTAACAAGTGATTAAGCAAGCAAATTTTAAAGTCTTCAATGAAACAAAGTGTTTTACCGAACTAAACCACTCGGGTTACATGATTCAAGAGGAGTAACTAGTAATTTATCAAGCAAAGTCTTCGATGAAACTAAGTACTCCGAATTTTACAGAAACTAAACCACTCGGGTGTGTATGATACATATTCCTGTAAAAGTTACGAATTTTTTGAAAAGTTACGAGACACACCAAAATGTTACGAATCATAGAAAATGTTACGAATCATATTGTTGAAAAGTTACGAAAAACTAAAAAATGTTACAATTGTGGATGAGGTGGCACAATCTGGACCATACAATAAGTGCATATGGTACACCTAAATAAAGGGTGTGTGTTATAGCTGATGAGTAACAAGTAATTAAGCAAGCAAGTCTTCAATGAAACTACGTATTTTACAGAAACTAAACCCTGACGGAAAAGGCTACAATACACACCCCTTATTTGGGTGTGTATGATACATACTCTTGTAAAAGTTACGAATTTTTTGGAAAAGTTACGAATTTCTTTTGCAACAGTTACGAAACACACCAAAATGTTACGAAACACACCAAAATGTTACGAATCATATTGCTGAAAAGTTACGAAAAACTAAAAAATGTTACAATTGTCGATAAGGTGGCACAATCTGGACCATACAATAAGTGCATATGGTACACTCAAATAAGGGGTGTGTGTTATAGCTGATGAGTAACAAGAAATTAAGCAAGCAAAGTCTTCAATGAAACAAAGTGTTTTACCGAACTAAACCACTCGGGTTACAGGATTCAAGATGAGTAACTAGTAATTAAGCGAGCAAAGTCTTCGTTGAAACTAAGTACTCCGAATTTTACAGAAACTAAACCACTCGGGTTACATGAAAAATTCGGAAACTCGTGAAACACGTTACCCCATCCCCTGCTTGCTCCTTCAGACCAAGTTTGGACCCTTGGGGGACTCTGATTCCGGAACTGTACTAGGCTCTGACGGATACACACGGGCAGCATCCTCCGAACGTTTCTTGATTATTGCTTTGACCAGATCCGATACGGTGAAACAAAACCAGATGACACCGCACAAGGCGAAAAGGGCAGGGAAAATTGTGTCGGACCAGTCATGATGAAACGTAGCGAGAACGGCTGGAGGTAAGCAACAACCAACAAGAATGAGGCTAATACTAAAGTTTAGAAATAATATTGCCCAAGGATGATTTTGCCATGACTTGTGGTGGATGTCTCTTGTTGGTTCCACCATGTTTTCAACCAAAAGACCTGAAGGAAAAAAAACTCCACAGACGAACGGATAGAGAGTTTCGCGTGAGTGTGAATATGCGATGGAGAACGAGTTCGCAATCTGAAGTTCCAAAGACTCGATGGATGTGTTTTTTAGGTCTAAGAATCTGAACTTGTCAATCAATTTATAAATAAGTGGACTGATCAGCAAGTAATGTTAGATAACGGACTTCCCATACAAGAGAAATCAAAACCGGATGGGACTAGTATTTGGAGTTCATGTAGGATTGGGATCGTTTTATCCTTTTATGCATGCTTTCACCGAACGTGCAGGGAGGCAGGACCCTGTTTGGTTTGGCCGAACTGAATACAAAAAAATTAAGGAAATCCAATTCGACGGCCAAATATACTTACTCCAAGCCTTACTACAGGGGTGTTTGGGAGCTTACTTTTTAGCTTTTCATTTTCAACTTTTTGGCCTTTTAGTTTTTTGGATTAAGATCAGAATGTGTTTTGAATTTAGGAGAAGTGTTTGGGAGAAATGTACATAATGTATTTTGCAACAAGAAAATGAGAAGTAGAAATGAAAAAGTAGCCTCCAGCCTCTTTTTAACTTCTTGCCTAGATTGTTCAAAATCAAGAATGAGTTTTTTGAAAATGCGTTTTGGGTGTACTCCCCCAAACACCCAAAAGGAGAAAATGAGAAGGTGAAAATGCAATAAAGAGGTGGCCAAACATCAGTTATCACAAATTCACATGAATCCCAACCCACATAATTAGGGGTGTACAAGAAAACCGAAAAAAACCGTGAAACCGGACCAACCGGACCAAACCGGCCTATTTGGATTGGTTCTATGGTTAAATGGATTGGTTTTGGTTCTAAAAAAATGAAAACCGGATATTTTGGTTTGGTCACTGGTTTCATAATTAGGAACCGTGGTTTGAACCGAACCGGTCCATATATATAAGTAATATATAATATAATATAATATAATATATACACTTATATATACCCACACACACTTGATAATTTTGCTAGCTTTAAGTTTTAGCATTGCATCTGCCATTTATATTAATAATGATATACGAGAGTACTCTAATAGTTGTTTTAGTTATTGTTGGAGTTCTTAATTTATTTGTGGATTGGTTTAGTGGTAGTAGTTTTACGAAGAAATTACAATAATTTTGTCAACTGTTTTTTCTGGGCAATTTTTGAATGCTAACATGGTTTAAAACCGGAAACCGAACCAAACCGAGCCGGTCTAATGGTTTGGTGTGGTTTGGTTCTATATGTGTAACGGTCTGAATATGGTTCTCAATTTTTTTGAACCGTTAAATATGGTTTGGTCCCTGGATTTCTATAAAACCGGTCCAAACCGGACCATGTACACCCCTACACATAATACTCCTGCATGATCGCGTGATTCATATTTAAGGAAATCATTTGCTAAAATCAATCAATAGGTGTTAAAATCATTTGACAAGTTTATACAAATTTTGAGTTCACCCTATCGACTAAGCGATATGTTCAGTATTGTTAAAAAAAAATTCACTATTCAAGACAAGTCTTTTTCAAGTCTTTTGCTTTAATAAAATGAACTAAATAATTTTTTAGTGGAAAACAAGTGGTATTTAATTTGGCATTTAGCTGAAGACGAGATACATGTGAACTCACCTTAATATTGGCCTATGTGTGTCTTTTCTTTTTTTCTTTTTCTCTACTATAGCCTTTTTGGTTCCTAAAATCGGCTCCTAGTCATAGTATTACTTCTGTCTCAAAATTTTAGTCTACTATTACAAGTAATTTAGTTTGCAAATAAAACAATATAGTACTTCTGGCAAGATTTTTTGAAGTTTTTCATACAATTAAAAAACCAAATTGTGATATTTAATTGACAAATAAATATAATTAACATGAAAATAATTAATGTAGTTATCTGAAAAAATTTCGACTTTTCTTAGTGGATTAAAATTTTGAAATGAAGGAAGTCCATGTTGTGAAGGATGGAAATGCCATTTGTCTCCTTCCATTTTCCGAGAAAAGGGAAAATTTCACAGAGACTCCTCTCCTTAACCAAAATCATTTGGAACCCCCGACCTTCAAGAATTATCATATAAACACATGTACTCCTCAAAAACTCATTAATATACCCCTTTATTTGGAAGGCAAAAACTTCTTTAATCTTGAAAGGGATACAAGACTAATAGGGGCAAGGAAAAAGCAACAAGCACAAGTCGCCCAATCTAAGATCCAAACCTAAATCAAACCAAGGAACCAATCGAGGACCCCAAAAGGACAAAGCCAACCAAAGAGGGCCGAAGCCCAAACACCCCATGGGTCAAAAACCCAGATATTACATGGACTCCTACATTTACTCTTCGTCTGAAAACAAACGGGGTGGGTGACATGGACTCCATGTGGACGCATTCTTGGCATGTATTGGAGTTTCTCCTTCTCTCTCTTAAAAGGTCATGGCTTTTTTTTTGAAATTTTCCATTCGCCTCCTCCCCCTCTTTCCTCATTGAACAATCCCCCTCTCCTCCTCCACCTCCAAACACCCACATCCCGAACCCACCTCTTACGGTAAAAAAAAAACTCCCTTCATCCCTAATAATGGTATTGAGTGAGGAATTCGGGTTAGAAGCTTCAAAAGGTATATCCATAGTTTTCTGGCCTTTGGAATCCAACCCCTTGCTCTTTGTCAACGGCGGAGTCAGAAATCAAAGTCGGAGTCAGAAATCAAAGTCAGATAGGGCCAAGTTATGAAACAAAATTTAGGTTCAAAGAGTTTTTTCAAGATTAATTCAGTCATTCAAATTGTTATGTGACGGTTTTGACAAACTGAAAAATTAATCTCGAGTATTGTCGTTATCATATCATTCAATGAACACAATATCACATGGTATAATTATCATAGTTTAGTATTCTCGAATGAAAATGTTCTTACATTTTACAGTAATTATTGTCAAAATTTTACAATTTTTTTTAATAATATGTATAAAAAAATGCAAAATATACTCCAAAATATACCAATGAAGTGGCCTTGAAAGAACACTCTGGATTATCGAATCAACTTTAGTACTTGTCCCTACCATCAGTATGGAACTATGGGCTTTGAGTTCTAACCTTTGTACGTAAAAAGAATCCTAAAATCATCTTCCATGTACACAGGGTTTCCGATGCATTTGACATGGAACTTGTGTCCTCTCGGTACCTACGACTATTTTACATAATCAAATTGCAAAGTCAGGCTGTCGGGGTGATTTTTTTCAGGTCCTACAATTGAAGAACACTATTCTGCCATTTCATTGCAAAAAAAACGATGAAGCTAGTGAAGGCTCAATCCATAAAACCATAGTATGTGATAGTCAGAACCAACAACATTCCGGTTAAATGATAGAGATCTATGGACCAAATCCTGCACTAGAAATGTTGCGTATGAAACCTCGCTCCTTTTGCTGGCAACTGAATATACCATATAAAGCTCTTTGATCTGCCAAAACCACCAGCTACAGAAACATGTGAATCGAATGCTTTTAAGCTTCAGCCTTTTACCCTGGCAAATGGGAAAAACCACCAAAGCAATGATTAGAGACTGTTATATTTTGTTCACTTCTTTTTTTCATCAGGTTGTTTTTCTGTGATTTTCATTTAACTCACTTGGATTTCTCTTTGGGTTTTTCCTCCAACTCCTCCGTTGTGGTTAAATTTAGGGCTGTCAGCTTACCGAAAGATTCCTTGGCATCCCCAAAAAAGTCCTTCACCTTATCAAGCACTGTTTTAAGCTTGTCTTTTGTCGGGAGCTGAAAACTCAATGAAGAGGTTGAAAGGTATCCCCCCAAAAAATAATAATAATAATAAAATAAAATGAAAAATCAGAAATACTAAAGCAAGATACCCCTTATTGATCTCCAAGTTTGAACACATAAATGCAACACGAAAAGTAAATTCGTCACTAACTTCCAAGTTCGGGATCAAAAATTTGTTCATTGATACACAAGAATTCACAGCACAGTGAGCAGTCATTTTGGAGACATCAGCACATGGGGCTGGTATATGACAAATGCCTTAAGTCCATGCCAGAGATGTTATCCATACTCCTACTAACTGCCTGAGAACCACTTTTAATGAGATACTACACTCCACTTTCCCACCAAAAATTAGACCTTTTGTGACGTGGTTTCAAGTTTTAAGCCTATTATCTGTATTGAGTGTGTTCTCTGCCAACCAATGCGATAAATAAAATAATAACATGCCTATCCCCCGTCCCATATCGGTGGGTGAATCACTTGTCTTGTGAGATTGAAGGTTAAGGCTCCAGCCTCCGTTCCCCCTTCAAAAGTTTTGGCCCTTTTGTGATGATGGTTTCGAGTGCACTTAAGGCCTTATAACACTGTTGCTCTAGTGTTTGCGTGTGTTCTTTTCGAACCACAGAAAAAGAAAATGACAAATGAAAGGCCTATCAACATTGAGGGTAATGTTGAACCATTTCCCTTAAGAGATTTAAGGCTCCACTTCCCTCCAAAAAGTTAGGCCTTTTTGTGAGGTGGTTCAGTAGTTTTGACCCTTTGATGTCTATTTGTTCTCCACTGACCAATCAATCAAAAAGATAGACAAACTAAGCAGAAAGCCATAAATAAGTCTCATGGTCGTGGGATCTGAATTTTGATAATACCCTTTATGCCTTTGGTAACCTAAGCATATCCAATTCCCTTTATCTTATTTAAAAAATGACCAAACCAACGCAACTAGAACGGAAAGACCATTGACTACCTCAATGACATCTGAAGAAGCAAGTGCAGCTCTCACATTGTTATTCTCCTGCATGGTAAGCATGTGGAAAATTAGAGCATAAACTGACAACTGCTCATCTTGTGCAATTCAATATTTAGTAATGGGAATTTCTGAGGACGTTACAATAAGTTTGTAGCCATATCTGAACTCAGTGGCTGACCGCAATGAGCTATGCTGTTTAAGTGCTGTCTTTAGAATCTCCTTCTCATCCTGTTTAAATAAAGACCACCTGTCAGCTACATACAATTAGACACATACTCCAGAGTGACTGAAGACGGGAAACTGAAAAAGTAAAGGGAATGTCCACTCTACAATATCACCAGCTGTAAATGTCCACTATAACAGAACATGTTTTAACCATTTCGGGATTAAGTCAAAGCTGGAAAAGTCTAGGCAACAGCAGAACAAACCCCAAAATGGGAACATTCCTATAAGGGACTGGAGAGGATCCAAGTCCAAAAAGAAATGCCTCTCCTTGCACTCATGGGAGACCAAGCTAATCTGCCGGGGCACGTCTGTAGAACGTGTTGTCAAGGTAAATATATCTAAATAACAAATGATGGCAACTAAAAAACCAATTTCATTGGTAGACAGAAAAGTATTTCCTGAAAAACCAGGACTTCAAAGTTTGGAATTGAAAATTAGAGCAGTGCTGCTTTCAGGCTGTAGAGAGAAATGGAAAGAATGCTCATCCAAATGATTCCGGAGAAGAGAAATTCAAGATCACAAGATAAAATTATTACCGTTTACCACTACAAATGCCATCATGAAACTACCAGAAGCAACAAGAAAGGGTTGAACGAGACGAAGCCTGTCTTTGAGTGGTTAAAGGAACAATTGGCAGAGTCCAATCAGAAAAAAAGGGAAAAGTCTGCCCTAAAGACAATGACAGAACCTTCCACAAAATAAAAATACAAGTGCACATGCTGCTCTGTCGTGACATATTGGTTGGTCTTCAACAATAATGGTTTATCATTCTTGGTTGATTCTTCGATGGTTTTTATCTATATTCCATGGACTTGGGTACGGGTGTCAAGTGCCAGTCTGCATCTGCTGGTTGGACACAGCAAGTCTCTCATTAAAGGGCACACAGAATCACTAAAAATATCCATATTTTTTCATACAATAATCTATTGTGGGATAAAATCATTTTTATGAAACTTAGAGTGTCAGGAAAGACAGTTAAATTATTTTACAACAATACATCAGGAAAAATAAATATCAAAGGCAATGTTGAATACATTTGCATATCAAATGTCCTATGAGAAGGATTGAAAACGTATACCACACTCCCAAGTGTGTAGTGTCCGACAACTGACAAGGGACTTGATTGAATCTGAGGAGTTCATACATTACAGGTTACGGTGATCACTCAGATAATAGTTCTCACGAACTCTATTCATTGAATACAAATGCAATCTCCCTCTTGTACATTCACCCAACATAGAAATCAAGTTCTGTCCGTTGACTCTTCAGTAAACTACATAGCTGTACTCGTATATCAATTGTATATGTGAGCACGAGGATCCATTTCAATTATGAAAAAAAAAAACACAACTCAAATAAGTAAACTACAGCTAAAAGTACTCCCAGAAAAGGCAGGACATTGAATAGATTAATTTAGTTTTCCTAAGAATACCAAGCACAGAACGTATAAATACTCAGTGAAAAGAAATCTTACTCTGTAAATAACTGCTGCAAGATTCCTAGCAAGGGTATCTTTATATATGTACTTCCCCAGAAAATTATCTTTAGCTGCAACCATAATCTTGGCAGTTGTACCACCAGATACAATGCTGAGTGGGTACCAGAGGTAAACCTGCCCAAAATACGAAGAATTATTCTATACTAAAAGAATCCGAATAATCCTAGCTCAAAGTAAACGTAATAACACTTGTACATATCTTTATAATGATTTGAAGCATAGCTAGCCAAGTACCCATGACAAAAAAAAAAAAAAAATTGAAGCCAATTACCCATGACAAACAAGGTGAAGCCGAGAAGTGAGGTAAAAAAGGATTGGAACAAGTTCTAAATAGAAAAGAAGTACGACTACAAGTATCCATAACAGCAAGTACGCTGACACAATGGGGCCAATGGTGGCCACAGTCAGTCCTCTTCATTGAAGCCCAAAATTATAATATACAATTAAATCAGAAAGGATGTTTACCAAAAATGGCCCCTGTATGTTTTTAAAGACAAAACAACCTTTGGTGCAGCTAAATAACCCTACGACATTCTCACCACACCCAATTTATGAAGCAAGTTTTCAATGCAGTAAGGAGTGAAATGTTCGTAAAGACAATGGGAATATCCGAAGTAACACTTCTTCACAGACTCTTTTCTGTCTTTTTTTTTCGTTTTTTTCTTTGTTTTGTCTTTCATTATGTATCTTATGCATTTTGTTTCTCGTGCGTTACAATCCATCTTAAGTGACTATTTTTCTCGTGATCAATGACTCCCACAACTCACATCTGAAACTTTTTGAGAGAACATTTCATCTCTCTTCCTCTCTCACTTGGAACCCCACAAAAACAATCTTATACTTGCTTCGTTTCTCTCTACCTCTCTATTAAATGGTGATTCAGCTCCCTGACACACTGAATACAGCAAGAGAAAAGAAAGGGGAAGGACACAATGATGCTGGTAGATTTCTACAAGCTCCAACCATCCGTTCCAATTCAACTCTTCAATGCAGATGGGCCAAAACCCTGCTAGCGAAGGAGGTGTAACATGTCGCCACATTCTTCTAATTGTAGTGGAAAAAACCACGCTCTTCTTTCAGTCTCTGTCCTTACACTGGCCTAAGAGTGCTCCTAGCTATATTAAACTTGGATTTCTTGTTAATTTTCTTTTGATGCATAATTTAGGGTTATTGATCTCTGAATATTGAGTATCAAAGCATTGAATGTGAGAAATTTCTTCTTTCAAAGTGGTTAACACCTAAGTAACATAATGCGCTTGTGAGTGCATGTGCGAGAGCGCGAGCGTCTCCAGAAGTATCTTAAACTACTACAATTAACGCGAAAATAACAAGAAATCCAAAATTTGAAACCGAGAAAAAAACACAATGAAACAACAAAATTTGTACAGACCTTGGCCGAGCAGATGAAGATAACGAATTTAGGGTTTCCATCGTCTTCAATCTTGGGAAGAGGGGGCGGCATACGTTGTTGGAACTGTCGGTTCATCATCCCTTTCTTGCCCTTCGCTTTCACCACCAACACTCGCTGCTGCCTGTGCTGAGCAGGCTTTTTCTGGGTCGTCGTGGAAAGAGAAGAGAACAAGTAGGAGTGTTTGGTTGGAACCTCTTCGATTGTTCTTGAAATATTCGACATTGGCAGCCGAACCAGTGCGTTCAAGGACATACCCACTTCCATCCTTGCTTTACTCTCTCTCTCTCTAAAAATGCACTGCTTTCTTGTTTGGTTACGGGATGGATCAAGAGGCGCATCAAGACGGAGACGGAGCCTTATCTATCCACAACCTTCTTTTTCTTCTTTTCTCCAGTATAAGTGAGGGACACACGAAGGGACAATCAGCCATACACGTGGCCGGCAACGAGGTCTGACGCTCTTGTAACAGAATTAACCAACAACGATGTTGCCACGGCGATCAGCTTACTTACGGCACGTTTGTTCGGTTGGATAAAAGCAAAAATGATATGAGTACACCTACGCCCCGTTTGGCGACCGGAGATGATTTCGGATGGATTTATAATGAGAGTGGATTTGAAGGTGGATTTATAATGAGGGTGGATTTGTAATGAGGGTGGCCCCACTTCATAAGAAGGATGAATTCGTTAGTGAAGTGTTTAGATGGTATTTTGAGAAGGGCGATTTGGAAGGTAGATTTGATAGGATAATAGAACAAATGACCTATTTACCCCCAATTTTTTATTTTAATAAACTAAATGAATTAATTTCATTATAATAACAATAATTACATAATAATTACAAAAATGCAACTAAGGCTTTATTTGCCACTAGTCATTTAATACAAATTTTAAAAAATGCAATTGAGGCTTTATTTGCCGCTATCATTTAAAGAGAGAGTATATTCCACATTAAAAAAATAATTCGTGAGTTTTTGGACAAAACCCACATTTCCACCTTTTATTTTGCTACACAGGATAATTACCCACTGCATTTCTCCACCTTCAACCTTCACTTTCGGACAAAGAACACATCTCCACCTTCTGTTACCCATTTTCGGACAAAACCCACACAAATCGAACAATCCCACGAGTCCTCGACAAACCCAGTAGCTCCGGCGATTATTTGTGCTCCGGCGACAATTGCTACAGGTACCTCTCTCTCTCTCTCTCTCTCTCTCTCTCTCTCACACACACACACACACACACACAAGCACACACACAGAGCAAAAAAAAACCCCAAATCAGCCCCGGATTTGGAGGGGTAAAACGGGTATGAAATCTACCAAATCCCCCCTTGTTAGCTAACGACAGGGGGGAGGCTGTCGTTGGCAAATCCGGGTGCTCCCAGATTTGTACTCCGAACAGTGAATTTTTTTTCGCAAATCCGGGGGTTGAAAATGGCGTGCCAAACGCCGGCTTGTGGTGGGACTTGGATTACAAATCTGGGTGAGAGGCAAATCCGGGTGCAAATCCGGTCGCCAAACAGGGCGCTAGAGTGGTAAATGGGTGAGTTGGGTTGGGTATGAGTAGGTTGATATGTGTTATGAGTTGAATATGAGTCAATTTTATGCGGATTGAACATGAGTTGGGTTGAAAATGAGTCAAGTCAAATCCAATCCAACCCAACCCAACCTTTTTTTTTTCCCTGCCCTGCTTCTTTAATTGCTAACTCGATTTTAATTGCTTACTAAGTTATTTTCTAGAGAAAAGACAATTATTCAATTTCTCACAATAGAGACAGATCACAAAGCATATCAAGCAAACAAAACCTAATGTAAAAAAATTCAGAACAGCCAGAATAGGAAAAGACGATATTCTTTTTTTTGGTAATCCGGAAATATATTAAGGACTAGAGAATAGAAAAGTTCTACATTAGAAGTGCATTAAGTTGATTATACAAAATACAAACTAAGAAAACAGCCATAACATTAGTCAAGATACTGCCTAACATTATTATCCCTCAACATGAACTCCCTGATGGACACTGGTGAAGTAGGGGAAACAATCAACTCTTCTTCTTGTTCTGCTCCGAGATTTGCTGAGTGATCAACGCGTTGGTTAGCATCCAGGTAAACATGAGTAAGTGTGCAACTCATACGATTGAGTAGATACCTCCCGCCGTTTATGATAGTGCTTTGAGGGTGATTGGGAGGAGCTCCTTCATTGAATAGGAGAATTGCCATTTGGGAATCCGATTCTATATGAATGTTGGATAGACCTTTGTCCAAAATAATTGTGAGCCCTCTCTAGATGGCCCAAACCTCCGTTTCTAAACTGGAAATGGCCTCCATTTTGCCATAGTAACCAAGAATCCATGCTCCTTGCTCATTCCCAAAAATGCCACCGAATCCTGCTTTCCTGTTGTCATAGTACTTGCAGCCATTTGTGTCTAGCTTGATGTTACCTGGAGGGGGGGGGGGGGGGGGGACACCAAGGAATTAGTTTATATTTGGGAGGTTCAAGAGCGAGATGGGATTTAAAAGCCTCATTAATTTCAGCAGCGTAGGAATATAACATCTCTCACTGCCGTCACGACTTCAATGTTATCAAAACTCATTTTATTCCGATCTTTCCATATTTTCCAAATCGTGACGCAGAACAAAGTATTCCAAGGTATTATAAATCCTAGACTACTGGGTTTTTTCTTTTTGAGATTAGAGGAAATCCAGTCCTCAGTGGAGGTTATAAATCCATCTCTCATAGCCTGACCCGAGGGAAGAGTATTCCATAATCCAAAGATTTTGGGACACTCCCTAAATAAATGACTTAGAGTTTCAAGGGAGTTATTACACCTAGGTCAAAAGTCCGAAGGTGTAATCCCTCTCCTAGCACGAAGGAGATTAGTGGGAAGTTTTTTATGAAGTATAAGTCAAATAAAAGTTTTTGAGTTTTTGAGGAAGTTTAAACTTCCAAAACCATTGCCAACCACCCACATCACTATCCTCTCTATTTAAGAACTCATAGGCTACTGCTGCCGAGCAAATCCCCTTAGAGGATGTCACCCAAGATGGGTGGTCCTCAGCATGGGAAAACATAGGCAGATTAATACCGAGAATATCATGCCTAGAGGACTCATCCACAATAGAGTTGATAGAGTCCTGATTCGAACAACCATTATCAATGATATCCGCAACCTTGGAGATACGCTGGGTGTGAATTCCAGGATGTTTCTCTACAAGTGGGCCATTCCCACACCACCAGTCATTCCATAGGTCCACATTTTTGCCATCTCCTATGGTCCATTTAATGCCTTTTTTGAAACCATCCCGAATATGCATTATGTTGCGCCAAGTGTGGGAGACAGCCCTGTTCCGTGGCCAAGTGTGGATTGAATGTTTCTTTAGGTATTTATCCCTAAGGATATTAACCCATAAGCTGTCCTCTTTCTTGTAAATTTTTCGTCCAAGCTTAGTAAGAAGGGCTAAATTTTGAGTTTTAGCCTTTTTTAACCCCAGACCACCCGAGTCCTTACTCTTACACACTTTGGGCCAATTGACAAGGTGTAACTTTCTCTTATGAGGGGTGTCACCCCAAAGAAAATCTCTATTGATGTGATCAAGTTTGTCACAGACGTTGGTGGGGAGGTTCATGGTCTGCATAGTGTAACTGAGTATGGTAAATGAAGAGGTTTGAATAAGGGTAGCTTCTGGCAAGCATAACGGTGTTAGATTTCCACCCAGCGAGACAATTTTGAACTCTCTCTACAAGATGTTTGAAGTGGTCCTTACTGACTCTCTTATGGATAAGAGGCACTCCAAGATATCTACCAAGATCATTCGTAAGAGCAATACCGCAAACACTACTTAATCTTGAGGCTTTGTTATGGGATATGTTGGGAGAAACAAAGAGTTTGGATTTAGAGAAGTTAACAGTTTGACCCGATAAAGCAAAGAATTCATCTAGAACTTCCATAACAGCTTTGCAATTAGAAATTTTGGCTTGACCGAAAAGAATGAGATCGTCCACAATGAAGAGATGAGTTAATTCAAAGGAATCTCTCGAGGCTTTAATACCATTCCAATTAGCTCCCATGCATTTTCTATCAATGAGAATGGAAAGCCTTTCCATGCATAACACAAACAAATACGGGGATAACGGGTCCTCTTGTCTAAGGCCACGCCCCAGGGAGAATTCTTCAAGGGCTTCTCCATTCCAAAGTATGGAAGTTTTAACGCTGGTAACACAACTCATGATAAGGACAGTCCAGGAGGGGTTGAAATTGAAAAAGATAAGAGTATCAAATAAAAATTTCCACAAAATTTTATCATAGGCTTTTTCAAAATCAATTTTCATAAGAAATCCTCCTTTCTTGCTTTTTTTGGATCTAAGAGTGTGAAGAATCTCCTGGGTGATAATGATATTATCGTTGGTGGATCTACCCAGGATAAAGCTACTTTGGAAAGGACCAACAATTTTACAAAGCATAGGTCTAAGTCTAGCAACCAAAATCTTAGTAATAATTTTGTAGCTCACATTGCAAAGACTTATGGGTCTGAACATTTTAATACTCTCAGGATTGTCTGTCTTAGGAATAAGGGCAATGAGGGTCTTATTCACTTCCTTAGGTATAGAGTTGGCAAAATAGGGTTTAACAAAACAGCAAACATCATCACCAATGATATTCCAATACTTGTGAAAGAATATAGCTTGGAAGCCATCCGGCCCTGGGGCTTTATAGGCCGGGATACTCTTAACAATGTTCCAAATTTCAGCATTAGTAATGGGGCAGCATAGACAAGCATTGTCCTCAGTAGATAGAGAAATATGAGAGCTAACAAAGAGACAAGTGCCAAGGGTATCATTTTGGTTGCGAAAAAGATCTTTAAAGTAATTTTGCACCAAGTCTTATGTCATGCCAGGATCTTGAATCCAAGTATTGCTATCATCTTTTAGCATGGAAATTTTGGACTTTCTTCGTCTAATGATGGTAGATAAATGGAAATACCGATTGTTCCTTTCTCCCATGACTATCCATTTAGACCTAGATTTTTTAAACCAAATCATCTCCTCTTGAGCGAAAATATTATTATAATCCAAGATGGGCACTTTTTCTAAAATGAGTAAATTGTGGGAGGGAGTGATTAATTGTGAATCTTGGATTCCTTTGATTCTGGCATGGAGCCATTTCTTTTTCGCGAAAATATTGCCAAACACATTTTTGTTCCATTTTGAGGCGGCATGGGGGAAATTTACAAATTTGTCTGATGAGTTTCTTCCATACCAATTGTTAGATACAAGGTCCTCAAAAGAGGGATCAAGCATCCAAGCAGCTTCAAAACGAAATGGTCTATTAAGGAGAAAAATACTACTGTATAGAAATCTGAAGGAGTAGTAGTTGCTTATGAATTGACGAAACTTTTTTTTTGGTTGCGTCATCACTGTTTACGCAACGGACAAGCCAAAGAGATCAACCCATATTAAACCCATTTTCAGCCCAACCTAACCCGTATAAATATGGGTTAGTATGGGTTCAACCCATATTACAATATAAGCGGGTTGGGTTGGGTTATAAGTGGGTGGATTTGAACGGGTTCATGGGTTGGGTTCATAATTGCCACCTCTAGGTACACCTAACTTGCACCCCACATGCACACCAAGTTGATGTGGCAAACAAGGAGAAGCCCAATGTGTGGCCCAACTGAAATGATGGGCTTCTCCTTATCTGCCACATCACCTTGGTGTGCATGTGGAGTGCAAGTTAGGTGTAACATTTGGCACTCTTTAAAAAGTTAGTAGTTTTATAAGAGGGTGAACAGTGGCAGCTCTAGGAATTCTCGTGAGGGTGTTCAGAAATTCTACTATAGTCCTCTAGAAATCATTTGTTATATAACTGGGTGATCCTCGCTAGCTTGCGCGCACCTCGACCAATTCTAGAGTCTATGTCTACCCGGCAACATATAGACCGGGCAAAGTCAATACCCCATGAGAACCATGAGAGTGGCCCTAAGAATTTAAGAAGAGTCCTCTAGAAATCATAATTGTACATAAAAAATATATATATTAATGCAACAATGCCACCAAAAAACAACAATTCCAAGTCAATACGGCTTCGCTTCGACGAGTTTTGGGGGTTGTTATCATCAAAAGTTTCAATAGGAGATGACTCTTGCACCATTCTTGATTTTTTTATGATAAACTTGTCCATGGTTCCAACTAACCAAACAAAAATTAAAAAATAATCAAAGCTATGAATGGCCTATATAATAATCCAAATCTATTGTGTCTATATAACCTATTTGCATATATATTAAAGTGTTTCGCGAAAAAAGATAGTGCATATATATTAAATTATTGATCTTTACTTTATAACGTAATGAGTAATCACTTGAAACAAGTATAAATAGATGTGTGTGAGAGAGAGAGAGAGAGAGAGAGAGAGAGAGAGAGAGAGTTAAAAGTGTTCTTACCTCTTAGAACTAAATGTGTAGAGACAAAGAAACACCCAAATTCTCAAATATCCAATTTATACTATTCTCTAATATCAAATAGTCTATGGTGAATTCCGTCATTGGGATGGTTGTTCAAACTTTTAGGGTAAGGTGTTCAAACATTCTAGGTAGAGTGTTCAAATATTTTGGTTAGGATGTTCAAAATGACCAAAATAAAAAAATAAATAACTTTTACATGTATTTCTAAAAAAAATATATTTTTTCAGGGTGTTTGGGTGACCACCCTTAGCTCTTCTTAGAGCCGCATCTGAGGGTGAATAAGAGGTGGATATGTTATAAGGGATGATTAGTTAAAGAGGGAGATAAAATTATACTTGGTTTAGGTAGTAGTTGATATGGTTGGATAAAAGTTGATAATGTGAGAAATTACATTTTTACCCTCATCAAATTATTGCATTGTGAATAAAAAACAATTTTAAGGGTAATTTGGTCCCGTAGGATGGGGGGCGTTGTTAGCTAAGACCATTGGAGGGGGATAAGCTCCTCTCCCCCTCCTTACAAACACCTTCTTCCTCCTTTATTCTTCCTTGTTTGTTTATGAGTAGGATATGTATATGATGGGGAAAAAGATATAATAAGAGATGGATATAAGGTTGGAAGGGGTATTATTTTAGAATGAGAGATTACAAATTACTTGATTTGTTTTGTTGTTATAAAAGGGAGATATGATGTATTGGATAATGTAAAATTGTGTAAAATACTCTTTTTTATCCCAAATAAAAAAAATTCATAAAAATGAAAAGTGATGGGGCCAAAGCGTGCCACACACTCTCGCTCTCTCCCCCTCTTGCCAACACGCTTCTCTCTCTCTGTCTCTCTCTCCACATCAATGCACGTGTGTCTCTCTCTTTCTCTAATGCGGTAGAGGGAGCAATTGGTTCACAACAAGTCTACGTACACACCAATTTTACACACTAAAGACACACCAATGGATGGGCCTCGCCACCAACTCACCTAAAAAAAAAAACTCAAAACTGATCAAAAATACGCTTGGGGTTTTTTAATTTCGCAGGTTCTAATTCCCTCTTGGTTTTGAAATGCTGAAATTGAGAGAGGGGGAGAGAGGGAGAGAGAGAGAGAGAGAGAGAGAGAGAGAGAGAGAGAGAGAGAGAGAGAGAGAGAGAGAGAGAGCTCAACGGACCCTCAACAACGGAATCAATAAAAGGAGAAGCGAGTCAAAGCTACGGAAGGAAGGAGAGTGATCGATGGAGGCGGAAAGGTTAGTAAGAGGAGATCAAATAGGCAGGAGCAGGAGAGGGAGTCTTGCGAGAGGTGGTGGAAGGTGGAGGTGAAATAAAAATTGAAAAACAATGAACTGAATGAAAAAAACTCACCGAAAAAATTGATTCTTTGTTTCTCCAAGTAATTGACCCAATTGATTCTCTCAGTCAATAATAATAATTAAAAAAATAGATCCCGATTCACCCCATCACTTCATTGTTATCTATTGGTCTCTCTCTTTAACTCCACCTCTCAAATACCTAAGAGTCCAAGACCCGTGTTTTTAGAACTCGTATCTCTTTAGAACGAAATATATCATCACATGCTATTCCAAATGACTAATGTGATAACTTCATAGTATGTTAAACAAAGATCATTCTTGCAATCCTTTTTTTTTTTTTGGTAAATAAAGCTTGAAATAGAAAAAGGCAAACCGGATGTACAACCTACAAGGGGCATACCCCTGGAGGACAAAAGAAAAAGAAGGAAAATAAAAGAAAATAAAAGGAAAGGCCAAATGGCTACAATGAGATGTGATAATCTAAGAAAGAAATACCTATAGAGAGTGTGTAACGCCTCGATTTTCGGAAGCATTAATTAAGACAACTAATTAGGATTAATTTAATAAAAAGAGTTTCTATTAGAGTACACGTTGGAAAATGTGAAGTGCAGCCCATTACAAAATACTTAGTACGGTTTGAGAAATTAATATTATAGAACCAACATTAAAAATAAAGGGGTGGGTTCTACAGATTAAGGTTCAACCCTGGATTCCACGGCTCCTCCTGAGCCTGGTCTACCGGAAAACCCTTAGCTCCGAAATAACCGTCTCCTTCGACACCAACAATACTTGCTTGATCACAGTTTGGCATAATACGTCTGAGTCTCGAAGCAATATCATAATATTATACCAGGGTCACATGAAGTGTAACACCGTGAGCGATAAATCACTCAATAGCTTTCTAACCCTCCCAACCCTTGCTAAACATACAAGTACAACATATATGATTGAAAAGCAGTAATTAAAGGAATAAGCAGGAAATAAATCGTAAAGAAAAAATTAAACACATAGTTGATTTCATTACTAGCCATTAACTTACAAATTCATCTAAGTTCTCAACCTAGAGAACTTTCCTCCCGGTTAACCGCTAAGGACTATGACCAAACTGTGATTTATTCTCCCCTTGCTTGCCCTTCACTCGGGGGCCCCGACGGAAGGTATAAGTTACGTACTTAATCCAGTCGTTAGCCGCCTCGCAAGGATGAATTTCCTAGGGACGAAACTGTACCACTGGGTTACGTATGGCAACTGCCAAGTCATGTAGGTATATAGCTGAAACTGGTCTATAATACTTCCACCCTTATAACACCTCAGAATTCAAATGAAGCAAATCATAGAGTGTCATATCCTAGGGTTTCGAAATCATGGCAGACTGCCAAGCAATCCTCCGAAACAATCACTTGGCGGAACTGCCATTCAACAACAATCTCGGGGTAACTCTCCATCAATCAATTCCAATTCACTTTTCCATTAATCTCATCGTCTATGTGATATTCGCGTACGATCACCCAACCCGGGAACCTAGTTGTCCATTCTAGCATTCAACACGTTTATGGAAAGTGCATTGAACAGTAGAAGCAAAGTGATAACGATATCACAAGGGTCACAACCGAATATCTCGATTCACAAGTTCACGAAATTCAAGTAATCGAAAACCAAAGGTCTAAACGTAATAAATTCAAACTACAGGGGCCAAAATGTAATTTACTAAACTAATGGGGTCAAAATGTAATTTAAAGAAAGTAAGGGTCACCAATGTCATTTTAAGTAAGTATAAGGGTGTCCAACATAATTTCACGACTCTAGGGTCCTTAGTGAAATTTACAAACTCTGGAGGCCTTTTTGTAAATAAACATAATACAAGGGCAAAAATGTAATTTTGCCACCAACAAGGGTAAATACATAAAATACTTTATTTTAGTTAATAAAGTCCCAACTTGTCATAAAACGTAATTCCTTGATTTTTTTACTAAGTACAAAACTACACATTATGTAATTTTCACACTCAAGGGCAAAATGGTCATTTTACACCCGAAGAGCATTCTGGTCATTTTTTTACACTCGTAAATTTCCAATAGTGACGCTTAGTTGATAAAAATAAGTTTCGTAAATAATACACAAGTATGCACGCCAACTTTCACAAAATTACACTTTAAACCCCTTACTTTAACATAACGATCAAGAACAAGGTTAATCACAATGAATTCATGGAGAAACTCACTAAACACTTATTAAAGTATTAAACATGCTTGGAATAGTTAAAAACATGAACCACAATAAATCTAAGGTTTACTAAGCACGAAAATCCGGTTTCGGGTAAAAAGAGTCACATCGCGTTTTGGCTCGGGTTTCGTGAAACCCTTGACTTGGGGCTTTAACCCATCAACTCTAAATTACTCCTAGACTATTATAACTCATTCAAAAGCTTGGAATAGGTTGGGTACAAGTTTCTACCTTGTTTTGCGAAGATTTGGTGAAAAATAGATTTTTGCGAAAAACCGGTGGAGGGAGCTCTTTGGCTGGCCTTAGGTGGATTCGGTGGTGAAATGTGGGTACCTTGGAGTGTGTTGGATGATCTTGAAGTGGAAGATGAGAGGTTGGAGCTTGTGGTTGATGTTTTGAAGTGAAAACCCAATTTTCTTGCCTTTTCTCACTCTAGAACTTGAAGGATTGGTAATGAGGCTTTGTGTTCTTGGTTTAGGAGTTCTTGGGAGAGTTTGGAGGAGGAAGAGAGTGATGGAGAGGGGAAGTAGAGATTCTGGAAAAATTTTGGGGTTTGAGGGAGTATAAAATGAGTTTTAGGTGGAGTTTGGAGTGTAGGATTGGTGAAAGAAGTACTATAGTGGGTTAGGAAGTGATGGGGGAGGGTGGTTGAGTGTATGACAATCAAGGGGAGGTCATATTGACTGATTTTGGCTGATGGGAGGAGGTAGAGTGTGGTATTGGTGATGGTTGGTGGTGGTTGGGTAGTGTAAGATGAGGTATAAAGTATATGTATACACATATGTGTGTATGTGTACTAGTATTGCTTGTGTATGTGTATAAAAGTATATAATTATATATGAATGAATTTATAAAAATGTAATGCTCGCGATTAAAATATAAACGTGCATTACGGTCGAATTTGTAGCAATTTGAACGTATTAGGGTATAAACCGTAGTAATTGTAAATTAAGGGCCCTAAGTGCAATTAGAAATTAAATAACGAAATTAAAGTAATTAAAACGAAATTAAATAATCCTAAATTTTATTAAAAATTTCGGATTGTTACAGAGTGTATCTTCATCTACAAGATGAGGGAGAAACACCAGAACTAGCTGATTTTGTCAACCATGAATTACATAACAATGGATGGCCTGTAGTGGGCTAAAAAGAACTGGGCTAACACGACATTACAATGTAAACTGTAGCTAATCACAACTCAAAAGATCTGCAGGATCACTTTTGAATTCCAGAAAGCAAGTCATCATAGACATCACCATCAAATTGGTATGCATCACCAAGAACAGCAGCAGATTATCATCCTTAAGAGCAAGAGGTGCAGCAAGTGTTAGGATAACTAGCTTAGCTCTTCATGTACGCAAAATGAGCACTGACCACCTTAGGAATGAACTCCAACATGAGCACGGGCCAACTTAGGAACACTCAGGAACACAATACACACACATCATTGTACAGGAGGAAGCCCCCTCCCCAAAAGGGATCATACAAAGCCAAGGGACAGCCCCCCAAGGCTAGGCCATTACACCTAAAGGATGCTAGGTTAATAACCAGCCCAACACAGTGATGCAACAGTAGTAAAAGAGTGCAAATAATCACATCTGGAGCAACACAACACTGAAAGTAACAACACTCTTTAAACCGTAATCATATAGAGTGAAAGTAGCAGCACTGTATAGAATGAACCTCAAGTTGGGCCAAAGAACCGATTTCTATCATAGCAGCAACAGTTGCATTAACAGGATTGGGAAATTGGCATGATCTCTATGCATATAAAGCAACTACCACAGAATGTAGGGCAACAAACTAGCATGTCAGTATCACAACAACACAGAGTAACACAGTAATGCCACTGCCCAGAAGATGGCAGCCTACTATGTGCAGCACTTATTAGCAATAACCATCACATAGCACCAGATACAACAGATATGCACCATTAAACTTGGTTTTTTAGACTTTTTTAGTTGATGTATGCTAAAAAAATAACTTGATCTTTTGTAAAACGTGAAAGACCAAATAAACATTAGAATTCACTTTGAAACTGCACTACAAGAGAAATCGCTTTCCGCGACCAAAAAATTTGTTGTCAAAGGGTTGTTTTTAGTCGCCCTAATACTTTGGCAACCAATATTTTAGTCGCCCAGTTTGTCGCCGAAAGATGGTCTAGGAATGTATATGCCGACTAAAAATCAGGTTGGTCGCCAAAGGGGAGCCATACGGCGACCAAAATATTTTGTCGCCAAACGGGAGCCATACGGCGACCAAAACATTTTGTCGCCAAAGGGGAGCCATACGGCGACCAAAACCGTTTGTCGCCAAAGGGGAGCCATACGGCGACCAATATTTTGTCGCCGAAAGTTCATACGAAAAAAAAAATTTAATGTGCCACATGCGCGTGCCTGCCAGGAATTGAACCGACGACCTCCCACTTCTTTACCCAACACCTAACCACTGGGCTACCTATGCATTTATGTTCCATTTGTTAGAAACAATATATATGTATTATCTTTTCGTATATTCCTTTTTACTTTACCAAATGTATAACATTATTTATCATAAATTATGTATTGCACTATATTTTATTATATATATATTTTTGAAAAGTATTTTATTTTATTTTATTTTATTATTTAATTTTATCGAAATATACCATCGGCGACTAAATTTTTTGGTCGCCATATGTCTCCACAACCAAAGCCGATGTTTGGTCGCCAAAGGCATTGCATAGGCGACGAAAAAAAAAATTTGGTCGCCAAAGGCATTGCATAGGCGACAAAAAAAAAATTGGTCGCCAAAGGCATCGCATAGGCGACAAAAAAAAATTTGGTCGCCAAAGGCATTGCATACGGCGACCAAAATTTATTTGGTTGCCAAAGGCATTGCATAGGCGACAGATGTTGGTTGGTCGCCCAAAGTATTGCATATGGCGACAAACAAAATTTGGTCGCTAAAGGTGCTACAATCAGCGACAAAAATTGATTTGGTCGCCAAATTTGGTCGCCAAATGTGTTTTCTCTTGTAGTGCTGGGACTTTATTTCATTGTGACTTGGATTTGGTAAGAACTCCCTCTCTCATCTCTCTCGTTTTCAAGTGAACTAAAAGCAGATGTAAGGCTGTGTTTGCTTTGATGTAAAATGTTTGACGACGTAAAATATTTTTCGTGTAAAATACTTTTGCTAGAAACAAATTTTTTTGTACTTTTATTTTTGGGTGTTTGGTTGGCACATGAAAATTAGTTTTCAAAAAAATGATTTTCCCGTTGTTTTCCGTGTATAGCCTTCAGTCACAGAAATGGAGCAGAGGTTTGATAATTCGGAAATGAGGCTTTTTGTTAAGGTGCCGGTAAAATCAGGGGCGGAGGGAGGAAGAGACAACATGGGTCAGTTGACCCCGCTGGAACAAAAATCTATTTAGAGATATTACTAGTGTACATCAAAATATTCCTAATTGACCCCTCTTTAATTTTTTTTTTTGCCCCAGCCTATATTGTACTCCCTCCGTCCCGCAAAGTTTGTCACTTTCACTATTCCAGCCCTATGAGAAAATTGATTATTTCTTTTAATCTGTAATGTTTTATATAAGCAATATGGATCTCATTTGATAGATTTCAATTAGATCTTTTGAACAAAGTTTTGAAAATCACATAAAACATTATGAATTGAAAGATATAGGTAATTTAAAAATGGCACGCACTCCCGAAAGTGTCAAACTTTGCGGGACGGAGGGAGTATATCTAGTACATAGTAAAAAAAGGGTGGGCAATAAAGTCCTCCTTAAAAAATTTAAAAATCCATTCTGTTCCCTAGAAGTCGAACACTCTGTTCTTGCGAAATCGAATGCTCCTTCGCAAACGTGCAACATGGTCTTTTCCAGGCTCCACCGCTCCAACCATGGACTGGTATTCTCTCTCTCTCTCTTTGAATTTGAGATCGGAAATACAAAAAAGTTTAACCGTTCGAACAAGTTGCTTTTTACTTGTTAGAATGGTGGAGTACAGCACTCTAGCTGTAACGAAAGACTCTGAAAGACTTGGGCCTTGTTCGGTTAGACATTTTAGTTTAGTTTAGTTTAGTTTTGATGATGTAAGCAGGTGTAATAAGTGGAGAGAGATAGAGAGAAAAGTGAAAAAAGTGATGATGTAATCAAAACTGGAATAGTGCAAAACTGGGGGAAAACCCCAAACGAACACAGCCTTGGGAGTTCAGATCCAACTCTCTCTCTCTCTCTCTCTCTCTCTTTTCACGGTCCACAATGACTAAATGAAAAGGATGTGATCTGTCTCAGCCTAACATTAAAGAGAAATTATTTGGTGCTCTAGGAGCAATGCTCTAAGGGTCACCCATATTATACATTTGTGTAATGATAATGCCGTTAAATTGAAACGGTATCCGGTATCAGCCGGTAGTCCCGGTACTCATACTGTATCGTACCAGGAAAAAAAAAAACTGATACTCATGCCGGTACGGAATTCAGAACCTTTATCCAAATCCTAGGTGAGTTTTTTCCCAATTTATGTTATATTTGTTTGTGAGTGGTGGCCGGCCCATGGATACATGATTCTTGACCCCCCGAACCAAAAATCCTGGTTCTGCCCCTGGGTAAAATGACTTACAAGATTATACCGCATAAGTTGTTTTCACCTGCTTGAGGTAAATCATTTTCCCAAAAAAATGTTTTACGAACCTATTCCGCAACCAAACAACAAAAATTAGGTAAAATATTTTTGGAGAAAATATTTTACGGTCAAACAAACGGAGCCTAAATGTAAAATTTGGGGATTTGGTCCAAAGCTAACAAAACCGTCTAAAGTCTAAACCTTAAAACCAACCCAACTAACTTGATGACAGAGGGGATGTTCCACTAAGGGTGTATTCTAATAAATTGGTTTTTCATTATTTTTTATGTGATGTATTGTGAGAGAATGAATTATTTCAATTTAAAAAAAAAAACAATTACGGATATTTTTTTTAATGAAACACCCCCTTCGGTATTAGTAGTTACAATATCCTAAAACCGAAGTTTCCGGATTGATTTTCCAAATGGAGTAAACCGGGCCAACTTGAACCGATTCACCCCTAACAGGATTAGTACAGAGATTAATAAAAAATCAAGATCAAACCAAGCAGCCCTGTATCAAAAAAGACCAACCAGGCCTCTTTCTTCTCTCTCACCGCGCTCCTGTATTTTGATGCAGGTCGAGAGTTGTATGGAAGAGGTTTCTTCCTGTTTCTCTCTCCACTCTCATCATCCAAGGCGTCATAGAAAACAAAAACACTAACCAATTCTTCCTCTCTCTCTCTAGAAGACACCCCACGCCCTGTATCGAAATGTCAAAACGATGACGCGTTCTTCCAATTGAATAGGCCTCTTCCTCTCTCACAGTCAATGGCGCCTCAATAAAAATCAAAGCCCATCCCAATTCTCTCTCTCTCTAAACATGCCGAGCGTAACGGTGAAGCTTTACAGCGTCCTCTTCAAGTTCCTCCTAAAACGCCGTTTAGAAACCCTAACCCAATCCTCTCTCCTCTACGCCAACCCCACCCACCCCTTCGGCGTCACCTCCCGCCCTGACGACGTTATCGCCCCCGCTAACCCCACCTTCTCCGCCGCTGACGGCGTCGCCACCAAGGACATCCACATCGACCCCCTCACCTCCCTCTCCATCCGAATCTTCCTCCCAAATACCGCCCCAAATTCCAAAGTTTCGAAGACTTCCGGTTATGCCCCTGCCATTGACGGGCACAGCCGTAGTAACTACCGCAAGCTCCCGATTGTTGTGCAGTTTCACGGCGGGGGGTTTGTGAGCGGAAGCAATGACGCGGTGGGTAACGACTTGTTTTGCAGGCGGATGGCGAGGTTGTTGGATGCGGTTGTGGTGGCGGTTGGGTATAGGCTTGCTCCAGAAAATCGGTATCCGGCCGCGTTTGAGGATGGGGTGACGGTGTTGAGTTGGTTGGGGAAGCAGGCGAATTTGGCTGATTGTATTGTTCGAGGAGGGGATTTTAGGAGGTTGGGTGTTCGCCGGGGGCAGCAGATTGTTGATGGTTTTGGAGCGGCAATGGTGGAGCCTTGGTTGGCTGCTCATGGGGATCCATCTAGGTAAATTCTTCCGAGTTCTCTAGTCCTTTTTGGTTGGTTGAAATTTCTCATGATTCGGTTTTATTTATACCCTGCTAAATAGAGTATTTGGTTCTGCTTCAACATTTCCTTCATTGCATAACTATAACGGCTATACCGTGAACTGATTTAACTCATAGATGAATGGGTATTTTATTTCAATGGCAACCATGAAATTGAGTTTTAGTTTGTGAATTAAGCCTCTCAAGTATCTTGACAATGCAATCCTCCATTCTATGCAGGAAATATATTTGCAAATCCATGAACTAACAACCGGTTCTTTGCTCAATTAATTTCTGTTTTGATTTGTGGAGGAGATTAAGATGGATATATAGCTGAGGGTGTTAACTGACTCTCTGGGGCACGCTCATGCACTGATCAAATAAGGGATGTTTGTGGAGGGAGAAGATCCAGCATACATAGACATTTTCTGCCTAGAACACTGAACGAAACAAAATTCAACACTCAAATGGGGAATACCGGTAAAAAATAAGTTAAAGTTAAACATACACAACCCTATCGACATCAAGACACTTATTTTATACCAACAAAAGATGGGCAGCTGGTCAGTGGAATCTTATTAGTGCTATTCAATGCCTAGTGATAAATTTCAATTAGCTTCGTCATCCCCCTCATTGGGTTTAAGGTCATGAATTGGGGCATTGGCTAGCTCCCAGACAAGGCATGAGAACGAATTCACCATAGTAGTGCCCTGGCTTCTTATTTAACGGTGCCTACATATTAAAAATATCATATGTGTAGGCCATCTAACAGTGGATGGATGCATAAGACCTCTGAAAACGTACACGGCAACAAATTGGTAAAGCCTGTAGTATGTTTGTTTTAGAGAGTCTCAAGAAATGGAAACTGCACAAGGTCTGAGAAATTGAGCTATAGGAATTGGTATTGAATTAATTGCTAGTGCTGGTGAGAGTGCATACTCGTAACATTAAAAAAAAAAAATTGGGAGGTCTTGGGCATGGCGGCACGCCATGTGGCACCCCAACCCCCTTCTCCACCTCACAATTCCACCTCACAATCAAGTAGAATTGGGTAAGGCTCAACTTCTCCTTGCCCATAGACCAATGAATAATAGCCTGAACCTTTTTTATTTTTTGGCCGATAAGTAGATAAAATAAAACAAGGCATTAAGCAAATGCTACCCATGTACAGAAGTAGGCAATTACAAAAAAGTCCTGAACCCTACCATTATTATGAAGATGATCAAACTAATCTATGAGTTGGTCAAGGCAAGTGACTACACAGCCTACTAATAGAAAAGCTCTTGATCCTAAATGAAGGATGTGCCACCTCTTCAAAACATCTCATGTTCCTCTCAAGCCATATAATTCACATCAAACTAATAGGGATCATGCCCAAACCCACTTCCTTCTTTTTCCCACTCTAGCACCTCCCCACGCGATTAAGAGCTCCATGATATTCCTCGAAATGGCCCACTTCAATCCAATCCAAAAAAACACCAAAGTCCAAAGCTCCCATGCCCCCAGCCAATGAATGAGAAGATTATCAACCGTTTCCGCATCCCTTTTCTGCATACGCCACCAATTGACAATGATCATCCACCTTGGAATCAAATTTTGAATAGTAGGAATCTTTCCTTAGACAGCACACCATCCATAAAAACTCACTGTCAACGTGAATACTACTCATTGTTACATTGATTGGATTTCACTCTGGTTGCCGTGCTACTTATCATGGAGTATAAGCTGTTTTCTGGGTATGTTGGCTGTATCACTTTCTGACTTCAGATTAGGTGCGATGAACCTAAATGTGTTTATAGATTTTCCTGCATTTCTTAGCTAATCTGCCATTGTTTCAGAAGGGTAGCATTCTGTGTTTTTTTTTTTTTTTTGACATGTTACTCAAACTTTGAACTTCAATAAATGATGCAAAAACAAGCATGTAATATATTCTTAAAAATAAGCATGTAAAATACACTATTTGTAACTTAGCATGTTGTAAATTTCTCTTCATTCTTATCTATATTTCCCTTCGGAATGTTGAAATTTAGTTTTGTTAACTCAGTATAGCACCAATAGTTTCCCAATTTTTTAAACAGAGGTCTTGGCGATGGCAACCATACGATAGTAATAAAAACTCATTAGTAGTAGAATCTTGTAACTCATATTGTCTTTGTAAAGCACCCTTCTTTTTGGGGGGATATCATGCTTACAACTGAGATTAATTAAATCATGTCATTTAATAGGTGTGTTCTCCTTGGAGTGAGCTGTGGTGCTAATATTGCAGACTATGTTGCCCAAAAAGCAGTGGAAGCAGGCAAGCTTTTAGACCCTGTAAGGGTAGTGGCACAAGTGCTAATGTACCCTTTCTTCATAGGGAGGATTCCAACACGGTCAGAGATCAGATTGTCAAACTCCTACTTTTATGACAAAGCCATGAGCATCCTCGCTTGGAAACTCTTCCTCCCTGAGGAAGAATTTGACCTAGATCACCCTGCCGCCAACCCCCTCCTCCCAAAAAGACGACAAACGCCCTTGAAATACATGCCTCCTACCCTAACAGTTGTGGCTGAACACGATTGGATGCGCGACAGGGCTATTGCATACTCTGAGGAACTTCGGAAAGTTAACGTGGATGCACCTCTTCTTGATTTTAAGGACACTGTACACGAGTTTGCTACCCTTGATGTGCTCCTCAAGACCCCCCAAGCCCAGGCGTGTGCAGAAGATATCGCTATATGGGTTAAGAAGTATATATCTCTCAGAGGCCATGAGTTTTCTTATTGACGACTTTGATAATGGCGGTACAATAAGGTGGTTGCGTATAATACAGCTTAAGGTCACAACATTTTTGCCCCGTGCACTCTTCTTGTAAGATATGCATGTATAATATTAGATCAGGACTCCTACAGCCAAAATAATTTTTTTTATATATTTTTCGCTGGTTTCGGTTAGGAGGCACATTCATTCATTCATCCATGTTCTTGTTCTCTGAGTACAGGAGGCCATTGAATTGAAATGTATATTTTTTATCACCCACAACCCATTCCTCCCCGGCCCCAACGTTGTGATTCTTCGTAAATTTGACGGAGGAATGCCTGCAGTTGTGTTACTGATTTGCTCTTCCTTTATTTCCTCAAATTATCGGATGGTGCTCAATTCCTTCCATAACCATATGGTTATGCATTTATTACGGACCGGTATAAAAACCAAATATTTATTACCACTAAATGAGGGCTGGACCATTTAAGCTTATGCGATCCTACATGAAATAGTAGTGAAAACTGTTTGGACACACAAACATTAAATTATAACTCGTCATGCTCACAATCGTAATTTCATAAACGACCATTGTTATATATTTTGACTGGTTAAAGCTCAATATCTTTTGTTTTTTTTTTTTTGGCACATACTTTTTGTTTGTAATTTTTTTTTTGGGTACATACTTCAACTGCAATGAACTTGTGGTTCTTGGGCTACATGTATTAGGACTTGGTAATTCCAAAATTTTTGGTCTGGTTTTTTCTGCTTTTTGTAATATTTTGTTTAGATTTTTGTTGAAAATGTGAACCGAAGTTGAAAAAAGTTTAAATAAGGTGACACCACAGACACAAAAATTTAAGCAGCTTTGTATTTTTTCATGTTCAGTGAACTTTTTTTTTGGCTTTTGATCATAATTTTTTACTCCTTCCGTCTCTTTTTAAATGTCCCCTTAGAGAAACATGTATTTTCTTGGACGTGAAAAAATATATCTGCAACAAATTTTTTTTTTTGCATAAAATTAAAGTGCTCAATCAGAAATTCAATTAGGTGTAAATATTTTTTTTTAAAAAAATTATACAGAAAAATATATTTGTTTTGGGGATTTAAAAGTGCGTGTATTTCTATATTAGACACTTAAAATCGGATGGAGGGAGTACTTTTTATGTTAATCTAAAAAATAAAAGGTAAATCTAACAAAAATTCAGGTAAGACGAAAAAAAAAGTAACAAAAAATAATACCAAAAATTGGGGGAAACTCAAAATGAGTAAAACACGTTTTGTGTAAAAATTTGGAGGGAACTCAAATTTTTTACCAAAATACATGCTATGTTCGTCATGCATACGGGATTCGGTTGCCTGTATTATCCAGCGCCCCTAGCTAGTTTGAGGCCACCGTGCATACACGATTCAAATGGGACTCGCACAACATTCATGCACCGAATAGAGCGGAATGGGTCACAACTCACAATCAGGGAGAGATGAGGGATTCTGACCACGGGGACTAAATTATCTTTATTTTCTAGTTAGGCTAAGTTTTCCAAAAGATTTTAGAAACACAATTGCTAAAATCAACCATGATTTTAGCAAATGAGTTTACCATGTGCTAAAATCAACCATGATTTTAGCATTACTTGCTAAAATCATTTGAAAAACTCAGCCTAAAAATACAATTTTGAAGGAACCTTTCTTCATAAATTTTGCTAACGAAATCTGAAATATATAACAGTTGGGAGGTGTGTGGGTCTCCAGACTCGAATGTACCCCTAAGTCCGCCCCGGATAACAATTAGATATCTACATCAATTTAGATGTGAGTCATAATCCGATCTAGTCATAAAAAATCAACATAGAACTGGAAAGAGCCCAATAGGATAATGACTGATGTTTATTTTAGTCGTACGTACCCTCTGCCTCTTTTTAAATATCTAGCTTCGTAAATTTAACTTATTAATGAGGCATCATCATTAAACTATTCACATCAATTTTTACGTCCGTTTTATATCTTTCACATCAACTTTAACATTTACTTTTTAAAATTATCTTTCACTTTTACCCATTAATTCTATTACCTACTAACTTTTCAAAAGGGAAAAATAATAATTGTACAAATTTTTACCCATTAATTTTTCAAAACACACTTATTAAGACATGCCAAAATGAAATAGTCGAATGTATAAAAAGAGACGGAGGGAGTATATGTTTTCCTGATGTGGTGGTTAACCGCGTGTAATAAGTAGATATTTATATCAGTTTAGATGTGAGTCGTTATCCAAGCTTGTCATGAACATAAAGCTGGGAAGAGCCCTATAGGATAGAACAATGATAGAGACACATACTTTGTGACACACCCAACCACACCCCCACTCACATGGAGTGTGGGCCCCACATGTGGGTCCTGTGTGGGTCCCACACCCCATGTGAGTGGGGGTGTGGTTGAGTGTGGCACAAAGTATGTAACTCTAGCATTTTTGTATAGGATAATGACTGATGTTTATTTTAGTTGTATGTTTTCCTATGGTGGTTTGAGGTTACCGTGTGTAATTTCCCCTCGAGTGGACCAAAAGTGGTCTCTAAAAATTACTCGAAGTGAGGGTTGGCTTAGTTCCTGGGCCCCAAGCACCTGAGCATCAAGAACTATCCGTTGTTCGAAATATTGTTTTACAAATTATTTAATGAAAATAACAATCTTCCAACAAATATTTCCGAAGTAGGTGGCTTTTGCATCTTCTAATTCTTTTTTTTTTTTTGTAAAGCTTCATAAATACTGCAAGATGATATATTGAAAATACACAATAGAAACATTAATGTTGTGCGCGGATTTTTGGACTTTGTTTTGTTTTGTTTTGTTTTTTTTTTGCTATAAAAAAGCTTGAGTCATATATACTTGCTTTCAAATTCAAAGGTAACTTTGTTTTTGTAAAATTTGTCCCGTCAGTCAGACCATCTAATTTGCATCAAGAAAGGAGATGGGTATAATTCAAGCTCTGAGTTAGAGATTTTGCCAAAATAGCACCATCGGCTAAATATGCGCAACAAAATTAATATTTTCTAAAACTTTATGCTATAATCGTTAGGGCAAGCTTTTGGCGATGCTCGCTAGAGCTCATGAGTAACCCCCAAATGGTTAAGGAAGTTGGGGTTTTCTCAAGTTGTTTTTGAATGGGGTTTTCTTCGGTTGTTGGTGGAGGTTTTGAACTAGATACATGGCTGTTGGCTGCAGATGTAGCATGGGACTGGTTGGCTGGTGGATCGAAAAGGTTTTGGAATTCAGTAGGGTTAGCAATTAGGTCATTGGGATTGTTTAGAGTCGGGTTGTTTAATGGAGCTGGGTCATTTTGTGGAGCCAGGTTGACAATAGGTTGGTTTGTGGTGTTAGGAGGTGGGTTAAAGGTATTTCCTGTGAACATTTGAGGAGGTTGATAGAACCGACCGCTTCGAAGAAGATGGAGAACTGAATCTAAGTCATCCCCCCACAAGTCGGTGTTGTCTGTGTAAAAATCAACAAGATCCCCCTCCGCCTTTCTCTTCCTTTTCGTGATACTGGTTTCCTCCAGACTCTTGGTAATTCCCTCCACGGTTGCTTCACTCCACACATCCCTGTCCTCCATTGCTGTTTCATTAACGGCCCAAACCTTGTCATTTCCAACCCATAACAGAAACAGTGCTATAGCCTCATTCTGATTGGCCCACACATTAGCCAAAACGTTCTCCTCCATTCGCTGATCCCAAACATTGGGGACTCCGTCGTTCAACACCATAATATTACAATTTTCTAGAATTTGCACCTGAGGTGCTGGAAGATTCTCATCCACTATATAGTCGTATGGTGTGAATTCTATCCCCTCTGTCATTCGGTTTATGGCATGCTCACTCATCATGGAGAAATCAGGACGACCCTCCCACAGTGGTGGCATCGGAACCAAATATGCCTCATCAAAGAACATGCGGAGTGGATCCATCCAAAGGATCATTGGGGTCCATGACCTGCCATTTGGTCAGTGTCGGATCCCACTCATCTTCTTGCGGCTTCTTCAACTTCTTCTTGCCAATTCTGTCATTGTCCTTCTATCACAGGATGTTGGTTTTGTACCACAGGTATTGGTTCTCCAAACAGATTAAGAAGTGCAAACCCGTCAAGCAGATCGGCGAACATTGGATCCCAAAACTGGTTAACCATGTCGGCAAGTGGAGGTTCTTCGTTAAACTGCATTTCCTCAGCTGGCCATGCCTCTTCATTTACCGCATTGTTGGCTACCATCGTCTCATACTCTCGTGCTTCCATTATCATCATCAAATCGCCCCATTTTTACCATATTGTGGGATCCAAGTGAGCCTTGAGAAAGCATACCTTGTGCTCCGATGGTACAGGTACGATGGGTTTGGGGTCATTTTTGGGTACAGTGAATTAGCTTGGGTCAAAAGTAGCAGTATTGGGGTCATTTTGAGTGGGGTTGAGAGTAATTTGGCCTATTTCGATGTTTCTTTTGTGGGTTGGCAAGGGGTTGGAGACGATGTTGGGCTTTTCAGTGGGATCACGGATTTATTTGTTGTCTATGAGGTCTTGAATCTCGTGATGCAGGCGTTGGCATCTTTCAGTTGGGTGACCGGGTGTTTGGTGGAAAATACAGAAGGTATTCGAGTTGTAGGAAAGCGGGGGATTTTGTGGGGGTGGATTTGGCTGGAGAGGCTTGATTTTGCCTTGCTGAACAAGTCGTTTGAAGACAACAGGGAGGGGCAAGGGAAGAGGAGTAAAGACTCGGCGTCCTCTTTGGTTTTGAGTTGATTGGGCTGGTTGGGCCAGGATGGCATTTATAGGCTCAGTTTTATGAGGGTGATTTGTGGAGCTAGATGAGGCACCGGCTGTGTAGCTAGGGTTTGTATAGAGGGATGAGGTGTTTCCAATGTAATTACGTTTGGGTTTGGGTTTGGAGATCGGATCTCCTTTCTTCAATACTCTGCTCTGCAGAGCTTCCTTGATTGACAGCCCCATCTCAAAATAGGTCTCAAAGCTGTGCGCTTGGGCCATCACCATATACTATGCCAAGTCAGGTTGCAGATTTTATGTGATGATACGCATCTGATCTTTATCATTGGGGCGATCGATCATCTGTGCAGCTTTCGCCCTCCACCTGTTTACAAACTCCGCAAACGACTCCTTTTCTTTCATCTTAATGCTCTCAAGTTCACGAGTCGTGACTTTAAGCTAAACATTATACTCGTACTGCTTAATAAAGGCAGCCGCCATATCTTCCCAAGTCTCCCTCTTTGATTTGTCAAGGGATAGAAGCCACTGGAGAGGGGGCCCTATGAGAGTTTCGTGAAACATTTGAGCCACAGTGGGTTTATCAATGTCTTGTAATGAGAGGGAGCTTACGTATGCTTGGATATGTCCCCTCGGATCTCCGGTTCCGTCAAATTTCTCAAAATCTATTGGTTTGAAATTTTTGGGAAGCTTAGCGCCCGGGAAGATGCAAAGTTTGTCCATGTCAAAACTGATAAGGGCTCGCTTCTCACTTTTGGCCACAGATTACTCAAGCTTGGCTATCTTGGCTAGCATTTCAGCCAATTGAGGATTTTCAGAGGGGAGAGGCTGTTCCAGATACTCATCATTAGGAATCTCATGATTCTGGGCTCCACCATCGGGTATTTGCTGCTGAGGGGGAGGCAGTCGACTTTGGATATCCACCATAATCACCATCAGTTGAGCGATTCGAGTATTATTCCGGGCCCTTTCATCTGGCATTTTCTTCCTCAATCGTTCTAGCTCATTTGGGGGATCGTGTTCCTGTTCAGCCGACATGCTAGTTTCAGACGTTGGTGATGAGGGTCGAGACAGTCTCTGTCTTGGAGGTCGAGTCCAAACGGGTAAGGTCTTCTTTTTCCTTGCTAGCCCAATGGTTCAGAACTGGCCATAAAACAAAAGCCGGACTCAGTTTGCAGCCTCTGAATTCCAAATAGAAACAAAAGGGTGCCTAAAGTTGCGTGTCGCTCCTCGCCGAAGTTAGTCTTATTTCTAAGCTTTCGGCACACAGAATACGAATGAGTGTATGTATAGATGCAAGTATATGCGTGTATGCAATATGTCATGTTGAAGAAAACAGTAGCACATAGCACATAACAGAGTGGAACACATAATCCTAACACATGGGTTGGTCACCTAACGTGGGGTTCTATGGTTATCTATATGCAAAGGCTGGTTTTGGTTTTAAAGGGTACCAAGGACTCAAAGCCAAAGCTGTCTCCCACCACCAAGGATCCCGCAAGGTGATGGTAATAACGACAATTGTGACTAATCACAGTCGGGGGTGTTGAGCATTTCGGGATTCCCCGTCACCAGCAAGCTGAGCGGGATTGCTGAAACACGTCAACGGGGGCTAGTAACCATGCACGTGCAATGCAAAAGTCCATAAAAACAATATTTTCAAAATCCCTTAAACATTTTTCAAGTTTAGCCCTCGATGATTAATACATATTTTGATAAAATTACGCATAAACGTAATAATACCAAAATATATATTAATCAGAGTCCCTAGCGGAGTATACTACAGGAAATTACACTTTTAGTGATCAAGAATTTAGTCACCAGAAGTCCATATTTAGTCACCGAAAATCTACAGTGACTAACCAAAACTTAGTCACAGGACCCTGGTCACTGAAAGGTTTTGGTGATCAATTCTAATCTGGTCACTAAAACATTTCTTCTGTGACTAAAATTTAGTCACTGTTTGTATCCTACACTGACCAACTAAGTTTGGCAGTAAGAACTTTTGGTCACTGAAGATTGTTTTCTGTGACTAACTAGCAGTCACTGTTGGATATTTGTTGACTTTTTAGTCAACGAACTTTGATCACCAAAAGCCTATTTTTTGCGATCAAATTATTTGGTCATTGAAAACAGTTTTCAGCAATCAAATTAATTGGTCACTGATGGGGTCATAAGAGAAATTACTACCCTTTCCCTACCAGTAGGTTGGTCACTAAACAATTGTCTTCAGTGACCAAAGTTATACTTCGGATTGGTCACAAAATGAGTACTTTCTCATGTGAAATGGAATTCATACAGGCCGGGTCAAATAAATCTCCATAACCTTTGCATTCCATATAGCTATATATGCATTCACACATATATATACAATCTCCAAATTAATGCCCCAAACCATTCAATAATGAAATTTAAGTAGCCAATGAACACAATCTAAACTTTAACGATTGAAGTCCAAAATCATCATATGATGTCCTTACAGTCACCATAATACACAATATTCATAAATGCCTAGTCATAATGCAATAAACATCACCTTTTATACACATACCCTCAAAATAGCTTAAATCCTTGAGACATAATATGCAAGGTTTAAATCCAACTAGTCAGGCATCTCAACAAAAAGCATCCATATGCCAAAAGCATACTTCTTTGCAACGTAACAGGGAGGGTACTTTATATCCAAACAGTTGTCGTCCCAACAAAAAGGATCCATATGCCAAAAAGTATACTCGAGCTGTGTAGAAGTTCACTGTGGTCAATCTGTACATAGACACAAAGAATACAATCAAATTCTAATTTCAATCATGAGCTCTTGGCTATCAATTCACCTAGTACATACATAAATCCCACATAGAAGTATATATGTTGTATGCTTATAAAAATGAGCGATTAGGTCAATTCCTATCGGCAATAGCATCTGATTTCCTACTTCTAACAAGCATGACCAGGTATTCCTGCACTTAGATCTTTATCTCAGCATTTAGAACCATTCTCTTGTACCTAAAACTCAGTTTTTGACAATGAAGTATGTATTTCCCGCAAGAAGGTGAACAACTATTTACAGCAGCTAAGGAAGTCATTTACAAGACAAAAACAACGCTTTCAGCAACTAAGCTCTAATTCTAGCAAGTTTCAGCTCTTAACAAGTTAGATTCAGCACTTAAAAGTGAAGTTTCAGCACTCAGCGATGCAGTTTCGGCATCCAAATTAAATCAGTTTTCTAGCAACCAACCAGCAATTTTAACAACCCAAAACTCATTCTGGCATTCCGAAAACCAGTTTTCTGTATCTAAACAGTGGAATACAGTAACATTTTCAAGCTTAAATGGCATTTTCAGCAATAGAAAACAGAATTTGCACGTAATCACACAGTTTTAGCAACTATTTCACACTTTCAACACCTAAAAACACCATTTTCAGCAACTCTAAACTCAGATTCAACACCATCATTCATATTTTCAGCACAGGGTTCATATTTCCAGCAAATAACAAGTATTTTCTACTCTTTATACATAGTATCAACGCTTGAAATCTATTTCCAGAATACAACACAACAAATTCAGCAGTGACCATATAGCATGTAACAAATCAAAGCAGACCATTAGCAGATCAAAGCAGACCATACATATTTTTCCTACAGTGCAGCAGTGACCATACATACTTGAGCTATGGAGAAGTTCACAGTGATCAATCTGTAAATAGAAACAGAAAATGCAATCAATATTCATAAAGGAAAACAACTCTATCAAGCACGGATCCAACATTTCAATAATTTTTTGTGTTTTCTTTTGAAACCCTGCCCAAATGCTACAAATAGATGTCGTAGGTTTGTATAAGTTCCTCTAGACACTACCAAGTTCCCCATGCCATTCACAAGTAGTTGGGGGGGATGAGTCGACTATTTCATCTTTCAAACAGGCCAAAGTGAAAACAAAACAGTCCCCAGGATCTACACATGTAGCAAATCAAAGCAGACCAAAACCCCAACATATTTTTCCTACATTGCATTGGTGAGCGACCCATATTCTACCAAGAACTATACTAGAAAGCCGCAGTAACGAATAGAACAGATTTAATCAATTTTGGAAAATTTCAAGCTATATTAATTTATTTTATTGAAAATTTTATTTTTTGTAAGTTACAACTTACATAATTGAAATTACAATGGTTTGAAGCATTACCTAACACTGTTCCAGACTTCCAGTAAAATGAGCAGTTGCAGATCCAAATGTCATTGTAATGGCAGATATCACATAGAGCAAAAGAAGATATAAGTACCATAATGATGTTGGCATTCTTACCGCAAAAAGCCCTGATTGACGTTAGCACATAAACTTGGAGCCTCTCCCCATTGTGGGAAGCAATCTCCCCTCTAACTCTTTTTCCTACTATAGGCCCTCGCACATGTCGCTGACTTATTGAAGGTGCACCAGAAAAAAAAAATACTAGGTAAAGAGATTGATTTTCTAGACATCAAAGTGCAAGATAAAGTTCAATGCAGCATAACATAGGTTAAATAGTTGATATGCAGATTGGTATGAAGCTATGAACACTTTCAGACACAACTAAAGAGATCAATTTTGTAGGTTACTATTGACGATACACTGCTTCAAGGTTTCAGTACTATAACTTCAAAGAATTCCTCTTATATAGCTTCTAGCTTCTCAAAAACCAATGTCCAAAAGCCAACTCAAGGATATTAAGTGCCAAAGGACTACAATATAAAAAATAGCAACTTAAAATCAAAGTTGACTTAATTGACACATTTACAATGTTACAAACAAATTCATTACCCCTTGTAGGTATCTAGAATCAAGCCTACTCAAATTGATCCAACCCTTGTCCAAGAACCAACTAATTCACAATAATCTTGTGCTTCCTAGACTAAACAAGAATGAACTAATTTTCTTTGGTGATATTGGTGATATTTTAGAATTTTGGACAAGTAAATGCCTAAGTAGAATGTCATTCGTTTAATGACTATTTGCCTCAAATTGTCTACAGTCCCATCATAATATCAAAACGTGAGAGTTGATCTTTATACAAACGAACATACTATATAAGAGATCTTTCTACAAGCACTACTAATGGAACATTAAATTTCCATTAGGAATCCATTGTGGTTTAGCTACATCCTTGAGGTACATTTTTTCCCATTTTAGAAGCCTATAGCGAAGATTAACAAAAATGTTCATAGCAAACCAACTCTGGTAGTTTTACATAAGGAAAAATGAGAAAACACTTCTTAGCATCACTTAGTATTACAAGTTCATAAAACCTGAACTTCATAAGAGATTCATAAAACACTTTCAATATTTCATTTCCCCAAGTGTTTCAACAGCCTATCAGTCAAAATGCCAAACAAGGAAAAACCCCCAATAAGAGATTCATGGTATCGCAAAACAATTTCTGTATTTTTCCCCCAGTACCACCTAATCAACGTTTATATTTGCATAATCAAGGGAAAAATGAGATGTAGCTGGATTGATGCTTCGGCAATATATGTAAGAGAGTTTCAGTTGAGTTTGACAGAAAAACAAAAAGAAAATCTGAGAGTAAGATCGTAGAAACTAAGGCATACCAGAAAACAAGCGATGATGGAGGATGAGATTGTGAAAGCGGCAAAAGTAGATGGTGCTGTTAGACAAACTCACAAAAGGTTGTGGAAGGAATTAGAATTAAGGGCTAAGGAATTACAGGGGAAAAAAAGGAACGCAAAACCCAAGAGAGGAAGAGATGCGAACGAACACATATCGGCATTTAGGTGGAGTCGGACGGTGAACGGCGGTCGGGTGGTGCTTACTGCCGCAATTTCGATCGCAAAATAGTCGAGAGCGGAGGCTTGAGATACCCGAAGTGGTTGGGAGTGAGAACGGTTTCAAATGGGAATTTAGGGTTCTCTAGTTGGGGCTTCAAGTGAGGTTCGTTTCAATTGAGAGAGAGAGAAAGAGAGAGAGAGAGAGATGTAATTGTTTGCAGGCCCTAGGAAGGGGAAAAAAAGTTTATATAGTGTGTGTGTGATTGTGTGTGTGCAGCACATGTCATTACTTGTGCGCATAATTAGGCGTAAAGTTACGATGCATCATTCGAGGGCTTTTCGAGTTGTTTTTTGAAAATCGGAACCATCTATATTTTTTGTAGGATGGAATATATTATTCATGTTAAAAATTAAGTATATCTATTATCTCTGTATGCTCGATCGAAGTTGACAAATATTTTCCTACTAATGATTCTCATGTCGGGAATCTCCCGATGAAGGGGTTTTCAAAATCCGATTGGCCCGAAATTTGGTGAGGTTTATTAAAACACCAAGAAAAACAAAATAGTCGATGTTGATCGCCGAAATTATGTTGAGATCGTGTGGCTAACGTACATTAGACTATAGCAGTATATATTGGTTCATAACTAAGTATGTTCAATGTAAAACATTGAATGGTGGATACTAGTTCGTTTTCTTGAATGCTTGATCTAAACCGATACAATTTAACATCTTATCAATTATATCATTCTCCCTGAAATTGATGATCATCCGATGTCGGTAACCACACGATCGGAACACATTCAGTGCTTCCAATGGCATTTGAACACTATAATGCACCAATCCAAGGCCATCTAATCTATTTCTTGAAAATCTGAACCGTTAGATGTGTTTAAAACATGTTTTTAAGGTTCTACAAGAGGATTTGGAAAAAAATAGTACCCAGAAGGGCTTGATCGGAGCAATTTTTCATATAGTGATTTTATGAAAAGATGCTCCGATCAAGCCCTTCTGGGTAGTATTTTTTTCCAAATCATTTCGTACGACGTTAAAAACACATTCTAAACACATCTAATGGTTCAGATCGTCAAAATTTACTTCAAAAGTTAGAGTTCGAGCTCAGAATTTTTACACCCTGCGGGATCATTCATAGTTCGTATGAAGTTTAGCTTATTTTAGTTAAATAAACTTAGTATTTTCGTAAATTAACTTCTATAATATAATTTCTATAAATTGAATCATTTATATTATTTATTAATTTCTATAATTTAATTTCATAATTTCTATAAGTTCTATAATTTAATTTCTATATTTGATTAATTTCTATAATTTAATTTCATAATGTCTATAATTTCTATAATTTAATTTGATAGTTTCTATAATTTGTATAATTTAATTTCTATAATTTCATAATTTCCCGATTGGAACCGTATATCTTTCACGTATTACAAAAACTATCATATTGACGCTCTCGATTGTTCAATTAGTTTAATTTAATGGAGATTTTAACATGTTTGTGCGGAACCTTGTTGTAACTTTTTTTAACCCATTTTTTTAAAAAACAATTTGTAACTTTTGTTTTTTGTCCAACTCTCTCTCTCTCTCTCTCTCTCTCTACAAAAAATTGTAACTTTTTTTTCTAATTTTTTAATTTTTAATTTTTTTGTTCATGACTTCTTGTTTCTTTTTTCAACTTGATATAATTATGATGATCGGGAACATAGATTTTGTTGTGCTTGTTGATTTAATGATTTATACAAAAAATTGGCCTAATCGGGTTTACAAAGCCCCTTTATCAGGACGCGATTGATAGTAAAGTAATATTTTGCACTAGTTCAATGTACTGTAGCCACACGACCATAACACAATCGTAACGATCAAAATCGGACATGTTTTTGTGCTTCTTGATTGAATCCTTCATGTGAATATTTGGCTTGATCGGGTTTAGAAAGCCCTTCCATCGTGATGCAAATTCCTAGTAGATACTTTTCTGTGACTAAACAAGTGCTCACTAGATATATTGAAACCATGTCTTTGGTGTCCAAAAGTATTTGATCACTGAAAGTTTACTTTTAAAGACCAAATACTACTCACCAAAACTATTCTGACTTTTTCGCGCAAAATTTTGGCGATGGCGCCAATATTTTTTGTGACTACAAAAAATTTAGTCACTATAGAATTAGGCATTGGTGATTAAACAAAAGTTTAATCACTAATTGTCTCACATTTAGTGAGTAAATAATATTTGGTCACTAATTGTATCATTTTCGGTGACCAAAATGCAGTTGGTCATTAATTGTGTCTTTTTCAGTGGCCAAAACACGGTTAGTCACTGAATCTGGTCACTGAATGTGTAATTTCCAGTAGTGTAGCCAGCTTGTGAACACCCCGCGGAGTTCAGGAGAATGATTGCGGTTTTGGAAAACGATTTGATTGATTGTATGAGAGTCGCCACCCAGGTTTGAGGACCGTACCCGAGAAACCAATTGAAAAATGACTCTTTTGCCCTTGGCATAGAAAATATTTTACTGGTCTTTTAAAATGAGATTTCTCGGGTCCAGGAGCTAGGTTACGAGAGGGGAATGAATTTAAAGCACCCCTCTCGCCTGGTATGACCACCGGTCTCTACTAAATGTTTCAAGGGATTTTGAAAATATCGTTTAAATGAACTCTGATTACAAATTCATGTGAGAGCATATAAACATATCAATGCCATTGATGTAAAGAAAGTGGATACTTGTGCAAGATGTTATGGAGATATATTGGCAAGCATACAAACACCTAGTTCTCAATGAATCATGCTTAAATTGTTCAAAAAAGTCCCCAAAACCATCGTACAAGCTATACCTGGAAAGCATACTGGACACCTGGATCAAGCAACTCCAGGCGCCTGAAATAATTCTAGGCGCCTAGAGTGTCCTTTTCCAGGCGCCCATATCACTCCTAGGTGCCTGGAGTTGCTTGATCCAGGCGTCCAGTATGCTTCCAAGTGTAGCTTGTACGATGGTTTTGGAGACTTGTCTGAACAATTTAAGCACGATTCAGTGAGAATTAGGTGTTTGTATGCTTGCCAATATATCTCCATAACATCTTGCACAAGTATCCACTTTCTTTACATCAATGGCATTGATATGTTTATATGCTCTCACATGAATTTGTAATCAGAGTTCATTTAAACAATATTTTCAAAATCCCTTGAAACATTTAGTAGAGACCGGTGGTCATACTGGCCGATAGGGGTGTTTTAAATTCCTTCCCCTATCGTAACCTAGCTCCCGGACCCGAGAAATCTCATTTTAAAAGACCAGTAAAATATTTTCTATTCCAAGGGCAAAAGAGTCATTTTTCAATTTGTTTCTCGGGTACGGTCCTCAAACCCGGGTGGCGACTCCCATCCAATCAATCAAATCGTTTTCCAAAACCGCAATCGTTTTCGTGAACTCTACGGGGTGTTCACACACACACACACAACTGTACGGCCCAAGATTTCTGGCACCACCCCTCAATTGAGTCGTCTGAGTCGTCAGCTGTGATCAATAGATTATTTATTGATCAAAATATCTTTTACAACTTTATTATCTGTTCTAATAACAAAGTTTTCTAGTGCAATATAAATCTCGAGTTTTTCTAATGACATTTTCATTGCTAATAATTATTTTTTAAAAATGATAGATATATTTTTGTTGGTACGGTTTAAAAGTACAAGAATTATATCTACAAATGAATTTTGCTTTTTGAAGAGATTTGAGAGAGGAATTTTTGTAACTCTTATCCGATTGTCGTGACTTAATGAAAGCATTTCAAGTTTTCATGAATATCTATTACATATTTTTTTGATTTTGTCGCTCATGAGAGAATTCCAACCATCTGCAAAATATGGATCTTGGAAACGACTGGAAAATTTTCAGAACTCTCTCAATATTCACTATTCACACTATTTGTTGATTAAATTGATAAAAGAAGTTAAAAAATTTAAGCACGAAAATACTTCACCTGTTGACAAAAAAATGTGACACGATTTGAAAAACAAAAATGATTAAAGCAGTATCGTTCATCTTAAACTTTATTATTAAACTTTTGCTTCACTGAATTATAGCATCATTTGGGTTCATCTCACATTGAAAAAGTAAAAAGTAAAACCAAAACAAGAAGTTATACACCTTCAAAAAGTCTAATAATATTTGGTGTTATATCGTTTTCAAAATAAATGACCTTGATTTTCCTGAATTTTCTCACGTACCATTTTCAACGCTACCTGTAGGGTACTGCACATTAAACCCATGGCTTGACCCGTTGACCGTTGGTATTTTATTAATCACAATTTCTGTTTATAAAATGTTGAACCTCATATTATCACACAGACTGCATTGCTTGCACAAGATAATACTGCAGAGAGAGAGAGAGAGGGAGAGAGAGTGAAAATGGAGGTGGATATCATAAGCAAAGACACCATAAAACCGTCTTCCCCAACCCCACCTCACTTCCGCCGCTACCGCCTCTCATTTCTCGACCAATTATCTCCCCCAATCTTCATGCCCTTCCTCCTCTTCTACCCCAACACCACCAGCTCCACTCAACAACACAAATCCAACAACCTCAAAAACTCCCTCTCCCGAACTCTAACAAAATTCTACCCACTAGCCGGCCGCCTCGTAGACAACATGCACGTCGACTGCTCAGACGCCGGGGTCCCCTACACCGAGGCCCGGGCCCACTGCCAGTTGTCGGATCTCCTTTCCGACCCGATTCCTTCCCAATTCCATAAGTTTCTTCCGTGTGAGTTGGGTGATATTGGAGATATACCGTTGGCTGTTAGAGTGAATTTTTTCGACTGTGGGGGTGTGGTGCTTTCTGTGGCTATTTCTCATAAGGTGGCCGATGCCTTTTCGTCTGTTTTCTTTGTGAATAGTTGGGCCGCGGCTGGCCGTGGGGCGGATTGTGATGTGCCGCCTCCGTGGTTGGGAGCGGCGGAGCTCTTCCCGCCAAGGGAGATGACCGGGTTTAACACCAGGACTGGGATAATGAACGACCCGATTATGACCAAGAGGTCTTTTTTTATCTTTTTTTATTTTTGAGAATTTAGTTTTAAAATTTCCTTAAGTTATTTAACTTTATCATTTTTAACTAATTATTTATACAACAAAAGGAACAAGAAAAATAAAAAAATTATTGAGCGAACTTCAAAAAATTGAAAAATAATAAGATAATTCAAATATTTGTCTATGTTGAATTATATATTTTTTTCTTTAGAGACTTCATTTAAGATTTTAATTATAGCGCTATAAGATTTTTCTGGTCATAACGAATAATTAATTCATTCAACTAAGATCAAATACAAATTTATTTATTTATTTTTTTAAGAGATTTACTCTCATCTTTTAGTGGTGGTGCAAGCTGGTAATAAACATGTATCTTAGAGTAGTATTCAACTTTCAACATACGCAAGATGGCAAATTGGGGTCGGAGCCATGCCTTCAGGTGGGGGAGTTAGTTTTGAATAATTCTGTTGGATATCCATTACGTATATGTATTGCTCACAATAATTATGCAATTGACACTCCCATAATTTATAGGACTTATCTTAATCCAAATAATTCCTATTTAATTACGTAAAAGGACATACTTCACATAACGAACCAACATGTCCTTTTATGTAACAGTCCACCATAGTGAAATTAAAAGTATTATACCTAATTCTGATTTTAATGTCTTACACATCACGATGTGTTTCTAATAAAATAAAAAAATTACGAAGAGACCAATGCAGATAAGTAAAGATGAAATGTAATATTACAATTCATCCGTTTTTTTTTTTAATTTCTTCCGGTTTGATGTTTTTCATTTATATTTTTCATGTAAAACATTAGTTTGGCATCCATTCTCTCTCTCTCTCTCTCTCTCTCTCTATATATATATATATATATATATTAAACAAGGATCCAGTCCATACCTTACGTCCAAACCTTCATTTCTAGATCAAATTTTCATGATCCGAACCGTCTAATGTATTTAGAAGGTGTTTTTAAGGGTTCACGCGAGAAATCAGCAAAAAATAGGACCGAGAAGGGCTTGATCTGTGCAGTTTTTGGATCCCAGCCAAATGGTTGGGGAAGGGGGTGGTGTGGACGTAAAGTTTGGTCAGCGAGTCCTGACTGGATCTTAATATATATATATATATATATATATATATATATATATATATACACACACCTAAAACTTCTAGTTCGGTCCTCTCGGAAATAAGAAAAAACGTATTTTTTTTTTGTTTTGCAAATTGTTTTTGGAAAATCAGAGCCGTCCAATGTTTTCAGAAGGTGTTTTTAAGGGTCCACGTGATATATAGTTTTTGTGAAAAACTGCTTGGATCAAGTCCTTCCCGGTATTTTTTTTGAAGATTTCCCGCTCAGATCCTTGAAAACACCTTTTGAACACATTGGATGGCTCGGATCGACAAAAATATGCTCGGATCATGGAGGTCCGGGAGTCCGGATCCCGCACTAGAAGCTTTGCCTATATATATATATATATATATATATATAGGGGCTGGTTCCGGGGACATAAATTTTGACACTCCATAGCAGCCATTGAAACTAAGGGCTGTGATTAGAAGCTTATGTATGTGCTCTCTCTTCCCCTCCTCTCATTCACACCTAATCTCTTTCTTTAACGTACTTGGAATCCTCTTCCCCTTCCCTACCCTGACACCCACATCTCCGGTGAGCCCCATCATCTCCGGCGAGCCCCATCTGTGGTTAGTAGCTAGCCGGCATAAAAAAAATCCAGCAATCAACAAAAGTACTACTTCAATCAATAAATCCAATACAAACTTACCCACAAACAAATAAATAAATAAATAAAACTCAATCGGGATCATTTACAGTCAAACACAAATCACAAGATGATGGAACAGGCGTTCAAAAATATGACAATGGAAAAGAGCGAGACTGACCCATCTATGTCAATTTACGGCATTTTAAAACCAATTTAGTGTGTTGAAATCCTAGCAGTATTTAAAGCTTTCAAAAGATGAAATTCGTGTTCGTATTGAAGCTTTGTCCAGGATAGAACCCCACTGTCGATCACAACCTCTAGACAAATCGAGCACATCCAGACAAATTGAGCACAACACCGACAAGGCTGTTCCTCCCTCGTTTAGAAGATCAGAATCTTCCAAGCCCATTTCTACAAGCCCAAACTGACTATATATACATGTATACAAATAAGTCGTCACAGTCTCATGGGTATCAATATTTTCGATTAATCCGACGAAGCTTTGTAGATAGTTCTGAGTATCTGCGGAGTAGAAGCGATTTGAGGTTGGTAGTTTCGCGATGTGGGTACTATGCGGAGATATTGAACCTCTCTCTCTCTCTCTCTCTCTCTCTCCACACACTGCTTGCTCTCTCCCCATCTAACTAGAGATGGGTCCCCGGAGATGTAGGTCACCGGAGTGGGGGAGGGAAAGAGAATTACAGGTACAGTAGAGAAAGATTAGGTGTGAATGAGACGAGGGGAGGAAAGACCACACACATAATCTTCTAATCTCAGCCCTTGATTTCAAGGGTTAAGATAAAGTGTCAAAACTTGTGTCAAAATTTGTGTGCCTGGAACCGGCCCCTATATATATATATATATATATATATATATATATATAGGAGGATGTTCTCCTAAGGGATCCCTTATTTAAATTTGGTGCGGACCTCACCTTTCCGGATCAAATTTTGATGATCCGAACAGCTCAATGTTTTTAAAATGCGTTTTTAAGGGCCCACGCGAAGATTCGGCAAAAAAAAAAAATACCCGGAAGGGCTTGATCCAAACAATTTTCGGTATTTTTTTTTGAAGATTTTCCACGTGGACCCTTGAAAACACCTTCTGAACACATTGAACGGATCGGATCGTCAAAAAAAATTTTGGATCATGAGGTGCGGAAATTAAAAGTCCGGATGTGAAGGGGATCCTATATATATATATATATATATATATATATATATATATATATATATATATATATATATATATATATATATAGTCCTTATCTAGTACGGGATCCCTAATCCGGGACTCATTGTTCCGAATCAAATTTTCATGATCCGAACCGCCCAATGTGCTTAAAACGTGTTTTTAAGAGTCACCGTGCGAAATCATCAAAACAAAATATCGAGAAGGGCTTGATCCAAGTAATTTTTCATAAAACTGTATATGTACAGTTTTTATAAAAAACTACTCGGATCAAGCCCATTCTGGTCGTTTTTTTTTTTTTTTTTTATGATTTCCTGTGGGGACCATTAAAAACACGTTTTAAACACATTGGGCGGTTCGAATGATGCAAAAACACGTTTTAAAACCCTAAAAACACCCATTTTTCTTCTTAATGAAATGAAAGGGAAAGCGCAACAGTTCTCGCTTAAAGCTGTACGACTCAAGTGTTATCTTTCCTCTACCAAGAATATTCTAAGTGCGGATGAATCGATGAAATAGACTTTGGGATCAATATTTATCTTGTGCGGAATTTTAGCAGCAATTATTCTCATTTTTCTTTCACTCTATTTATTTGCTTTGAATTTCGAAGTACTATTATTTATTTGCTTTGAATTTGGAAGTACTATTACACATGGTTAATATCTCGCATTTGGAAATTTTTCCTTTTTCTTTTTTATTGCTATGAAGTTTATAGTTGATTTCTTTCAACTATTGTCTAAATCCCAACAGGTTTGTGTTCACTGCCTCTAAAATTGCATCTCTAAGAGACGAGTACATCGACAATTCAAGTTCGGATCCGAAACACCCAACCCGCATAGAAGCCCTCTCCAGTTTTCTTTGGACTCGTTTGATGGCCTCAACCCATTCCAAAAGAGACCCCAACAAAATCTACACCCTTCAACAAGCTGTTAATTTGCGCACGAGGACTAATCCCCCTCTCCCGGATCACTACTTCGGCAACATCAATCGGACCGTGATAACAGTACCATCGACAAATGGCGAATACAATTGCTACGAGATTGTGAACCAGGTGAGACGCGTCTATTGGCAGTGCTGGTCCTGATGTTTGGGATGCCCAAACCAGAATCCAAGCTTAGTTGTTCATTTACTGTTAAGATATTAAAAACTAAAAGACGTACAAGTCAAAAAAAACAAAAAACAAAATCAAGGTTATATTGTGGTTTTAGTTTGAATTACATCAAAAACCAAAGCCAAAATATAAATACGGGTTGTAGTGCTTTATGATAAGCACGATATCCAATTAAAAAAAAAAACTTCTCTATGTATTTTTTTTTTAAGGAAAATTTTAGAAAAAAACACCATGACTTTTCCACTCAATGTCCCATAAGTACCTGTACTTTAATAAACGACAATTAGACCTCTGATCTTGTCACTCTATCATCAGTTCCCCCCCAACGTCCATTTTCCATCCAATACTTAACGGAGCCCTCCAAAATGACCCCCAAAATGATGTCGTTTTGGGGGGCTCCGTTAAGTATTGGATGGCCCATTGGACGTAGGATGGAATTGATGATAGAATGACAAGGTCAGGGATCTAATTGACGTTTATTGAAGTACAGGTGCTTATGGGACATTGAGTGCAATGGTCACGGGTATTTTTGAAATTTTCCCTTTTTTTAAAGTAATTATTCAATTGAGTCATCGTACTTTATCTTATTGAAAGGACTCATTTTTAATTGAGATCATAGCCAATCCACCTAATCTCTTTTGTGATGTGGTAGTCCAAATGTAATTTTTTATCAATTAGAAAAACTCCTATCTGCCAATGCAATTGTAACCAGGATATTTAAAAAAAAAAACTTGATAAACAACCCAAGCCGTTTGGAAACTATCATCCTCGATCGCTAAACCTTTATGAGATCATTTGGTAATTAGAAAAAAGTTTATAACGTCTTTTTTTTTAAAGTAATACTAATTTTTTTTAACACTTTTTCGGTTGATCTAAAACTAATTTATTGGGTTTATAAATTTTTGTATTCGGTTTACAGTTTTTTTTTGTTGGCCCAAGCTTGTGGCCTTGCAGGGCTTACCCTTGGGCTGGCATTGTGTCCTGGGTCCGTGGCATGTTCTTACTATCATTGTGATGCTTTGTACTGCCTCCGTTCTAAATTACCCAATACTTATACTATTTTGAAATGTTCCAAATTGTTAGTCTTCTTTGAAAAGTCTAACAAAATTTATTCAACCTTCCAAAATAATTCATTTATCAACAACAATCATTTCATCCAAAAGTTGAAATATAAAGACATTGTTGGAAATTAATAAATTTGTTTCCTGTGAATGCAGTTACTAAATGCTTGCTTAAAAAGTTGGAATTTTCAAAAGTGACCAACAATTTGGAACGGAGGAAGAATCTCAGTTCCCTTAAATCTTTGTAACCATTTTCAAAGATTAATCAATGTCTATTTTGCTGTTAAAAAAATAAAAAAACCAGGTGAGAGATGCGATACGGAAAGTGGACGGAGAGTATGTACGGATGCTTGGCGAGGGCGATAACCACTTGAACTATCTGAAAGAGAGGGCGGAGATGTTCACCAAGGGGGAGTTGGTCTCGTTGAGTTTTACGAGTTTGTGCAGGTTCCCTATGTATGAAGCTGATTTCGGGTGGGGAAAGCCTGTGTGGGTTAGCTCGGCTCCCATGCCGTTTAAGAACGTGGTTGTCTTCATGGACACACAATCAAGTGATGGTATCGAGGCATGGGTAAATTTGACTGCAGAGGACATGGCTAAATTTGAAGTCGACAAGGAGTTGCTTGCGTTTGTTTCGCCGACCAAGGATGCTGAAAATTCAAGGGATTAAGGTGTTTGATCGCTACAACGTACGTGCAGGGGCCGCCTCTGGGCATAAGCCCACCAAGTCATCGCTTAGGCGTCGATTTATCCCCTATGGTAGCTCTAATGCCTTAGCTCATGTATATCGTCTAGTTTGTTGCTTGTTTATTCATTGTAACGTTAACAGACGGACAACTCTGGGTCTGACATATAATTCTACTGTATAGTGTGGAATATTCCAACTTTAAAAAATAAATAAAGGATTTTTATGGTGTTAAATGTAAAAAATTTTGTTCACCATTAATTTTGTGCTTGTTTTCTCCTCATGAAGCTGATGGAGAGACCCAATACTGTTTTGATTGGCCCGAGGATGGACGCAAAGGCGGGTAAGTCGGTGACCGCCCTACTCAAGTTTCAAAATTTTCTTATAAATATAGTAATAATTTTCTAAAATATTTTACAATTATATAGGTTCGCCCGCTCAATTAGATATTGTTATAGTGTTTGTCCAACCCATATTTGAATCTTGCGAGGCGGGTAAGTCGGTGACTGCCTACTCAAGTTTCAAAATTTTCTTATAAATATAGTAATAATTTTCCAAAATATTTTACAACAATATAGGTTTGCCCGCTCAATTAAATATTCTTATGGTGTTTGTCCGACCCATATTTGAATCATGCGTCCGACCCTGAATCAGCTCGCTTAGTGTTAAGAACTTTTTTTTTCCATTTACACAAAAATTTGGTCCGGAATAGTGATATTGATTCAAATGCAGAAGGCATAACCAAATTTCATGTCAAGAGTTTTTTTTGCAAACCAAGTATGCTAATACAATAAACTATTAAGGCTTAATTTGCGGTGTTTGAAGAAGTTTGCAAAAATTTGTTCACGTATTTTTTCACTCCCTCCGTCCTTTTTTAAGTGTGTTACTTTATTAGTCTAACTCATTCAAGAAACATCACCATTACTTCTTTCACATCAACTTTTATCTCCACTTTACACCATTAACATAAATTTTTACCTACACTTTTATCCATCAAATTTTCAAAAGGGCAAAAAAGTAATTTTACCCATTAACTTTTCAAAACACACACAACCCAAAACTGTTTTTGTTAGTGCCAAAACTCTTGTGCATAATAGGCTTGTACCATGTGCAGAGCACAAGCTTTTTGTACGCTAGAGTTTTGGCACTAAAAAAAATAGTTTTGACATTACTGCTCTTTCAGAAAAGGAAAAATCTTTAATGTATAAAAGTATTCAGTTTTCTCATTCGATTTCCTCCCCACTCGAAGCTCCTAGAACACTGAAAGTCTATGAATGGCTCCATCCACAGGTGTATATGCATCCCTCAAGTCATTTATGACCTTTTAAAGCTTTTATTGTTTTTTTGGTGCTATGACATTTGATGTTTCTATCATTTTCATTTTCCTTCCGTATTTGCACTTTTATTCTCTATCACATTGATGAAGACCCAATTGGTCAGTGTTTGCAATTTTAAAAGTCCTTTTTCTATTTGATGATTCTATTATTGTGGTATTCAAAATAGAAAACAAATATACTAGCTAAGGTTCAATTCTGCCCGCTTGAAAATCACCTAAGACAAATCTACTTGGCTCCCTTTGTGCACTCTTTACTGAGTGATAAAGGAGTTAAATCCTGTCCAAGACAAGAAATTGATACTGCGTTCCAATTTGTTTGTTCAGTATGGGTAATCCCCCAATTTACTAGGTCAGAGTCAAATGCTTTAAAAGTGCACAGTTTTCTAATCTTACCCTTCAAAGCTTGGATGGAAAATCAATTTAGCACTCCCCTCTTCCCCTCTTGTAAATAGACAAAAAATGAAGTTTCAAAAGGGGTGCTAAGTTCACCAAAAATAATTTGCCCTGCAATTTTTGCCCGAAAATTTTGGCTCCATTCAAAATACAATTCCAAAAATTCTCTCCTAATTTTAGTGTCCCAGAATTCTCTCATGCTTTTTTTTTGGATGCTCAATTGAATATACCAACCCTTGTAAAATTATTGCGAATTCAATGTACTAGTAATTTAATTTTTGTATATTTTGTATTAAAATAATTTCCTCAATGCAAAAGTGAAAAGGATTGAAAAGTAGTGAAAATGGTAGAATGAGGGATTTGTCAAATCTTAATAACCAATTCAGGAAAGTGAGCAAACAATTTGGGATAGTCCAAAAAATAAATAAGTAAGTTTCGTCACCTGTTTCAAAAACAAGTTTCGTCACCTATTTTATCCGGCCAGAACTCCGAACGGTGCTCCAATGGCCTCCGAGTGATTATCCAACTGCTTCGCGCTATCCAGTGCTTCAACCCATGCTCTGATACCAATTTGTTATGCCCAAACACGCACAACAATCACAAAACAGTAAAATCAAGCAAGAAACGAGACACAATTTGACGTGGTTCGGCTAATCGGACCTACTTCCCTAGGGAGGGGGATTTCACTATAATCCGGAGATAACTCCGTGGTGATTACAAACTCACTCTCAATCTCACAATAGTGCTTTCCTCACAGTTCTCTCGTATATCTCTCTCTCACTCACTGCTCTCAATTTTGTCACACAATAAACAAGACATAACGAGCATTTAAAGAGTTACAACAAGAAACCCTAGTGTCCCTCCCTCCAGGCCTAAGCCCATCCGGCCCACACCGGGTGGAATCCCAATATTTTTGGTTGGCTTCTTGCCAACCTTTTGTTGGGCATAGGTGGCATATGATCATCAAGGAATGTGGGTGTCATTATTTGGGATGCTTGTTCCTTGTTGTGATGCCAGATTTTCTTGGGTCCTTTTAATCTAAGTAATTCCCGAGATTAATAAATTTCCTTTTTTCGTTGTTAAAAAAAAAACATTCATTGGGCAATTTGGAGACATGGTTGGAAATTAGGAACAAAGTGAATGGAACTCACAATTCAGAAGAAGCCCTCGTGATTGGGAGTTGGAACAATTGGAAATCCTTAAGCAACTATTGGGCTCAGTGCAGTTGGAGGAAAATAGAGATGACTGTTTGCAACGGAGATGGTGTAAGGATTTGAACTTTTCAGTTAAATCTGCTTACTCAAAATGGGAAGATAAAAAATTCACTGAAGATAAAGAATTATCTCTATTTGGAAGAACATTTGTCGACCCAAAGTAGAGTTCTTTGTTTGGTTGGCTGTGCAAAATTGCATGGCAGCTAAAAGCCTAAAATAGTTTTGGCTATTAGAGGAATCTTGAATAATAATAATAATAATAATAATAATAATAACAATAATAATGTAATTTGCCCCTTTTGCAACTCTGAAAATGAATCCCATGAGCACCTTCTAGTTCAGTGGCAGTACTTCACTTGGGAAATTTGGTCAGCAATCATCTCTTGGTGGGGAATGGTTTGGATCAGTTCTCCTAATTTAATGAGCCTGTTTAGCCTGAAGTTTAAAAATCTGAAGAAGTGCTGGATAGCAAGTTTTTATGCAGTTACTTGGACCATCTGGACTTCTAGAAGGAAATTATAAACTTGTCGAAGAGTAGAATGGCCTTCTGGATCAAAGGGAACTTTAATGTTTAAGAATTACTCTGTTGAGGATTTCAAGAGGTGCTTGGAAAGCATTAGGAAAGTCAAGATCTGATGCGAGGAAGCCTTAGTTATCCCTTGTGTGTGTGTGTGTGTGTGAACCTATTGTGGGTAGGTCTCTTATGGCTATGGGTGTGAGCCTTTGTGTCTCACATATTTTTCTCTTTTGTTTATTTATTGTCTTGGGTCTTGTGGGGTTGTCTCTTTTTTCGTTTTTCCTTGCAGTCTTTTGATTGTCTCTGGGGCGTATCCTTTGTGTCTCTGGGGTGGTGTCTTGGTCCAGGTCATTGGTGGCTTCTTTGGTTTGGGTCTGGTGGGGTTTTCTTTTCTCTATGCTGGTTGAGTTTGGGGCGTTGTCCAATGTCTATCTGGGATAGGTGTGTCCTGTTTGTGTTTGGGGTGTATCTATTGTTACCATTCTGGTAGTTCAATTGATACCTGTTTTTTCTTGCTGATCTCTGAAGGCCCAGGCATTGGCAATGCCTTTGCACATGCTTGGGTTATTTGTGCTATTAAAGACCCAGGTGTATGCTTGAACTTCATAGTTCATACCCCTGGTTGATTTCTGCTTGTTTGAAGCTGCTCTATTTTGTTGCTGCTACTCTGAATACTCTTGATACTATTATTTCCTAAAGGCCCGAGTGTATGCTCAGCTTTGGTGTATGCTTGGGTATTGTTATATATATCAATTGCTGCTACTGAATGCTTCTCTAAAGCATATTTAGGATGACTTGTGTAGGCCAAATACCTCTGCTGAGATTTGGCTGATGCTAGGATTTGCTGATGGGTGACCCCTGCTGATGCTGCAGACCTCTATTTCCTTGAGGATCCAGGCATTGGCATCTTCCATGTTGATGTTGATGTTGGGATGTTCTTATGCAGGGGTTATGCTTTTGCCTTTTTGCTTGGCCCTTGCTTCCTATTACCATGATCTGCAACTAGCTTTCTCCTGCTGCTGTGTTGTGTTGTTGCTGATAAGCTGCTTTTTACTGAGGTTTACTGGTTTTAGTGCTACAATGTTAGAATATGTTGGCTATGATCTACCCCTTTGTTTCTACTGCTGCTGTGCTGTGTTCTGATTCTGAGGATGATGCTGAGGGTGCTGTTTTTTGACCAAGTTTTATTGGCTCTTGCTGTCAAATGCTTCTGCTGCTTACAAAGAGAAGGGGATCTTTTTGATTGAAGGGAGGTTTCATCAATTACCTCATAAGCTATCCATTGCTAATAATCTTTGGTTACCCCGGATACGTACCTTTGCTGCTGATTTCTTCTTCTTCTTTTTTTTTTTTTTTTTTTTTGTATCTTGTGTTCTTCGATCATCATTTCGCTGAATAGTTACTTTTCTGTCTAAACTTTGCTTGGTACTTAGTTTTTGGCTTTTTCTCCATGTACCCTTTGTTGAGCTTAATAAAATCTTGTTGCCGATCAAAAAAAAAAAAATTAAGATATAGAATATTAGAATTGAATATATCACCAGGAAAAGTTTAAAAAAAAAAAATTACTCTCTTAGGGAAGCAGCGTTTTTCTCTTTGTTTGCTCTTTTTTTTGTGTTTTAGTTGGTCTCTTGCCAACCTTGTCCTCTGGGTTCTGTGCGGCATTTGTGATGCCATTTATTTTTTTATCTCTAATCTACAAAATGATCATGAGTACAACCAATGTTTCCCATTCAAAAAATGTAAACTTTTACTTCCCTTGTCCCAATTTATTTGTCCTTTTGAGAGTTCGCGCCATTTTTCAATTGATTATATCTCATAATTTTCATCGTTTTACGTGATTTTGAAAACATTACCTTATAGAACTAATTAAGATCTATCAAACAAGATGCATGAATATAAAATTCATTATCGATTTAAAACTATAACTAGTTTTTTATCGAGTTAAAATACGAGGGACCAAAAATTTGAAACTGACGGAGTATTTGACTTTGGCCAATGGAGATTCATATCAATCCTTTCGTGTCAATCTAACTTTGAGATAATCTAGCTATTGTTGTAGAAAGTAGAAACTACTATTAGCACGTGAAACTGCATAAAATTCAACAAATTTTGACAATCCTAACAAAACTCCACATTCACTTGTCCATATCTTTAGATGCCATGATTATCAAGGCAAAGTATAGTTATCGGCAATCTTTTGATTATTCGTAGATAATCACTACCATAACAAGATTCTGTACTTTTTATTTTATCTTTTTTGGTCATATGATACATATTAGCGTGGTTTGTGGGATAATTAGCGGGTTAACTATCAAAGGAGGTTCGATGTCTCTCCATAGACTCGAATTCCACACCTTCCCTTTAGAAGGCAAGTGATACAACCAGATACGTTATTAGCCATATCTTAGATTACATTTCTTGTCCATTTCTTTATAGATGCTATGAATCCATCATTAGTCGCAGTCTTTTGATTATTCGTTGAAAATCATTACCCATATCAAAATTTTATATTCAATACTTGTCCATTTCTTAGATGCCATGATTATCAAGGCTAAGCATAGTTATTAGTCGCAATCTTGTGATTATTCGTTGATAATCATTGCCCATACAAATCTATATACTCAGTACCTGTCCAGTTCTTTAGACGCCATGATTATCAAGGTTATAGTTATTAGTCACAATTGTTTGATTACTCAGTGATAAACATTCAGGACCATCAGTTTTAAAACCATTATGTAAAGTTAGGTATCGTTTGTGATCTTTTTTGTCTTTTTGTCTAATGCCCTAAAAGTCCAAAAGTCATTTTATTCCCATACATTAACTAAAAATAAAAAGCCCAAATAACATAAACAACTTGACTTTTGGTTTAGCTTAAAAACAAGAGAAATTTAATTAGCCATCCTTTTTCAATAATACCATTAGGATGCAACCCTATAACTTTTGAATTTTTATGATTCAATCATGTAATTTGAATTAGGACCATTATGCCCCTATTATGTATTTTATTAATGTAGTATTATATTATATTAGTATATTATATAATAGTAGTTTATGATCGTTGAAAGATTGATGTCCTATTTTAGTGCTATTTAATAGGGCAATCAGTTATACACATAATCCAAAATGGCCGGTTCGGAATCTCCTGTGGTAGCTATCAAAATGTTGCCAAACAAGATGCCATCCTGCATTGTCCATATCTCTATGCCAATGGCAGCAATGGGCTCAACATCAGGCTATCAAAATGTTGCCAAACAAGATGAAAATGGCCGGTTATTGTTACCTTAATTGTAGGGATTACATCCACTCTATCTTTCTCTCTCTTATACTCTCGAGATCCCACAATGTCCTCCCCAAATTTCATTCCTTTCCCTTTCCCCAAACTCTAACCCTAACACCCTTCAATCCTCTGTCCCCATGGTAGAAACTTGGTCCAGATATAACCACCACCACCACCGTAGATTTGACCAAAACCATTAGATCACCTTCCTCCTCATTGGTGAGATCACGGTGAGAGGCGGCAAGGGCATCTCCAAACGTCAGCCAGTATACCATAGCTGGCACCGTAAGCCGTCGTTCACCATAGCCGCCACCGTACGCCATCGTCCAAGGTTTGTTTTTAACGTACATATCGGTGATAGTGGGTTTTTTTTTTCCCGATTCAAATTGTGGGGTTCATGGTCTTGTTAATGTGGGGTTTTTTTTTTTCGTTTCACTGGTGTTCTTTTTTTCTTCCTATTAATGGTGTTTTTTTTTTTTTCCGACCATGTTCAAGATCTTGTTATTTCATGCAGTGAACACGGTTTATTGATTCACTGTATTAATGGATTCGATATAGTAGTCGATTTAAAAAAAAAAGGATTTGATACAATAAAGATGGAAAATCAATAAAACATGTTCTCATGTCCTTTAAAAATGGTGAGAGGATATGGTTTATTGATAGTTATTTAATGCAGTGAACACAGTTTATTAATTCACCATATTAGTGGATTCGATACGGAAAAAATGAAAACTCAATAAACCATGTTCTCATATCCTTTAAAAATGGTTTATTGTTCCCATGTCTTTCAAAATTGGTAAAATGGAAATAATTACGGGCTAGTGTTAATTCATACACAGGAAACATGTTTTATTAATTTATCATGTTTAATGCAATCTAATGTTCATACATGCAACATGGATGATTTATTAACTATGTTCCCTTATAATCATGGCCAATCAATAATCCATGTTCCCTGTGAGATTTCCTTGTGTAATCATGATTAAAAATTTTAATTGATTTCTTCACCATCAAAATAGGAGTATTTTTTTTTCAATTTTGTTTTGAGATTTTAGTTGTGAGTAGATTAGGAAAGAGACAATTATAAGATTAGGAGACAAAAATTTTTTAAGATAGGAGGGAGAGAGAGAGAGAGAGAGAGAGAGAGAGAGAGAGAGAGATTAGGAAAGATTGGGAGAGAGAAATATTAGAAAAATTAGGAGAGAGAAAGGGTATTTTGGGGTTTATTTGAATTTCAAGATGAAATCATAAGTATTCAAATCTCATAGGATGGAATCATAATGATATTTTTTGTACATGACCCCTAATTAACTCCCCCTAAAAACAAAAAGGTTTTGAGAAATTAACAATGCCTAATTAGTTTGTCGCGCCTGCGATTTCGACCGATGGTCTTAGAGAAGAACGAGGGGATTGGGTTGAGTGATCCAAGTTTATTGAAATGAGACGTAATTTTGGAAAAGACAGGTTTTGCAGCTGTGATCTAGGATGTTTTATAAAATAGTAACTTAGAGTCGCCACCTGGGATAGAGTTTAAGGGTGCTGGGTCACCCGCCTAAACTGCTCGGAGATAATTCAAGTGCTTTGAAAAAACAAGAATTTTGCCGGTCCGAAGACTTGTCTTAAAAGAGTGTTTTGTGGTATGCAGGTCAAAAAAAAAAAGATTCGGTAATTCACTGTTACAAGTGGGGAATGTGTTCATCACAACACTCCACATCATTCATTCGGTACTCACTCTTCCTTAAAAACACAATTGTTTAAAGCTTTCTAAATTTGACAAGAAAAAAGAAAAAAGATTTAAATGTTAACGACTTTATTACGAAGACCTTTTTCAAAAGAAAAACAACCGATCTAGGTCCCTAGGCAGCCTACGTATCTCCAAAATGGGAAAATTTTGGGAGATAATCAACCAGGCCGTTTAAAGGCCGCTGGCAGGTTTAAAAATGTCTGCGATATGCTTTTAATCATAAAAACATGTTAATGGTGATCAGGGAAATTTTTTAGAAAAAGTTAGAAAATCCGCCCGGGCCTGAAAATGGATGGTAAGAGGCTCTAGAACACTTTCAGAACAGTTTTGAGAATGAAAACATGTTTAGGAGGCCAAAAGGACCGTTCGGTAAAAGTTAGGAAACCCGCTAGGGCCGAAAATATTATAGGAGGCGCTAGGATCATATCATATGCAAAAAGGTCGAAAACCCCGCCTGGGGCCAAAAATGGTTTATTGGAGGCTCTGGGATGCTTCTGGGACAATTTCGGAATTGGGGGAGGCGCTGTGCGGTAGGTGCTGTGCGCCGTATTGTGCGGCAAAACTATGTTGTTTTGCTCATTTTCTTAGTACATCCAAGGGTCCTGTTTGGAGAGTTAATTTTGGAGTTTAATTTTCGGTTTAATTTTAGGGAATTTAGGCTCTTTGGGGTAGGGTATAGTAGGTTTATGAACTTGGATTTAGGCACTTCGAGTTTAGGCACTTCGGGTTTAAGGTTTAGGTACGTTGGCTTTAGGCACTTTGTAGTGGTTTTTTCTTCCTGCAAGCAAGGCACTTGGAAGTTTTGGAGGTTTGCATAAAAATCAAGCAAGACGAAGTAGTTTTGCCGCACAACACCTACCGCATAGCACCCACCCCGGATCCGACAATTTCAAGGCCAAAAGTATGATAAAAAGTTGAGGAGATCGGCTAGAAAAAAGTTAAAATGGTTGCTTGAGGCCAAAAAATGGCTGTTAGGAGGCTCTGGGATGCTTCCGGATAATAGTTTCGGGGTTAAAAATAAATTTAAGAGATTACCAAGATCATTTGGAAGGAAGTTAGTAAATTCCATCCGGAGCTGTAAAAAATTGCTGCGAGAGGTCCCAGGATGCTTGGAATCTTTTCCAGAGTTCAGAACACATGAAACATTTGATACAGATTAAGTTGAAATTTTCCGGCCGGGCCCAACGTGGGGTCTAGGAAGTGTAAAAAGATGCTCATATTTTTAAGTACAAAATATGCTCGTTAATTAAAATTGAGTATTTGGTGAAAGGTTGGACAAAGTCGACCGGAAGGCTGCTTACATATCCCCGGAGCGAAGGAGATTTAGGTTGGACGTAGTTCAGATAGAGGTGTCAAATGGGCCCGTCGTGTCGGGGCATGCCCCTTTTCTTCCGTGCCCGTGCCCCGTGCCGTTCCCGTTTACTTAATCCTGCCATGCCGTGCTGGCCCGCTTACTTAATTGTGTCGTGCCATGCTGTGCCGACCCGCTTAATCGTTTGACTCTTGTTGTGCCGTGCCGTGCCCATTTACTTAATAGTGCCGTGCCGTTTTTTAAAATCGTGTTGTGCCGTGCCGACCCGCTTACTTAACCGTGTCATGTTGTGCCGGCCCGCTTAATCGTTTGACTTGTGTCGTGCCGTGCCGGCCCGCTTACTTAATCGTGTCATGTCGGCCCGCTTAATTTTTTATTTCGTTTGTTTGTTATGTACATAAGGAAAAGAACAAAATAAATTTTAATTAACTTACTCTTTTTATTGATTGTTGATATTAAATTCTAACACCACACAATTGAAAAACTAGACAAATTTAAAAATCTTTCAAACATATATCCCAGTTGTAAATGGCATGTTAACCGAATAAGTAGTGAGCCCAATAAGTAGTAACAGAATGACAGTTCTAAATGGCATATTAAGTCAAAAGCCGAATAAGTAGTAACCATGTTAACCTGTTCTAAATGGCAGTTCTAAATGGAATGTTTACCGAATAAGTAATGCATGCCCCGTTGTTAAAAAATCCAATTTGTAAATGGCATGTTAACAATTAACCAAAGTGTTCAGAATGGAACACTACCAAACTCATGGATATTACATCACTTACATAGTTGTATCATAAATCAAATAAGTATTCTGTTATTATGGAATACTACGAATTTCCAACACTTACAATAGCATAAATAAAAGCAAAACAAGTTGCTAAACTACAAAACCGAAAGCTAAGCCTAACTGCCTAAGAGTACATCTTTGTCTCAGCAAGTCAGCATCAATTCTAAGCCATCAAAACCAGAGATCAATTCTAAACACCTGCACTTGCACACAAACACAAACAAACCAGAGATCAATTCTAAATCAAGTCTAAACATAAAATTGAAAATGGAAGTGAAATTATAAATCGGGCTCAGAAATTCATCATTGCCCAATAATATTCAAAGTACCAAGTTCATTGCCCAAAACCAGAGATCAATTCTAAACACCTGCACTTGCACACAAACACAGACAAACCATAGATCAACTCTAAACGCATAATTGAAAATGGAAGTGAAATTATAAATGGAGCTCAGAAATTCATCATTGCCCAATGGATGTACGAAATTTCATTACAAAATGCCCAGAATTCAGTAACGGGTACCAAATTCAATACAAACTGCCCAAAATTCAATACTAAGGCCTCGATTGGATGCGTCTAAAGTTGCTTATCCCTAATCCAAACATGTAAACTATCCAGAATTGTTTCCCATAGACACAAACTGCCCAAAATTCAATAACGGGTACCAAATTCAATACAAACTGCCCAGAATTCAATACCAGAATTCAATACTAAGGGCTTAGGCAACCATCACTGCCCAGAAAACAATTACCAGAGACAGTAATGCAATGCACACACAATCACAAAGGCACAACTAATAGCCAACACAGCATAAAACAGGTGGAACAATCAATTACTGGGCTCAGAAACAACAATAACTAGCAATCACTGCCATAAGTATAAAGGGCTCATTCTAAAAATCATTGCCCCTAACTAAGTTGCACCACCAGCCACCACTAAGGATGGCAATTTCACCCAAAACCAATGGATACCCGAACCAAACCAACCCTATCGGAGCGATTTTTTATATTTTTTTCCTACCCATGGGGCGGGTTTGGTTTTCAAAACATGATATCCAGCGGGTTTGGATTTGGGTTTGGTCTTAGAAAGTATTCGGCCAAACCCAAACCCAAACCCAAACCCAAACCGATCCATATAATATTACTTATAGGATATAAATATAAACATATTATATTTTTGTGGACATGTAATTTTTATTTTTCAATTCATAACTTTCAATGACCTTTCATTTCATCTCCTTCCTTATTCCTCTCAAATCTCTTAAAAATCTCAGGAGTCTCTATAGGAACCTCTTAAGAAAAGTTTTATTATTTAGTTATTTCCTTTGATTATGTTGGAATTTAGATGTTTAATGGTAAAATCATATGATATGTTACTTTTTTATTTTAATATATAATCTTTTTCCTTCATATGTTCATTAATGGAATGAATATTAATGCGGGGTTGGATAAAATCCAAATCCATATGGTTTGGTTATGGTGGACTAAAATTCATACCTGTTGGATATCAGTTTAGATTTGGGTATACATAAATACTTTGGATTTGGGTATGGTAATTGCAAAACCGGGACCAAATCGATCCATTGCCATCCCTAGTCACCACACTTGCCCAGTTTACATCACTGTCTAGTTTACATCACTGTCTATATTTCTATCAATTTCAGATTCATAAACACCTACCCAGATTCACAAACAGAGGCCAGAGCCCAGATTCACAAATAGAGGCCACAACCCAGATTCACAAACAGAGCCTAGATACACAAATAGAGCCCAGATACACAAACACAATCAGAGCCCAGATATACAAACAGAGCGGAGATACACTAACGTATCCCCATGATTGGGCTCAGGCAAGCGTCACTGCCTAGAAACAAATACCAGAGATAGACAAAATCTGTTCTGCTAATAGGTGCAGCAACTAAATACCAACATCAACACAGTATAAAATAGTAGCAGCTTTTCATCGTTGCCCAAAATCTACCTACTAGCAGCAACAAAGTATAAAACAGGGGCAGAAATTGCAGCACAGTTCCCAAAACATAAGTAATCATCGTTGCCACTAAGTTGGGCTCAAATCATCAATGCCCTAGTACATAAATAATCATCATTGCCACTAAGTTGGGCTCAAATCATCATTGCCCCTAAGTTGGCTCAGAATGTCACAAGTAATGGGCTCAATTCTCAAATCATCATTGCCCCTAAGTTGCAGAGTCACACAAACACACACCACTACATCACCAGTCACCACAACCCAATCGTAACCAGAAAACCCTAAATCACCATTGACTAGCCACGCCCACCCAAACGCGTGCACACACACACACACACACACACACACACACACACACACATATCCACAATCCAGTAACCAAATGCCCAGAAAACTGTAACCATATCTTGCAATAGACAGAACACCAACAACTATAGAACATGCCACAACACAATTGGGCTCATATCTATATAGAAATGCACATGAATGCAACATTAAGTTGCCATTAAGACCTTCATAAGTTGCTACACTATCACTTAAGTTTGTTTTAATTTTTTTTTTATCATCATAGCCCATAAGAATATCACAATGCAACTATGCAAGTGCAACTTTATGTTGCCATTAAAGCCTTCATAAGTTGCATACTTGCACACCAACAACTTTACACACACCACTTGGTTACAGTTTTTTGGGCATTTGGTTACAAAGCAAGAGTAAGATAGCACCTGGAATGCGACATTAAGTTGCAGCAGTATTAGCATCCTCAAAATCTTTTGAGAAGTCAGATATAAACAGTCCCTAAGGACTATCTATATCAGAGTTCTCAAAATAATCTCTAAACTCATCTTTAGCCTCGCACTTCTTAATTCCAAGACGTGCATCCTCCCAATCTTTCTAGCATATCAAACAATCCAAAATGTCTGCACCCAGTCGGCTTCTCCTCTCATCCAACACTCTATTATCTGCACTAAAAGCAGATTTGGAAACAACTGAAGAGACAGGAGGTGTTAGTACATCACGTGCCATGATTGAAAGAATAGGAAATGTCCTTTCATTTTTTTTCACCAAGCTAAGATATCCAAATTATTTGGGGTGTCTAGAGTTGTAAGACAATCCATATCTAAATACATAAAAAGTTCGGTGCGTGAAGCTACATTTCTTCCTCTACTTGAAAGCAAAGACCAAGATGGGATATTGGTAGTTGCAGGAGATGGTGAATGAGCAACATTAGTTGTAGAAGATGCAAATTTAGACTCATATGAAGCATTTATAGATCTCACAAGTAATGTCACATCAGAAGTAGAAGTAGAAGGTAATGTAATATCTAAATTACTAGTAATCTCATCTAAGAGCAAGACAACACCTTCTATCTTAATCCTTTGGTCTATTACTGCAGCTAAAATAAATATTTTAGACATGTCCTCAAAGTATTTTTGAATTTTGTTTCCATATCTAAAATTGCATCTACAAAATTTGCTCTATATCTATATTGGAAAAAATTGAGACTGATATTATACAAGTTATTGAGCACCACACAAGAAGAAGGATAATAAGAACCAGAACAGCACAAGTAGCAGCATAAAAAACCTTTAAAAACTTTATATACTCGAATGCAATGTTCCAACCAGCTTGAGTTATAGAACAATGTATCACCATACTTAGCATTCACATAAGAAGTAATAACATCAACATGTTTCACACAAGATTTTAACATAAGATATGTCGAATTCCAACGAGTTTTCACATCAGTTTTCATTTTCCTTGGTTTCACATTGAAACTAGCACACAACCCTTCAAATTCTTGGGTCCTAGCTTGGGAAGTAAATATAAAAAGAATTGCATCTCTAATTTTATCGATATGTGCTCTTATATGTTTCAAACCATCTTGCACAACTAAATTAATGATATGGCATACATATCACATATGAAAAAATGTACCAGCATGAGGAGTTGACAAATTTCATTGGAATAAATCAATAGCAGTAGTATTAGCAGTATGGTTATCAAATGTAATACTAAAAACTTTATCAACAATATCAAACTCCCTAAAACACCATTTATACACTGAAAAATGTGATTAGCATTATGAGGATACTCCATCAAACGGAAAGTAATGATTTTTTTTATGCAAAATCCAACTAGCATCTATATAATGAACAGTCACAGCAATATAACCAAGATTATTGTTACCACTCCACAAATCAGAAGTAAAAGACATTGTACTACTAATTAGCTCTAGTAGTATTTCTAAAAACTTTAGAAAAAGCAGGATTTACACTAGTTTGCATGAAATGTTCAAATCTAATATCATCACCAAAAGTGAATGGTTGTTCTACTATAGCTACATAAAGGGTCAGTCCATGTCTCATTTTAGGTTTTGTGTACACGAAATTACAAACACCAGTTACGCTACTACCACCACTAACTACGCCAATATCCTCTTTATGTTTCTTCCTAAGATGCCTCTCAATATGCCTCGTGACTCCATTACTACTGAAAGAATAATGATTTAAACAGTAATAACACACACCTCTCATTCCTATGTCAACCAATTCTTTGTTTATGTAATGTTCCTCAATTTTGGCATGATTCCATACCCATGAAGTGCGACCCCTTTTCTCAGCAGTACGTTGTGTAGATGTTGAACTTGAACCTGATGGTCCAAGTCCAACAGTGTTTGAAACAGCTTCACCTACAGAACCAAGTCCATGTGGTGGAATTCGTGGTTGTGGATCTTATGACTCATCAGAGTCTGAATTAGGGCCATGTGTAAAGTCTGTATGAATTTGTGTCATAATAAACACAACAGTAAACACAGAATCACAAACACAAACAGAGTAAACACAGATTCACAAACAGAGTACACAGAATCACAAACAGATTAAACACAAACTAAACACACACACACACACACACACACACACACACAGATCCTATTTGTGCTGGCGGAGGTAGTGGTGGCCATTGGGGCAGTGGTGGCTAGGGTTAGGGTTTCACGAAATTAGATCTAGGGTATTCTGGTGGTGGTGGTGTGGTGGTTTTCTAGTGGTGGCGAGGGCTGAGAGGTTGTCGTGGTGGCGAGTTGTGGAGGTGAGGGGATGTGGTGATTACGGGTTGTGGTGGTGAGGGGATGTGGTGGTTACGGGTTATGCTGGTCAGGGGCTGTGGTGGTGAAGGGTTGTGGTGGTTACGGGTTGTGGTAGTGAGGAGTTGTGGTGGTGAGGGGATGTGGTGGTGAGGGGTTGACTCGTGACTGGTGGTGGTGGTGGTGACAGATCTGGCCGAGTGGTGGCTGGTGGTGACTGCTGGTGTTGGTGGTGACAGATCCGGCGTGGTGGTTTTCTGGTGGTGAGTGCAGGTGTTGGTTGTGTGACTCGTGACAGATCCGGGCCTCCGGCCAAGTGGTGACTGGTGGTGAGGTGGTGAGAAAGAGCCGTTTTCTGGCGAGCGGTGAGCCAGAGGAGAGAGAGAGAGAGAGAGAGAGAGAGAGAGAGAGAGAGAGAGAGCCGTTTAAGGTTTGGAAAGGATGCCTATAACATCCTATTTATACTGAGTAGGAAATTTAGTGTATTTGTCACACGTCCCATCTATGCACCCAACGATAAAAATTCTAGTAAAATTGAACTACGCGAGGGTCGTCAGAGTATTTTTCTTCGAATCGGAACTGTCTACATTTTATGTGGGAGTGATTATATCCTCCGTGCAAAAAATCAAGTGCATTAATTATCATTAGGTACTTGATTGATTGAGACAAAAATTTTGGTTTACAATAAATCAATGTCCCAATGAAAAGGCTTTGAATACCCGATAGACTTCAAATTTGGCGAGAGTGATTAAAACAGCAATACAAACAATGTGAACGGTTTGGATCGTCATAATTATATTGAGATCGCGTGGCTAGCGTACATTATCCTATAGCATAATAGCTTAGTTCATAACCAAGTTAGTTCGATGTATATGATTAAAAGGCAGGTGCAGACTCGATTTCTCGAATGTTCGATCTAAACCGTTCTGATTTCATATCTTATCAATTCTATCATTTTCCCCAAAAACGGTGGCGATCAAATGTCGGCAACCACCTAATTGGATCACATTCGGTGCATCTAAGAGCAATAATGTCCTATAATGCATGACTCAACGCCCATTCGAGCAGTTTTTTTCGAATTGAAACTGTCTAGATTGTAAGTGGGAGTGATTATATCCTCCATGCAAAAAATGAAGTGATTTAACTATCGTTACGTACTTGATCGAAGGAGACAAATTATCGGTTGATAATAAATCGACGTCCCCGATGAAAGAGCTTTCAATACCCAACGGACTTCAAATTTGGTGAGAGTGATTAAACTATCAAGACAAACAAAGTGAATGGTGTGGATCGTCATAATTGTGTTGCGATCGTGTGGCTAGCGCATAATATAATCAAAATTTTATGCATAACAATATAACATATTAATATATTACATAATTAGAAAAATTCAATTTTGACCTATCAATTCAAAAATCAAAAATTTCATTTTAATTATTCAATTTTTTTTCCTCATTTTCAAATAAAATTTAATTTATTTTATAAAAATATTTTTCAAAATTTATATTTTTGTTATCAAAATCTAATTTTTATTTTCCTCCTAATTTTTTTCATTTATGTTATTCATAAATTCATTTTAAATTTCCCTCATATTTTTTCCTTATTATGGAATTTGGAAACTCAATTTATTTAATTAAAATGTATTTTTGTTTTATTGTGTATTTTTTTATTTATGGGAAGTCCATTTATGTAATTAAAATTTATTCAAAAATTTATTTTATTTTCCCTCATTTTGTTTCTTGTTATAATATTATGTCAAGTCCATTTATTAAATTCTAATTATTATTCAAAATTTAATTTTTATTTTTCGTTATTTTTTTCTTATTATGGTAAGTCTATTTATTAAATTCTAATTATTATTCAAAATTTTATTTTTATTTTTCCTTATTTTTTTTCTTATTATGGCAAGTCTATTTATTAAATTCTAATTATTATTCAAAAATTTATTTTTATTTGCCCTCATTTTTGCCCTTATTATGGCAAGTCAAAATTTAACTCTTATATTTTCTCTCTCTCTCTCTCTCTCTCTCTGTGATATATTATGTAATTACAAAAATTTAATTTTCACCGATCAATTAAAAAATCAAAATTTTCATTTTTATTATTCAAAAATTCATTTTTCATTTTCCTTATTTTTTGAAATAAAATAACATTTATTTTATGAAAATGTATTTTTTTACTTATTTTTCTTATTCAAATTTCAATTTACTTTTCTTATATAAAATTTTAATTTTATTTTCCCTCATTCTTTTCTTTATTATACCATGTCGTGCCCGTGCCACTTCTGTTTCGTGCTCCTGCCATGCTCTTCACACTTCTGTGTCGTGCCTGTGTCGTGTCAGGCTAAGGCCGTGTCGTGCTAAGCCAATTACCGTGTCGTGCCCATGTTGCGCCTTTGACACTACCGTGTCATGCCCATGCTGTGCCAAACTAAGATCGTGCCATGCCCGATTAAGTCGTGTTGTGCCCGTGCTGTGCCATGCCAAGCCAACTATCATGCCGTGCCTGGCTTAGACTGTGTCGTGCCGTGTCGTACCAGGCCAACTACCGTGTCGTGCCCGTGCCGTGCCCACCTATTTCCGTGCCCCGTGCCCGTGCCCGCTAAGACCGTGGCGTGCCCAATTTTTACCGTGCCCAAACCGTGTCCGTGCCGGAGTTTTTCGTGTCGTGCCTGTGCTGTGCCGTGCCAGCAAGGTCCATTTGACACCTCTAAGTTCAGACTACAGCCGTATTATAAATTGTCGTCAGCCATTGGAATTTTATAAGGAAGAATGGAGGGTCACAACGGTCTCACTCAAAAATCACCTTCCTTCAACACGCAACGTTGTTTTAACAGAATTTCAAATGAATCACGGGAATCGAGTTTGAATTTTTTTTTCTTTTTGAAAAGGTCATGTTTATTGAGGACGTTTGCAAGTCTGATAGGAAAATAGTTCAATGCGATTTGAATCCAAATATGTGAACTGATCAAAGGATTATTTAGAATTTGGAGTGTCAAACAACTCATTAAATAATTATTTGATTTTATAAGATTTGAATCCAAATATGGTCCACACAGTTTCCTTAAACTAATTTCACTGCCTGACCACTGGTGTTTAAGGTTTTGATTGACACAAGATTCAACAGCTTCAAAGTTTCAAACGATCAGTCAGTAATAGCTATTGAATCGCTCTTTCAAACTGTGTGGACCGAAGTCAGTAATGGCTTCGGGTAGTTAGAGAGGAGTTTCCCAGAGAGAGAGAGAGAGAGAGAGAAAGCGACAGGGTTTTTGTTCTGGGGTGTGGGGCTGCGCCGCACTGCCCCCATCTCCCCTCCCACTCGGCTACGCAGTAGCTCCGGTGCGGCGGATCTGGTGTCCTCTCTTTACAGCTTTGAAGAGTCAGAGCAGGCTGTTTCATTCATTTTTAGTGGTTTGACTTCCGAGATTAGGCTTGGGGCTTCTTTTCATTGAATATAGTGTTGTTTGCGTGGGTAAGAAGATCTTGTTTTGGGGCTTCCGTTCAGTACCGACACCGATCACAGAAACCATAAAAGGAGCAAATGTTATAGGAAGCTGGGTCATGTCGAGGCAGATTTCTTTGCAGTTGGCTTGGAAAACATTCATTTTGGTAGATGATAGTAATGGGTTGGTTCCGTTAATAACTTTGATTGAGCGTGGCGGAGGTTTCTCGCGAAGGGTGATATTGAGAGGTTACGAGGTGGAATGGGTTGCAAAGAAGCTAAGAGAGGCATCAAGAAAAACTGATGGTGCTATACTTTTAGGGAGATTGAGCAACAAGGTGAGATGTCTGGAAGTTCGGAAGGCACAAAACAAAGGGGGATGGTTCGTCGAAATCAAAATATCTGAGATAAAAAAGAAAAGCGTTATTCGTATTCCTGAAGATGGACAAGGAAAAAGGTGGGTTGGGCTGGAGAAAGTTCTGTCACAGATGGCTCGCAACGCAAAGGCAGGGTTAACGGGCGACGAAAGAATTTGGGCAAGGTAAACAACGAAAGCAGTGGGCAAGCTGAAATTCCATGCATGGTCGAAATTTAGAGAGGTGATGGATAATCTACAACATAGCTTGGTGCAGTGCTTCAGTCCATCAATATGTGATTCTCCGATCTCAATCAAGGTTGATTTCGGTTTGTGTAGCGTTGTTATTCCTGTTTCAACAACTTCAATTGAGAGGAAGGACAATATAGCTGTTGGTCAACTTCACAGATATACACAGGGAGGGAAGGTTGCGAGATTTTCAACGGGTCATGCGAAAGAGATGGTGGCACGTAATCTACAGATGGGAAGGCGTGTGAACATGTGAGCATCAATTTCCGAGAAGAATGAGCAGGTAATGTTTTGAATATCAAGTCCGTTTCGAATGACTTCGGTGGTTGTGATGGGGTAGGCGAACAACTCAGGTCTTTTTCCCAAGACCATAATGAGAATGGTAATTATATTTTGAACCAAGCCCATAGGAGGGTGTGTAATACAGCTGCAAACCATTCAAAGTTTCATATAAAAAATTCAGGTGACACATTTGTTGGGAGAATGGATTCAATTAGATCTCTTCTCCCTACGCATGAGAGGTATAAGCTGGGTTCTACAGTAGTGAGCCATAAAAATTTTGTTTGGGTTCAAAAGCACAAGTTAATTGGGGGCATGATTTCAAGGGCCAAAATGATGATTTGAACCAGGAGACTTTGGAAGAATGTAATTCCAAGTTATCAACTCAAGAAGAAGTTATAGAAACTGACAAGGAAGTAGGCGAGAGGAGTCCAATCCGAGGGGTGGAGTGAGACAAGGATTCAGAGAAGGTTTCACATGAAATGCGATTGAAAAGGCTAAGGGCAAAAAGGATGTTAAAAGGTCGGTTTTGGTTTTTGAATCGTTTAGATTTATTTAGAGCACAAAGGAGATGTGGGAGTATTCGAATGACAAATTTGATATTTGGGGTGTAGAGGTTAGATTCGTTTGGAAGAATTTTGAAGCCGGTGCAAGGGTTGAAATCAAGGGATAGTGGTGCGTGCATCTTGTTAAGCATGGCGCTTGACATTTGCTCAGGGTATTTGAATTGGAATTTCTAGGCGCAAGGTGGAGCCAATAAAATTAGGCGCGGGGTGTATTCAATTGGAAGGGGCCTTGGTGCTCCCTTAGATTGTTTGTTTCGGTTTTTGTTTGTTTGGTTGTCTTCTTGCCAACCTTGCAATCTTTTGGGTCTCGAGAGGCAGATGATTGTCGCCGGATGGGATGCCAACTTGTTGGGATGCTGCCCCTCGATTTGATGTTTTCTCTGGTTCCGTTTAATCTTGTATCTTCGATATTTGATTAATAAAATCTTTTTTGCCGTTCAAAAAAAAGAATCGCTCTTTCAAACGAACTGGTGTCTATACTCTCTCTCAAAACGAAGGAAAGATTATGGAATAGGAAGCTTTTGTTGGTGTGTCAAAATAAAACGAAAGACTCCCTTTATACGAAAGACTCCCTTTATATAGTTGAAAGAGGAGCCAAGATAGTCAATAGGAGAATTCAATATGGGAATTGAATTCTGTAAATTCAATTTTTGAGTAAAAAAATTGTTGCAACTATTAATCCAGAATTAACATGTGGTATTAATCAACTACAATTAATACCGTATTGTCCAAATTCGAAGAGGTACTTTTGGTTGCCTCAATCGTGAGACCCTTCCGAATACTTCGAATTTATTCATTTGAAATTCTAGAAACTTTTCAACATAGAGTCTCGAAAGTAATTGTATTAGCTAGTATGGGTCGTGCAATTTATAAACTTGAGTTTTGTAGTCTGCAAAAAATCCTTCCTTTTATGATATATATCCATTTCAATTTCTTATGATATACCCATTTCAATGGTTCTTCCTTGACATCTTAACTGACAACTTTGAGAAAAACTCTGACACTTGGTCAACTATCACGGATCTTCACTTGTATTTCTCATTACTTTTGGAGAATTTCTTTTTTGCAAAACCTTAACAAATTCATTATCTAACTACGTTGGGGAGGCCAAGTAATCATTCTCCAATGTTTATGGAAAGATAACTGCCAACTCAAAAGTGTTTTGGACACCTACAATGTTAATTATTGATTTAAGTTGTAAATCAATATATATCTAGCTAGTGAGATATTGGGTAATGTTCATACCACTGTAAAAATAATGCTCAAGTCGGGCTGCACTGCATGACATTGTTCTTCATCAAATTTTTCAAGAGCCAAACTCAGTGATGAAGTTTGGTAAACTCCGAAAATTTGCATATTAAAAAATAAATCAAGAGAGTTAATATTTTAGTATACAATGAAATAGTGAAAGACCAAAAAATAAAAAGGAGCATGCAAATTGAACAAGCAAAACGAAATCCCTTTAAACTTTGTAATCCGTTTTCAAAGATTAATAAAATTCTTTTTTTGCTTTGGAAAAAAAAAAAAAAAAAAGAACAAGCGAAACGAAACATTGAATTCAACTAAGGCAGTTTTAGGGCACTTCGAAACACACTCCAGTGATGTAAATTAATATGGCAACCCACTAGAGTAGGTAGCTAACGGTAAATTTAGGGACCATGTATTGTTTTGATAGTTGTCTGAGATTCTATTTGGGTTCAGAGCCAGGGTACGAAAAGGGGAAGGGGTTACGCACCCCTCTTCGTCCAACCACAAAAGTTGGCCTTTACTTCATTTGCAAATAACCGATTAATTAGCCATTAGACAAATATGGGTGATGACAGGAAAGTAAATATACACGGGGTAGGGATGCGGGAGCATGGTAAGACAATTAGATAAGTACAAGAAAATACAACAACTGTCCCCTAGGTGAATTGATCTGCCGGCCAGGCAATTGATCTGCTGACCGACTAATCCCATGGGGTTTTATTTATCGGCTGACACAAACATATGCCGGCCAGCGTTTCTCCTTGCACTAGAAAGTTATAGAATCCTGCTATGATGCATAAACAAGAACGGCGACTGAAATTGATTAGCCTGGAGGCCTGGTTTGGCATCTTACCTTGAACCCTTAGTAGCTTGATTGAGTAATCAGGGCTCGGATCTCGAAACTTTGTGTGTTTGTGTTTCAAACCCTAGAACTAAAGGGGTTTTGACGGGGTTTTCTGCTCGGTTGACTTCAGGTTTTGGGGTTAGAAAGGTTTTGCTGAGGTTTTGATGGAGAATATGTATGTGAGGGTAATTGTTCCAAGGATGAAGGCTGTATATCGAATTTACGTTGTAGAGGGGGTGTATTTATATGGCTACATATAATCGATGTTAATTCATAATAACCGAGATAAATTTGAAGATATATAATTACTTAATCATTATCTCAAAAAGTCCTGGGCATATACACCAAGCCGGGGTGACCGGATCGGAGATTCATGTCTGATCAAACTCTTGCGAAATGTTCCAAAATGTCTGACAGATCAATGTGCCAGCCGGTTTATGCTTGTGCTAGCCGAGTCGTCGATCTCATTGAGAGTTTGGATCTGCCGGACTGTTGATCGATTTGTCGGGCGCTACAAGAAAAACTGCTTTTACTAGTGTTAAAAAACCACCGGTAAAAGCCCCAAAACCCGCCAGCAATAATTTTAGCGGTGGTAATCTCGACCGTCGTCAGTATTGACGTTGGGAATGCTAAAATTGCCGAGAAAAGTTTTGAAACGGCCAGCAATAGTTTAGACCATTAGCTGTGGAGTAAAGCTTAATCGCGTATACACGTGGCGCTTGTGTGTCGCCAATAGCTTGCCCAAGGATTTGAACTCGCGACCCTTGCCCCCTCGCATGTGCGTGCTACCAATTGAGCTAGCTGCATGTTGTTTCACAATCGACATACAAAAATATTTATACTATATAGGGTTAAGTATTTTCGAATGTTTAACCTTTACCGATGATATTGGAAAAACCGCATGAAAAATACTTTTACCGGTGGTAATTAAAAAAACCGCTGGTAAGTCATTTTCTCCGGCATTTGTTGAACCGTCAGAAAAAGTGACTTTTTTCGGCATTAATAGACCCGCCAGGAAAAAAACCATAGGGAATGCTAATAGTTTGATTGGATGCGACTATGGGTTGAGGTTCAAAAGGTTCAATTAATTCTTAAGGTTCACAACTTCAAACCACAACGTATGAGATCATTCGCCATTATCGGGTGTTGCCCAAAGTGGGGGCTTAAAACATTTGCAAAGCCAAACTTGGGTGTCTACACCTATCCAATCCAGTGATATAGTAACTAGTTGTTTTATTTAATATTTATTTATTTCAATAATAATTTGGACAGAAAGACATAATACAACATAAAGACATAGGTGTTGTCGACGATATATTTTTTTCAATATATAGCTCTATCCCATAAAATAACTAATCAATTTATGACAACCATGAAAATGAAAATGGTATCCGTTATTTCAGTGGAAATAGTTTCCTGTTTTTTGACAGATTGAAATTTGAATATTGGAAAATAGGTTATGTGTTTCCAGAGCAGTTTGGGAGGGAAGTGGTGCTATCCAAGGCAGTACTTGGTTGCTTTACTATAATGTTTGATAATATTAACAAGTTGGTATAGTAACGTGATTTTGTTCGGCAAAGGAAAAAACCAAAAGATAATCTTGTTTTTCTCTTGGCAATGCTTGTTCTCTGGTACAATGATTAGCATTTGATCTTACTATCATTTCTCAATGTTAGGCCGTATTTCACATTAAACTGTGCTTGACTCTTTAAATAGCATATTGCACTCATGTCACTCACTTGTATCAGCATTGTTTGCAAACTGATAGTCTCCATTTGTAGAGAGAGAGAGAGAGAGAGAGAGAGAGAGAGGCAATGGAGGTTAAAGTGGAAGTCATAAGCAGAGACACCATAAAACCCTCTTCCCCTACCCCACCTAACCTCCGCCACTACCGCCTCTCATTTCTTGACCAAATCGCTCCTGCATGCTTCATACCCTTCTTTCACTTCTACCCCCACACCCCCACCACCACCAGCTTCACTCAAATACACATATCCAACAACCTCAAAAACTCCCTCACCCGAACCCTAACAAAGTTCTACCCACTCGCCGGCCGCCTCGTAAACAGCATGTACGTCGACTGCTCTGACACCGGGGTCCCCTACACCGAGGCCCGGGCCTACTGCCAGCTTTCGGATTTCATTTCCAATCCGAGTCCTTCCCAATTCCATAAGTTTCTTCCGCGTGAGTTGGATGATATTGGCGATATACCATTGGCGGTGAGAGTGAATTTTTTCGATTGTGGGGGTGCGGTGCTTTCTGTGGCTATTTCTCATAAGGTGGCCGATGCTTTTTCGTCTGTTTACTTTGTGAATTGTTGGGCGGCGGCTGGCCGTGGTAGGGATTGTGATGTGTCGCCTCCGCCGCTGGGCGCGGCGGAACTCTTCCCGCCGATGGAGATAGCCGGGTTTGACGCTAGGACTGGGGTAACGAAGGATCCGATTGTGACCAAGAGGTTCTTGTCCTTTTTATTTTTGGGAATCTAGTTTTTAAATTGCCTTAAGTCATTTAATTTTATCATATTCTTATTTCTTTGAAATACTGTAAAAAAAAAAAAAAAAAAGGCACTAGAAAAATTAAGAAAATTATGGCGCAGACTTGAAAAATTAAAAAAAAAGGGATAAAGTATTTCAACTATTTTGTCTACTTTGAAATATATATTTTCGTGTAGTCTTGTATTTCAAGAGAATGACATGAGGGTAACATTTCTCCTTTTAGTAAGTTACAATGATAATTGTGTTGATTTTAAGTAACAATGATAATTTTCTTGATTTTAAGCTCCACGATACCTTGAAAAAAAAAACAAAGCACAAAACTACAAAAGATAAATTGTTTGCACAAAAATTGAATTTATGATGGTCATACTATATCGCTTGACACGTTACATGAATTAGTCGCCAGATATGTGAAGACCATCAGATCAATACTTTAGAAGGCGACAGATCAATCGCTCTATAATTACAAAGACAAAATTTTACGTCTCTCTTCGATTGCACAAAATATATATATACACACATACATGTCATTTTTAGCAATTGGAGGAAGATTTGATATATCATATATGCTACCACCACTGCACCACCACCACCACTCCGCCACTCCGACCACTACCATGTACGACACCACCACTACTCCCATCATCACTCACCCACAACCACAATCAAAACCACCACCCCAAAATCAAAACCACCGCCATCGCCATACCACCATTTTGCCAATATTCTGTATATTTTTATTATTTTGATAAATGTACTTTTTTTTTTCATTTTTGTATTCTAGTATAAATATATGAAATGAAAGGAAAAGTAAGAAAATTTGTGAATTTAATATCATCACCCCTATACAACCATCTTGCCAATATTCTGCATATTTTTATTATTTTGATAAATGTACGTTTCATTTTTTCATTTATGCATTCCAATATAAATATATAAAAGGCAAAGTGAGAAAATTAGTGAATTTTAATACCTCAGCTCTTTATACAAATCAAACAATGTATTTATTTCAGTGTTTAAGATTTAGTACATATCAAACAGCTTATTAGCTTAATAAATTCAGTATTAAATTTGGTGCTTAATTTTTCAGTTTTTAGTTTTCAGCTTTATCAAACAGCCCCTACTTTGATTATGTTACTTTCTCACTATTAGAAACTTTAACCATATTTCTATCATTAAGTTTTTTTTTTTATCAGATTCAACCACCACCGACACCAAAAGAGTCTAGATCCATGTCGGATTTCAACTTATTTATCATTTGACCTGATCAAATGCAATTTTCTTTCCCACAATTTATTTGATTACAAAGTCGTTCGTATTACTCTATTTGATTACAAAGTCGTTCGTATTACTCCATTACACATGGTTAAAGTCGTGCAATTCAAATTTTTCATTTTTTTTTCTTTTTTAACGCTTTATATGAAGTTTATAATTGATCACTATTGAGGACAACTTTCTTTCAACTATTGTCTAAATCCCAACAGGTTTGTGTTTACCGCCTCCAAAATTGCATCTCTTAGAGACAAGTGCATTGACAATTCAAGTTCGGATCCGGAACGCCCTACCCGCATAGAAGCCCTCTCGGCTTTTCTATGGACTCGTTTCATGGCCTCCATCCATTCAAAAAAAGACCCCAACAAAATGTACATCCTTATCCACGCCGTGAATTTGCGCACAAGAACCAATCCCCCTCTCCCTGACCACTACTTGGGCAACATCTTCCGTTTCGCGATAACAGTACCATCAATGACAAACGACGAATTCAAGTGCTACGAGATTGCCAAGCAGGTGAGAGAAGAGATAGGGAAAATCGACGGAGAGTATGTACGGATGCTAGGTGAGGGCGAGAACCATTTGAACTTTTTGAAAGAGACGGCGAAGATGTTCACCAAGGGGGAGATGGTGTCGTTGAATTTTACGAGCGTATGCAGGTTCCCTTTGTACGAAGCTGATTTCGAGTGGGGGAAGCCGGTGTGGGTGATCGTGGCTCCAATGCCATTTAAGAATCTGGTTGTTTTCATGGACACGCGATCAGGTGATGGTATCGAGGCATGGGTGAATTTGACAGCGGAGGACATGGCTAAATTTGAAGTTGACGATGAGTTGCTTGGGTTTGTTTCGCCAACCAAGGGTGCTGAAAATTCAAGCGTTTAAGGCGTTCCTATGCTCCTCCAATGCCTTGGCTCATTTATCGAATTGCTTTTTTGTTTTGTTAGTGCATTGGGACGATGGAAAACAAATCTGGGGCGTCGACTGTTTTATGGTATTGTGTGAAAATAAGGGATCGTACCTTTGCTGCCAGATTCAGTAGTTTGGTTGAAGGGTTGATGTCTGTTGTTTTTAGTCTTTGCTTTAGGTTTTCGTTTTCACCTTGTAATGGTTCTCAAGTTTATTCCCTTGGCCTTTTGTTCTGGGTGGTGCAGCTGGTGCTTTAATTTTGTGCTTGTTTTCACCTTGTGGCTTCGTTGTTGAGAGATTTAGTTGTTCCCTTCACTTTTACAGAAAAATTGGGTCATGGATAATTGAGTTGTTAAACCTCACATCGTGTAGTTCTTTTTCAAATCACCAATTTTTTTATTTTTTATTTTTTGAGTGAAAGTGTAAGAACTCCATTGATAAGAAAAATTACAATCTACCGAGAATAACTAAAACAACTGGAAAAGACATAAAGCATACAGGAAAGACAAATTAATACAATAAATCCAAAGAAGGATACATCCAGCGGAAAATGATACAGCGGTCAGTTTTCAGAGAATCACATGCAAAATGTCGTTAGCCTTTGTACGGTAGTTCTATCATTAATGAAGCTTCCTTGCAGAAACAGACTGATACCAAACTAAGTGACTCAGGCAGAGAGCACCTCATGCACGGTTAAACATTATACAACTAGATGGTGTAGACCTGGAGTGCAAAAATCGGTAGAGTAGATGCAAATTAAATGGTATCACAACGGTGCATGGTTAATAAAACTGACATAGATAAGCTGGTATTGTACCCTATACTGCTTATCGGGACCGTTTTATTCTATAGTTTATTCACCCCCAGCCCCTTCCTCCAAATCGAACAGACATAACCATAGCGCCAAACCGCAAACAACACCATAATCGCTAAGCAATAGCACAAGTATATCCTCTAGACAAATCCACACCAGTGCCTTATGTTGAATCACCCGGCCATACGTTGATGCCCAACAAAACGGCAACAACCAAGCAAACGCCAATCAACCCCACAAAAGAAACAAAGCTAAAAATAACAACCAAGACTGCACATCAAACAAGGAAATGCAGCCAACGAGCATGGCACCAACGATGATAGCAAAAGGAGATAAAAGAAAAAGAAGCAACAAACGCGAGACAACCCATGCATAACAACCCCAAATGAGGGATGATCAGATCAGATGAGGAATGGGAATATGGGACAGGGGAGACCAATCCGACTGGGGAGAGGGAAAAAAGGGAAGGGGAGGACCGAGTTGGCTAGGACGGTGTGGGGGAAAGACCGGATCGGATTGGATGGGGAAGGGAAAACAGGAGGGAAAGCCGATCCAACCAAGGAAATTGCATAAAGGGAACCCGATTGGACGCGGAGGGGAAGGCCAGAAAAAGGAGGGCCAATCGGATTCAAACGAGAAAGGGGTTAACAAAGCCAAAAGAACACAAAGATTGCTCGAATGAGAACACAGTAAGCGCACTGAAAGCCCAGAGTGGCTTAGATTATAAATGCAGGGCTCTTGCAAGATCATCACCTAAACGTAAGCTCGCAGTACTCTAGACTACAATGGCCAGCACAGAATGATCAATAAGAGACAAGGCAACATCAACCATGCAAAAGGGTCGAGAAAACACTAGCAACTGTGAGTGTGAGACCAAGGGTGTGTACAAACACTGATCAAATGGTAAAAATGCAGTATGTCCTAACCTACAACATCAAAAGAAGAACAGAAGAAAGAAAATAAATACAGCACATGGGTATTACAAGCCGACAAGTTGGCAAATTGCACCAAGTTGATGGATGGGCAGGGCCTTCCATTATGATTAGAACCCTCAGTTTGTCAACAAATAGCTTTATTACAGCAAATACCACAAATTAAAGCTGATAAGCGTTAATTGCTTCAATTATTATACTTTTTACCACGGTTTTTCTTGCACTACTTTTTCCTCGGCACTTTTCTGGCTATAGAGGTAAAATTTGTGTGTCATTATCAATAAGTCTAAAATCACACTCAAAGTACACACGCAAATTAATGCACAAACACACATGTGCATAAATGTCCGGACCACGCCCACAAATTTATTTATTTATTGCACAGCAAAAAAAATTATGAATTAAAAAGATACAAGAGATTAAAATGACGAGAGAATACGACTCACAACAAGAGTAAAGCATCCCAACAAAGTTAACACCCTTTTTGCACTTGACAATCATATGTCACTCAACCCCGTAATGAGCGAAGTTGATAAGAGTTCAACTAAGCCCAAGAAAAGCGACTGAAAAGAAGAAAAAAAATCCCAAGGCCAAGATGTTGAAAAGATTCAACAGAAGAAGAACTAGAGAGAGAAGCAAAACTGAATATTCATTTCTTTCTGTTATTCGATGATTACAAACCGACTCACCAGTCCAATTTATACTCCAAACATAGAGATATCCTATTGGCTAGAATAATAGCACACGGATTGCAGAGCTGGCATAATACTCAACTAACCATAACCAACACCCTAATGAGCTGGCATAATACTCAACTAACCATAACCAACACCCTAATGAACAGGACGTTAGATAATGATTAATGAGCATGCTTGACAGACCCCCGCAAACTAATGGGTAGAGAACCAACCATTAGCTTGTGCTTGATAACAAGAAACCTAGAGACAGATAAACTTTTGGTAAAAATATCGGCCATCTGAGAAGAGGACCCTATGAAGTACAACACAAGCTTCTTTTTTTTTTTTTTTGAACGGCTAAAAAATTTATTAATCTTTGAAGGATAACAAAGATTAAAAGGGAAGAAAGGGAGAAACCACAACTAGGAGGGTCAAAGCCTCACTAGAAACTCCCAAAACAACCCAAAAAAAAAAAAAAGTTGGCAAGGGGCCAACATAGCAGAAAACAAGCAGCAACATAATAGGAAAATAAAGAGTACAACTGATTACAGTGAATCCAAAATGCTCCGAAGCCTGAACAAGAAGTCATCAATTGAGAAGTCCCTATACCCAGTATTGGATTTCGCCCACAAGGCAACTCTGATCTTCACGAGTTCGGTAGATTTAACCCAATCTATGGTTGCATTCTCAAAAACACAATCATTCCTTTGCTTCCATACAGTCCATATGACAGCCATTGGAATAAGATCCCAAATCTTCCTTTTGACTTTCTTAAGTTTCCAGTCTTTCCACCAAGAGAGTAGATTTTTAGTAAAGGGTGGAGTTACCCATTTAACCCCCCACCAAAAGAGAACATTGGACCACAATGTCCAGACTGGGTCACAGTGCAAAAAAAGATGGTCTAAGGTTTCACTGTGTATTGAGCAGAACTTGCATAAGGAATCCTCCACATTATGGATAATGCCAAGATTGAGTAGAAAATCTGCAGTTTTGACTCTACCATGAAGAACTAGCCAGATGAAACATTGGACTCGATATGGAGCCAAATTCCTCCAAATGTGAGAAAAATCAGAGTTCAAATCAATGGAAGAAGGATTTGCAAGATCGTAAATGGATTTGACTGTGAAAGATGCTGAACCATTTTCTAACCAGGAAAGCTTGTCCTCTGATCCATCAGATTGAAGAATTTCTGAGCCGTCCAAAACAGATAAGAACTCATCAAACAATTCTTTCTCCCATACAAACAGATTTCTCCTAAGATGAAAGTCCCATTGATGAGTGTTTGTTCTTCTAGCCAACACCTCATGAATGGATTCCTCTTGATTGATCACTAAATTAAAAATGGGTGGGAAAGCTTCTGCTAGTAATAAATTTCCAAGCCAAGGGTCCAACCAAAACAGTGTTATTTTGCCATCACCAACTTTGATCTTGGTGTTGATCATGTACAAGCTGTGCATAAATGGATTTCTAACCTTTGTATTGATGATATCTTTCCAGATGGTTGAAGCATTTCTGGGCAGATTTGAATTTGGGAACCAGCGGCTAGGACTGGCTTTGTATTTGGTGGTGATCACTTTTTTCCAAAGAGCTTCTTTTTCCATCCCGTATCTCCAGCACCATTTAAGCAGCAAGGAATCATTCATTTCGTTGATGTTTTTGATCCCAAGGCCTCCATTGCTTCTAGCTTGGGTGATTTTAGGCCAACCAACTAGATGAAGTTTCCTTTTGAGCTCAGAGCCTCCCCACAAGAATTTGGCTTGAATGGATTCAAGAGCTTTCACAATACCTTCAGGAATCTTGAACAGAGACATATAAAATATTGGAAGGCTACTCAGAACTGATTTAATGAGTACAATTCTACCCCCAATAGACAGGTATCTCCTCTTCCAAGAAGCCAGTTTGCTTTTGAATCTGTCCAGAACAGGTTTCCAAGTAGATTTTCTCTTAGGACTTGCCCCCAGAGGCATACCCAAATATTTGATGGGTAGCTTATGCATTTGACAACCCATAGTATCAGCAAAGATTTGAAGGTTGTCCTCAGGCACGCCAACTCCACATAAGCTTGTTTTGTGAAAGTTAATTTTGAGTCCAGAGATTTCTTCAAAGTCTTCTAAGAGTTTTTTAACCACTTGCACTTCTTCTAGGCTTGCTTTGCAGTAGACTAAGGTGTCATCGGCAAATTGCAGATGTGATAATGTAAGACCCTCATTTCCCATTTTTACACCATTGAAAGAACCTTGATTTAGAGCCCTTTTGAATAGCCAATTAAGACCTTCAACTGCAATTATGAATAGAAAGGGGGAAAGGGGATCCCCTTGTCTGACTCCTTTATGCATCTTGAAGCCCTTAGTAGGAGATCCATTAACAAGGACTGAGATCCAAGCAGAAGACAAACATTCTTTCATCCAGTTAATCCACTTCCTCGGAAAGTTCATTAACTTCATCATTTTCCACAGATACTGCCAATTAAGTTTGTCAAAAGCTTTCTCGAAATCAATTTTAATGATAAGACCCTGTTTTCTACCCTTTTTCCAGCCATCAACCACTTCATTGGCAATTAAAATGCCATCCTGAATATTTTTTCCTCCAGAAAAGGCAGATTGCACTTCACCAACAACAACAGGGATAGTGTTCTTAATTCTAGCAGCTAAAACTTTTGATAAGATTTTGTACATGCAACCAATGAGGCTAATAGGTCTGTACTCAGAAAGATTCATAGGAGTTTCAATCTTTGGAATTAAGGCAATGAAAGATGAATTTGTACCTCTTGGAAGCTTTCCATTTCTATGGAATTCATTGATAAATGCCATGATGTCCTTTTTCATAAAGCTCCAGCACTTTTTGATACAGAGCATGTTAAGACCATCAGGTCCGGGAGCTTTGTTTCCATCGCAGGATTTGATGATGTTCCAGACTTCCTTTTCAGTAAAAGCTGCAGTGAGTTGGTTGCTTAGATCAGAATCAATTGAACCTCCCAAGTTTTCTCCAACTGAACGCCTGACTACCATAGTCTCCTCATATAATTTTTGGAAGTGGCTAAAAACTGCCAATTTGATTTGTTGGGGCTTTGAGTTTTCATCTACGGAATGGTATGGGCTGAATCGATGGAGGTCAAGCTTTTTTGAATCCCTAATCTGAGCTCCAACTTCTGACTGCGAGAAGGGTATCGTCTGGGTGTGGCCATCAAAGATTCTGGCCACTTTCTTTTGGGTGTGGTTCATTACCACTTTCTTTTGGGTGTGGTTCTAATTACCACTTTCTTTATAGTATACCCTTCTCCTCGTCTTTCTGTAAGAAGTGAGCTTCATATGGCTTCTAATCAAAGCTCTACTCTGTTTGTAGATAACCTCCCCATTTCAATCAAGAAGATCTGGATTTACAATCTCTTCACAAAATTTGGAAAAATTGCAGATATCTCTCTTCCTAACAAGAGAAGTAAAATCACCAACATGCAATTCGGCTTTGTGCGTTTCAACAACAGAAAAGAGGCAATCACAGCTGCCGTCAATACTAATCACCAATGGTACTGGGGCCAGAAACTGGTGGTTCACACTGCCAAATTTGGGGCTGCGAAACAGGCTCAGCAGCACTTTACAAAGGACAAGAGGAGGAATTGGATCTACAAAGTGAAAACTCCAAAGCAAGCAAAAGATAAACCAATTTCTGACGATGACGCTCAAGCACAAGATAAACCAATTTCTGGGAATACTGAGCATCAAGTTTTTAGAGGAGCTGGGGAGGCCAACATTCAACACTATTTCAAGAAATTCGCTTTCACCCTTCAGGAAATGGCTGGTTAATGAGAAGTGCAGTGGCAAAAATCAGCAAATTGCTATCACCAAATGAGTTATTAGAAATTTTTAGAAGGAATAACACTCCTGTTGAACACATCAAAGCCATGGGGGGTCGGTTTGTCATTATCACTTTTCCCAATTCAGAAATTAGGGATGAAATCCTGAAGGAAGAATGGCTTCCAATTTGGTTCGAATGCATCAAACCATGGTCAGGTGAATCTGCGAAAGATGAAAGATTTGCTTGGTTATCTTGCTATGGCATGCCTTTAAATGGTTGGTCTGTCCCTAATTTCAAAATCATTGGAGATTCTTGGGGTGAATTTTTAAAAGTGGATGATGATACTTTATATGAGAGATCTTTTGAAAAAGGTAGGATTCTTATTGTTACTGAGCAATCTCAACGGATCTCTGGAATCATTCAAATGGAAATTCTGGGTCAGATTTATTCTGTAAGGATCGAGGAAGATGAATCTTTCAGAAATATCTTGTCTCAAGCTTTTCCCGTTAAATGTTCAGCCTTTGAAACCATCAAAATCTCTGAAGATGAGAAAGCACCTGAAGAGAAGAGTCTGGACGAAGAAAAAAGAGAAAGGGCAAATAGTGATGAGGCAAAGAATGTAGAGGAAGTGCAAGAAGTCGAAGTAGTGGATGAAACCCCAGAAATGTTCATTAATGTGGAGGCTGGGGTCGACCCTAAAAAAGACGAGGCGCCTCAGTATGCTGAAAGTAACCTTCAAATGGTGGTTTTCAAACCATTGTTTAAGTCTTGGAAATATATACTGCAGTCACATAATGTGGTGGGAAACTTAAACGTTGGAAGTCCTAAGGTCACAATTACCATTGAAGAGCAAAAGCCAGATACTATCTGTAGTATTAACTCCATTAATGCTATGGAGACAAGCCAAATTGATTCGTCCAAGGCCAACAATCTAGAGATTGAAAGTCCAGATGCAGATAATGTTACAAGCTGGAGTGAATTACCCTTCAACACAAAACTGATTGAACTTCCAAGAAAAGGGCGACTGCTGAAAAAATCAAAAGGAGGAAGAAGTCAATTGAAGAACTTATTGGATTCCCAAAATCCAAAAAAGGTGGTAGAAAAATAAAGAAAGGTGTCCTTCTGAGATCTGCGATAGCCTCTGCAGCACTATCCATTTCCTCTGAAGGTTTCAGAAATAGAAACAGATTAATCTTGAATGAAGATGAGGCTGCCCGGTCAGTCTCAAAAATCATTGGCGAAGATTTCTCGGGTGATGATGATGAGGTTATCAGCAAACTGATGTCAAACGAAATCATTGGCGAAAATTTCCCGGGTGATGATGATGAGGCTAGCAGCAAACTGAGGTCAAACAATCTTTAATTTCTGCTTTCTGAAGATCATGAAGATTCTATCGTGGAATATCAGGGGGTTGGGCAGAAAAGAAAAAAGGGGTAGATTAAAAAAACTGTTAAGAGACAGAGGTGTGGATTTTTTACTTCTCCAAGAATCCAAACTCAAGACAGTTAATAACTTTTTCATTAACTCCATCTGGGGGCACAGTGACTATGATTTTTTAGAGGTTGATGCTAATGTCTCTGCTGGTGGTTTGATCTGCATTTGGAACTCAAAACTCTTTTGCTTAAAAGAAGCATGCAGTAATAGAAATTTTTTGTTGTTAAACGGCAGTATAGCAAGCACTTGTTCTCTGATGAAGTGATAATCAATCTTGATGTGTTTAGTCCAGGCATGGAAGACAGGATTTGAAGCCAAGGCCATGGCAGATCGATTGTCACACCACAAAGCAAGAGGAGGATGAACTGGAACATGAAGTTCAGTAAACAGATGTTGTATCCACACAAGTTCTGCAGCAGTTTGGGCCATTGCCCGATATTCAGCCTCAATAGACGAGCGAGCAATGGTTGGTTGCTTCTTGGCACACCAAGAGACCAAATTGGGACCAAAAAATATAGCATAACCTGTGGTGGATCTCCTATCCACAGGGTCTCTTGCCCAATCCGCATCAGTGAATGTAGTTAAAGCCAAGGGTCCAGGAACAAAATGCAAACCATGCTCAATAATCCTTTTTCACGTACCTAAGTATTCGCTTGACTGCACCATAATGGCTAAGCTTGGGTTGATGTATATGTTGACAAACCAGATTAACAGGAAATGCAAGTTCTGGCCTTGTGATAGTTAAATACTGCAAAGACCCAACCAAAGATTTGAACAAATGCACATCTGCGAACAATGGATCAAAGGGGTCCAAGGGCACCTTAATAGATGTTGGTGAAGGACTAGGTTTACAATTCTCCATTCCTGCCCTTTTTAGAATATCACTAGCATATTTGGATTGAGAGAGAAATAGACCATTATCTGTAGAAGAAACTTCCAAACCCAGAAAATAGGGCAAACACCCCAAGTCTTTCATAACAAACTTGGTACCAAGAGTCAGAATAAGTGAGGCAATAAATTGAGTGTTAGTCCCTGTGATAATGATATCGTCAACATAGATCAAAACAAGTGTAATGTCTGATTGGTTATGAAGAATGAACAATGATGTGTCTGCTTTACTGGACTGAAACCCAAGAGTAAGTAGATAAGAAGAAAGCATTGCAAACCAGGCTCTAGGAGCTTGTCTCAAGCCATATAAAGCCTTAGTAAGTTTGCAAACATAGGATGGATGGTCTGGATCTTGATACCCCAATGGTTGCCTCATGTACACATCTTCAGAAATTTCTCCATGAAGAAAGGCATTGGACTCATCCAACTGCCTTAGAGTCCACTTATGATGCACAACCAAACTCAAAATGATCCTAAGAGTGGTGTGTGTAATAACAGGACTAAATGTCTCAGTATAGTCTAGGCCTGTAGTTTGTTGATTGCCATTGGCTACAAGCCTTGCTTTATATCTTGCTACTGATCCATCAAAGTGACACTTAACTTTGTAAATCCATTGGCAGTCAATAATACCTCCATGAGAGGGTGGAGGAACAAGTTTCCAAGTACCCTGGCTTACCAAGGCTTGGAATTCTTCTGACATGGCTTTCCTCCACACATCTTGGGTGACAGCTTCATGAAAGTTTCTTGGTTCAGAAGGAAGAGAAGTGGTAAGAAATGAAATAGGGTGTTTGGGCTTAAATATACTAGATTTAGATCTAGTGACCATGGGATGAACATAAGCAGGAGCAATAGGAGATGTAACAGCTATCTGGGAAGAGGAAGGCTCAAAAATAGAAGACAGAGGTGGAGAATCAACTGAAGATGACAACTGATGAATTGAATGAAAGGGAATAGAATTCTGAGAAGAAGTAGAAGTAAGAGAAGAAATAGGTTTAGGTAAGGGAACTTGTACTACAAGGTCATCAAAGGAGGTAAGAGAAATAGAAAAAGAAGTTGATGTAACAGGACTTGAGGATGCTGAAGAAGGAGAGGAAGACACAAGACTCTGATAGGGAAAACAAGATTCTTCAAATTTGACATGTCTAGATATATAGACTTTGTTTTTGAGTGGATCATAGCATCGATAGCCTTTGGTGGTGGAACAATAACCTAAAAAGATACAAGTTTCAGACTTGGGAATCAGTTTGTGAGAGTTGTATGGTTTGAGCCAAGGGAAGTAGGCACATCCAAATGGTTTGAGTGCTAGGTAGTCAGGTGCTTTATGAAACAAGACTGTACATGGAACTTGGAATTGAAGAGAACTATGAGGTAGCCTATTTGCTAGATACACAGCTGTAGTGAGAGATTCTAACCAAAAATGATTAGGCATACCACCATGAACAAGTAAAGTGAGGGTAGTTTCTATCAATTGTCTGTGCTTTCTTTCTACTATGCCATTCTGCTCAGGAGTGTAGGGAGCAGATGTTTGATGAATGATCCCAGAAACAAGAAACAAATGAGTCAAAAAGAGATTCACAAATTCCCCCCCATTGTCTGATCTTACTACTTTAACAGAAGTGTTAAATTGTGTAGCAACATAAGCTTTGAATTGACTAATGACAGGTTTCACCTCAGATTTATAGTGCAAGAGAAATAACCAAGTATACCTATTGAAATCATCAATAACAAGCAAATAGTACTTATAACCTTGAAAGGAAGCCACAGGTGCAGGACCCCATATGTCCATATGAAGAAGATCAAAAGGTTTAGAGGTCTTAGAAACAGACAATGGAAAAGGCAGTTTATGACTTTTGGCTTTATTACAATGGAAACACATTATATCAAATGGCTTAGTAATAGGCAAATGAAATTGCTTTATTAATGACTGAAGTAGAGGAAGGCTTGGGTGACCCAATTTTTGATGCCACACAGAAGCAGAAGACAGAGTTTTACTGAGTAAAGCTTGATGACTTGAAGTAGAATGACCTGCCCTAGAGAATGTCTGAATGGGGTACAACCCCTGGAGGCAAGGACCCTGATGAAGAACCTGATGAGAATGATTGTCCTGGATCAAATATCCATTACAATCAAATATTAGAGTGCAGTTGTTATCTTTAGCAAACTGGTAGACTCACAATAGGTTATGAGTAATAGCAGGTGAGTGAAGACATTATTAAGAGTAAAATTTGTAGTAGGTGTGGGAAGAAGACCTTTACCAGAAGAGATAACAGGAATTGATGTTCCATTGCCTACAACAACCCCTTCTCTTGATCCACAAGGTTGATGAAGCTGCAAATTGGCCAAGTCATTGGTCACATGGGAAGAAGCCCAACTATCAAAATACCACTGTGGTGATGTTGAGATAGAAGTGGTTGATGCAGTAGTAGGATTAACCATATTAATCACAGGTTGATTTCCAGAAGCACCAAACTGTGTAGCTGTTCCAGGCCTTGGAAAGTTAGGAAACTGTATCTGAGACTGAGGAAAAGATGAAGTGCTAGGACCTCCAATATAGTTGTAAGGACCATATGAACCAATCCCATACTTGTATTACCCTAAAGACCATACATACTTGAATATCCACCAGTAGTCCCAAAATTGCCTTGTTGAGGAGAAACACTCAGAAAACCATTTTGTGGTCCATTTGAATATCCACCAGTAGTCCCAAAGGTGCCTTGTTGAGGAGAAACACTCAGAAACCCATTTTGTGGTCCATTAAATCCACTCTGTGAAGCACCAAAACTATTCCACGGTTATGATGGTGATCTATTAAATCCAGTAATCACAAATGGAGGAGGTTGATAGTTGAGGTTTTGTCGCTGATAACAAGAAAAAGCAGTGTGATTTGTCTTGCCACAAATTTGACAAGCATTTCTTTGACCAAACCCTGAGTTTCTGTTACCTCCTCTATTTCTATTATCATAACCAGGATTCGTTTTCTGAATTTGTCCAGGCTATGGATAAAAAACTCCATTGGAAGACTGATACATCTGAATTTGAGAAGATATTCCAAGATTACCAGAGGAAGAATTGCAATCATTTGTACCAGAGGATGTTCCTTGTTCAAAAGAATTCCCTTTTGTGGTTGCAACAAACACTATTGCAGATGTAGATGCCTTATGCTTATGAATTTGCATCTCTTCAGAGTGAAGAATTGTGGTTAACTCCTCAAATGACACCTCTCCCCTGGTCCTTACAGCAATTTTCAGATTTCTAAATTCTTCAACAGGTAAGCCATTTAATGCATAAAAAACCAAATCATCATCTTCAACATGATGGCCTACTGCTTCTAATCAATGAGCATGAGTACGTATCTCATCAATGTAGTCATCCATTGATCCTGTCTTTGTCACATTATATAACCTACTTTTCAACTCATGTAGATGAGATTTAGACACTAAATTGAATTGAATCTCTGTTCCAGAGATCGCCATACTTGCGAAACATGTTCTAGCCCTAAAACATGAGGTAATGTTGTTGCAGACTAACTGGCTGTAACACAAGACAGAAGTTGATTATCTATCAAAGTCCACAATGTAAAATCAGAATTCACAACAGTGTTGTTCGATGAATCAACAATTGTAGAATTAGGGCAGATTACTGTTCCTTCCAAGAAACCAATATAACCATTCGCTCTACATGCATTTAAGACTTGTGTTCTCCAAAGTAAGTAATTACCAGTATCGAGCTTGATATTTACCAAAGAAAGCCAGCGTTGGGGGAATTGAAGCCATAGATGATGACGATGTCATTGTTGATGAGGAAACTAGAGTTGATGAAGTCACCATTGATAATTTTTTAAGAAATGGTCAAATTTTGTAAGAAAAAGAATTGAAGAAGATGATCCTCAGGATCGAAGAAGAAGAAAATGACTTTCGCCCTAGGGCTCTGCTACCATGAAAAGATTCAATAGAAGAAGAACTAGAGAGAGAAGCAAATTGAATATTCATTTCTTTTTGTTATTCGATGATTACAAACCGACTCACCAGTCCAATTTATACTCCAAGCATAGAGATATCCTATTGGCTAGAATAATAGCACACGGATTGCTGAGCTAGAATAATACTCAACTAACCATAACCAACACCCTAATGAGCTGGCATAATACTCAACTAACCATAACCAACACCCTAATGAACAGGAAGTTAGATAATGAAAAATGAGCATGCTTGACAGATATGGCCACTGTTGATAACCAAAATTACATGAAACACCAAAAGCCAAAAATTGACAAGCCTAGAAATTGAGAGGGCTTTGAGAAGCAAACATAATGATCCCTAATAACATGACCAAGCCAAGTTGTAATCCAAAATCCCAGCTGCCGCCCATAACACCTCTAGCAATCTAGCAACATAGTAGAACATGACATCAACCTCCCTCTATTCCAAAAGCTTCCAACCCAGACAACCTGAAGGACCCTTAACACGAACGGTAAAAAAAAAAAGCCTCTCAAATCCAGAAATCACTACCCCAAATTCTTATACTAACAGTTTTAAAAGCTTTCAACAGAAATAAGTAGTAAAAGGTCAAAAGTAAAAATTAAAACATGATGGGATACTTTGTTAATGCGAACAGGTATATCACATGTATAGAACAACATCTTGTAGTATCTTCCAGTGTTAGAGTTCTTCTTCAAATATTATTATCTACTGTTTGGGCATTGTTCTGACCACTGGGTCACAAGCTAGTTCCTCCACTTTATGGACACTGCTTCCGACCACTAGGTCAATAGGCCATTCATTCGAAAGATTTGGTCCGTTTACGTTTATTTCAACTGACGGTTAGCAATCTTTCTGATCACATTCACATGAACATAGTCTCAGCCGTCTTGTCATTACGGACCGCCTCTGCATGATACAGGTCCATCCACAATGTTGTTGTACACGCTTAGCCCTAACCACCATGTTCTCTCCGCAAAGATGGGGCGGCGCACAAGCTCCACTACTGTATCCATTTGAATCCCTACACACTCATTTCCATTTTCATTCTCATCTCATTTGGCGTCATTTCTCATGAACTCGTGATTGTGCCATGTCTTAAAAACGTGTCTCGTTTTTATGCAACTTTTCTCGTAAAACATGTCTCATGATTATGCGATAATGGTGTTTAAAATGTCGTAATAAACTAGTAACGACAAATGAATGGCACTTTAAGATTATAAACTCGTTTCCTCATAAAACAGTCACACTAACTTTTTCGGTTAGTTAATAAATCTTTCACTAAACTTCTTGCATCAACAACATGATCCTGATTTCAAAAATACATTTAGGCACATAACTTCGAAGTCTAATATCTCGTGATAAAAACCTTTATTTGATCATACTACGTGGAAACCTTTTCACCAATACAAAATCAGGCTTACTAACTTTAATTACTAGAAACTAATCAAGCTTATATATAACGTTGTTAAATTTATACGTCTCCCTCCGTTATGGCTAGCTCTGATTCTGCTAGCTCTTCGCTAGTTGTTAGCTGGTCTGGTCCAAGCACGAATCTCTCTTGAAATAGATCTTCCAGTCGCTCTTCTAGATCAATCGTTTTGGTGAATATAGTGTCATGGGCTCTCTTGAAGCATATTCAGCACTTCGCCAGGGTTGATTTCAATGTAATTTGATTATGAAAATTTATTTCATATTGGTGGTGATATTGATGCTGGTATTGATGGAACTATTGCTACTGCTGCCATTTTTGGAAGGATTACATGCTACTATGCTGCTACCCAAATGCTACACAGGTGCTAATGTGTGGCCAATGATGTATTAGGGCGATGTGGATATCAGTATTGGTAGCACTCTTTGTATGCTACCGTTGTGTTATATTTGTTCCTAGTTTTTACTATCAAAAGTGATAAGGGGTGTCATCACACGTTGAGTTCTGAGTTTGCTCTAATGCCGATTTATAATTTATTGCTGGGGTTTGCAGGCAAGAGTGCTGGTGCTGTGGTAGGAGGTTAATGCTGCTATTCTGATTTCCAATGCTGCAAATTCATGCTAATGCTGATGTATATTCTAATGTTGCTGCTAAAAGTGTTTGGTGGTTGAAGTCCAACCTTGGGATACTTGTTTGGGTGATTTCCTACTACTGCTGGGGATGTGATAGTCTGAAGATGTTCAGGATTAAAGTTGATTAGGATGCTGATTGTGAGGTGTTTTTGGAGTCAAATTCTGGATGAAACTCACTTTGGGTGACTGAACGTACCTAGTCTCAAATATGGCCAATCTACCTATTGTACTACTTTTTCTTTTTCTTTTACTTTTTCTTTTTGGCTTTACTTTCAGTTTCTCACTGATGTATTGCCACACCATACCTTTGCTCTTATGCGTCGGTATGGTTTACCTCGATATATCCTTTGTCGAGTTTCAATAAATTTTGTTGCCGATAAAAAAAAAAAAAGATTATATATATATATGTATTACAAGACTAGTATTTTAATTAGTAGAAGTACATTAAAATAAAATAAAATTGATTTTATTAAGAAATTTTTATTTATTGAAAAATTAGAGTCATTACAGTGATTGTGAAATGTGTGCATTTTGCATGTGGTTCTAGATTTTTGATGTCATTATAGCATGCATATAGCCAGTGTACTACATGATCCAAGGAATCTTTCAGTGTCAATGTTGATATATTTGACTTTGAACACTGGATTCCGATTCGGACAAAACTTTCAGCACTGAAAATCATCCCAACTTTCATAATGAAAGGACATCAAAATAGTAGTACCCTTTAGAAATAATATCAAGTAGCGAAAGACCAAAAATTATAGGTAAAAGTCAGTATCAAAAGACCAAAAATTCTAGAATTCTCCTTCATCTATTACCAGCTATTATATAAGCACATTCATTTCTCATATTTTATATTTAGAACCTCCCTTCTCTCATTCTGGTATCAGAGCAGTTACGATCGGGGAAGATTGGAAATTTTTAGTTAGTTTGATTAATTTTATTTTTTAGTCAATTTTATGCAAAAAGATCGTAAGCATTTAGTTAGAGAAACAAATATTAAAAATAGTTTTCGATAAATTACAAGAACCAGAAACCAAATTAGAAAAAAATAGCAATAAAAAGGATAACATATAAAGAAAATAGATAGAGGAGTTTGTTCAGTAGTATACACAGCCCCTCAATATGATTTGAAGAAAAGAAAAAATATAAGAGAAAGTATAATAAAACCTTTAGAAAAAAAAACCCATACAAAGGATATAGAAAGAAATATAAATTTAGAAAATCTAGATTTAAAAAACAAGAGAAACAGGATAGACAGAAAAACTTTAAACCCGAAGATATATTAAGCGTAGAAATTATCATAAAAACTTTAAATCTTTTATATGCGATAGTTAAGAACATTTAGCAAATAGATGTCCTAATCGAACTAATTGATTAGTCCTAATTTAGAAAATTATCATAAAATACTTCCTTAGTCCTAATTTATTAATCCCTTTTGGGAGTTCGTACACTTTTCAATTGATTATATTTTTTAGGGTAAATCACCTAGACACCCCCTCAATTATACCTCTTTTACCCAGACACCCCCTAAACTAGATTAACGTACGATGAGACCCCCTCATCTATTTAAATTTATCCTCGACACCCCTTCTGTTAGCATTCCATCCGCTTCCGTTAATAAATGTAAATTTTCTTTCCAATATTGCCCTCCCCTACATTTTAATGGCACCCCAAATCACACCCCACCAGTCGGAGAAGAAGACCACTCCAATTTCCGGCTAGGTTGCTTTTATTCGATCTACTTGTTTTACGTGATTTTGAAAACAGTGTATTACAGAACTAATTGAGATCTATAAAAAAGATCCATATTGAATATAAAATTTATTCCCAATTTAAAGTTTTGACTAGCTTTTTATCCGGTTAGAATAGTACGAGGGGATCAAAAATTGGGTACGGAGGGAGTATGTTCTTTCCTCCATCCCAAATTGTTGGTCCCTTTTGGTACTAATTCCTGCTACTTCAATAATTATATACGTTTCACCAATTTATAAGGTTCTTTATGGTTTGGAAAATTTTATTTGGTAAAACTATTAGAGATCTATTAAACAAGATTAGTATTCAATACAAAAAGTTTGGAAATAAAAAGATATAGACAAGTTTTTGAGATGTTCAAAATAGTGAAAAATGGCCAACAATTTGGGACAAAGAAGAGTATGATATAAGAAGAGTATGATAAAAGTGAGAATATTTAGTGGTTGCCATTCATAAATATTAAAGTACTTTAAAACGCAAACGGTGAAAGAACACAAACTATTGGCCCTACTAAGAAATAATAGGTGAACAAGACGACTGTTGCAAAAATGAGAATGTTGAGGTGGATGTGTAAGTAAGACTAAGATGAGACAGGATTAGAAATGAAGTAGTCGGCGAGATGGTAGGTGTTGCATCTATAGAGGAAAATTTGAGGGGAACTAGGCTACGGTGGTTTGGGCATATCTACTGTAAACCTGTAGATGCAGTAGTTAAGAGAGTGGATAGATTTTATTTGGATAGTAACGATGTTATGTAGAAGGATATGAGTCTACTGCGTTTGAGTGAACAAGTAACCCTTCCAGAGCTCAATGAAAAAACAGCTGGATTTCATGGAGCTGACACATTGTTTGAGACATAAGGTTTGATTTGGTTATCAAATGGATGGAAACCCCATTCACATTAAGCACAACTGTTAGCTCATTAAAGGAACAAATAAAATTCACCAAACAACCCTCCATTTATGTGGAAGAAATAATCAATCTTGGATTTTGTTAAAAAAAACTGGGTGGCCAACTACGACGATCCCCATTCATGTATTGCATTTGCCGTAACACAAAAAAAAAAAAAAATTGCTCCTTTCAATTTCAAGTTATTGGGCCATAAAACCAAAATAATTTTATAACAATAAATGCATGATAATACTCCCTCCGTCCCAATTTAAGTGTCCCCTTGAGGAAATGTGTATTTTCTTAGACGCAAAAAAATATATTTCCGTACAACGTTTTAAAATTTTTTTTGCACCAAATTAAAGTGAGTACTCTAATTTGGTGTAAAAACTTAAAAAAAAATTATAAAGAGAGACTTTTTTTTTTAGAGTTTAAAAATGAACAAATTCCTATAGTGGACACTTAAAATGAGACAGAGGGAGTAAAAACTAACAAGGAGGAGGAGGGAGAAGAACAAGAATTTTGGAGCAGTCGAGTTTTTTACACTATGGAGTAATATAATGATATACCACATGTAACTTTAGGCATTCGTATACAAGTCAAAATTTATGGATAGTGATTTTTGTAGCCCCTATTTTGATAAGTGCACATCTTTTTTTGTTTTTCAATGAAAAATTTAGAAACAAGAATTTTACTAAATGACAAAAAAAAGGGGGCACTTATAAAAGAAGATAGTGTCAAAATCAATTTTGAAATTTATTTGTCATCTCAATAAAAAAAGATATGTGAATTTCTATTTCACAAAGGAAATTCCATGCAATCATCAAAACATGTGCATATGGAGAGACCTATGAACCTGATAAATTAAAATGATGAGAGCCTTGAACGTAAGCAGTGGTAGAATGTTGGAATTGCTCGGTGATGCGTCGAGGGTCAAATCTTGGTCGAAGCCGTGAAGCAAGGCAGCAAACCCATGTAAGAGAAATTCCTTTTTATTTTTTTTATTTTTTTGTTCAATCATATTAGTGAAGCAACAAATTTTGTCGAAAAAACTATTTTCATATTTTCCAACTACAAGATTTTGTGACAACTTACCATATTTAGTGACATGTAATTTATCTATTAGTGACAAAAAATGCTGTCACAAAAGGGTAAGCTTCAGTGACGACTTATAATTGCCAAATTAAGTGACAGGAATTTGTAACATCATTTTAAAAGTTGTCACTTATACTTTTAGTGACATTCTCGTGGCACCTCATTTTTCTGTTGATAAAAGTTCAAGTGACGAGTTTTTGACATTCCGTGACAAAATTGTGTCGCCACTTAAAAAACAATTTTCTTGTACTAAATGTAATACCTGCAAATTAGAAGTTTGTATTCAATGTCTAGATAAGAAATTAGGAATGAAAAAGTTACCAACCACTAAACAAAAATTGTAACGCCCCTAAAATTGGGTACATTAATAATATTACAATTAATAGAAATAAGTCTGAATACAATATTTTTCAAATACATTTATTCTAATAGAGTGGGATCTATGGCTTCTCATAGCCCTTGGTCTGTTAATTCCCCATCTCGACAGCTCCTCCAGCTCTGAATTGCTCCAAGCCATAATACTCCTCATGTTTATTCTGATAGTCTGGCATAATACGTCAGAGTCGCAAGGCAACATCGTGGTATTATACCGGGGTCACACAAGTGTAACACCATGAGTGATAATGCCCAGTAGACAGTTCTACCCAACCTTAACTAGTAATTCTAGGATATATATATATATATATATATATATATATATATATATATATATATATGGGGCTGGTTCCCCTCACACTTAAAAACACACATAAAAAACACACGATTTTGATTTGAGCCCCACTGTGACGTTCTAAACCATTGATCTTGTTTAAATGAGTAAAATAGGAGGTCCTGCAAAAATTCAGCTTAATCGGATATCGGTAAGTGCTTGATCCAAATAGTTTTGCAAAAATTGTGACAGGAACTGATAGGCGTGCAATGTCATAGATATAAGCGCCTGAGTAGGGCAAATTAGCGCGTTAGAGGCGCATTCTATTCCATTTTCCACTTGATGCGGTGTTGTTCTTGCTTTTTCTTGTCTTTGTTTGTTTTGTAGGGAACAGGCCGGAAAAGAACGCATAAAGTGGACACATGGCTGTCGGACATGCTGGGAACCAGTGGGACCCAAGTGAGGACGACCAAAAAGCTGAAAAGTCAACTTAGAGGCACCGGTATCGATACAGGTATTGTCCTGTATCGATACCCGTTGGCCAATTCGGGAACATAACGTCTGGGTATCGATACAGGACTTCTCTTGTATCGATACCGAGGGCTTTATACAGCCAGCGTTGACTTGCCACGTGTGTTGACTTCGGGAAGGGTTAAATACCCCGATTTTAGGCCGAATTAGGGTTCGAACTTTGTTTTAATTTTTGCCCTCAAGTAGTAGCCGTTCTTCCTTTTGGAGATTCAATTTTTCGGAGGCTTTACCATTGAAGTTTTGAAGTTTTGTTCGTAGATTCTCGCTTTGCTTCGGTAACGTTTCTGTTTATTTACTTTAATCTCAGTTCGCGGGAGTTTGTCCGCGCTCTGAGACTCGAATCTTGGTGTTAATTCTTATACGAGTTTAATATTATGTTTTATTCCAGAATTTTCTTATTCGTTCAAGTTAATATGAGTGAGTAGTTTCATCAAGTATGGTCGCGGGGTGATTAACACGCCGTGGCCAGGGCTGGTTACGTTCTTGCTCCGATTTTCATTATTAATAATGGTAAAAGCAATTTCAGGTTACTAAAGTACCTTCGTTGGACGTATCCGGGCATTGTCGGAGCCCATGTAACGCGGGGAACGGGAGACCAAAACCTGTTCTTCGCTGCACATGGGTAAACGGCAACCACGAGGATTCGCATCTTTTGGGGTATCTTTTTCTCTCTAAAATCAGACATTTTCAGAACAACGAATGGAGCAGGAAGTATCCGGACCTGGTCACCGTGTTATGACCCCTACGACCGTACTTCATTTTTAATTAATTTAAGTAACTCAAATTCTCGTAGTTTAGGTAATTTCACAAATCAAATCACAAGGGTGGCTACCTAAGAGCCGTGTTAAACTAGCAACTCGAGTACTTAGTAAGCACTCTTCGCCTTCTCTGTGAATTCGATTCCGGTCTTACCGGGTATTGTGCTACACCGGTCTCCGCCCTACGCTTGGGGCAACCCATTAATTAGGTCTAGGATTTCCGTCAAGCATTTTTGGCGCCGTTGCCGGGGACGGAAAGTGGTGTTAAGAATTCGGGTCGTTAGTGTCATTTGAATTTAGTTTTAATTTTATCTTTGTTCTTAGAATTGAGTCAAAATAGGTAAAGGTAGGAAGGGTTCAGCAAAGGAGGACCCGCTCTTCTTTCGAGACCCGTCTAAGCGTCTAGTTAGGATAGATAGAGAGTCATTGGTAGAAGTTCCACTCGAGTCTAGTCAGTTTGAGTCAGTAGGATTCCAGTCTGAGTCACCGTCCACTCAATCCGACTCATCCGAGTTTTCCGAGGGCCAACCTGAATCCATACCCATTGACGCCCTATTCATAGAATTTCCCAATCCATTGTTTGAATTAGAGAGTGAGCCACCGATGGCGGAACAGAGAACTATGCGGGATTACATGCATCCCGAGAGGACTACTCCCCGTGGCCCAATAGTTCTGCCAACAGAGACTGTGGAGGCACGCAACGCTTTCACGGTGAAACCTGGAACCCACAATGCACTCCCTCTCTTTTATGGGAGGGAAAATGAGGACCCGTATGAACATGTCCGCCACTTCGAGGGACTGGTGCGCACCATAGCCACCACTACCCAGTGGGAAAATGCTTGCCTTAAGCTTTTCCCTGCTTCCCTGAAAGATGGTGCGGATAAGTGGCTCAGAATGCAAAAGGAGCAGTCCCTCACGACTTGGAAGGCTGTGAGGGAGCTATTCTATAGGAAATATTTCTCTGAGAGCAAGTCCCAGCACCTGACTCGCCAAATTCAGTCATTTAGGCAAAAAGAGGGCGAGTCATTCTTGAGGTGTTGGGAGAGATTTAAGGATTTGCTGTTGTCTCTACCCCACCATGGGTTTGAGAAACATCAATTAGTGACATGCTTCCAGCTGGGCCTCAATATTGCTACGGCCTAGCAGATTGAGTACCTCTATAAAGAGGGAGATTTCTTAGATAAGGCCCCAGATGAGGCATGGGATTTTCTAGAAGAATTGGCCAATAAGTACCGAAGTTGGGAACCTTCCGACCTCGCGGAAAGGGCCATAGCTGCACAGGGACCCAATGGGTCCGGTATTTTTCCCATGAGTGTGAGAGACCATACCGTCCAGTCCCAGTTGGACAAATTGACCAAGCAGATGGAGGACTTGCGAATGAAGCAAGTCCACCAGGTAAATGATGTGAGAGTCGAGGAAGTGTGTGCTTTATGTGAGTGTCCAGGGCATTCAGTGACTGCGTGCCCCGCTTTTTCGATGGTCAAAGAGGCATACCAAAGTAACCAGGCTGAGGTGAATGCGGTGAACCAACGTTGGGATCCGTTCTCAAACACTTATAATCCGGGCTGGGCTCATCACCCAGCCCTGGGATGGAGAGATCCTAAAGCACCAGTGCCACCCCAGGCACCACCTCAGCAATAGATGGAACCGTATCGGCCTCAGCAAGGCCAAATGTCCCAATATCGTTATCCCTCACAAAATCAGCAGGGGTTCAGTCCTTCATATTCTGGACCACCCCCAGGCATAAATCATCCACCGAGGGATAAGCAGACTGATGATATGCTGAAGGCTCTCATGCAGTCTCAATTGAGTTTTACTGAGCAGACCAAGCAGGCCATAGGAGACATCAGGTCCCAATTGACTAAGTTGACGGCCGTAGTTGGGCAAAACCAACAAGAGAGGGGAAAATTTCCCTCTCAACCTCACGCCAATGCTGTTGGTACTAATTACCTAGGAGAGGGTTCAGGCACGAGTAATTTGAACCCCAATGCAGAGGAAGCCAAGGCGATCACCACTCTCAGAAGTGGGAAGGTGGTCGACAAGACAATTCCTCTGAAGCACAAATCGGTTCCAACTCCGGAGCCGGTCGCTGCACCAGTAGTTATCCCTGCTGTGGGGAAGTTTACTGAGGAAGAGAGAGAAGCTGAGTCACCTGAGGTGGTGGTGCCTGCTCCTGCGGACCCCACGACTCCTTTGCCACCCATTGCACCATATCCCCATCGCTTGGTGGCAAAGCCGAGAGTCAATGTGAACTTCTAGATTCTTGAGCTGTTCAAGAAAGTTCAGTTTCCTATCTCTTTAATGGAAGCCATTGACGCTATTCCTCAGTTTGCTAAGGTTTTGAAAGAGTTGTACACGTCGAAACGGAGAACTAAGAGTCAGTGCAACGTGCTACTGACGGAGCAAGTGAGCTCCATTCTCCAAGCTGATATTCCGATTAAGCGGAAAGACCCAGGTTGTCCCACTATCCCTATAGCCATTGCGGGCCAGAGTTTTAAGAAGGCTTTACTGGATTTGGGAGCGAGTGTCAATTTGCTCCCATATTCGATTTATCTGAGATTAGGCTTAGGTGATCTGAAAGCCACACCAGTCACGCTACAGCTGGCTGACCGGAGTGTGAGAATTCCTAAGGGGGTAGTGGAGGATGTTTTGATTCAGGTGGGGGAGTTTCTGTTCCCCGTGGATTTCATTATCTTGGACACGTGTCCAATCCCGGAAGTCTTTGAGAAGACTCCCATTATCCTTGGCCGTCCATTCTTAGCCACCTCCAGTGCTATAATGAATTGCAAAACTGGACAAGTCCAACTGTCATTTGGGGACTTGAAAATGGAGGTGAATGTTTATAATGTCGATAGTCGAGTGGAGGATGATGAGGAGGTCTATGAGGTGAGTCTGATCGACACGCTAGTGCAAGAGCATGTCGAAAATATGTTGTATACGGATCCTCTGGAGATAGCGCTGACCGCCAATGAGGCGTCATTTTTAGATTGTCCAGAGGTAGGAAGTTTGATGGAGATGCTAGCAGTAGAGGATGTATGCGGCGCCGTTTGGGACCCAGTTCTCGAACCGCTGGGCGCCCCATTATCTAGAGCTCTCCCATCATCGGTCTAGCCACCGAAGCCCGAGTTGAAGCCTCTACCGGATACGTTGAAATATGCCTTCCTTAAAGGTAATGATACATTTCCGGTGGTGATCGCTTCCTCCTTGGAAGCAGATCAAGAGGCTAAATTACTTGCCCTGCTGAGAGAGCATATAGGGGCAATTGGCTGGACAATAGCAGACCTACAGGGTATTAGTCCTACGGTGTGTACACACCGCATTTTTCTTGATGAGGATGTGAAACCTTCTAGGCAACCTCAACGCCGTCTGAACCCCAACATGAAGGAGGTGGTTAGGACAGAAGTGCTTAAGCTGTTAGATGCAGGTATCATTTACCCGATTGTCCATAGTGAGTGGGTAAGCCCTGTGCAGGTTGTGCCTAAGAAGGCAGGAGTGACAGTAGTGAGGAATGAGGGTGAGTTAGTGCCAACCCGTGTTTAGACCGGGTGGCGCGTTTGCATTGACTACCGGAAGCTCAACGCGAGCACCCGAAAGGACCATTTTCCCCTCCCATTCATTGACCAGATTTTAGAGAGAGTCGCGGGCAGAGCGTTTTATTGTTTTCTGGATGGATACTCGGGCTACAATCAAATTGAGGTAGCCATGGAGGACCAGGAAAAGACCACCTTCACGTGCTCTTATGGTACTTTTGCCTACCGTCGCATGCCATGTGGCTTATGCAATGCTCCCGGCACCTTTTCACGGTGTATGATGGGAATTTTTAGCGACATGGTAGAGAAGATAGTGGAGGTTTTTATGGATGACTTTTCAGTTTTTGGGGATTTGTTCGACGGATGCCTCGAGAACTTAGGAAAAGTCTTGACTAGGTGTGAGGAGAAGCATCTTGTGCTTAATTGGGAGAAATGCCACTTCATGGTGACCCAAGGAATTGTTTTGGGACATATTGTCTCATCCAAGGGAATTGAGGTGGATAAGGCAAAGATCGACTTAATTGTGAATCTTCCCACTCCAAAAACTGTTAAGGACATCCGGTCTTTTCTAGGTCACGCCGGTTTTTACCGGCGATTCATTAAGGACTTTAGCGCAATCTCTCGGCCTTTGTGTCAGTTGTTAGCGAAAGACACACCCTTTGTGTGGTCTGACGCTTGTGAGGGGGCATTCCAGAAATTGAAGCGGAGTCTCACAACTCCGCCAATCGTTCAGTCCCTAGATTGGAGTTTGCCATTTGAGCTTATGTGTGACGCGTCCGACTATGCAGTTGGCGCAGTTTTAGGTCAGAGGCGAGGGAAAGATCCCTGTGTGATTTATTATGCGAGCAAGACATTGAATGAGGCACAACTAAACTATACCACCACTGAGAAGGAATTATTAGCGGTTGTGTTTGCCTTAGATAAGTTCCGATCCTACTTGGTGGGGTCGCAGATTGTGGTATATACCGATCATGCGGCCTTGAGGTATTTGATGACCAAGCAGGATGCGAAGGCTCGCCTTATCCGGTGGATTCTTTTGCTGCAAAAATTCCACCTTATCATTAAGGATAAGAAAGGGGTAGAGAATGTAGTGGCTGATCACCTGTCTCGTTTGGAGTTTGAGGACCCCACCTCTCATCTCCCTATTGTGGATACCTTTCCCGACGAGCAGTTGTTCGCTGCTAATACGTGCCCATGGTTTGCAGATATCGCCAATTATTTGGTGACTGGGCAGATTCCACCCCATTGGTCTACATCTGAAAAGCAGCGATTTTTGAGAGAGGTCCGGCAGTATATTTTTGATGATTCTTATGTGTTTAAGTACTGCGCGGACTAAATAGTGCGCCGTTGTGTCCCCGAGGTTGACCAGAGGGGCATTTTAGAGTTTTGTCATTCGGAGGCGTGTGGCGGTCATTTCTCCGCCAAGAAAACCACCGCCAAGGTCTTACAGTGTGGCTTCTTTTGGCCAAATCTTTTTAAGGATGCATATGTTTTTTGCAAGTCTTGTGACCGGTGTCAGAAATTAGGTAAAGTCGGCCCGAGAAATATGATGCCCCTCCACAACATTTATGTGTTAGAAGTCTTTGATTGTTGGGGTATTGATTTCATGGGCCCATTTCCAATGTCACATGGTTTTGAGTACATCCTCTTGGCGGTGGATTATGTGTCAAAGTGGGTCGAGGCGATTCCCACTAGGACCAGTGATTCTAAGGTGGTGCTTAAGTTTTTGAAAAGTCATATTCTATCACGATTTGGCATGTCACGTGCCATTATCTCTGATCAAGGTACTCACTTTTGCAATCGGTCCTTTGAGGCATTGATGAGGAAGTATGGCATCTCTCACAAGGTGTCTACTGCCTATCACCCTCAGACAAATGGCCAGGCTGAGCTGGCCAATTGGGAGATTAAGGGAATTTTAGAGAAAACGGTAAACCCAAGTAGAAAGGATTGGTCCCTACGACTGATTGATGCTTTGTGGGCCTACCGCACTGCATACAAGACCGTGTTGGGTGCTTCACCCTATCGGCTTGTGTATGGTAAGGCCTGCCACCTGCCCGTGGAGATGGAGCATAAGGCCCATTGGGCCATTCAGACGGTGAACGCAAGTTTGCCAGAGGCAGGTGCCCATAGGAAGCTCCAACTGTGTGAGCTTGAGGAGATTAGGAATGATGCATATGAGAGCACTAGCATTTACAAAGCTAAGGTTAAGGCGTACCACGATAGGAATATCCAGCGCAAAACCTTTAGTGTGGGGCAGAAAGTTTTATTGTATAATTCGCACATTCACTTATTTCCAGGGAAATTGAGGTCTCGCTGGGATGGGCCATATATAGTCCATCAGGTTTACCCGAACGGTTCGATAGATGTCTGTGACCCTAAGGATAATCATATTTTTAAAGTTAATGGGCAGCGTCTTAAACCATTTTTAGAAATCATAGACGTAGGTGAGCCCGAGGAGGATTTAGTTGATCCAGTCTACTCGGATACCCCCGTTGGTTAGCCATTGGGCTATGTTTTTACGGGTAGCTCACGCGTACCACACTCTTAATTGAGTGTGGACACGGCCCCTAGCGATAGGGGTACCCATCATTGACTTGGGTATTTATAGCTTCGCACGCCGCTATTAAAATAAGGATCGTGTGCCCAGCTCCGGTTAGTAAGGGCATTTTATGCATTCTCGTGTCTGTTTTTAATTTTACAAAAAAAAAAAAAAAAGGTATAACGGTCCGGTATAGCCACCTACTTTCTAGCCTTAAATTTGTGTATCTGGGTTTCGAACAATCTTATTGCCGTGTCTCGAATAATCATAAAAACGATTGGCTCTGATTTCTTTGAGGAAAAACCTTGAGTAATTTAACCTGTTGAGTCATGACTTACCCGGGATTGTTCTGATGACCTTCTCTACACGAATTTAAGTGAGGAATTAGGGCGAAAAGTAGTACCCGTGTCTTTCACGTGACAAAAGTGGTGGTGTATTTTATTTCTTCTTTCTTGCTCTTTTGTTTTTTATGTGTACGCCCGGATACCACGTGCCGGGCTGGACTGACGTGTTTTATCGGCTGAGGTCATGGTGGTTGGCTGCCACCCGGAGGTCCAGTTCTTCCCCTTGTTCTTTCACTTTTTTTTTTAGGTCTCCATGCTCTGGGGACATAGCATGTTTCTAGTTGGGGGGAGGGTGTACTTTGTACTTATATAGCGTTGCCAGGTAGTTTTTGGGGATACGGGTGTTATGCATCTTGTAAGCATCATCGAGTGAATGTTTAACATGAATGTATGCCTGTTTAACTTTAATGCATGCATATATTTGATTACATACATTGAACATGATGCATTGTCAAGCATGTGAATAGTGTCCCCGCATTGATAATAGCGTATCCTGAAGAACATTCCCATATTCCTTGTATTCCTTTCTGCAATCGCATAAAATAGTAGGCTTTTGTTTTGCAAGTAAGAGGCTAGTTATTTTTCATGCATTTGAGAGAGGAAATTACGTGCATAGGGGATGAAACAAGGCATTCTTGCATGATTAAACCACATACGAGTCCCCTTGACCCATCTTAAACCAGTCCGAGTCAGTCCCCGTGTCTAACTTAGGAAACCGGTGTTTTGGTTGAATTGAAGTTGGGGGGGGAGTCAAGCTCCGTGCATCATGAGTGCCGTACTGTTTTGGAAAATTTTGGGAAATGATGGTTTTTAAGAGAGTAGTGCTTGAGGGAGTTCGATTGGGTGTCATGTGTTGGAAACCAAAACCCATAAACCTTAGCCTCAGCCTTTCAGAAAAAAAAAAAAAATAATAAGCTTGTCGGTATCGATACAGGACTTCTCTTGTATCGATACCGGGTGACCCATTCGCGAACAGAACGTACGGGTATCGATACAGGTATTTACCTGTATCGATACCGAGACCCTTAAACGCGAATTTTAAAGGGTTTTGACCGGTCACCCCCTTCACTTCTCACCTTCTTCCCCAGCCTTCTCTCTCTCTCTCTAACCCTAAACCCACGAAATTCCACCATTGTTACCACCTTCAAACCTTCACAACTCCTCCAAAACTCACACAAATTCCACCAAACTTCACCAAAACGCACCTTTTCTCCATCTCTACCACATATACCTCTCCAATCCTGTCCAAAATCCTTATCTCTCCAGATCTAAAACCCTAAATTTCCAAAACCCAACTTCTAAAACATGGCACCCAGGAAGACTTCCACCAGTGCTAAGGGTAAGGGGGCGGCTTCCTCGAGTGCTCCTCCAGAGCAAGCAACCGGGGGAAGGAGGACCAAAGATCAGATTGCTCGGGATGAGCGGGAAAGGTGGGAGGCCTCCATTGAACAACGGGGTGTTAAGAACGAGCGTCACATTATCCGGGATGGGTTTCTCCCAAATGACATCACTATCCAAGCCATCGTGTGACAAGGTATGTCGTTTTGGTTCGAACCAAACCCCGGGTATAATTTAGAACTTGTGAGGGAATTCTATAAAAATATTCATGTACCAGCATCCGGGACTACCTTTAGTTCCGAGACTCAGATAACTTCACGAGTAGCTAGGGTTCCCATTACGGTTACACCCGATATCATTGCTGCGAGTTTGCGGTATGTGAGGCAGACTGATACTAACTTCCCTTGCCCCGCTGAGGATTTTGACCCACGTAGAGTAGCGGGTAGTTTGTATGAGAGATGTAGAGACGCTAGTATTCCTCACCGGCCGGGCAAGTTTAAGCCGGCATTTCGGTTTTTGAACCAAGTGGTTTGTTACAATGTGGACCCGAGGGCAACTGAAAATAAGCCCTTTGAGAATACTGGGAATATGTTGACAGCTTTCATGGAGCCGGAGACTGTGTGTGATTGGGCGTTATTCATTTACACTAAGATTATCGATTTCCGCGATGCCCCAACACAGACCCGCATGCCATTCCCGTGCCTGATTACGGCTATTGCTAGAGACTCCGGGTTGACGGGGTCCAAATGGTTCAACAATGATCCACTGATTCCTGGGCCGATTGACAGTACTATCCTGACTAATAGCATAGCCCAGACTCGTGGTACTAGAGTTGGAGCTTACTTGACCACTGAACCTGCCCCCAACGCATCTAATACTACTTGGCTACAGAAGATCTTTTGCCAAGGGGTCGCTACCATCCGGAGCCATCAGAAGCTTAAGAGGGAGGTGCGACAAAATGCGAGGATGCAGCAAATGATGAATCACAGGGGAGAGTGGATGGTAGGGCGACTTGAGGGATCGACTTCGGATCCATAAGTTCCTCTTGAATTGCCCGAGTTGGAGGTCAGTGATGATTTCGCGGATGAGGCGGATGCTCCTGAGGAGGGTGAGGAGGAGTCGGATTGAGAGGAGGCACTTGTGTTGCATGGGGCTGGCTGAGAGTAGGTAGTATGGATGAGGAGGTGTTATTTTATGTTGGGTATTTTGTTATTTCATGTGAGACTTATTTCTGTTTTCTTTATTTGGGGTCTGTAATATACTTTGCATGGATGTTGTTTTTATATTTTTATGTTGTGGACTTGGTTTGGGTGGCGCCGATGGGCGCATTGACAGGTTTTAGATATGACAGGTGCGGCCAGTTAGGGTAGTAACCTTGAGCTTCTGTGGGCCAGCACCTGATTTTGCAGTTTCCTATTTTGTTCTAACCAAGGTCAATATAATCCAAAAAGTCCCTAGTCAATCGTGTGCACGTACTTTATCTCTCACTTATGCATGGTTTGTAATGATGTTGCTTATCTTGTGAAATCATGTTTGGACATATTGTGCATATTGTGCGTTATCTCTTGCTCAGCGTAACTTTGATTGGCACGTGGAAACCAGTTGTTCGGTTCCACGCATCTCGCCAAGCGCTATTGTGGGATGTTGAGTGTTCTAGTGAGTAGTGCAACGCGATTATTTTTGTAGGGATATTTATTCGCGCATGTGGCGCTATGCTAACCATGTTCGATTTTCTGTCAAGGCATGCATGCATGTGAGTTACAGGCATATTAAGAGGCAATGTTTATCGCTATCATAGATGTAAGCGCCTGAGTAGGGCAAATTAGCGCGTTAGGGAACAGGCCGAAAAAGAACGCATAAAGTGGACACATGGCAGTCGGACATGCTGGGAACCAGTGGGACCCAAGTGAGGACGACCAAAAAGCTGAAAAGTCAACTTAGAGGCACCGGTATCGATACAGGTATTGTCCTGTATCGATACCCGTTGGCCAATTCGGGAACAGAATGTCTGGGTATCGATACAGGACTTCTCCTGTATCGATACCGAGGGCTTTATACAGCCAGCGTTGACTTGCTACGTGTGTTGACTTCGGGAAGGGTTAAATACCCCGATTTTAGGCCGAATTAGGGTTCGAAATTTGTTTTAATTTTTGCTCTCAAGTAGTAGCCGTTCTTCATTTTGGAGATTCGATTTTCCGGAGGCTTTACCATTGAAGTTTTGAAGTTTTGTTCGTAGATTCTCGCTTTGCTTCGGTAACGTTTCTATTTATTTACTTTAATCTCAGTTCGCGGGAGTTTGTCCGCGCTCTGAGACTCGAATCTTGGTGTTAATTCTTATACGAGTTTAATAGTACGTTTTATTCCAGAATTTTCTTATTCGTTCAAGTTAATATGAGTGAGTAGTTTCATCAAGTATGGTCGCGGGGTGATTAACACGCCGTGGCCAGGGCTGGTTACGTTCTTGCTCCAATTTTCATGATTAATAATGGTAAAAGCAATTTTAGGTTACTAAAGTACCTTTGTTGGACGTATCCGGGCATTGTCGGAGCCCATGTAACGCGGGGAACGGGAGACCAAAACCTGTTCTTCGCTGCACATGGGTAAACGGCAACCACGAGGATTCGCATCTTTTGGGGTATCTTTTTCTCTCTAAAATCAGACATTTTCAGAACAACGAATGGAGCAGGAAGTATCCGGACCTGGTCACCGTGTTATGACCCCTACGACCGTACTTCATTTTTAATTAATTTAAGTAACTCAAATTCTCGTAGTTTAGGTAATTTCACAAATCAAATCACAAGGGTGGCTACCTAAGAGCCGTGTTAAACTAGCAACCCGAGTACTTAGTAAGCACTCTTCGCCTTCTCTGTGGATTCGATTCCGGTCTTACCGGGTATTGTGCTACACCGGTCTCCGCCCTACGCTTGGGGCAACCCATTAATTAGGTCTAGGATTTCGGTCAAGCAGGAACAAGTGTTTTTAAAATCGTTTGGATCAAGCACTTATCGATATCTGATTGAGCTGAAATTTTGCAGAACCTTTTATTCTACTCATTTAAGCAAGATCAGTGGTTCAGAACATCACAAGGGGGCTCGGAAGAGTGTTGCGTTTTTTTATGTGTTTTTTTAAGTGTGAGGGGAACCGGCCCCTATATATATATAGTATCTTGTGCGCAAGTAGATAGTGTCTCGTAATATCTTTTCTGTGTCAGCATTTTTCTTCAAATTTATCAAACTTGGACACTGTTCCGACCATCGGGCCACAGACCAGTTCCCTCGAAAGTTATTGACCCTTTTTTCTTCCCCTTTCTAGCGGTCACCAACCTTTTCGCTCAAGGTCCCGGCTGCCTTGTATCACGGATGCAACATCATGATACAAAGTTTGTTCACCCCGCGACACACACGAACATAGCTTCGATCGTATGATATCACGGACGCAACATCATGATACTACCTGACCACCTTGTATCATGGACGCAACATCATGATACAAAGCTTTATCCACATTGTTGTTGTACACGTGTAGACACCCCAATTTTAATCCCTGTGTATCCCCAATGATGAAGAAAGTACTCAGTGGTACCTTGGAATGATCAACCTGAACTTCCGAATTTTAAGACAAGAAAAGCCCCAACCGTACGGCTCACTGTGCTAGCTGTACCGTTCAACCCATCCAAGCCGTACGGCTATGTGTCAGAATAATATTCGAAAATTTATGGCAGAAGCATCTCATCATTCGTCGAAATCTTTCGAAAGATTTTATTCTTTTCTTTGCCTATAAATACCTCTCCTCTTCTCCCATTTTCACAGCCAGCAACCGCAGTACCACCCCGATACGCTGGAAGAATCCCCGATCGCTCCCCCGTCCAAAACTCGCGTTAAAACCGTAATCCAATATTCGCTTCTCTATCATCACCCATACCAAAATTCCCCATTCGAAGCTTGTGTCCAAAGGATTCGAAGTCCTCAAGTTGTTCAACATTTCTGCAAAGGTACAATTGCGATTCTAAAGCCGGGTTCCTAGCCTTGGCCTTTGAGGGGATCTTCCCGGGTCTAGGGTGACTTCAATAGTCATTCCTAGGCCTAGTTGGTTGAACCTTTTACAAAAATCAAGTTTTTCAAACAATAATAAGTTTCTGTTCGAAAACCAAAATTTTAAAAAAATCTTTCAAAAAGTTAACCGTGCGGCATACTTAAGTGCACCGTACGGCCAACTTATGTTAGCCGTACGGCTAACCTCTGCAACACAAAAAATTTCCCCTGTTTTTCTCTATTGTGTGCTCTGTTTTCTATTTTTATTTTTTTTTCTTCGGCAGTTTATTAATTGCACCTTTTTCCTCTTACTTCCCGGTTATTATTATTAAGTCCTTTCAGTTAATTTTATTTCCATTATGGTTCTATTGTTATTTCTTATTATTTACTTGTTTATTCGTCAAAGTTTTCAATAAAAACGTTTTCCCCAAAATCCCACAAAAATTTAGTAGAGACCGGGAATATCCCGGGCGAGCGGGGTGCTTTTCAATAAAACCTTCCCCGTTCGTAACCTGGCTTCCGAATCCAAGAATTTCTTCCGCAGATCAAATCCTTTTCCAAAAATGGTGCAAGAGTCATTTTTATTTTTCAAAACGGTTTCTCGGGTACCCAAGATCATTTTCTAAAATAAATCCCGGGTGGCGACTCACATTTTTCTTCTCCAATTTCAAAACGTCAAAAAGGCATCCGAGCCGCGTGGATCGACCGTCCATAGAATGGCGACTCTGTTGGGGATTTTTAAATTAATTTCTATTTTGGTATTTTACACCTGTAAAACGACCCCCGAAAGCTTGACAAAAATGAACACGCCCCGCGTGATCGAGAAAGGAATGGTGCAATAACAGGGCTACGCCCGACCAATCCGGACTGGAGCTTTCCCGATTGTTTGCTTGAGTAAATTTCCAAAATAAAAATTAATTTATTGGTGAGCCAAATTTGAAAAATATTTGTGGGATTTTGAAAACATTTTTATTGTTAAACTTTTGCATTGCACGTGCATCGATGTTGGATAAGCTCCGCCACTTGCCGGTGTTAGGACATCCCAAGATTCTCGGCAACTCCGGACGATGATGAGTCAGCCTGCCATTTGACCTTTGCCATGAAGTACACTTGGCACTGGGAGGCAAATATTGGCTCTAGTCTAGGGAACCCCCTTAAACCAAAACCCGGCCTTTGCATATAGTAAACCGTAGTACCTTCCAACCTAAGACAGGAATCTGCAGGGTAGGACTATCTGTTATATCCTGTTTACCTATTATCTGTTATCTATTATCTATTATCTGTTATTTGTTTACCTGTTTATTTGTTAACTGTTCTACCTACACCTTTCCTCATATGATGATCGTTCGTTCACCCTTGTACGTATCACTCCATGCACATACTGTCTCCGTTCTGCATGCATACATAGGGTAGTTCAACCTTAGCTCATCACATCATATTCACATTCCTAAGGATTGCCCCGACAACCACACATTGTGGCGGATATACGATAATTCCTTTTTTCAAAAAAATCAAAAAAAAAAAAAAAATACTGCAACTGGCTCCCTTTCCCAAAAGTGAAATACACATTTCCTTTATGGTAGAGTCATCATGCCTGGAGGACCTTACAAGCGATTCAAGTCCACCCTCACCACCCACCAAGGGGCGCCCGTGTGGATAATCGAAGAAGTTCAGCCCGAACAACCTCCATGCAAGCCAAAAGAGCCTCAACTAGGAAAGTTCAACATAGAAGACCATATGGGAGAGGAACTTGATGAAAAACTCAGTCTGCTGGCCGAAGCTAACTTGCCAGGTGTGTCTCTCCAATGGATGCAAATGAAGGATGGAAGTTTTGCTTTCCCGAAGAGCCAGAGCCAATGCCAGAAAAGATCACCTTAATGATGGCGCAAGATGACGGGGAGCTCGCAACCAAGCCACCCGTGAAATACTTTGACGCCAACGGCCAGCCCGTCTACTACTTCGAAGACCCGGTCACGGGCCACAAGTATTGGGACGAATGCGAATGTGATGTGTGCTTTGCACAGATTGCCTTCTCAATAATGATGGCATGACCCCGCAGCAGCTCAAGGATCAGTGCAAATAGGAAAAGAAGGAAGATCCCAAGGGAAAAGGGAAAGCCGATGAAACAGGACCCTCCGCAGGGTCGACATCTCCGAATCATCCTTCCTCTTAAGAACGGCTTTCAAAGCCAGAAGTAATCATGCAATGATCAAATCCAGCCAACAAGGGTTTCTTTTGAAGAATCAAGTCAACCTGTGATTCTTGTTTGATTATCGAGTCTGTTACCATCTGATTATCGAGTCTGTTGCCAGATGTAAATATCCACTGACTTAATCCAGCCAACAAGGGTTTCTTTTGAAGAATCGAGCCAGCTTGTGATTCTTAGTACTTTTGATCATCGAGTCTGTTGTCAGTTGTTTAATTATTAGGTCTGTTATTGAGTCTGTCATGTCAGTTTGTAAAAATTTCATGCTTTTAATAAAGACTTTTTGAGAAAAAGAGCCAAATTTATAGTCCTGAACTACGTCACGGCCTGATTCCTCTCCATGAGGATACGTAGGCAACCTCCGGTCTGGCCGTTGTTTTCATAAATCATGGGAACTAGAATATATCCAGCAAAATAAGAAGAAATTGGGGCAATCCTTTCATGCATCATGCATCATTTTCATGTACATAGATTCTGTTCCATTTTGCACATACCCTATACACTGCATCCCTGAGTTCCGTTTGTGCATATCATCAGTACTAACCATTGGCAAAAAGAAGAAAAACCTCATACCGGGTTGGACTCGAACCCTCGAACAGCGATTGGTTCGAATTGAGTCAAGAACAGAACAGTTAACCGGGAGCTCAGCTATGGTAGAGGAAACAGATAAAATTCAGCTTCTTAAGGATGCTTTGGAAGAGCAGAAAACCAACAGCGCCAAGCAAATGGCCCAGATGATGCTCATGATCCAGAAACTGACTGCTCAACTCCCTCCACCAGCTGGGGACTCAAGCAGTCAGAACATAGAGTCGGTATTGACCAAACTGGCTAAACTCGAGGAGTCTGTTCAGAAGCAAGAGAAAATAGCGGCTACGGGGATTGATATGGAGAAGTTGTGCCTTTTCCCAAATGCAAAGCTCCCTGATAAGTTCAAACCAATGGATTGGGACAAGTTTGACGGCAGCGGTGATCCAAAAGCTCATCTGCAAACATATGTGGGCACTTTGTCCATGTATGACGTTGGAAAAGATGCAATGGGCCAAATGTTTTAGCAAACTCTAACTGGGCCTGCACTCCGCTGGTTTCTAAATCTGGACATCTCTAAGAAGAGGACATGGGAAGATATTGGGACAGCCTTTGTCGCCCAATACAATTACAACATTCAACTCGAGATGACTATCCGAGAATTGGAATCAACCAAGATAGGAAAGAATGAGTCTTTTGCCGACTTTGTCAAGAGGTGGAGAGGGAAAGCCTCTCAGATGATGGAACGACCTTCAGAAAAGGAACAGATGAGAATTATCACAAGGAATCTGGAACCAGATTTTGCCAAGCACTTGGTGGTCTTTCAAACCACCGCTGACTTCAAGACCTTCTATGAAGCAGGCCTAGCAGTTGAAGATGCCCTCCGAAGCGGCATATTTGAGAAAGGTGAATCTACTTCTAAACCAAGATGAGTTTGTTCTGGCAACAACAACACCTTGTCTAGATCCAGTAATTACAACCAAAACCAAGCCAGCTCTTCCAACCCCAAACCGGTCAAAGCCGAACCTGTAAACCAGATTACAACCCGATCACAATTCCAGCAAACAGCTCCCCCACCAAGAAGAGAATTTCACCCACTCCCATTTCCCTTTGTCACAGTATACAAAAAACTCCTTGACAAAAACCTCATTCAACCACTCGAACCTCGAGAGCCACCCAAAGAGCTTCCTCCTAACCATAACCCAAACACCTATTGTGCCTACCATCAGATGCCCAACCATCATACCAACAACTGCAACCGTCTCAAGCATAAAGCCCAAGATCTTGTGGACGACGGAACCCTCCCGCTCCCTGACCAAAAGCCCAACACCATTTCCAATCCTTTACCAAACCACAAGCAAAACACCCGAACTAGCCAAATATCCTTCATCTCCACTACAAAAGACCTTATCTCCACTAAATTTGACCCTAGCCTCTACATCACGACAGCTACCAAACCAAAACCCATTGTCCCCCTGCCAGAAGATCTTGGGGTCCATTTCCTTTCATATGCTAGTGCGACGCAAAGTCCAAAATGGAGTGAAATTATGGGAGAAGAAGAATGGTCCATGAGCGATCAAGATTGGGAGGAATCCCGACAAGCATTGTTCGGTTCTTTGCTAATCTCTGGGGACCCAAGTCAATTCATTGTCCCTGAATCCATTGATGAGCCTATTGGCCGCATAACAGAAAATACCCATGTCTGTCAGATCAATGCAACAGAGAGCATTTTCAAACAAGGCAAAGAAGAACGGAATCCAAATCCCTTAAGAGGAATGTCGACTCCAGACAGACATCCTGTGGATTGTGTTTCACCACTCGTAAATTTCAGGGAAGAGGGCCGTTCTGACATAGAAGCCGCCTTTGAAAATCAAGATTGGCTCCCACAGGCATACATTAGTGATGAATCTTTACCATGGCCGTCAGTGCCATTCCCACTGTCATCCATGGTATCGGTACTGGTCACTGACCCTATGGCTGCCATCTGGGATGAAGAAGAGTGGTTGATATTCGAGTAACCAATGATGAGATATGGACTGTCAACAAGGCCATGCTGGATCTATCCTTCTGGCAAGACTCCGAAGTGGACAACCTCAAAGGGCCAGAAATGATCTGATGAATTTCTGAACTGAAGATCAAAAAACCATGCAGAAAAGGGAAGCCATCAGGGCTAGCAAACGAAAGGTTAATGAGGAATACACGAATTTCTGGGGTGAAAATCAGGAGTTATGGGAAGAAATAGTCAACAGAATAACCAGAAATGGTCGAGTCTACCAGCCAGCCCTTCTTCAGGGTGGGAATTCCTCCAACCACACCGCAACAGGAGATTTCGTTTGGGATGACTTCACCCTGGCCTTTCTCTACCTGGGGCATCGATGTCATCGGCAGAATTACGCCAGCCGCATCTAACGAACACAAGTTCATTTTGGTAGCAATCGATTATTTTACCAAATGGGTCGAAGCCGCTTCATATGCGACTTTGACAGCAGTTCAAGTCTCCCACTTCATCAAACAGAACATCATCTATCGATATGGTGTCTAGGGATGGCAATTCCGGCCGATTCGATCCGATCCGATCCGTCCCCGCTCCGTTCAAGTTGAAGTTTCGGGGATTTTTTTGGAGATCGGATCGGATTTGGAGGGGAAAATTAAAAAAAAATCGGGGATCGGGTTGGAGGCGGTTCTACATACCTCCAATCCGTTTCCCCGCCCCGTTCCCCGCCCCTGTCGGTTTCCCCACCCCGTTCCCCGCTCCGTTCCCCGCCCCATACCTAGACCCAGTTTTTATTACACATTTAATATACTTAGACCCCTAGAATTATTATTAATTACTAGGGTTTCCCTATTCCCCACTACATATATTAGCAATACACTATTTCTTCATTCTCCATGCAGCGACTACCGTGACTCCATTTGTTGATTCCACTCGAACAGCCACACAGCCACAGGTCTCTCTCTCTCTCTCTGCTTTGTAAATTGTAATGAACATTAATTTATGGAGGGCCCTCATGAGTCATGCCACGACCTTTTCTATGTTTTATGGTGCTTAAAAACTGTAAACATCCCAAACATCAACTGTCTCTACCAATCAAAGACAATCCTAACATTAAAAAACTATGTGTTCTTCGGTGCTTAGTATAGTGAGACAAAATACATGAAGGTAGAAACCTATTACACTGAAAAAAAACAAATGGAAGGCACAAACATATTACAACTTTGGAGGCTTTGAACAGTGGGAACTCCAAACAAAAAGAGAAATCTCTCCTTTCTCTTTCTTTGATCTCCAGACAGATTCTCTGTCTAATTTTCTTTTTTGTGAAACTAAGGGGTGATTTGGCTAATTTGTTTTTTTTTTTTTTAGTTTTGTCTTTATTCAATTTTTTTTTTTTTTGCATTTGTTAGTTTCGCGTCATGATTTTGTGATTTCTGGATTTATCTCGTCGAGACAAATCCAAAGAGTATAAAATTATGGTCAAAGGTAATAGTAGTTTTTTTGAATAAAGCCGAAATAAACCAGTTTTTTAGATTATTTTTCGTATTTATTCACAAAACTTTAAATTTCAAGGTGATTTTACTGTCATGCCCCAATATTTTTATTATCTATAGAGTTGAGGGCATACACAAGCATCAAACAAAAATGACACTGCCTTGGTTAATTTTCAAAACTCAAATTTAAGAATGGGTTAATTGGAGCTTTTTGTTTTAGCATTGTGCAGATTCTAGTGTTGAGGCTTTTTCTTATTATTTTAGTTTGACATTACTATAACATTAACATTGCTCTTTTAAATTTCAGTTATATGACATCCCAAATGGAAGGCTACTCTTCAAGTCCTGCAATTGGATCAAATGAACCACAGGAACCAACTATTGAGACCTCCGAGGTAGAAACGGAAGTTCCCACAAATCGTGTAGTTGAGATAAACTCTGATGGAGATGAAGTGATTGATAAAAGTAGATTAAGAAGTGATGCGTGGAAAAGTTTTCAAAAGGTTAGAGATAAGAAAACGGGATTGTTTAAGGCAAGATGTTTGTTTTGTAAAAAAAAGCTTGTTGCGCAATCGAAGAGTGGAACCACGCATTTGAATGATCATTCAAAGTGTTGTACTCAAAAAAAATTAAGTGATTCAAAGCAAAAGGTTCTAACACCTGGTTTTATGATGGGAGAGGGTAAAAGAAAACTTGAGGCTTATATTTTTAATCAGGAGTTTGCTAGGAAACAACTAGCTCACATGATAATAATGCATGAGTACCCTCTATCTATAGTGGATCATGTTGGGTTTAAGAGGTTTGCACATGCTCTTCAACCTTCGTTTCGCATGGTTTCTCATAACACTATCAAAAGTGACATATTGAAGATATATGATGTTGAGAAGGTGAATACAATGAAACTTATGGAGAGGAATCGAAGTAGAGTGTGTGTGACAACCGATATGTGGACAGCTAGCAATCAAAAAAGAGGGTTCATGGTTATCACGACGCATTTCATTGATGATTCATGGAAATTGCAAAGCCGCATAATAAGGTAATTTCTCAATGGCAGTTAATTTTGACTTCTTGTGAACTTTTTTTTGTTTGCTACTTTATATAACAAATGTTTTAATTATTCTATTTAGGTTTGTGTATGTGCCATGTCCACACACAGCTAAAGTATTGTGTGATGTATTGATGGACACATTTTTAGAATGGAATATTGATAGGAAGCTTTCAACTTTGACCGTTGACAATTGTTCCACTAATGATGCAATGATTCCTCTTCTTCTAGAAAAGTTTGGAGGTGGTTCTCAATTGTGGTGTGCGAGTTTGTTTCATGTAAGATGTGCTTGCCACATTCTTAATTTGATTGTGAAGGATGGATTAGATGTGATCAAGGCATCAATTGAAAAAGTTAGGGACAGTGTTGCTTTCTGGACAGCGACACCAAAGAGGGAGGAGAAATTTGAAGATGCTGTCCGTCAATTGCAAATTAATCTTGGTAAAAAGTTGTCTCTTGATTGTGCTACAAGGTGGAACTCCACATATTTGATGCTTCAAACTGCCATAGAGTATAAGGATGTTTTTAAGCGTTTGAGACTCCGTGATAATCATTACAAATGTTGCCCAGATGAAAATGATTGGGCCTTAGCCATCGAAATATGTGAGAGGTTGAAAGTATTTTACGAAGTCACCGAGTTGTTTAGTGGGACTAAGTATCCAACTTCTAATATGTTTTTTGCATGTGTGTGCAACATTAAAGTTGAGTTAGAAAAGTGGGTTGTTTGTGGGAATGAAGTGGTGCAGAATATGGCTTTTAGAATGATAGAGAAGTATGACAAGTATTGGGAAAATACTCATGGCATTTTAGGAGTTGCATCTGTATTGGACCCTAGGTTCAAGATAGTATTGATAAAATATTGCTTCTCTCAAATCTATGTGACTCAGTCTCTAGTCGATGCAAGCGTTGAGAATGTAAGAACACTTTGTTATGACTTGCTTACATTATACCAAAGTAGTAATGACAATGACTGTGGTGGTTCTAGTGAATGTTCAAGCAAACCGGCTTCTACTTTTGTTGGTGTACAACTCGAGGGTTTTGATTTGTTCGTTTCTCAAAATAAGAAATGTAAAACTTCGCATGTGAAATCGGAATTGGATCATTATTTGGAGGAGGATGTGATACCAAGAAGTGAAAATTTTGATATATTGGTATGGTGGCAATCCCATGGTATGAAATACCCCACATTGCAAGCTATGGCTAGGGATGTGTTGTCCATACCGGTATCTACTGTTGCATCGGAGTCGTCTTTTAGCACGAGCGGTAGAGTGGTGAGTCCAAACCGAAATAGGCTTCATCCCAAGACTTTGGAAGCATTAATGTGCGCTCAAAGTTGGTTGTTTGCTCTTGAGAATGGAGGTAATTGTTTCTTACATTTTTTTCATGTTTAATTTGTATTACTATCTAATTCTAATAGTCCTTTTTTTTTTTTTTTGGTGCATTTGAAGGTGAGCCAACAATGCCGGGAAATCGTTTTGCAACCATCAATGATGATGAGGTGGATGATGATTGTGTTTCAAGTGTAACGACTATTGATGATTGAGTAGTAAGAGTCTATTCTCTTCCTTTTTTTTTTTTAATTAGTTGTGGACCTGTGTTAATAGAGTAGAAAGCGTACTGAAAATACAACAGGCAAAAAGAATATACCAAGCTCTTAACGCTCTTTATAATCATCTATTAACCTGTGTTTATGTCTTTTGGACAGGTTAATAATTTATAATTGTCAGGAGGGGAAGTCCTCCAGGATCAACAGAGGCGGTGTCTATGCTTGGGTATCAACTTTCTACTCTATTTTTTGTTGCACTATCAATTTAAATAGTAGTAAAGTCTTGAGATCTCGCACACCTATGATTGCTTTGTTATTTTTTTTATTTTTTGGTACAGGTACTTCTACTAATGGAAATTCTTCTTTGTTGAACAAGTTACAAGTGACTGCTAAATGCTAATGGAAAGGAGCCCATGGAAATCCCTTGACTACTATGTGATTTTGAATTGCATTAAAACTTTAAGTTTGTAGATTGATTCTAATTTTGCTTTTTTAAGTTAATTTAGATGGTAATTCCAAACTTCAAGGTTAGAATATTTACTGTTATGTAATTTTATTTGGTTAGTTGGATATCCGATATGATGGTAAAGCCTTAACGGATAATTTATCTTTTTTTTTTTTTTTTGTATGTTTTTGGTTTGGTGACATTCGGATCGGGGCGGGGATCCCCGAACTCCATTAGGAGCGGGGATGGAGGGTGAAGGGATCCCCCGTTCGGGGAACGGGGCGGGGACGGAGGAAGCTATGGGGTTCGGGGATTGGAGGCGGGGATGGTCAAATCCGTCCCCGATCCTCCCCGTTGCCATCCCTAATGGTGTCCCTCAGGCTTTTGTGTCAGACAACGGGGTTCATTTCAAGGGTAGAGCCGCAGAAATCCTCGAAGATTTCGGGATCCAGGATCATAAGTCAACTGTTTATCGGCCACAAACCAATGGAGTCATGGAAGCAGTAAACAAAACCCTCAAGACAATACTGGAAAAGACTACTCAGTCTGCAAGGGATTGGCACGAACAATTGTCGTTGGCATTATGGGGATATCGGACGTCAATTCGTACTCCGACAGGGGCAACACCTTATTTTTTGGTATACGGCATGGAGGTTGTCCTCCCGATTGAGCTTGAGGTACCATCTCTGAGGGTCATGATTGAATCAGAAATCAGCGAGGTGGAATGGCAAAGCTCAAGATTCGAGGAGCTTATGTTGTTTGACGAAAGGCAACTCAAGGCTCTGTATCATGTTCAAGGTTATCAGCGCAGAATTGCACAGGCATTTAACAAGAAAGTGAAATCCAGAGACTTGCAAGAACGTGATATGGTTTTGAAAGAGATTCGAGCTCCAGTCTTTGATCCTCGCGGGAAGTTTCGACCAAAATGGGCTGGACCTTACATCATCAGGAAAATCTTGTCCGGAGGCACATCGCAACTCATTGATCTCACCGGCAACGAATTCTCCACTTTGGTCAACATGGATCAACTCAAGAGATACTACCCCTGAGAGAAGCTCGTTGGACTAAAAACCGCAAGGGCGGGCAGTGCCAGGCAAAATTTAGAGCAAGCCTGCTAAGTCGAAAACCCACATCGGGCGATTTAGACAAAAGTTAAGGCAAATCAATCAAACGAGCTCGCTAGACCGAAAACCCGAAAGGGTAGTACTAGGCAAAATTTAGAGCGCAAAAGGAGAGTGTCAATACTCGAGTGAACCCTAGCCAAATTTGTACTTTTGAACTACGTCATGACCTGATTCCTGTAAAAAGGAGACGTAGGCATCCTCACCTTGAGGACCGGTCGCCACTTTTCAAAATGTCTCTTTGAGTTGGTTTATGACTATTGTGCTCAAATCAAAATGCAACTCTCATAGTTCATTTTTATTCAAATAAACTTCTTGGATTACATGGCTGAGCATGAAAATTTTCAAAACACAAAACAAACAGCAAAGCGTGACCTCACATGAAGCATCTCGTGGGTCTAAGCAATTTATTTCGGGCACATTAAGATCGAGTTCTAAAGTCAACTTTGACTTCCATGTTCTCTTGTTTCCATGTCTCTTATCAACCATCTCACATAATGTTCTGAAAGATTGACACTCGGATACTGATCTCTTGGAATGATCACCCGCTCCCTCCAAGTGTTCTGATAAGCCCTGAAGGTGGCGAAGTTGTGGTTCGGCATGACAGAGTTCTCTGACGGCGGTATTGTCTGACGAACGCCAAGCTGACAAAAAATGCGATTTGGAATGTAAAAGGTCCAGCAAGATAGACCAGCCAAAATCACCCGCTAACGCCCCATGTTGCTCACAGTCATGGCAGGACTATCAAGCCAAGCCAAACGCCAGGCAATTACCTCTTCTGTAAGCCGGGAAAGTACCCTGAACCAGCCATGCACATCATCAAAAACTTCTAGAAAATCCCTTTGAACGAATCCCTATGTTTCATGAATCCGCCCCCCGCGGCACGGGTTCCAGCAAATTTGCCTTGTCACACAGCCACATCTGTATCGGAGAGAAAACAAGTAAGAAGCCATAGACAACCCAAAACCCGAGCGTCGAGTAAAACAAGAATGTGGGAAAGACCAAAAAAAGGAGAGCTGAGTGAGAAACCTACCTGTAGGAGCAAAGCACTACCTTCGAAAACATTGGTATCCCCAGCATGAACTCAGTCCAAACCCATCAAAGTTTCCGCCAAAACCATTGGAGCCACATCTTTGCGCTCTTCAATTTGCGTGGCAACGCCAACCAGTGATGAACTCGCCTGCCCATCGGACTGGACAAGCAAGAAAGCAGCAAGCAAGCAAAGGCACAGTGCAAAACCTTTCGGGCGAAACTGCGCTATGATTCGCGGAATGTTGATAGTACCTCCTTGGGACATGGATTTCGCTGCTTTATTACTTATCCCGAGCTTAGCAGATAGCACATTGGCGAAATTTACCCCGTGCGGGGGTATGACCGGCGTCTCCAGGTTAAACCCGCCAAGATATGCATGAAATTCTTCCACTGTAGGGCACAGCTCGTGAAAGCCGAAATGGAACACATGCACCTTCGGAACCCTGAATCGAACCGCAGCATGCAAAAGCTCAGGGCGGATTGTTACATCCCAGATACGGCGCAGCGAAGTCATCCGGTAACCCTGAAAGTTCAGCCATCCAATACCATCAAGTTCATCAAGCCAAGGTCAAACCAAAGCTGAGAAACTCATGGTTGGGCGAAGGATGTACAAAGAACAAGAGATTTTTGGTTTTTGGAATACAAATGGGCTGTGAAAGAAGGCCATTTATGGTATGCATGGATAAGAAAATTTTTTGGATTGGTCGCCTCGTAAAACGTGCCGACATTGAAGAGCGTGGGAATCATCTCAAAGTCTGAAGGGGCTTCAGGAGAAACAAGGCTGGATGATTTTTCAGACCACAGTACCCTCAGACGACAACAGGAAAGCAAGCAGGAACCCAGAGGTCTGCAACAAAACTCGAAGTTTTGGCGTTTTCAAAAGTGAGCCGTACAGCTCACTCAGTGCGACCGTACGGTCCACTCCAGTTATTCGCCGGTTAACTTTTTGATCTCCATGAACAAATTTTGGCTCAAGCCTCCAGAAGTTGTCTCGGGTATATTTTGGGCACTTTTCCTGTTCATACAAGTTGTAATGGATATTTTAAAGCCGTGGGAAAAATCGGCTTGAATTTTGGACCACGTTTGCATAGACGGATACTCCGAAAGCTCAGATACGCCAAAACCGACAGGCTGAAATGTGTCGCATCGCTTTTCTCGCATCGACGGTTCCAGCTAACCATGCTAAACATTCGCAAGGACACTATGGAATTATTTGGTAAGTTTTACCGAAAAATTTGAGGTCTCGGAATGCCCAAGCCTGAAATTGCCCGATATTGCCTGAACAAGGGGCACCGATGGGTCAAAACGTGTCCGAGTGTCAATTTCTTTGTTTCATTCATTTCGGTAAGTTGCGACATACATTTGTGATTTGTTGAAAGTATCGTCTGGAGAACATCATGTAAACCCAAAGTTTCGGGCACAATGGGCCACATTACGCCTACGACGCTCAAGTTTTCTTGTAAAGTTTCAAGTTCATTGAGTCAGTTTGTCTAATACACGTATCATCATTCCCATGTCAATTCAAAGTTACATATTTTCATTTTCCCAGGGGCATATATTGCATATTGTCAGTATTCAGTCATTCACAAAGCAATCATGTGCAAAAACTTGGCTTTTCTTTCAAAAAAGCGTCAGTGTGAATCATTCAAAGCATAACGAATATGTGCAATCTATATAAAAACTAAACGGCATCCATGTCATGAGCATAAATGTACATCTATCAGGGCAAACTGGCCCAACATCAAAACCTAGTGCGGCTCGCAGGCCATATACATAAAAAAGGGAGAAAGTGGGGCAAACAGGCACCCGAATCAAAACTGAGCACGCAGGCTCATCCTAAAAACCACTGCGTCACCTCTTCATGCTCTGGCGATAGCCCAGTGTCAGAAGTGGATCCGCCTCAGGTGTGTCCTCGCTCTGCTACCACCACTGCTCTCTTCATCTCCCTTGCGAGGAAGCCACTGCTCTCCCCGAGCTGAACTCTCAGGGACACCCTCTCTCTCAGCTGAAGACCGCAGCACTCTGTCAGACGCTGGAATCACCAGTGGAACTGTAGACGAACCTCCACCGACGTTCTTCATCAAAGGCCTCCTGCGAGGCTGGACAGGAGGAAGTATATCCTGCGCAGAGAAAGGAAATCCATTAATTAAACATTCAAGGCATTCAATTTCAAAGAGCAAAGCACAATGGATACCTGATCCGTCTCAGCAACAGGAGAAAACCTACGGGCACGCCGGGGTCGACGGCGCCCACCTGCCTCGCTACCTCCAGTCCTGCGGTCACTGCTAGTACCGCGACCACTACCAGCCCTGCTGCTACCTTCAGCACTCCTGCCTCCACGGCGACCTCCTGCTCTGTCTCTCACCTCATTGCCACTGCGGCCACCTCCTACACCGCGGCTACCTCCAGCACCTCGGCCGCCTCCCTGGCCAACTCTGCCGCCACGTCCACCACCGGCTCCGTCATCGTCATCACCACCAGCATGGGGCACAATGCCCGGCTCAACCCTCGGGTGCACCTCTGGAGCCTCGCCAATCGTGAGACTGCAGACCAAAGCCTCCAGGTCTCGTACCAGCTGAACAGCAGATGCAGCTCAATCTGCCGGGATCTACAAAACAAAATCAAAAAGCATTAGCAGGTAACATAAATAGATGATTGAATAAAACATGAAGTTTAACTATTTCTTGTTTCCAAATTTCAGGTTACCTCTGTCGCTGTAAGAGTAACTGGTGGAGTGACCTCAGCAACCACTACATACCCCATACTCCCGTTCGGCAACATCACATCAATCTCTGTCCTCAGAACAGGCAGTACTGGACCCTCCACAGGTGCAGGCGCAGCCAGACGGGTCTCCATATCCAGATTATAAGCCAAGCTACTCACCACATAACTGTCATAGTCCTCTGAGGGGCTGAAAACCAACTCTGTGTACAGTACCGTGAATGCCTCCACCTCCGCCAAAGTGTACTCCTGCGTCCTCTGAACAAACAGCGGAAGAGGACCCGGCACTCTAAAGTGGTCTAAGCCCAGGGACTGGCGTGTCACTCTCTCACCCAAGTACCACTGCCATCCATAGGGAGACTCCAACAAAATGCGCCCTCGCGTCACCACCCTGCTTTGAGTCAAGTAAGGAGCACTCAACCTGCCCCACACATCCCAGTTCACCTGCAAGGAATCATGGATTACTACCAAAGAAATCAACATTGGAATTGAAATGACCAGGAAGGAATTCAGAAAACCTAGAGTCATACCGTCTCACCCCTGGACTGATCCAAGAAAACACGGAAGAACCTTAGCTGCCCCTTCTTCCCACCTTTCCCGACATACTCCTTGGCCCACTTCACTACCCGCGGAAGCACGCGCTTGTTTGCATGAGAGTTCTTTGGGGCCGGCACTCCAAACACCTCATAAGCCCACACCTGCATTTTTAAGGAATCCATCAGTAATGGGAATGAAAGCAACAATGCATGGAGTATACGAAAGCTAAAACAATAACACGTCATACCTCCAAAATCCTCCAGTAACCTCTAAGAGTGGTCGCCGCTCCGCGAACCACTGAGCCAAGGAAACAGTAAAGAGTGCCCAAAGCAGCGCCTCCCCAGTCAAACCGACCAGCTGTCCTCAAGTCTGCCAAAGCAGGTAACCAACTCAGGTGCAAAGAATTCTGCCTATTCGAAAATAGCGCAGTGCCAAACAAGAATAGCAAGTAGGCTCTCGCCATCTGTGCAGCCTCAACTGGAGACCCCGGCTCGTGATCCCATATCGCCGGCAAGTGATCACATCTCACCATCGCCTCGTCTCCAACCTCTCTCCCCAGAAAGTGGCGCACGGCATCTCGGTCCAAGTATAAGCCTGAGTCAAAGGGTATCGGCTCACCGCCAACTCTCAACCCTGTAGTCGCTGCAAAGTCCAAGGGGGTGATCATCATCTCCCCAAACCGAAAGTGAAAGCTATTGGTGGTGTCCCACCAATGCTCCATCAAGGCCTTCAACAACTTTCGGTCCGTCCGAGTGGGCAGCAAAGTGCTGGTAAAGATGGTGAAGCCAGCTGCATCCACCAAATCTCTCACACTCAGGGGCAACCTCCTGTACTGGGCCAAGCAATCAGATGGCCCGCCATATCCAAGAAGAGAACGATCCACTTGTTTCAAGAGCATTGCACAAATACATTTAGTAAAGCAACAAAGGATATGCAACAGTGGAGACAGTTCAAAAGACAAGTGCAAATAAATGGTACGTACCAAAGGTCTGTTTGAAATATGTGTCGCCGGATCACGCAAAACTAGTGACTCATGGTAAAGCGACAACTGTGGCTCATTCACCTCGCACCCCATCGGTATAAAGAAGTGAACTGGAGGATCGTAAGTCTCAAGGACAAAGGGTTGTCTGCTTCTCAAAGCCAGCTGAACCTCCTCAACTATGGTCACACGGACCACCTCCTCTATTTGCACCTCTGCCTGCTCAGGCTCGCCAACCAATGGCGTCTCTCCTACCAAGACCTCACCCAACTAAGGGAACTGCTACAAGTTCCGAGCCAAAGTCTCGTCGGTAACCCCCTCCAAGGTATCTCCTAAAGTAGCTCCTGGAGCTCGTGAAGAACCAACCCGCGAAGGAAACAAAACCAGGTTAGAAGGCTCCCCAGTATTAGTACTCTCCTCTGCAGCCCTACCCATGCCAAGTACCCGAGTCAAGCTCTAGAACACGCGAGCAACAAGTATAACTGGGACCGCCTTCTCAGCCTGTACCATCTCAGTCTCTACTCTCTCCACCCCCTCAGCCTGTCCTCCCTCACCGCTAACATCTCCACTAAAAAACATCCCATCACCCATCTCCTCATCACTACTACCCCCCGTCTCCCCGAGATCCTCCATAACCGCATCCCCAGACTGTCTGATGGTAACCGGAATCCTAACAGAAGTATCATCACCACTAACCAAGAACTCTCTCACTAAAACAACACTCGCAACATCAAGAAAAATCACATCACCACCACCTACACCCTCCTCCGCAGCCCGCGGGTCGATCAGAACATCCACACCACCAACATTCATCTCAATCTCAGGCAGAGGAACATTTATATCAAGATCAATATGCATTGAACTACTAGAAGCGATAACAGTACTTACCAGGATATCAGTACTCTCCATGGTCGTCTAGACATCATCCATCGCGATGTACTGTTCTATTATTGCCCTAAGAGCATCACCACCCGCCACGGTCTCAATCGGCACTGACTCGCCATGCTTTGGTGAGGGAGCAGCCCCACCATCAACCGTACGACCTTCCTCATGAGCCGCACGGGATACCTCTGTCCCGGACCCAACCGCGTGAGACCCCTCTTCTTCCACTTGAGCCGCACGGGGCGACCTCATCCCAGATCCAGCCGCACGGTACCCTTGAGCACCCATTTCGGTCTCTCCCGAACCACCCTCCCTTAGTTCCGACGTTGATGGACCGGCCATGGAAGCTTGGACCGACACTTCTTTAGCCGCAGAAACTGATGCCGGCTCATCAATACCAGAAATGATAGGCAGGTTTGAACTTTCGCCAGAGTTGGCCATGGCCAACGAGAGGCCTTTGCTTTCAACCGAGATCCTGAACAGGATTGGTAAAAAAGAGGAGTAATCGGACGAATAAAAGAAGAATATTACTCTCTCAAAGTCTCTCGAGTAAACTATCTCTCGGAAATTTTGAATGAATGATGAGAAAACCAAATGACCCGACGGTTTTGTGTTGATTTGTGTAATAACTGCTCGAAATAGCCGCATGGCTCAAACCGGCCTCATCGCACGACTTACTTTTCTCCACCGCACGGCTGATCTTTGTTGTTCCGCCGCACGGGTCACCAATATCCACCGCACGTCCCACCAATGTCTACCGTACGGTTTAACCGAGGCAACGCAACTTCGCCCTCTCCACACAACTCCTCCACCCTCAGGTTTTTTTTTTTTTTTTTTTCAGATCCAGATTTTATGGATCACATGGGTCCCCCCTTTTGTGCCTTTTAATAAAATCAAGCTTTCGGTACCTAAGCACAAATTTTAAGTCCTCTATGGCACCGTTTGATTTTTTTCCAAAAATCAATCCTAAACTTTCAATGACACGATTCAAATTTTCATAAAAATACTCTTAAGCCCTCAATGGCATTACTCATTTTCCAAGTTTTCAAAAATCACGTTTTAAGCCCTCAATGGCATTACTCATTTTCCAAGTTTCCAAAAATCACGTTTTAAGTCCTCAATGGCATTACTCATTTTCCAAGTTTCCAAAAATCACATTCTAAGTCCTCAATGGCATTTACTAGTTTCAAAATTACATTCTAAGTCCTCTATGGCATTTTCCAAAATTTTCAAAATCATTTTAAGTCCTCTATGGCATCAATTAAATTTGCTCCTCAGCTTCAATTAATTTTCAAAACCCCTGTGGCATTAAAAATATTTTCCAAGACATTTGTTATGTAAGTCCCTTCGAGGCATTAAATTACTTCTCGTGGCATTTGTTATGTAAGTCCCTCTGAGGCATCAAAACTTTTTCATGGCCCCGAACTACGATTGGTCTGATCCCTACAAACAGGGTACGTAGGAAGCTCCGTGCTCGACCATATTTTATTTATCTGTTTTCTCGCACCAGGGAGAGCAAAATTGGGACGTCTATATCTTTGACGCGACTTGCATCACAGAATGATGATTAAGTCTCGTCAAAGAGGGGCAACTGTAGACACCCCAATTTTAATCCCTGTGTATCCCCAATGATGAAGAAAGTACTCAGTGGTACCTTGGAATGATCAACCTGAACTTCAGAATTTTTGGACAAGAAAAGCCCCAACCGTACGGCTCACTGTGCTAGCCGTACGGTTCAACCTCCTCTAAATTAGCCATACGGTTCACCCAATATAGCTGCACGGTCAACCCATCCAAGCCGTACGGCTATGTGTCAGAATAATATTCAAAAATTTATGGCAGAAGCATCTCATCATTCGTCGAAATCTTTCGAAAGATTTTATTCTTTTCTTTGCCTAAAAATACCTCTCCTCTTCTCCCATTTTCACAGCCAGCAACCCCAGTACCACCCTGATACGTCAGAAAAATCCCCGATCGCTCCCCCGTCCAAAACTCGCGTTAAAACCGTAATCCAATCTTCGCTTCTCTATCTTCACCTCCAGCAACCCATAACCCATACCAAAATTCCCCATTCGAAGCTTGTGTCCAAAGGATTCGAAGTCCTCAAGCTGTTCAACATTTCTGCAAAGGTACAATTACGATTCTAAAGCCGGGTCCCTAGCCTTGGCCTTTGAGGGGATCTTCCCAGGTCTAGGGTGACTTCAATAGTCATTCCTAGGCCTAGTTGGTTGAACCTTTTACAAAAATCAAGTTTTTCAAACAATAATAAGTTTCTGTTCGAAAACCAAAATTTTAAAAAAATATTTCAAAAAGTTAACCGTACGGCATACTTAAGTGCACCATACAGCCAACTTATGTTAGCCGTACGGCTAACCTCTGCAGCAAAAAAAATTTCCCCTGTTTTTCTCTATTGTGTGCTCTGTTTTCTGTTTTTTTTTTTTTTTTCTTCGGCAGTTTATTAATTGCACCTTTTTCCTCTTACTTCCCGGTTATTATTATTAAGTCCTTTCAGTTAATTTTATTTCCGTTATGGTTTTATTGTTATTTCTTATTATTTACCTGTTGATTCGTCAAAGTTTTCAATAAAAACGTTTTCCCCAAAATCCCACAAAAATTTAGGAGAGACCGGGAATATCCCGGGCGAGTGGGGTACTTTTTAATAAAACCTTCCCCGTTCGTAACCTGGCTTCCAAATCCAAGAATTTCTTTCGCAGATCAAATCCTTTTCCAAAAACGGTGCAAGAGTCATTTTTATTTTTCAAAACGGTTTCTCGGGTACCCAAGATCATTTTCTAAAATAAATCCCGGGTGGCGACACACATTTTTCTTCTCCAATTTCAAAACGTCAAAAAGGCATCCGAGCCGCGTGGATCGACAGTCCACAACAAGCTTAGCTCTAACCACATCACGGGCGCAACATCATGAAGGGCGGCGCCACAACGGCACTACAGTATTCCTTAGCCCTAACCACATCATGAACGCAACATCATGAAGGGTGGCGCTAAAGCTGCACTATCGTTTTCATTTCCATCAATTCAATCAATCCATTTTCATTTTCATTTCTATTCTCATCAATGCTATTCAATCATTTTGTCGTAAACCGTATCATGTCTCGTGAATATGCAGTATGATTTATAAACTCGTTTCATGTCAATGCATCATTTCTCAAAAAACCTGTCACATAAAATAACAACTTTCGTACGTGCTATCCTTTTCAAACCAGTCTTAGGTTCAACTGAAAAACAGTACTAATTGATTATGAAGTCATTAATAAAATTTATTTTCTTTTGCAACCTTTTCTAGACAAATGAAATAAGCAGGAGAGTCCCAGATCGGATGGTTGGACGAGTACAGTTAGAGGCACCATTCCTTTCTTAGACAGCACGAAGCTTGTTATTTTGACAGACCCTTAAGGGAGTTAGCCTTGGGTTATCTCACAGTCCAAATACAATCAAAACATTTATTTTAAAGAAGTTACTTTAAGAAAGAGTTTAGTCGTCCGGAAAATCAGTAGGGCATTATAATAGCATAATTTAAAAAAATCAATTTTTATTCAAGCATTATAATTGCATAATTTGATAAATCAATCTTCATTCGGGCATTATAATGACTACGTGAGATTTAGACAAATGTCTCATTAATCACCACTAACTTTTTACCGTACGCTTTTTAGTATAAGAACTAACTTTCTGTAAAAATGCTAAGTAACTTTAAGGAAAAATTGATATTACCACGAATATTATAATGACATGAAAATTAACTAATTATGATTAAATAGAAAAATCTACTTAACATTGGTTAGAAAAATCTACCTTAATTTCCGAGTGTTAGTCGGAAGACGCACAAGCTAGGTTGATTTCCTATGGGCGGCGTAACGGCTAGATTCCGTAAGCTCGAACACCTTTTCTACTAACTTTCTACTACTTTAAAGATCTAGTGGCGGTTTTTGGTGGTGGAGGGTGGCGGCTCTCACTTGAGTTTGGAAGAACACTTTGAAGATTCAAGTTGAATCTTAGACTTGAAACCAATAACTAGAAGATTGTTTCACTAGAAAGCACTAGAATGCTACTACAAGGAATCCTAGAAAGGTGGAGGTGTGAAGAATAAGTGAGATATGGGGTGGTATTTATAAGGTGCTTATGCTTGGAGCACAAGTTGGTCCATGAAACTTCCTCCCTCCTTCCTTTTCTTGGAGAATAAGTTGGACAATAAAACTTCCTCCCTCCTTCCACGTAGGACCATGAAACCTCCTCCATCCTTCCTTTTCTTGAAGAACAAGTTCACCAAGATACTTGCTCTCTCCTTCCACATGCAAGCACATGGCTAATATTTTGCAGGAAAATCTAGGGAGAATCCTAGAGTTATATTGGGGAAAAATCTAGTCACTAATTAGGGTTCACTAGTATAATTATTGACCAAAATAATAATAAACAAGAAAAATAATTAAATTAAAAGGAAAATTGATTTAATAAAAGAAAATTTTATTTTTACAAAAATTAGGGTTATTACAACAATTTCTTGTGGAAGAAACATTATTACAAGATAATATTTGTGTGGGGTGTTTTCCCAAAACCATAGAAGACGTGCAAACTAGCTCGTCCAAAACTATCACGTGTCCGTGCACATGGTAAATGACACGGAATGGTACGCGGACAACCACCAAGCCCATAATCCAATGACAACTCAAGTTAACCTGCTTGTCAAATAATACAAATGGAACGGCCCAATGCAGGATAATCTCCAGCAGCAGACTTTCCTTACGAAGATAAGGAAAGGAAGGAATATTCGAAGATATTCGCAGAATCAGTTAAGCTTGCGAAGATAAGCATAATCTCACTCAGAGATGGAAAGCCAGTCAACATACCAAACAAGAAGCGAACTCCCATGTAGGGTAAAACTCCGAACGAGCAATATGCGGCCATCTTGGCAAGAGTCCTTATCCAATAAGGAATCTAGAATCATGCAGGTTACGTTGCCCAATAACGAAGAATCCTAAAATTGGAATGATTCCAAACAGAGAAGAATTCTACAGGGCATGTAAGTGTAGAAATCGCTTATATAAAGGTGGAACCCTAAACACAAGAGGTATGCTTGAACCCATTCTCATACTTACACACTCGTTTTGCTTATCCTCCAGTCCGTCAGTGCTAACTTAAGCATCGGAGGGCCCTTGCCGCCTAGAGGCAAGGGTGGAGTGGGTACAACCTAACTACCCTAAATAAAGGGCATAGCACGTGCCTTAGACAGTCACCACGAGAGGGTAAAGCTCGGCACCACATAGGGAGTCCTTAAGACATGAGCCGAGCTGGGTTTGGCCATGAGTAAGGCCAGATTAATGAATGAACTAATAAGTCAGGGTGCACTAGATCGGCGTGAGACATAAAGATGCCCCTGATATGGCCGAGCTAGGTAGGCTACGTTTATAGCTTAAACAGCATTCTGGAATACATAATTCAGCTCGGCGTGATAAGTTGAGCTATGTACAGGTTATTTCGAGCTACGTGAAAGCACGGCACTGCCACGTATAGGGCGGTAAGACATTCCAAAATACTCTATGGCGGTTCCTTACGAGATAAGGAGCAATCCTGTCAAATGAGGGATTGATATGGGCATTCCTAATGTGATTGGGAATAGGCCCCACATAGGAAGGAGTCTTGCATAGAAAGAAGGACTACTGCTAAACGAGATCTAGTAGGATATGGAAACTGCCTCTTAATGGGAAAGACCTATTAAGAGGAGGATTCCTAAAGCTAATGGAAAACTAAGGCAAGAGATGCCTAAATCAACGAGCTACCCACACATATAAATACAAGAGATACCCATGAAGAAAGGTACGCTGTGAAACCCTTTCATACGCATTGTTCTTTGGCTTGATTAGTAATCCAGTACTAACTTAAGCATCGGAGGGCCTTTACCGACGAGAGGCAAAGGTGCTATAATCCTTGTCTGTTTTGCAGATCTAAGGTATCGACGAGAAATCACGTGATCAAGACCTTACGTGGATTTTATCCCCGTACAAAGGGTGCTCTGACAGCTTGCTCGTGTTGCAGGATCGAGGTCGCTCCATTCAAAGAGGATTTGATCTCATAAGGGTAGGGAAATAGCTTCATGAGTTTTTCCCCTCTTACAATTGGCACTGTCTATGGGAAAAGAAAAACCCCCACCAGAGATCATCCATGGACGATCGCAATCTTCACACACCACAGAAGAGTGGAGCTGGGAGGGACCCACCTTTGGAACCACCCGACGCCCCTAAAATGCCTCTCCCCGCAAGGGTGGCAAGCCAGGTGGAGCGTGTGGAACGTTCTTAACCTAGCAAATCCCGGGAAAGAGATTCGGAGGTCCCGTCACGGAGGAATCAACGGAGGAATTCCCCACCACGCCACACCTCAAAAAAGACAAACTCTTGGGTGAGGCAAGATAGGGAATATGCAGAAAGTTTCGTGCGGAGGGAACAGGAAGTCTCAAACCTGGCGCGACAGATCGCTCAGGAATAGGCTGCAATAAAAAACCTGAAGGATCGCTTGCAATAAGCGGAGGAAAATCTGAAATCCAAATCTCGAGACAGAAGTAAGGACATGAGACGATCGGGGAGGGAACCCTCACCGAAAAAGGTAGACTTCACGGCCAAGAAGGGCCCCAGAGGAAGAGAAGAGTCGCAAGTGAATTCCCGGATAGTAGGGGAAGAAGGAGGCATGGAAGGGACCGATACGAAATGTCCAATTCAAATGAGAACTACGACGGGCGCGAAATGGCCCGGGAAGCAGCTAGAAAAGCACTCAACCACATGGCTGCTTCCCCACTAGCCAAGTGGATTCAACGGGCGGACCCACCTGCCAGGATCAAGCACAATCCATTCGTGCTATACAAGACAACAGATGATCCAGTAACCCACATCCAGCACTACCAGCAAGCAATGTTTATGCATGCAATGGACAATGCCTTGATGTGTAAGATGTTTCCGTCAAGCCTGGGTAAGGTGGCGTTGAGCTGGTATCATCACAAGTTGGCACCAAACTCAATCAATAGTTGGAAGCAACTCTCCGAAGAATTCACGGCCCAATTCTTGACGAGCCGTACGGCACCAAAAACTTTTGATATTCTGACTGCCATGTGGCAGAAAGAAGGAGAAAGTTTGAGGGAGTATTCTAAAAGGTATTGGGAAACCTTTAATGAGATTGAGGACTGTAGCGAGGAGTACGCTATAGCAACTTTCAAGACAAGCTTGCCTGTTAGCTCAGATCTGAGGAAGTCTCTGCCGATGAACCCAGTCAGAATAGTGGCAAAGCTCATGCAATGTATCGAACAGCATGTGCTTGTTGAGGATAGCCGAATGCGAGAGAGCAAGAAAGAAAACGCAGGACGACCTGCTACGCCAGAGAAGAAAACAGCAAGAAGGACAGTTTGTCCAATTGAAGGGACAAGGCTACTGTGGAGACCCGTTCTTTCCATAGCATTTATGCAGTTTTTTTTTTTTTGAAAGGCAACAAGAATTTTATTAATCAGTGTAAGGGATACAAAGATTAAAGGGAGAACGGATGAGAGGGCATCACAACGAGAAGCTAACATCCTAACGAGGTTGGCACCTTAGCTTCTCGACAATCACATGCCACATCCGACCCAAAAAAGTTGATGAGAAATCAACAACCAAAACAATACAAGAAATACAAGAAGTGCTTTCCGAGAATGAAAACCGTGAGTCCAACAGCTTCAAGAAAATATCCCCATAGTTTGCACTTTAGCACTACCAGCTCAACCTTTGAAAATCAGCTCTACCTTAGCAATAGCAGCAGTGCTGCCGTGAGTCCAGCAGTATCAAGAGAATATCCCCAAAGTTTCCTTTGAATAACAATCAGACTTTGAATAACAATCAGCATCATTCTATTGCATGATCATCTACTCAAGGATGCCAGTACCATGACTAGATGAAGAAAGAGACAGCAACAGCAAAGAACTCTCCAAAATTATCAGTAAACCTCCAGTTTTGCATCACAAAACCACAGCAGTAGCAAACAAATACCCCCTTGAATGATCTAAATCAATGTCATAGCGGCATCAACAATTAAACCTTTCAAAAATAGCAGATAATATCTTGATTGTATTTCCCAATACAACATAATGGCATCACCAGTAGGGATGGCAATTCAACCCGTCCCGCTCCGAACCCGCCCTACCCCGCCCCGATAGGGTAGGGTTTTTTTCTATTTTTTTGGGTAATGGGTAGGGGCAGGGGGGGATTTTGAAAAACCCGTCAGGGTTAGAGTAGGGGCAGGGGTATGGTCACCCCGCTCCGATATTACCCGCCCCGACATATATACATATGTATAATTATATTTATATATATGTAATTATATTTTCTCCCTTATATGCATCAAATTTTATTTGTATTCTTATAATTTTATTTTTACGACTAAAATACAACATTACATAGTAGATTTTAGTTAAGTTGTGAAAGTTATTTGTGAACCCTTATCATTTGTACTCACTAATATTGGAGTCTAAAATATACTTTACTAATATGTGAAAAAAATAGGGGCGGGGCGGGTAAACCCGATACCCGATAGGGGCGGGGGCGGGGGTACCCATAAATTACCCGGTCGGGTTAGGGGCGGGTTAAGGGGTTGTTCGGAAATTTTAGGGTAGGGGTCGGGATCATCAAAACCCGCCCCAACCCACCCTGTTTCCATCCCTAATCAACAGTATGAAGATCTCCAAAAAGATTAAAGACACTAGATACACAGACATAGACCAGAGAAAAACAAAGTCCAAGCAACCAACAAAAGACCCACCCACAAGAAACTGAAAAGCCCAACTAAGCCCACAAGAGACCCACAAAACAACAAAACCAGCCCACTAGACACCCAAAAAACCCAGCCCACAACCCAACCCACTAGACACCCAAAAACCCAGCCCACAGAACCCACACAACAGACCCACTCAACCACCCAAGCCCAACCCAATAAGAGGAATTACCTGGACGATATCGTTGCCTAAAAACTCCACACCCAAGCTATGAAACATCACACCCTCAGCTTAATCAAATCAATCGCTTCTTGCCAATTGGGGACAATATTTTGAAAGATGAATTCATTTTACAACTTCCAAAGGGACCATAACGCTGCAAAGGGAATGCACTCCCAAATCATTTGTACCTTACGTTTTACTTTGGAATCCAGCCACCATTGGAATAGAGAAGAGATCGAGGAAGGAGTTGCCCAGCTAATACCCCACCAATCCAAAATAATCCACCATACTTTCCATACTGGATCACAGAAAAGGAGAGAGTGATCCAAAGTTTCAATTTCCTCCCCACAGAATCTGCAAATTGCTTGATCATGGTTTTGAATAATTCCAATTCTCAAGAGAAAATCACCTGTTTTAAGCTTTCCTAGTTGAACCATCCAAGTGAAACATTGGACTCTAAGTGGCGCAGCATTATGCCATATCCATTTGAAGGTTTTCCTTTCAATCACATCTGAATTGTTAACTGGGATAAGGGAAAGCTTGTACATTGAGGACACTAAGTAAGATTTTGAATTACATGCATTCCATGTAAGGCGATCAGGATTTGAATTGAAAGAAATGTGCAAATTATCTAACATATTCAACAAACCTTCTAGTTCTTTAGCTTCCCAAATGAAAAGATTTCTTCTATGCTGGAATTCCCAACCAAATTGTTCTTCTTTTCTCTGGTACACTTCAGTGAGGGATTCATCAGTGTTAAGAATGGTGCTGAAAATTCTTGGGTATAACTCTTTGAGACTTTTGCCATCCACCCACGGGTCAATCCAAAAAAGGATAGAATTACCATCTCCAATGGATAATCTTACATTTGCTGAGTAATTGGAGAAGATAATAGGCCTTCTATTCTGAATTTGAATGCTATCCTTCCAAATCATAGAAATATGTCTGTTGATGTTCGTTATTGGTTGCCAAATATTCGAATCCATGCCATATTTTGCACATATTATCCTTCTCCAAAGAGCATGCTTCTCTGAACCAAACCTCCACCACCACTTTAAAAGCAAAGCTTCATTCATCTCCCTTAGACCTTTCACACCCAACCCACCATTTTCCTTACTCTGCTTGATTTTATCCCAGCTAACCATGTGCATCTTCTTCTTTCGGTCAACACCACCCCATAAGAATTTACGCTGAATACCTTCAATGGTTCTTGCAACAGCTTCTGGCATTTTGAATAGGGACAAGTAGTATATTGGGAGACTACACAGCACAGATTTAAGAAGGGTTAATCTGCCACCAAAAGATAGATATCTTTTTTTCCATGAAGGTAGTCTTGATTTTATCTTCTCAATGACTGGACTCCAAGTGGATTTTGCTTTGGACTTGCACCTAGGGGCTTTCCCAAGTACTTGATGGGAAGGGGCTGAGATTTGCATCCAAGAATCCTTGCAAAATCATCTATTTGGGTCTGATTCAAACCCACACCACACACCACACTCTTATGGTAGTTAATTGTAAGACCTGACATTAATTCAAACCCATTGAGTAGACCTTTAATGGTTTTCATTTCTTCTAAGTTTGCACCACAAAATATTAAGGTATCATCTGCAAATTGTAGATGAGTCAAGATCAGCCCATCAACCCCAATTCTCAACCCTTGTAATCTTCCTTGGGAAATAGCTTCTTGAAAAATGCAATTAAGACTTTCAGCTGCCAAAATGAAGAGAAAAGGGGAGAGTAGATCCCCTTGCCTGATACCTTTTTGCATTTGGAACTCTTTAGTCACAGAACCATTGACAAGGATAGAGACCCAGGCAGAGGACAAACACTCATGAATCCATTCTATCCATTTATCAGGATAGCCAAGCATTTTCAACATTCTAAAGAGAAAGGTCCAATTTAAGTTGTCAAATGCTTTTTCGAGGTCTAGTTTGATAATTATACCTTTGGTTTTCCTCCTCTTCCAACCATCAAAAACTTCATTGGCAATAAGAACGCTATCTTGGATGTTTCTGCCTCCAGTAAAGGCTGATTGAACTTCACCTATGACCAAATTCAGAGTGGGTTTAAGCCTTGCTGCTAGCACCTTTGACAAGATCTTATACATACATCCAATCAAGCTGATAGGTCTGTAGTCATTAAGCTTGACTGGATTGTCATTGTTGGGCACTAATGTGATGAAAGAGGTGTTGAACCCTTTGGGGAGATTGCAATTTGTGAAGAATTCATCCATGAATTTCATGATGTCAGCTTTCATGAAGGACCAACCCTTTTTTATGCATGTAAAATTAAACCCATCAGGCCCTGGGGCTTTATTCCCATCACAACATTTGATTGCATTCCAAACTTCATCTTCAGAGATTCTAGAAATCAGATTAGCACGCTGAGATTCATCAATAGGATTACCTCTATTTGAACAGAAAAATGGCCTCACCGTCCAATTCTTAGAGAAGAGATTCTTGAAATGTTTGAATACTTCCCCTTCCAACAAAGCTGGGTCCTCAATAAGCTGATTGTTTACATGGATAGAGTTGATGGAGTTACTTGATTGCCTAGACTTGGCCATAATGTGAAAGTATCTTGTATTCCTATCCCCTTTTAGATGCCATTGAATCCTTGATTTCTGCAGCCACATTCTCTCAATGAGTCTATTTAATTTCCACATTTCTGCCTTTAATTCCTTCCTCCTGAGATTGTCAATTAGTTGGATGGAGCCATTTTCTGCTTGAAGATCCAAGGAGTGTAGTTGTTCTTCCACTGCATTGAGCTTTGTTTGCATGTAGCCAAATTCCTCTAAGCTCCATGACTTAATTGCTTCTTTCATGGCTTTCAGCTTTTTCATAATTCTGAGGGCAGCCCAATCTTGGTCATTGATACCCTCCCATGCTGACTTCAAAACTTTCAAACAATTGACATGAGAGAGCCAATAATTGTAGAATTTGAAAGGTTTTGGACCCCAACTGCCAATTTACAAGATGTTGTACAAACTCAGGGACAAACCATAGTTCTGCGACCCGCCAAAAAATGACAGGAAACCCAGAAAGGCGGAGAGCAACGAACAAGAAATGCGGCTACCAGCGAGACTGGGGACATATGACAGAGGACTGCTTTGAGTACAAAAAGTTCCTTGACGAGAAGGTCGTTGAGGGCCTCCTCGACAAGGACATTGCAGAAAGAAAGAAGGACCAGGCAACTCCAGCCGAGGAAGTGGACTGCTTAGCAAAGCCCAAGGGTCTGATCCAAATGATTCAAGGTCATGCAACCCCCTATACCGAAAGTGAGATAAGGTACGTACAAAGGTAGAGTGAGCATGCGAAGTATGTGTACAAGCTAGGTGTGAAGAGGCCTAGGGAATGAGAAATCATGGTGTAGCCAATCACGTTCACAGACGAGGACCTGGACGGGGTGATGCTGCCACACAATGATGCCTTGGTCATTATTCTACATTTAGGGGAGTACGATGTTGAGAAAATATTGGTGTATCCGGGGAGCTACACAGAGATCCTGTATTTCGACACCTTTAGGAAGATAGAATTGCCCAGGATGAACTTGGAAAGAAGTCATACTCCCTTGATTGGGTTCGGGTCGCAGTCGGTCTGGCCCATGGGTAAGGTGACACTTCCCATACGAGCAGGGTCTGTTGTGTTGAAAACAGAGTTCCTGGTCGTTGATGTCCCATCCTCCTACAAAGCCATCATCGGTAGGACTTGGCTGCACAAAATGAAGGCAATTTCATCAACTTACCATCAGATGATAAAATTCCCGGGGGCAGAAAGCATTAAGCGCATCAAAGGAAACCAAAAAATGGCAAACCAATGCTTGGTCTTGACGATCAAATAGAGCCCCCAAGGCACACCTCGTTCAGTCCGTCGAAGTATCCAATCAGCCTACATTAAAAGACGTTGGAGGGAATCTAGCACAGAGAACTATAGAAGGACTGAAAAAGGTTCAGCTCGACGACCAGGATTCGGAAAGGTACTTTCTGATAGGAGAGAAACTTGGCAAACAAGATGAAGAAGAGCTCGTACAATTCCTCAAATAGCATGTTGATGTGTTTGCCTAGACGCCCCAAGAGATGCCAGGCATTGATCCCAATATAATCTCTCATCATCTAAATGTGGACCCCCAGCATAGGCTAGTAGTCCAAAAGACTGGGAGGTCAGCCCCTCAGCATGCCGAAGCGGTCAATGAAGAGGTTGATCGTCTCCTGGAAGACAAAGCAATCAGAGAAGTGAATTACCCCGAGTGGCTGTCGAATACAGTTGTCGTAAAAAAAAAAAGAATGGGAAATGAAGAGTATGCGTGGATTTCACTAGTTTAAACAAGGCCTGTCCCAAAGACAGTTTCCCTCTGCTCATAATTGATTAGCTCGTTGATGCAACTGCTGGGTACGAACGAATGAGTTTCCTAGATGCCTATAGGGGGTATCACCAGATAGCAATGTATGGACCAGACGAGAAAAAGACGTCGTTTATCACCCCAAGAGGGTTGTACTGCTAGAAGGTCATGCCATTCAGCCTCAGAAATGCCGGAGCCACATACCAGAGATTGGCAACCCTCATGTTCAAAGATTTGTTTGGGAAGACCATGGAAGTCTACATAGACGACATGGTGGTGAAGAGCAATGAGAAAGTCAACCACATAGCTGATTTGAAGGTAACCTTTGACATCTTGCGACAATTTCAATTGAAATTAAATGCTTCAAAATGTGCATTTGGTGTGAGTTCGGAAAAGTTCTTGGGCCATTTGGTCATGGAACGTGGCATCGAAGCCAATCCAGATCAAATTGCAGCCCTCCAGAGACTTGAGAGCCTAAGACAACCAAGGAAGTGCAAAGGTTGACGGGCGTGGATGCAGCACTAAACAGATTCATTAGTCGCTCGTCAGATAGGTGTAGGCCTTTCTTCCAGCTGTTGAAGAAAAGGAAAGGATATGAATGGGGACCAGAACAAGAGGAATCCTTTAAAGACCTCAAGAAGTATCTTGGGACACCCCCGTTACTGTCAAAATCGGAGAAAGGTGAACGGCTGATCCTCTACCTAGCCGTCGCAAAGCATGCAATTAGTGCAGCCCGCCTTTGAATGGAGGGTACAGAGCAAAAACCAGTCTACTTCGTAAGTGAAACTCTCCTGGACGCACAAACCGGATACTTCCTTCTGGAGAAGCTCGTCAAAGCTTTGATCATGGCTTCACGGAAATTGCCGCACTATTTCCTAGAGCACCCCATCACTGTTTACACTAAATTTCCTCTGAAAGCGCTGCTTCGAAAAGCAGACTTCTCTGGGAGAATCTCCACCTGGTCAGTAGAACTCAGTCAATACGACATTCATTACCAACCAAGAACGACCATCAAGGGCCATGTGTTGGCAGACTTCGTAGCTGAGTTTACCTCAACCTAGGTTGAGCCTCCCGTGGTTCGCAAACATGAACCAAGCCCTTAAGATGACGAACAAAACACAGGAAGCTGGTAACTATTCATTGATAGATCAACGTGCAACAAAGGCTCAGGGGCCGGGATAGTACTGTTCTCTCCAAAATGCCTGATGCTCGAACAATCCGTTCATTTGGGCTTCAATGCAACAAATAACGTGGCAGAGTACGAGGACGTTTTGATTGGGCTCAAAAGTGCAAGGACCCTTGGGGTTAAGATGTTAAAAATCTTCTGTGATTCTCAGCTTATGGTGAATCAACTTACTGGGGAGTATGCCCTAAGGAATGAAAAGATGGAGGCCTACGCCAAAGCCGTGCAGGATGTGATGGCAGAATTCAAAGAGACAAAGATAGAGCAAATCACTTCGGGACAAAACACTCATGCAGATTCATTAGCTTGCCTGGCCTTAGCACTACCTACAAAGTTCAAATGCACGGTGGCCGTTAAATATCTAGCCAAACCCAGCATCGAACAGGATGAAGAAACTAGTATGGATGCAGATCTTGGAGCAAGTTGGATGGATTCAATCATCGCTTACTTAAAGGATGAAGACCTACCGGAGGATAAAAAGGAAGCCTATAAAGTCAAATTGAAGTCTTCTCGTTTCTAGCTCTCACCATAGGGGAAGCTGTACAAGAAGTCTTATCAAGGTCCTTACTTGCTTTGCGTACATCCCTCGTTGGTACATAAGTTCTTACATGAAACACACGCCGAGACGTGTGGCAAACATGCACGAGGAAGATCAATAGCGCACAGGGCACTAACCTAGGGGTACTGGTGGCCATACATGCAGGAAGACGCAAAGATGTTTGTCAGAAGTTGTGGAAAGTGTCAGCACTTCAAGCCAATAATCCGGACACCAGCAGAAGACCTGCAGCCTCTCACTAGCCCGTGGCCGTTCGCCGAATGGGGATTGGATATCATAGGGCCTTTGCCCATGGCAACGGGCAAAAAGAAGTTTCTGCTGAAAGGAACTGATTATTTCACCAAGTATATTGAAGCAGAACCGCTTGCAAAGATCACTAAGAGTAATGTGGAGAAATTTGTCCGACAGAACATCATAACAAGGTTTGGGGTGCCCTACTGCATAATTTCGGACAATGGGGCACAGTTTGGGCCAAAATTCGAAGCTTTTTGTTCCCAGCACCAAATATGAAACTACTACTCAACACTAGCGTATCCTTAGAGTAATGAACAAGCAGAGGCCTCCAACAAAACAATCCTTAAAGGGATTAAAAGAAGATTGGAGAAAAAGAAGGGGAGCTGGCCTGGCGAGCTCCCAATAGTGCTATGGGCATTCAGGACCACACCAAGACGTTCAACGGGAGATAACGACATTGGTGGAAGCTGGTGGGAAGGACCAAGCTTTAGCAATAAACTTGGATCTCGCAGAAGGACGACGAGAAAGGGGTTTGGTCACATTGGCAGCGTACCAACAACAACTTTGCAGGACTTACAACAAGAAAGTCCACCCCCGTGAGTTCGGAATAGGAGACCTTGTGATGAGAAAAGATGTAGGGAATACCAAAAAGGCATCAGATGAAAAGCTTGGGCCAAACTGGGAAAGGCCCTACAAAGTGGTTGGCATGGCAGGAGTTGGAGCTTACAAGCTTACAGATCTAGATGGGAATCCGGTCCCCCACCCTTGGAATATACAGGACCTCATGAAGTTCTTTCCTTAAGTTTTCTCTTTCTTCCTTTGAATATTGCCTTGAAAGGCAAAGGAAGATTTTATGGTCAAAGTAAGGTTTTCTACCTTTATTTCTTCTTTTGCAAATCTGTGCATTACTTTACTTTGAGTAAATATGGATTTTGACTGTATGAACAAACCCCATATTGGGGGCATGACACACTTAATCAATCAAAGTGCAGCGAAAATTGCACATCCATAGCCTCGTCCATGATCAGGCGTGAGTATGCCTAAGCTCATCCATGGCCTCATCCATGATTAGGTGCGAATATGCCTAAGCTCGTCCATGGCCTTGTCTATGATTAGGTGTGAATATGCCTAAGCTCGTCCATGGCCTCGTCCATGATTAGGCGCGAATATGCCTAAGCTTGTCCATGGCCTCATCCATGATTAGGCGCGAATATGCCTAAAATTGTCCATGGTTAGGCGCGAACATGCTTAGACCCTGCAGTGAATATTGCACCCCATGGCCTCATCCACGGTTAGGTGCGAATATGCCTAAAAATTGTCCATGGTTAGGTGCGAACATGCCTAGACCTTGCAACGAATAATGCACCCCATGGCCTCGTCCACGGTTAGGCGCAAATATGCCTAAAAATTGTCCATGGTTAGGCGCGAACATGCCTAGACCTTGCAGCGAATATTGCACTGGATCGATCCACTATGCTCTGGTGAACTTTTGGGTTGGAGTGGATCGATCCACTATTGGGAGTGGATCGATCCAGAATGCTCTGATCATGTTTTTGACTTGAGTGGATCGATCCACTATTGGGAGTGGATCAATCCAGAATGGACTAATGATGTTTTTACCTTGAGTGGATCGATCCACTATTCACTGGATTGATCCACTATTGGTCCGATGATGCCTTTGGTCACTCCTTTGGCCTTCTGTGTTTCCGGACTTCCTTCAAAACACTAAAACGAGTTGTGGGACCCTCGGGGAGGTGTTCCTTGGTCTCGTGCATGCTTGGTTACTCCCGGATTCCACTAGGAGTCTTTGTGAGCTTGAGGCACGCTTTCAATCCAACGACGTGACTTGTGACTTTTTGCATTCCCGGGTCTCGGCCAAATTGTTGTTTCGTGGCTCGTGAGGCCCGGTGTTGGCGTGCCATGGGGCACGTAGCCCTCGGCAATGTGGCATGGTTCTCAATGTGCTTCAAATGCTCTTATTTCGCGCATTCAACCTGTAACTTGACAAAAACACTACTACTCGCAAATCAAACATTTAAGACGCAAAATCGCATGTGTGTGTGAGATAAATGAGTTAGATAAGCCTTGTATGTTTACAATATAGGGAGCTTATCACACACCCCGTGGCCTCGTCCACGGTTAGGCGTGAATATGCCTAAAAATTGTCCATGGTTAGGCGCGAACATTCCTTGACCTAGCAGCGAATATTGCAACCATGGCCTCATCCATGGTTAGGCGCGAATATGCCTTAAAAATCATTCATGACCTCATCCATGATTAGGCGCGAATATGCCTAAGCTCGCCTGTGGCCTCGTCCATAATTATCCACGGTTTGATATGAATATATCTAAGCCTAACAGCCTATGTTGTTTGCCCATACAAATTTGACTAATTATAGGAACATCTAGGTTCCAAGATGGTTGTCTTATTCAACCTTGACTAAGTACAGGATCATCTGGGTTGTAAAGTATTCGTCTTATTCAATTCTGACTAAGTGCAGGAACATCCGGGTTCCAAAGTATTTGTCTTATTTAATTCTGACTAAACACTTGGCTTGCTTAAGTGCAAGAACATCAGGGTTCCAAAAAAATTTTTTGTTTTATGAAATCTTTACTACATGCAGGAATATCTGGGTTTCAAAATGGTCGTTCTGTATAATTTTAATAACAAACAGGAACGTCTGGGTTCCACAATATTTGCTCTACACAGTCTTGATCATATGCAGGAACATCTGGGCTCCAGAATACGCACCTCAACTCAATGGTGCAAACCATCAGTCAAGGCATAAGAAGAGTCAAATGCAAAGACTTAAATTTGCACTCCCCATACCTATACACATATTATTCAACAATTGATGTATCAACAAAGGCAAACTTAAATACCTAGAACATGCGGAGCTAACACAAACAGAGTTCAAAGTCATGACAACGGGCTACCAAAACTTCAGCCCACCTAAACACCACGAAGGGCGTAATTACTAAAGTTTTAAAAACACGACCACGTAGGGTCACTCGTCCAAATCGCCACGCAGGAAAAGGGACCAAAAATTGTGTTAAAGTATCATTAATATTCAGGAAATGTCAAAGGTTGTGATTAAACAAGTCAAACAGGCACAAGGCCTCTTCACTGGGGCCTCATGGACCTCAGTGGCAAAAATGTTACCTGAACCGTCACCACCACCAGAGGAGGGGAGCTCAATCTGCTGCTCATCAGGGACGGATGTGTCACTAGCTTCCTTCTGGCTAGGGTCAACAACTGCACTCTGGTTTGGCACAACAACACTCTAGGGAACAGCATCCCTAATTCTGGGGTACTCAATCTTAGTCCAAATTGTATCTCGTCTGTCAACGTCTTATTTGGTCAGACACACCTTCCAGCCTTTAGCAAAGAACAGGTCTTCAAACCATGGCATCTGGGCCTTAAGCTTCATTTTTGTGTCACACACTCCTTGGTTGTAGGCCTGGTCAGAAGACGCTTGGGCAACAGCCAGCTCGGCTTCCAGGTTGGCTTTACTTCTCTGAGCGTTAGACAGCTCCATCTCCAAAAGCCCCAATCTGGCCATAGCATCATCGAAGTGACGCTAAGATTCACCCACATGGCACTTCAGGGAAGCCAGTTCTTCTTTCAACTTCTCATTCTCATTGGTCATCAGCTGGTTGACGTTGATCAAGCGATTAGCACTGACCTTCAGCTCGTCATTCTTAGTCTTCAATTGCATATTGGCACTGGTGATGGCCCTGTTGTCCTTGGCAACACGGTTGCAGGCGACATACATGAGTTGCATAGGCTGCAATTCATCATAACCAATCAGCATGTCAACCAAAAAGAAAGGATCCTAGACAGAAAATGCCACAGTATGGAACAACAAAATTCATACCTTTATGTGGTGTTGAAAGCCATTTTTTAGTAGCTTGAGGTAACTGGACCTAGCCTCTCTCTCAACATCCCCAGGCAGCAAAATGGCTCGTCCAACGGCCAAAGCAACCTCAGCATTATCACAACTGTCGGAGGCATGGACAGACTGGGTGCCACGATGCAGAGGAGGGTTCCACACGGCCAACTCAGGCTCAGGTTCAGAAGTTGGGGGAGATGGCTAGGCAGAAGAGCTCCTGGTAGTACAACGACGCTACTGAGGAGGATTAGGAGCATGAATGGACTCCTCTCTGGGCCTCTTCTCCAGAGCAGTATCAGACCCTCTTTGCTCTGGAGAAGGAGGAGGAGGGGAAGGAGGACGAGCGGAAGAAGAAGCTCCCAAAGGGTTAAGGAAGGTGACAGGGGAATCATCATCATCAAGGGTGATAAAATCAGAAAAATCAAACTCAACTCTTGGCATAGTTGTAACAAGGGATTGGTCTCTCATAGGGACGCTACTAGTACTCTCTCCAAACAACTCACTCTGAATATTTTCACAAGAAAAGTCAATTCCAAGATAATTGTTCGTACGAGAAGCATGGATAACTTGATTACAAAGAAAAAGCCTCTGAATAGAAGAACGTCTTACCCCAATACGACCTCTCCCCCTACACTAATTCCCTAGCAAAAGAAGAAGCCTCACTAACATGAGCACCACTGCGATAGGAGGGATTGTACTTCAGAAGAACGTGTGCAACCCTATCAAGCCCTACTGGGTCAATACCCCTAATGCCTGGAAACTTGAGTGCTCTCTCGATGTTAAAAAGATGGACACCGTCGTGCACCACCAGATGGACCTCGTTTATGTTCTCCACTGCAAAAAAGCAATAGACAAAATAAGCAACATGGAAGAAGTAACTAAGGCAAAGATATAAACAAAAGACAAAAAGAGGAAACCAACGTGTACGCCCAAAAGTCTGGGGGCAATGAGGCCCCACAACATTGCCATCCTCATCCCTGGGCAAGAAGTTTCCAGTCACAATCAAAAAATCATCATTCTTCCTACGACAAGAATTGGGAAGATCAGTCACCAAATGACGCTCTTTATCACGGATCTTGAGATAGTAGGTCCCATGGGTGGTAGGGTAGATGCTGTAGAGACGGCGAATGTTGTACCATCCTAAGTTGGTGCCTAGAAGTCTGTTTAGGGCCACTACTCCCATGACTACACAATAGAAATTGGGACAAAGTTAGAGAGGGGTTAGATGGCAAGTGTTGCAAATCTCAACCAGCAAAGGGTGTAAAGGAAACCTAAACCTACCCATGGCAGAAAATGGTACAGGTACAAGAAAACCCTAAAACAAACTTTGCAAGAAGAATGGAGAAGGTTGCAGGATACTTACAGGCAACCGATGACGATCGGAGAAGATGTTTTCTAGCAAGGGAGAAAACTTTGAAGGGGGCAACTCAGAGAACACAATAGCAATGGCGCTCTCAAACGAGACAACTCTCTCAAAACAACACAAATATGGAAAGAAAAAGGGGGTCAAGGAAACGTCTTATACCTTCTCGAAATTCAAACTTGTGCTTTGTGATGTCATCTAAACGACAGCGTTTAAAGCCCTCACACCTTTCCAAGAAAAGGTTGGAAACGTCAAATTGGTAATTAAAAGGGTGTAATGATTCAAGCCACTCGGAGGACGAAAAAGTGCTTTGGAAGTTACACTCACACATGTTGGCACAGACTTATTGCTTGGAAAAATTGTGCAACAACTGACACATGGAAGGCGCGTCAGTACGAAGGGTAGCGACGATACGAACAGATAAACACAGCAGTAACTGTTCATCAATTAGCTTTAGCTCGTCATGCGCGAATATGCATGAATGACCAAAAGCTGGGGAGCAATTGTGTGGGGTGTTTTCCAAAAACCATAGAAGACGTGCAAACTAGCTCGTCCAAAACTATCACATGTCCGTGCACGTGGTAAATGACACAAAATGGTACGTGGACAACCACCAAGCCCATAATCCAATGACAACTCAAGTTAACCTACTCGTCAGAACGGCCCAATGCAGGATAATCCCCAGCAGTAGACTTTCCTTGTGAAGATAAGGAAATGAAGGAATATTCGAAGATATTCATAGAATCAGTTAAGCTTGTGAAGATAAGCATAATCTCACTCAGAGATGGAAAGCTAGTCAACATACCAAACAAGGAGTGAACTCCTATGTAGGGTAAAACTCCGAACGAGCAATATGCGGCCATCTTGGCAAGAGTCCTTATCAAATTAGGAATCCATAATCATGCAGGCTATGTTGCCCAATAAGGAAGAATCCTAAGATTGGAATGATTTCAAACAGAGAGGAATTCTACAGGGCATGTAAGTACAGAGAAATCGGCTATATAAAGGTTGAACCCTAAACACAAGAGGTATGCTTGAACCCATTCTCATACTTACACACTCATTTTGCTTATCCTCCAGTTCGTCAGTGCTAACTTAAGCATCAAAGGGCCCTTGCCGCCTAGAGGCAAGGGTGCTCTGACAGCTTGCTCGTGTTGTAGGATCGAGGTCTCTCCATTCGAAGAGGATTTGATCTCATAAGGGCAGGGAAATAGCTTCATGAGTTTTTCCCCTCTTACAATATTGAAGTCTAAAGATTAGCTTTACAAATAAAAAAATTAGAATTCGAAAAACAAAGGGAAATAATAGAGCTAAAAGATACGATAAAAGAATTAGAGCACAAGTTAAAATGAGCTAATAAGAAAATAGGAAAATTAGAAACACAAGGTATAAAATAGATAATTATAATAAGTGAAAGTGAACACAGTAGTGCTGAAGAAGAAAATATAGAATGTAATCTAAATAAAGTAGTCAATGTAGTGCCATGAGTTCATGGGACTTTCGGTGCATATGGAATCCAAACTGGTGGAAACATGTGCACATGGGATTCTATCATAATGAGAGGGTTATTTAGTGGATTCGTATATGAAGCCATTCAAAGGAGTTTGGTGAGTTAAGGTTTGTGAAGTTTCTGTTGGTCGTTTTCTCAAATATTTTCTCATGGAAGGGTCTTGCTTCTTTAGAGTTTCAAATTTGGTTCCGATATGTTGGGTTGGTGCTGGTTTAGTATAGTTGCGAGGGATATTGGTTTGATTGGTTTTGATTCCTATTGTTGTTGGTTTGGTTAGTTGCTTGACGGGGTGATGAAATCCAATTGGTTCTTGTATCTACTTGTTGCTGGGATTTTATTCAGTTTCAGGCTTGTTGCTGCAATTTTCAGAGAAAGCTTGGTTTAGGGAAAGCTCTCAAGTCAGTTTGTGGATTTCATCCGGTATTTGAAGTTGAGTTGGGGCCTAGTCCGTGCTATTTCTTGATGCTAGATCATCTCGTGTGCTTTGCGGGTGAGTTGGTGGGTTCCAAAGGTTGTTGCTGCTTCTACCAGTTTTTTTGCTGCAACCACTTTAGATATCCTCAATTCTGAGTCTAACTTCAATTTTTCAAGTTCTGTTAAGTTGGGCTTGTTCTTTATGTTGCCTTTGCTGGATATGAGGTATCTTGTCATGCATTTGAATTGTGCTCCTGATCCAATTGTGAAGAAAGCCTATGCCAATCTTCCATGCTCATGTTTAGATAGTTCATAAGGGCTTTTGGGGAGGTTTTCAAGTCAGTTTTTTGGTATCGCATTTTATCTTTTGGTGCTACATCCGGTGCTAAATCTGAGTCTTGTGGAGAAAATCTAATGCCATTTTGGAGGAAAGGTCTGCCTTGTGGTTTTTTTTTCTCCTTTTGGTTGGCTGCTTGCCGATCAATTATTATTTCTTTTCCCTTCTGGTCCTAGCCGGCATATAATTGTCATTGTTCAAGCGTTTCGCTGCTCGTGCTTCGTCTTGTTGTTGTGCTTGGTGTAAGAGGGAAAAAACTCACAAAGTTATTTCCTTACTCTTATGAGATCAAATCCTCTTCAAATGGAGCGACCTCGATCCTGCAGCACAGACAAACCGTCAGAGCACCCCCGCCTCTAGGCGGCAAGGGCCCTCCGATGGCTAAGTTAGTATCGACGAACCGAAGGATAACAGAAACAAGTGTATAAGTGCGAGAGTGGGTTTAAGCATACCTCTAGTATTTAGGAGTCCTTTTCTTATATAGGCGATTAGTTTGCCCTTACATTCCTTGTGGAATTCTTCTCTATATGGAATCCTTCCAAGCTTGGGATTCTTCCTTATTGGGCAGTATAGCCTGCATGATTCTGAATCCTTATTCTTGCCAAGATGGCTGCATATTGCTCGTCTGGAGTCTTACCCTACATGGGAGTTCGCTCCTTGCTTAGTAAGTTGACTGGCTTTCCATCTCTGAGTAAGATTGTGCTTATCTTCACAAGCTCAACCGATTCTGGAAATATCTTCGAATATTTCCCCCTTTCCTTATCTTTACAAGGTAAGGATGCTACTAGGGTTTCTTATGTATAGGGCCGTTTCTTCTGCGTTGTCCGACGAGCAGGTAGACTTGGGCACTTACTGTACGAGGGGATTTTGGTCGTCGGCGTACTATTCTGTGCCTCTTTCCTCGTGCATGTCACGTGGTAGCTCTGGACGAACTATTCTGTTCGTCTTTTGTATCTATTGGAAAATACCCCACACAATTGCTCCCTAGCTTCTGATTGTCCATGCATGTTCACGCATGACGAGCTGAAGGTAAACAACGAGCAGTTTCCGTTATGCATATCTTTTCGTACCGTCATTACGCTTTGTACCGTTGTGCCTGCCACGTGTCAGCTGTTGCGCAGACTCTCCAAGCGGTAAGTCTGTGCCTACAGGCGTTAGCATAACTTCCAAGGCACCTTTCCGTCGTCCGGGTGGTTTGAATCATTGCACCCTTTTAATTACCGATTTGACATTTCCCCACCTTTTCGTGGAAAGGCGTGAGGAAACAAAACGCTATCGCTTTGAGTGACGTCAGCAAGCACTAGTTTGAATTTTGAGAAGGTATAAGACGTTTCCTTCGCCTTCCTTTTTTCCATATTCGTGTTGTTTTGTGAGAGTTGTTGAGAGTGCTATTGCCGTTGTGTCCTTTGAGTTGCCCCCTTTACAGACTTCCCCTTCGCCGGAAAAGACTTTCTCCGGCCGTCGTCGGTTGCTTGTAAGTTTCTTGCAACCCTTTCCGCTCTTCTTGCACAGTTGTTTTTAGGATTTACTCGTACCTCCATTGCTTTCTGCCATGGGTAGGTTTAGGAGCCTTTGTGATAGTGAGGCCCATATGGAGGCCTTCCGCCGCCGTTTCGAGGTTCTTGATGACGTTAAATCTAGCCCTTGCCCCTTCTGGCACTGATACCCATGACCAAACCGAGGGTAGGATTTACGTTCCCCTTCTAGCCGTTGTAGAAGGAGGTGTTAGGTTTCCCTTACACCCCTTGCTAGTCGAGATCTGCAGCATTTGTCGCCTTACCCCTTTCCAGCTTTGTCCCAACTTCTATCGCGTGGTCATGGGAGTGGTGGCCCTGAACAGACTCCTGGGCACGAACCTAGGTTGGTATGATATCCGTTGCCTTTATAGCGTCTGCCCCACCACCCATGGGACGTATTACCTCAAGATCCGAGACAAAGAGCGTCGTTTAGTGACTGATCTTCCCAATTCCTGTCGCGGGGAGAATGATGATTTTTTTATTGTGACTGGGAACTTCTTGCCTAGGGACGACGGTGGCAACGTCGTGGGGCCTCTGTGCCCCCACTCTTTTGGGCGTACACGTCAATTTTCTTCCTTTTTTCCCTCTGTCAATTTCTTTATTTCAGCCATTTCTTTTTAGTTGTTCATTATGTCTGCTCTTTCTGTTTCTGTAGCTAAGAATATCAACGAGGGTCATTTGGTGGTGCATGACGGTGTCCACCTTCTTGATATTGAGAGGGCGCTCAAGTTTCCTGGCATCAGGGGGATTGACCCAGAAGGGCTAGGCAGGGCTGCACATGTTTTGTTAAAGTATACCCCCTCCTATCGTGGTGGTGTCCGTATAAGTGAGGCTTTTACTTCCGCCAGGAATTTGCATAGGGGAAGAGGTCGCATTGGGGTAAGATGTTCTCCTATTCTGAAGCTTTTTCTCCGTAATCAAGTTATCCACGCTTCTTGTACCAACAATTATTTTGGAATTGATTTGTCTTGTGAAAACATTCAGAGTGAATTGTCTGGAGAGAGTACTAGCAATATTCCTGTGAGAGACCAATCCCCTGTTCCAGCCATGCCGAGAGCTGTGCCCGACTTCTCTGATTTCATAACCCTTGATGACGATGAGTCCCCCGTCTAGTTTCTTGATCCCTTGGGAGCTTCTTCTTCTGTTCGTCCTCCTTCTCCTCCTCTTTCCCCTCCAGAGCAAAGGGAGCCTGATGTTGCCCTGGAGAAGAGGCCCAGAGAAGAGTCAGTTCCTGTTCCAAACCCTCCTCAGCAGCGTCGTTGTACTACCAGGAGTTCCTCTGCTCAACCATCTCCCCCAACTCTTGAGACTGAACCTGAGTCTGAAATGGCCGTTTGGAACCCTCCTCTTCGTCGTGGTACCCAGCCTATCCTTACCATTGATAGTTGTGACAATGCTGATGTTGCTCTGGCTGTTGGACGAGCTGTTTTGCTTCCTGGAGATGTTGAGAGAGAGACTGGATCCAGTTACCTCAAGCTCTTGAAAAATGGCTTTCAGCATCACATCAAGGTATGGATTTGACTGTTTCGTTCTTGTGGCGTTCTGTGTTTGGGGTTCTTTCTGTTTAACATGTTAATTTGTTGACTATTTGTGATGAACTATAGTCCATGCAACTCATGTACGTTGCTTGCGACCACGCTGCTAAGGACAATAGGACGATCACTGGTGCCAAAGGGCAGCTGAGGGCTGAAAATGACGAGCTGAAAGTTAGTGCTAATCGTCTGATCAATGCCAACCATTTGATGACTACTGAGAACGAGAAGATGAAGGAAGAGCTGGCTTCGTTGAAGCGTCGTGTAGGTGAGTCTGACCTCAATTTTAGTGATGCCATGACCAGATTTGGGATTTTGGAGACTGAGCTATCGAACGCTCAGAGGAGCAAGGCAAATCTGGAGGCTAAATTGACTGTTGCTTAGGCGTATTTTGATCAAGCCTACAATCAGGGGGTGAATGATCCAAAGATGAAATTTAAGGCCCAGATGCCGCAATTCGAAGAGCTGTTCTTTGCCAGAGGCTAGAAGGCATGTCTGACCAAACAAGACGTTGACAGACGGGATACAATTTGGACTGAGATCGAGTACCCCAGACGCAAGGACGTTGCTCCCCAGAATGCTGTTGTGCCAAGCCAGAGTGCAGTTGTTGACCCCAGCCAAAAGGAAGCTGGTGGCAACACATCCGTCCCTGACGAGCAGCAGGTTGAGCTCCCCTCCTCTGGTGGTGATGGTTCAGGTAACATTTCTGACACTGAGGTCCATGAGGCCCAGTGAAGAGGCCTTGTGCCTGTTTGATCTTGTTTAATCATAACTCTTGACATTCCTTGACTTTTGTTCGGTACTTTAACACAATTTTTGGTCCCATGCTCTGCGTGACTAATTGGACGAGTTGACCCTGCGTGGTCCTGTTTTTGGAAGTACAATAATTACACCCTTCGTGGTGCCGGGTGGGCTGAAGTCTTGGTTGCCCGTTGACATGACTTGGAATTTTTGTTTTACATTAACTCTGAACGTTCTGGTTGCACTTGTCTATGAAGCAATTGTTGAGTAATCTATTTACAGCTACCAGGGGTGCAAGTTTAAGTCTTGTATCTGACCCTTCTTTTGCTTTGACTGGTGGTTCGCACCATTGAGGTGTGTATTTAACGCTCCTGCATGCAATCAAAACTACACAGGACAAATATTTTGGAACCTAGACGTTCTTGCACTTAGCCAGAGTTAAATAAGACAAACATTTTGGAACCCAGATGTTCCTGCATTTAGACAGATATAAGATAAACATCTTGGAACCTAGGTGTTCCTGCATTTAGTTAGATATAAGATAAACAACTTGGAACCTAGGTGTTCCTGTATTTAGTCAGATATATATCCAACCGTAAATTATTGTGGACAAGGTCACAAATAGGCTTAGGCATATTTACGCCCAACCATGGACGAGGCCATGAGTGATTTTTAAGGCATATTCGCGCCTAACAGTGGACGAGGCCACGGGGTGCAATATTCATTGCGAGGTCTAGGCATGTTCGCGCCTAACCATGGACAATTTTTAGGCATATTCGAGCCTAACCGTGGACGAGGCCACGGGGTGCAATATTCGCTGCGAGGTCTAGGCATGTTTGCGCCTAACCATGGACAATTTTTAGGCATATTCGCGCCTAACCGTGGACGAGGCCACGGACGAGCTTAGGCATATTCGCACCTAATCATGGACGAGGCCATGGACGAGCTTAGGAATATTCGCGCCTAATCATGGACGAGGCCATGGACGAGCTTAGGCACATTCGCACCTAATCATGGACGAGCCCATGGACGTGCAATATTCCTTGCATTTTGATTGATTAAGTGTATAATGCCCCCAATATGGGGTTTGTTCGTTTGGTCAAAACCCATATTTACTCAATAGTAAAATGACGCACAGATTTGCAGAGTGAAAAAGCAGACAATAGATTCATAGTTTGAATTGGTAAAGAAATCCTACTTTTTGCCTTTCAGGGCATTATTCAAAGAATAGAGAGAAAAAGAACGCAAAAAAAAAAAGTTTTAAGGAAAAAACTTCATGAGATTCTGGACATTCCAGGGGCGGGGGACTGGATTCCCATCTAGATCTGCAAGCCTGTAGGCTCCAACACCTGCCATGCCAACCACTTTATAGGGCCCTTCCCAGTTTAGCCCGAGCTTTCCGTCCGATGCCTTTTTGGTATTCCCTACCACTTTCCTCATCACGAGGTCCCCTACTCCAAATTCGTGGGGGTAGACCTTCTTGTTGTAAGTCCTGCAAAGTTGTTGCTGGGAGGTTGCCAACGTAACCAGAGCTCTTTCTCGTCGCTCTTCTACGAAGTCCAAATTTGTTGCCAGAGCTTGGTCGTTCCCACCAGCTTCTACTAGTGTTGTTCTGTTCGTTGGTAACCCCGCTTCGATGGGGATCACGACCTCGGTACCTTAGGCCAACGAGTATGGAGTCTCCCGTTGACCGTCTTGGTGTTGTCCTGAAAGCCCATAGTACTATTGGGAGTTCGTCGGGCCAGTTTCCCTTCTTTTTCTCCAATCTTTGCTTGATTCCTTTGAGGATTGTTTTGTTAGAGGCCTCTGCCTATCCATTACTTTGAGGGTATGCCAGTGTTGAGTAGTAGTTCCGTATCCCATGTTGTGCACAGAAAGCTTCGAACTTTGGCCCGAATTGTGCCCCGTTGTCCGAGATTATGCAGTAAGGCACTCCAAACCTCGTTATGATGTTCTGCCAGACAAATTTCTCCACATTTCTCTCAATGATCTTGGCCAGTGGTTCTGCTTCAATCCATTTGGTGAAGTAGTCTGTCCCCATCAGCAAGAACTTCCTCTTGCCCATTGCCCTGGGTAGGGACCCTATGATGTCGAGCCCCCATTGAGCGAACGGCCATGGGCTAGTGAGGGGTTACAGGTCTTCTGCTAGTGTCCAGATTATTGCTTTGAATTGTTGACACTTTTCACAACTCCTGACGAACACCTTTGCATCTTCCTGCATGTACGACCACCAGTACCCCTGGGTTATTGCCCTGTGTGCTATCGATCTGCCTCCCGCATGTCCCGGCGTGTATTTCATGCAACAACTTTTGTACCAACGTGGGATGCACGCAAAGTAGGTAAGGACCGTGATATGACTTTTTGTACAGCTTTTCCTGTGGTGATAGCCAAAAACGAGCAGACTTCAGTTTATTTTATAGGCCTCTTTTTTGTCCTCCGGAAGGACTTCATCCCTCAGGTAAGCGATGATTGGATCCATCCAGCTTGGTCCCAGGTCTGCATCCATATTGGTTTCAGCTTCTTGCCCAATGCTGGGCTGGGCTAGGTATTTGACGGCCACAGTGCGCTTGTACTCTGTTGGTAGCGCTGAGGCCACACAGGCTAATGAGTCCGTGTGAGTGTTTTGTCCCGAGGTGATTTGCTCTATCTTTGCTTCCTCAAAATTTGCCATTACATCTTGCACAGCCTTTGCATAGGCTGCCATCTTTTCGTTCCTTAAAGCGTATTCCCCACTTAGCTGATTCACCACAAGCTGTGAGTCACAGAAGATCTTTAACCTCTTGACCCCAAGGGTCCTAGCACTTTTGAGCCCGATTAGGAGGGCCTCGTATTCCGCCACGTTGTTCGTTGTGCTGAAGCCCAAATGAACGGATTGTTCGAGCATCAGGCGTTCTGGAGCAAATAGCACTACTCCTACTCCTGATCCCTTTTTGCATGCCGATCCATCAACGAACAAGTGGTAGCTTCCTGCGTTTTGCTCGTCGCCATGAGGACTTGGTTCATATTTGCGAACCACGGGAGGCTTAACCTCTGTCGGGGTAAACTCAGCTACTAAATTTGCCAGCACCTGGCCCTTGATGGCTGTTCTTGGCTGGAAATCAATGTCGTATTGACTGAGTTCTACCGACCAAGTGGAGATTCTCCCAGAGAAATCTGCCTTTGGAAGCAGTGCTTTTATGGGAAACTCGGTGTATACAGTGATGGGGTGCTCTAGGAAATAGTGTGGCAATTTTCACGAAGCCATGATTAAAGCTTTGACGAGTTTCTCCAAGGGGAGGTATCTGGTGTGTGCGTCCAAGAGGGTTTCACTTATGAAGTACATTGGCTTTTGCTCTGTGCCCTCTATTCGGAGGAGGGCTGCACAATCCTGATTGCATGCTGTGAGACGGCAAGGTAAACGATCAGTCGTTCCCCTTTCTCTGGTTTTGAAAGCAACGGGGGCGTTCCAAGGTATTTTTTGAGGTCTTTGAAGGCCTCCTCTTGCTCCGATCCCCACTTATATCCTTTCCTTTTCTTCAATAGCTGAAAGAAAGGCTTGCACCTGTCTGACGAGCGACTGATGAACCTGTTTAGTGCTGCTGCCATGCCCATCAATTTTTGTACTTCCTTGGTTGTCTTTGGGATTTCAAGTCTCTTGAGGGCTGCAATTGGATCTGGATTGGCCTCTATGCCACGCTCCGTGACCAAGTGGCCCAGGAACTTTCCAGAACTCACACCAAATGCACATTTTGAAGCATTTAACTTTAATTGAAATTGTCGCAAGATGTCAAAAGTTACCTTCAAATCGGCTATGTGATTGGTCTTCTCCTTGCTTTTCACCACCATGTTGTCTATGTAGACTTCCATAGTCTTCCCAAGCAAGTCTCTGAACATGAGTGTTGCGAGTCTTTGGTCGGTGGCCCCGGTGTTCCTGAGGCCGAAAGGCATGACCCGGTAGCAATACAGCCCTCGTGGAGTGATGAACGATGCCTTTTCTTCGTCTGGTCCATGCATTGCTATCTGGTGGTACCCCCTGTAGGCATCCAAAAAGCTCATTAATTCATACCCAGCAGTTGCATCAACGAGCTGATCGATTCTGGGCAGAGGAAAACTGTCTTTGGGAAAGGCCTTGTTTAGACTTGTAAAATCCATGCACACTCTCCATTTCCCGTTCTTCTTCTTGACGACGACGGTATTAGACAGCCACTCTGGGTAATTCACTTCTCTGATTGCTTTGGCCTCTAAGAGGCGATCGACTTCTTCATTGACTGCTTTGGCATGCTGAGGGGCTGACCTCTTGGACTTCTGAATCACTGGCTTGTGCTGGGGATCTACATTTAAGTGATGACAAATTATATTAGGATCAATGCCTGGCATCTTCTGGGGCGTCCAGGCGAATACATCAATGTGCTGCTTGAGGATATGTACGAGCTCTTCTTCCTCCTGCTTGTCAAGCTTCTTTCCTCTCAAAAAGTATCTTTCTAGATCTTGTTCATCAAGCTGAACTTTTTCAGTCCTTCCACTGTTCTCAGGGTTGGGTTCCCTCCAACATCTTTTAGTGTAGATTGATCAGATACTTCAATGGACTGAACGAGATGTGCCTTGGGGGCTCTTTTGATTGTTGAGACTAAGCATTGATTTGCCATTTTCTGGTTTCCTTTGATGTGCTCAATGCCTTTTGCCCCCGGGAATTTTATCATCTGATGGTAAGTTGATCAAATTGCCTTCATCTTGCAGCCATGTCCGACCAATGATGGCGTTGTATGAAGACGGGACGTCGACGACCAGGAACTCTGTTTTCAATACCACGGACCCTGCCCGCACGGGCAAAGTCACCTTTTCCATGGGCCAGATCGGTTGTGACCCAAACCCGATCAAAGGGGTCTGACTCCTTTCTAAGTTTGTCCTGGGCAACCCCATCTTTTTAAAAGTGTCGAAATACAGAATCTCCGTGCAGCTCCCCTGATCTACTAATATTTTCTCCACGTTGTATTCCCCTAGACGTAGGGTAACGACCAGAGCGTCATTGTGTGGTAGTGTCAGTCCCTCCAAGTCCTCATCTGTGAATGTGATTGACTTCACCGGGGTCTCTTCTTCCCTGGGCCTCTTCATACCCAACTTGTACACGTGCTTTGCATGCTCGTTCTGCCTTTGCACATTTCTGATCTCACTTTCGGTATAGGGGGCAGCGTGATCCTGAATCATCTGGATCAATCCCTTGGGTTTCGCTAAACAGTCCACTTCCTCGACTGGGGTTGTATGTTCCTTCTTTCTTTCTGCTACATACTCGTCGAGGAAGCCCTCAGCTGCTTTCTCGTCCAGGAATTTCTTATACTCGAAATAGTCTTCTGTCATGTGCCCCAGTCCCGGTGATAGTTGCATTTTTTGTTTGTTGCTCTCTGCCTCTCTGGATTTCCTGTCATTTTTGGCGGGTCGCGAAACCACGGCTTGTCTCTGAGCTTGTACAACATCTTGTAAATTGGCACATTAAAAACTGTGTAAATGTTGTGGAAAGAACGGGTCTCCACAGCAGCCTTATCCCTCCGGTAGGACGTACTGTCCCTTTTGCTGCTTGGGTACTCCTTCCTATAGCTTTTCTGATCGGCTGTTTTCTTCTCTGGGGTGACAGGTCGTCCTGCGTTCTCTTTCCTGCTTTCTCTCATACGATCGTCCTCGACGAGCACAAGCTGCTCGATACGTTGCATGAGCCTTGCCACTGTTCTGACTGGGTTCATCGTCAGGGACTTCCTCAGATCCAAGACGACGGGCAAATTTGTTTTGAAAGTTGCTATAGCGTACTCCTCGCTACAGTCCTCAATCTCATTAAAGGTTTCCCAATATCTTTTCGAATATTTCCTCAAACTTTCTCCTTCCCTTTGCCCCATGGCAGTTAGAATGTCAAAAGTTTTTGGTGCTGCACGACTTGTCAAGAATCGGGCCGTGAACTCCTCAGAAAGCTGCTTCCGACCGTGGATCGAATTTGGCACCAACTTATGATGATACCAGCTCAGCGCCACCTTACCCAGGCTTGACAGAAACATCTTGCACATCAGGGCGTCATCCTTGCATGCATAAACATCGCCTGCTGGTAGTGCTGAATGTGAGTCACTGGGTCATCTGTGGTTTCGTACAGCACGAACGGATTGTGCTTTATCCTGGCGGCTGGGTCCGCCCGTTGGATGCATTTAGCAAGTGGGGAAGCAGCCACATGGTTGAGAGCCTTTCTAGCCGCTTCCCGGGCCACTTCACTCCCGTCGTAGCGTTCGTTTGAATCGGACTGTTCGTACCGGTCCCTTCCATGCCGCTTTCTTTCCCCACTATCCTGGGATTCGCTCGCAGCTCTTCTCTTTCTTTGTGGGCCCTTCTTGGCCGTGGAATCCACCTTTTTTGGTGGAGACTCTATACCCGATCATCTCCTATCCCTTCCTCCGTCCCAGGACTTGGATTTCAAGTTTTCCTCCACTTGTCGCAAGCGGTCCTTTAGATTTCTGATTGCAGCCTCTTCCTGAGCGATTTGTCACGCCAGATCTGAGACTTCTTGTTCTCGTCGCACAAAACTCTCTGCATATTCCCTGTCCTGCCTCACCCCCGAGTTTGTCTTTTTCGAGGCGTGGTGTGGCGTGGCGGGGAATTCCTTCGTTGGTCCCTCCGTGATGGGGCTTCTGAGTTTGCCATTCGTGATCTACCAGGCTGAGAACGTTCCACACGCTCTATCTGGTTTGCTATCCTCGAGGCAGGAGGCTTCTTTGGGGCACCGGGTGGCCCTAGAGAGGGATCCTTCCTGGCCCCACTCTTCTGCAGTGTGTGAAGATCGCGATCGTCCATGGATGATCTCGAAGGGGGTTTTCTATTTCCCACAGACGGCGCCAATTGTAAGAGGGGAAAAACTCACAAAGTTATTTCCTTGCTCTTATGAGATCAAATCCTCTTCAAATAGAGCGACCTTGATCCTGCAGCACAGACAAACCGTCAGAGCACCCCCGCCTCTAGGCGGCAAGGGCCCTCCGATGGCTAAGTTAGTATCGACGAACCAGAGGATAACAGAAATGAGTGTACAAGTGCGAGAGTGGGTTTAAGCATACCTCTAGTATTTAGGAGTCCTTTTCTTATATAGGCGATTAGTTTGCCTTTACATTCCTTGTGAAATTCTTCTCTATATGGAATCCTTCCAAGCTTAGGATTCTTCCTTATTGGGCAGTATAGCCTGCATGATTCTGAATCCTTATTCGATAAGGATTCTTGCCAAGATGACTGCATATTGCTCGTCTGGAGTCTTACCCTACATGGGAGTTCGCTCCTTGCTTAGTAAGTTGACTGGCTTTCCATCTCTGAGTAACATTGTGCTTATCTTCACAAGCTCAACCGATTCTGGAAATATCTTCGAATATTTCCCCCTTTCCTTATCTTTACAAGGTAAGGATGCTACTAGGGTTTCTTATGTATATGGCCGTTTCTTCTGCGTTGTCCGACTAGCAGGTAGACTTGGGCACTTACTGTACGAGGGGATTTTGGTCGTCGACGTACTATTCTGTGCCTCTTTCCTCGTGCATGTCACGTGGTAGCTCTGGACGAACTATTCTGCTCGTCTTTCGTATCTATTGGAAAATACCCCACACACTTGGGTCCCTTTAATCTTTGTAATTTGTTTTCAAAGATTAATAAAATCTTTTTTGCCGTGCAAAAAAAACAATGTAGTGCCTACAAATAGTTTAATATATACAAGTTCCATGTACTATTATATATAATGCAAAAAAACAGATAGAAACTCTAGCAATGATAGACACAAGAGCAAGTAAAAGTCTCGTAGATAGATCATTAGTGCCACAATCAGCCATTATGCAGCATTCCTATGGAGCACATGCAGAATTAATGAATGGACATACTATTAGATATACAGAATCATATATAATAGCCAATAAGATTCTTAACTAAAACCTAAATGTTACCCAAGGTATGGATATCTGATATACAACATAATTATAAGTTTATATTAGGATTAAATTTTCTTTTAAGTTTACAAGGTGGACTATTTCTTTCAAAGCATTATGTAAAATTTTTTAAACGAACAGTTAGTATCCCTACACAACACTTAATAGATCATAATCCGAGTGCTTTACCAAAGTGTGGTGGACCCTAAAAATCGTCAATTTTTTGAAGAAATTAGACCCAAAAATCCCTAACTTCACTCCCCGTCAAGCTGCAGCCCACCGTCCTCTCTTCTCTGGATCTCATGAGTGACCACATCTCTCTCTCTCTCTCTCTCTCTCTCTCTCTCTCTCTCTCTCTCTCTCTCTCTCTCTCTCTCTCCCTCCCTCCCTCTAACACCATAACAAATCTCATCTCCCCCAAATACACCCAACCAGTTCGCCTTAACCTCGCCCAAAGAAACCAACATCTTGTATATTACCCTAGCTATAACCCCAGCCCTAACCGATCTGCTTTTTCACTCCGATCTGCTTCCTCTCCTCGTAAGATTACTCTTCCGGCTGTCACACCAACCTGATGTCACTACTATACACTACAACAAAAAACACCTTTTACAGTGTTCGGAAAAATGCTATAGAAGTAAATAGATAACGTTATTAAGAACGTTAACATCGCCCCTGTTACAAAAAGTCCTGCTCTTCCATAGTGTTTTTTTTCATGCTATAAGTTGGAGAGATTTTATAACGTTCCAGAAATGCTATACCTTAGAGATCTTTTATAACATTTTTTGCCTGCTATAAGTGGGAGAGATTTGATAACGTTTAAAAACTGCTATACCTTAGAGATCTTTTATTGCATTTTCTACCTACTATAAGTGGGAGAGATTTTATAACATTTGAAAAGAGCTATACCTTAGAGATCAATGGCAGGCCTTTTATAACAAATGTATACTATTATGCTTAAATAATCTTTTATAACATACAAAAACTGCTATATTTAGGAAATTTATTGTAATAGTCAACAAACGCTATATATGATCATTCCTTTTTTTTTTTTTTTTTAATAGGTACTTTTGATGATCCTACCATTCATTCCACCAGAAAAGAAATACAAAAATCAATAGCCGAACCGAATTGTCAAAAAGAAATAGCTTCTATTTACACATTGTTGCACACAAACCAAGTCTTCATCTAGTCTAAATAGAATCCAAGAGCTAGTTACATAACATTGGCAAAGAGATCATAGGCACTCAAATGTATCAAAACAAAGGGCAAAGAGATCATAGGCACTCAAATGTATCAAAACAAAGTTGCCCAGGTACATATATTGATACAAAAATATGCCCCTTGATGCAAAAGCTTCAATTGAGTTCCAACCAACACTAGCTAGCAAGATCATAATCTCCATCTTCAGCAAAAAGTGATGAAATATCTATCTTCTCTTCAATCAATTGACCTACATACAATGTTGAAAAAGGAAATTAGCAGCAGCAGGGTAAAGGATAACACTCATTTCCTTTAACTGACTTTAGATGCCCAAGAGCAAGGCCAGCCTGGTTATAACAAAGCAGCAACAACAAGAATTAGATGACGGCGCCAAAAGCAAATTTCATTGAACAATAAATGATTAAAATTATCATCACCAACAATGCAAAATTGCCATTGAGAAACATAAATACAATGAAGAAGTGCTATTGGAAAATGCTAAACTTTCATGCGAGCTGACACTGTACGATTCTACACTCTACAGAGCCTCCACTTTGTAAAGCTTAGAAGTACTTTAATACATTATGCACATCCTACTGATCAGTGCACATGGGATTTTAAACAAGTATGCGATAGTATATCAAGCATTCTAGAGTTGAGTATTTCCATAGGGTTAAATGTTTTACGCAGCCTGACTAACTTTGAGCAATTCCACCCTAGGTAGGAAAGGTGCACATTTTGTAACTACACTCCTATGTCTATAACCTTTATTTAGGTAAAGTAAAAGGAACTAGCAAGGTTCTGAACTCTATTTGACAAATCTGAATTCTTCTTACATGCTTAAACTAAAAGTGCCAATCTAAGAGCAACGTGTTTTACAGCTTACAAGTTAATTTCGTGATAATCATTGCTTGTCTATATGTTTATATAGCATGGATATCAAACCACCGTCCCATCCCCAATGATCTCCAAGAGAGAAGAGAACTAATCAAATTGGCCCCCACAACCACCAATTGACATCCTAAAATATAATCTAGCTTCAAGTGGGATATCCTAGGAATTAATGTGAGGCAAAAATATTAGAGTTTACTAAGGCAAAGTGAGCACTCTGTCAAACAGATTCACTGTCTATTGACACAAAGAACCACCATACACAAGAGTTGCTGTCACAACATTTCCTTTAGATGGAAGAAAAGTACTCCTATCTAACATCAACCATGTACTCTCTATAAAGGCAATTTGGAGGAACAATCATGCTGAACAAACAAAAACAATAGCAAGTTGATGATTTCATACCATATAAGAGCAGAGATGGTGAAGTGGTTTTGTGTAGAAAACTAGTAAATAGGAACGATAAAATGCCTGAGTCAACTTACTCTAACAGTGATGTAAGAGGCTGGAATAAGTCCAACTATGGTCGCCAAAAAGAAAACATGAAACAGTATGTCGACTATTGGAGATGCTCATGACAATCATACCACTACATAAAACTCAACGAACTTGTGGTGATGCTTGTGTGGTATTTCCCTGATCTGCATTTAGTAACAGGGAGTTAAGAACTCACATTAGTCCCCAAGAAGAGAGGAATGTAGTAGTTGACTGTTGGGGGAAAGGGCAAAGAACGAAAGAAAAGCAAGCAGTGATAGATTTGAAAAGGTACGGTAATTGGGCAATAGTAATTACAATGCTGAAATTTTTTCTCGTACTACAAAGGGTATAATCAATTCACAGATCACGTTTAGGTGGATACATTTTGTTCCTTAAGGCTAACTTACAAAAATACACTTGTTTAGAATTCATTACAGTGCTATTTATATATAACTAGAGGTGGCTATTTTAAACCTAACCCATGAACCTGCCCCAGTCTGCCCACTTATAACCCGCCCAAATCCATATTGTATTATGGGCTGCAAATGGGTCAACCCACATTAACCTATTTATACATGAGTTTCAAAGGGTTGAAAAACGAGTGAGGCTAAATTGATACTACATACACAGGTCATAGAGTAAAAATAAATAAAAAACGACACCATCAACAAACAAATTTACTTCGTTGAGACCCTCAACAAACAAAAACCTCTCTCTCTCTTTCTCTTGTATGGTTTTCGGTGGGTTGAACAATGGGTGAGCTAAATAGATACTCCATACATAGATCATAGAGTAAAAATAAATAAAAAATGACGCCATCAACAAATGAATTCACTTCGTTGGGACCCTCAACAAACAAAAACCTCTCACACACACACACACGAACCACAAAAACGCAAAATTCGCAATCCAAATCATTCACAGGCTCACAGCTTGAACCCTGAATGATGAATTTATCAACTAATTACGTTAATCCAACCGGAATCCCCAAGTCTTAGATTATGTAGGGCTTACCATCAGCAACATTGAAACAATCACATATGCATTCGCATGCTTGTTTGTGTATGTGTATATCTATATCGATACATATATTTTTTTTTGATGTAAAAGTTTTTGATATAGTAGTTAGGACATCATTTTGTTGACGTTCGGGAAGACACTCTTACTTGAAGGAACATTGGTGGTGGGCTGGGCATGGGATGATAACTAGGATTATCACTTTTTTTGTCCACTTGCCTATGTTAGCTTGACCAAAAATTAGTCAAGCTAACATACTTTGTGGATAATAAAACAAAACAGTAGACCACTTAAAACTTTCTTTGTAGTTGTTTATTAAATCCTAGGGTTGGAGACCACATTATTTAAATATCTTCTGCTCTATTATCCACAAAGTATGTGCATAAAATAGAGTTATAAACAAAGTAGAACATTCAAAGCACAAAAACCCAAAAAAAAAAAAAAAACTTAACTTCTAATAAACAATGCAGAAACACAAACCCCAATTATCAAACCCTAACTTCTAATCATACGTATGTCAGTCAAATATTTAAAAAATGCTTATCACAAACCCAATAGCAAATATTTGGGAATGAATCCACACAAAACCCTAGCATACCCTACAAATCCTTCAATTTGGGCAAGAAATAGAGAAGAGAACTGAATATTAAAACCCTGGAAACCAGTAGGAAACAAACCTGATACTGTCGGTTAAACCCCTAGAAATTTGGTGAGGACTCTTTCCCAAATTGACCTGCTGTTTCCTTCTACCAGTGCAATAGCCAAATATGAATTTGATTCTTCTCCCACTACAGAATTAGGAAGAAAAAAAACACTGAAAATCAGGAGTTCGTGGAAACCTCAAGTAAATCGATTAGATAGTAGGAGAAATAGGGTCGAATGAACATGCAACCCAGGATTAAAACACGAGAATACCAGATGATTGAAAGGTTACCTGCAAACTGGTGCGTAACGTAGCTACATCGCACGGAAAGATTGAATGTGCATCAGATTTCTTCCGAACAAATGATTGACAGTCGCGCGAAATTAGACGTGTGAAGAGGTATTGAAATTTGGAGGAATAATAGAGTACTGTTGTTTGGAACCAATTTGGCGGAAAATTTGGAAGGGGAGGCGCGAGATTGGAAATTTCGTGAAGGTTGGCGCCTAATTTTTTCTTGGAACGCTATTGATCGAACTGGGTTTCTCTGCAACACTATTGAAGAAGAAGTGAAACGCTATTACTTTTTAGGTCCTCTAGAAATGTTATAATTGCAAAGAGTGAAACGCTATTACATATTAGGTCCTGTAGAAACGTTATACTTGCGTAAAAGAATGCTATAATCTATTGTTATAAAAAGCAAAGTTTGTTGTAGTGATAAGGCATGGTGTTCTCTCTTTTTTCCCTCACAAGATTTTGTTTTCTAGGGTTTTTGAGAGATGATTATTGCTAAATCTTGGATTCTCATTCCAAATTGGTTTTTTGAGTTTTTCTTAGATGTCTTCCTATGAAGATCATGGGAGCCTTGATGGAGATGTTTCCACTGATTTGTCAGGTTAGTCCCTCACAAACAATTAGGGTTTCAATGTCATACTCTGTCTTTATTTTCCATTGTTCTGTTGGCGATATATATATGCCCTAACTTTACATGTTGATCTTGTTACAGAAATGTTGTTCTCTATGTTAAATTGAATAGTGGAGACTAATTTCGCATCTATTTCTCAGTTCAAGAAATGTCTGGCCTCGAGGTATTCATTTTATTTCCTCTATGATAATTTTGTAGATTAACAGTATGTAATTTGGAATTTGGCTTTTCTGTTTTTTTAGATTGATTTTGAAAATGATCTTGATAAGAATGACATTATGGATGAAGCTGTTGAGTTTGATTTACCTAATAATGTTGATCTTGATTTGGAAAATGATGATCAAGTGCCTGAAAAAACAAAAAATGAGACTAAAAAAGGCGGTGATGGTCAAGCCGGTAATAAGAGGGCTCCTTGTTGGCAGGGCCGGCCCTGAGCACAAGTCCACCAGGCCATCGCTTAGGGCCCTCAAATTTCTATATCATAATAAATACTATATAGGTCCGTCGCTAAATAGAGAGTGTCGCTGTGGTACAGTGGTAAGCGTTCCTTTGTGTACCTGTTTGATCTCGTGTTCGAGTCTCCTGAATTGTATTTTTTTGAAGCCTTGACATGGAATATGCACAAAAATTTCGAAAACATTGCAGACGGCGAGACTTGAACTCACGACCATGCATTCTAGGTCTTATTCGACTCAAACGACCACTGCACCAGATGGCACTTTTTGTACTCATAGTGAACAACAAATATATATAAATATTTTTAAAAAAGGCCCCATTGTTAAAACTCACTTAGGGCCCCTGAAAATCTTAGGGTCGGGCCTGCTTGCTAGAAATAGTTTAAAGTCATTACGCCAGAAGGTCATCCAAAATCTAGGGCTACTTGCAATTGGTGTTTGGTATCTTATGCATGTCATTCAAAGAGTAGTGGTACAAAATTTATGAGTCATCATTTAGCAAATTTGTGCACCAAATATCCCAAAAGAAAGATATTTACAGGTTCTAGGCAAAAACTCCTTAGTTTTGAAAAACTAGAACAAAACAATGGTGAAACAAGTGCAAACCTTGTGCCTATCACCTTTAGTGTTGAGGCGTGTAAGAACGCCCTAGCAAAGATGATAATAATTGATAAGTTGCCATTTGCATTTGTTGAGGGTGAAGGATTCAAAAAATTTATGCATGTCGTTCAACCTAAGTGGGTCAAGATTTCGAGTAGGATTACAGTTGTCAAGCAGTGTATAAGCATATACCATGAGGAGAGAAAATCTTTGAAGAAAAAACTTAAAAGTCGAAGGTTGTGTCTCACTATAGACACTTGGACGTCCAAAACTTGAATTACATTTGTCTTATCGGGCATTTCATTGATGTGAATTGGAAATACCAAAAGAGAATTCTCAATTATTGTGTTGTTCCTAATTATAAGTGTGACACTCTTGGTAGAATAATTGAGACCAAGTTGTTGGATTGGGGGATTGACAAGTTTTTAACCGTGACAGGTTATAATGCGTCTTGTAATAATCCTTTGGTTGCTTACATGAAGAGGAAGACCATGATAGGAAGACAACTATTTTAAATCACAAGTTCATGCACGCGAGATTTTCTGCACATATCTTGAATCTAATTGTGCGTGATGGATTAGAAGAGATTGATTCCTCTATTGTGAGGGTGCGAAATGTTGTGAGGTATCTGAGGTCTTCCCCGAATAGGATGGATGAGTTTTGGTCATGTGTTAAGAAAGAGGAGATTTATATGTACACTTAAACCTTGTTTGGATGTGCCTCGGTGGAACTATACATATTTCATGTTGGATAGGACTCTAATTTATCAAAAGGCTTTTGATCGATTATGTGATGACATAGGCTTCAAAATAAATGTGAGAGAGGAGGAGCTTGATGAGAAATTCGAAGATTTTGAGTTTTGTAACTTTGAGGTTGATAGTGGGATGATATATATATATATATATATATATATATATATATATATATATATATATATATATATATATATATATATATATATATATAAGTAAATGTTGGGCCTCCAACTCCAACGGATTCGGATAAGGTTAAGTTGTACGTGTCATTTCTTAGAGTGTTCTACGTTGCAACATTAAAATTCTCGTATTCTTTGTATGTCACTTGAGCAATGCTTTTTTTGATGAAATGGTGTTCATTTAATAAGCTATTACCAAGTTGTGTGCAACCAATGAGAGTGTTTTGTATCCTTTGGCCCGTAGTATGAGTGCAAAGTTTGTTGAATATTGGGAAAATTTTGAAAAGATTAACTCAATGATGTTGTATGCGGTTGATCATGACCATCGTTGCAAAGTTGGGTTCTTTGAATATTGCTTTCTGAATATTTTGGGCTTTGATAAAAAGTTGGTAAATGGGATGATGGATAATCTAACACTTGGGATTCCCAAATTGTTTGAATGGTATATGAAGAACAATGCAAGTGTGAATGTGCATAGTCGAGAGGAGGTTACGGGAGCATCAAATAAAGTGGTTTAGATGGAGAGGATGATCATAAATCTTTGAAATCTCTTTTTAAGATACACCAACTAAATGAAACAAACATGCCAAGCAAATCGGAGTTGGAAAAGTATCTTATGGAAGCCAGTGAAGATGATAGTGATAGATTTGATATATTGAAGTGGTAGAAAGACAATTCCTTTAAGTATCATATTTTATCCCAAGTAGCACGAGACGTGCTAGCTATCTCCGTGTCCACGGTTGCCTCCAAATCTGCTTTTAGCACGAGTGGACGTGTGATTGATCCATATCGAAGTTCTCTCGCTCGCAAGACCAGGGAGGCTCTTATTTGCACTCAACAAAGGATAAGGAAATCAACTAATTAAAATCAATCTCAGATAACAACTAGCTAGATGAGTTGGAGCAATTGGATTCAAGTACTACTTTTTACTTGTTTTTGTTTTCATTGTTTTATGGTACTTAATTACTCTTTGTTTGATAAGTTACTTGTTTTTCTTTCTGTTTGTAATGTTTTTAGTTCTCATGGAGTCAGGTGGTAAGGCTAAGGCCTAAGGGTTGCTATGGCTGGTTTGACTGAGGATTGTTCGACATTTGGTAAACACTTTCACAATGATTGAATTTTAATTTTTTTAGTTTATGGCTACACAGACCGAAATTTTTCTTGTCAAGCTAAGAGTTTGAGGCACATTGACTAGCACATAAGTAGAAAATTACACACGAAGGTTTTACTGAGAAATTTAGGTCATGGCACGTATTGCACACGTTAACTACGTATTGTTTGATGAATCTATGTTGTTTGATGAATCTATTGTGAACTGATTATATGTATTTGAATAGATATTCAAAGATAATGAACACTGAGGATGTCTCATTACTATTGCAAAACAATGCATCAGATGATCTTATCATCATTCAAAAGTTTCGAAATATATTTTGGTCATGAATTGTGTTCCAAAACAAGCATAACATTCGCACTAAGAAGAGATTCATGATCCCACACAGAGGTCGATTTGAAGTACTGAAGCAATGTTTGTGTAGTGTTAGTGAAGTATCCGATGTCATCTAATTATGCATTTGCGTTATTTCAGAAATGGTAATTGACTACTTTTATTGTTGCCGGCGGAGTAGGGTCGGTGTCAGTTTCTTCCTCGGTCCCAGCGGGATAAAACAGAATTAAAGCGTGCTTATCATAGTTCATACCCGCGAGACACAGTGCTTTATATTCCCGAGCACAAAAATAGAAAAGGTTTTTAAAGACTCCCTCCTCCACAAAGGGCTGGATTTTTGAATAAACATAGTGGCGGGCTACGTAGTATAAAAGCCTAATGAACATGAACTCCCCAGGTTCTATCCAATTAGGATCATTGGGGTCAGTAGGGTCTATAGGCTGATGTGAATCTGGATCAAAAAACATTAACAGAGGAGAGAGGGAAGAAGACGTACCTAAGGGTATGGCTCTAAGGATCTCTTCCAAGTCTCGTGGCAGAAGAGTAAGATCCTTTGTAAAAAAATTTCGAAGTGTTAGAGAAGGGAAGAAGGGTTTTCTATGGAACCCCTAGTTTTTAAAGAGAAGGTCAATTAGTGGTGGATAAAGGCAGTTAGGGAAGATGAATTGACGTTGTTAAAAGCTAAGCACGTTCTACGAATGGGAGGCGGCCACGTTGGCCACGAATGACTTTTGTCAATCACATTTAATGCAGCACGAAACGCAAAAAAGAAGGGATAACCATCATAAATTTGATTCTAGTGTGTTTCCTCTTCTTTATCGAACCTCAAAAATAGGGGAGTAGCTGATAACGAAGAGCTGACCTCTAGAGGTCAGCCCGGGTTGTACCTAGCTCCCTAGGTTAGGTCGGCTAGTGCATGATAGGGTAGGCCACGCATCTTGGGCAGTTACTTGACCTGACTTGGAGGTCGGCCCAGTCGTAGGTCGTTTACGAATAACATCATCGGGCTTAGAGTGACCTCATGCAAGTCGGCACTTGTCATAAGAGCTTGGTCTTAGCGATCAGCTCGTCATACAGAGTCCTACGTGGATAGGGCTTTAAGGAGCCAGTTACAACAATAAGCCTTAGTCGGCCAGAACCTTATCTAGTTAGTCTTGAGATGTGATAAGGTCTAAACTCCTATCAAGATAAGAGACCTAGCACACTAAGGAACTGGAAAAGATAAGCACGGTTTGTTGGGAGCCAAAGATTCCAAGTCTTACAAGGACTCAATCACTCCTACGCCTATAAAGTCACCAACGCAATCCGAATGAAGGTAAGGGATTTCAACACCTAAATCTACAAGTTACAGTTAAATAAACTACACAATCCATGGACTGACGTAGGCATCGAAGGCAGGTTGGCTAACACCACATCGGTGTCCCTAGTCACTTACTATTTTGCAAGTCATTCATCGAGCTATGCCGGAAATTGCTTCATCAATAGCCAAATCAAAGAAGAATATATCCAACATAAAATGATTTGAAGGTCAAAGGTTAGAGAACCACATGCAAAATGTCGCACTATAAACGAAGCATTCTTGCAGAAATTAATCGAAACCAACCTAAGTGACTCAGGCTGAGATAGGTAAAGGGCTCGTGGTTATTGAAACTGAAATAGATAAGGGGTTGTACCCTATACTACTTACAAGGGCCGTTTTATTCTATAGTTTATTCACCTCCAACACCCTCCTCCAAACTGAACAGACATCACCATAGAGCCAAACCATTTTTCAAGAAGCCGTATCTTAGGGCAAAATGAAAGGGTTGAGAATTGGTTCTGATTGACCTTTATTAACACACCTCCAATTTGCTGATGACACATTGATTTTCTGTGAAGCTGATTTGGGTGAGGTCTCAATTGTGAAAAGTTTACTTACAGGTTTTGAGATCATGCCTGGTCTCAAAATCAATTACCGCCAGAGTGTGGTGTGTGGGGTTGGTTTGGATCACTCTTAACTTAGTGAATTTGTTGTCGCTTTTGGCTGTAAATTACAGTCTCTCCTAATCAAGTATTTGGGAATGCCACTTGGTGCTAGCCCTAGACTTAGATCTACATGGAAACCAATTGTTGATAAGATAAAATCAAGATTGTCAGCATGGTAAAGGAGGGTTATTTCTTTTGGAGGTAGGCTTACACTTATTAAATCAGTTCTCAATAGTCTTCCAATCTACTTCATGTCTTTATTCAAAATGCTTGTAAGTGTGGCTAAGGCAATTTAAGGCATCCAAGCTAGATTTCCTTGGGGCAGGCATGATCTAAAAAGAAAGATTCATATGGTTAGCTAGGAAAAAATCAAGCAAAGGAAAATGGGGACCTTGGAGTGAGAGGTTTTAGAGAAATGAATGAGGCACTACTTTTGAAGTGGTGGTGGAGATTTGCTACTGAAAAATAAGCACTGTGGAGAAAAATCATCGATTAGTCTCAAGGTTCATGCTCTCTGGATTATGCGATGTCTCATATGTTGCTGTTTTACTACTACCGTCTACAAATACAGCACTCTGTGATCTTTTCAAGAATCTACTACTATCATTGCTTCAATTATACAACTTTAGCTCTGTTTGATCTCTAGCTGATTCTGATACAAGTCTGGATTATTTCAACAAGATATGGATATTCAGTGGCATCAGACGCATTTTTGAAGCAACATTTTCTTATCTTCAAAATGATGCATCTCAAACTGCTATAAGGATTGTATCTCAGGCTATTTTGTATTCGATTGTTGATGGTTGGATGATCTCTTGTCATCCATCCATCCCAGGGTTTTTGTAGCAAATGAATGTCGTTGGTGTTGGGTGCCAACCTAGTTGGGATGCTTCACTTTTGTGGTGATGCCTTCAACCTTGTTTTTATGTACCTAAACATTTTAAATGATTAGTATAACTCTCTTTGCCATTCAAAAAAAAAAACCATAGAGCCAAACCACAAACAACTCTACAATCGCCAAGCAGTAACACAAGTATATCCTCTGGACAAATCCATACCAATGCCTAATGTTGAATCACCCACCATACGTTGATCCCCAACAAAACGAAAACAACCAAGCCCACGCCAATGCGGGCCGTCAGACGATTGCCCGCATTTTTTGTTGTGTTTGTGAAAAAGGGCGATCCGGAAAAAAGAAAAATTTAGAGTCGCCCCCCGGGGTTTAATTTTTGGAAAATGTTAGGTACCCGAGAAACCGTTCAGAAAAATAATGACTCTTGTGCCATTGAAAAAGGGTTTGATCTGCAAAAAATAGAGATTTGGGTTCGAGAGCCAGGTTGCCCACGGGGAAGGTTTTGTTTAAAAAAAAGCACCCCGAGTGCCCGAAATTTTTCGGTCTCTACTAAATCTTTGTGGGATTATTCGTTAAAAAGATTTTATGAAAAACTTTATTTCACATAAACAATATATCAGGTAATAACATGCTTAAAAGAAATAAATAACGATAACAAATCAAAAAACACACAATCAAGTATATAAACGCGAGAAAATCAACCAAGAGGGGATGTAAGTGCAAAAACATGAAGTAAAGGGGGTCATCTGTAATTTGAACCCACTGGTTTTCCCAAAAAACAGAGCGTCAGGTTTCAGAAAACAGAGCATGCAAAATGTTTTTCCTGTGATGCCGTACAGCGTATAAAATCACACCGCGCGATGCATCAAGGATGCCGTATGGTGCCTCTGTGCGTTGTAAATTCCAAAAATTCCCATTTTGTTCAGTTGAAACCAATCTTTGTTTTTGATGTAAAAACCACACTATTTATTGATCAAAACAGGTTTGGAAAATGATTTTGATGAATGGATGTACCTCGTTTTTAGGGATGGCATCCCCCGACAATAGGCAATGTCACGTGATACTTACACAAAAGGCTCAAGCCTTATTGAAATGTCTCTGTTTGGACTCAAGGAAGAGCTACGGAGCCCTCCTTGAGCTCGATGGAAACTCCCCTCAGAAGATTATTGCGATTTGAACACGAACTTTTATACCTTGAAGTAGAACTGGATAGGTTGGATTGAATTGATTGGTTACGGGAAGTGGATACTAGATTTTGGGGTTTTTGGTGAATAAGAGGCCTGAACTGTGGGTGAATATGAATATAGTAAAGGGATTTTTGAAAGAAGGATGGTTTTGCTGGGGAATTTTCAACTAGTTTGTACGAGGCGAATTCGGGTTTCTTTTTTGTACGATCCGTTCAAGCCTCTAAAACCGTTGGAGGGTGTTGGTTTATATAGGGGAGAGGTGAGTAAGATTCGTACGTAAAAAAGGCGGGCTCATGAGTAGTTTTGCCGTATCACGCAATCGAACTGAGCTGCTGGGCAACCTGGGAATCCCGTTGATGGGAAAAGGGTGTCGTACGATGTCAATGGTGTACCGTACGGTGCACATGTCAACACGGCGCGGTGCAAAAGAAATTTGAAGCCGTACGGTTTGGGTGATGTGGCCGTACGGTTCAGGTGGGTTGGGGGTTTTGGTTCTTTTGATCCATCTGACTCAAGTGACTGTTCCAAGGTATATTTTGTGCCTTTTCGTCATTAGGGATGCACAAGTCATCACAATTGGGGTGTCTACAGTTGCCCCTCTTCGACGCGACTTGGACACCATTGAGTTGGTGCAAGTCGTGTTGAAGATTCGGACATCCCAATTTGACAAAGAGAGAAAGAAAAAAAAAACCGAAAATTGGGAAAGGTGGGTTTTTGTGAAAGCATAAGAAGGTGAAAGGGAAAAAGTGTAATTTTTGCAATCAAAACAGTAAGGAAGCCTACAGTGCAGGAATGTATACCGCACGGTGCAAGTGGAATTTTTCATCGAGATTGATTTCCATAACCGCCAAAACCTTTCATTTTCGCGTATTGTGTTCAAAATACTCCGATCGGGAACTTCTTAGTGAGAGACAATTTGTCCAAGATCTTCTTCTTCCTCAAAAACTTTCGATCGAAAAACTTTGTGAATCGAACCCATGGTGAGTTCAAGTGATTGTGAAGACCGATTGTTGTCGTTCGGTGTTGGATCATTGTTGCCTGGTGAGGAGTACGTATTCATCGCCGATTCAAAGAGAGGAGAGTACGGCAACTCAATTGACCATGGGTGGCCCATCGTTGACTGAGATTGGCTCGACTATGCCGAGCTCCAGTGATATCGAGCACCACACGGTGTCGATTGGGGGTGAGGTACCCCGTACGATTGAAACCGAGGCACATACGGTAAAATCCAGCAGTGGAGAGCCACATGTGGTGGCGCTAGGTGGTGATGTGGCAGCGATGGGTGGAACCCATGGTCCGGCTGGGTGTGGTTCGAACACCATGGTTGCCGGTGAGTTGCTGGCGAGTGATAATGTCGACGATCGGCCTACAAGAGGCGACAATGCTGCTATGCAGGGTGGCGAGAGCAGTTCTGGGGCCATGGAGGTTGATGTGCAGGGCACGGGTGCACCAGTTTTGGAGGTGGAAATGGATATTGAGGGCGTGCACGTGATGGTTGAGTAGAGATCTGCCGGAGAGGGTGCAGATACTGGTTCCCCAGAGAGCTTGGTACCTAGTGACCTTTTGAGTGCTTCTTTGGTTTATTGAGGTGCCTGTAGGGGGAGAGCAGTCGTCGGTTGTTATCTCAGTGATTAGGAGGGATTTGAGGAAGGAGAAAGTGATAGTGGTGGAGGCTCGAGACTCTAGCAGTGAGGGTCAGGAGATGGAGGTTGGTGCTTCAGACCCGCCGGTTGTTCCTACTGTAGTTGGTTCTTCCCGGACTCCAGGTTTTAGTATGGCTGATACACTGGAGGGGGTGAGAGACGAGGACTTGGCGCAGACCCTTCAAGAGGATTCGACTTTTGTTGATGGTTTGGTTGAGAAGGGAGTGCCTGAGCACGTTCAAGATATACTCCTTGAGGAGAGACAGAGAGAGGCTGAGGCCGAGGCTACAGGAGAGGGAGCACCATTGTCCCTGGTGGCGGAGGTGGAGATGGCTGAGAGGACGAGGCACCCTTTTGATCCGGAGACTTATGTGCCACGGGTGCACTTTTTTATACCGTTGGGGTGTGATGTGTACTCTCCAGCACACCTGTTCTATGATGAGACCACCTTCCTGAGGGACCCGGAGACCCATATTTCGGCACGTCCACTAGTATGTACTTCAATTGTTGTACTTGCTTTGAATTCCTATATTTGCATGCCTTTCATTGTTTGACAAATTTGTTCTTGCTTTTCTAAAACAGCGGAACACCTCTTTGCCTGTGTATGGAGGTTCGTTAAACTCCCTGGAGCGATTCGGGGGTTTGCTGGGGGCAGTGAGAGAGGTTATTAAGGGTACTAGCTTCATGGGGTTTATTCGGCTTCAAGTGCCGACACGGGTGGACCACAGGTTGTTGAGGGCCCTGATTAAGCAATGGTGGGACACCACCAACACTTTCCACTTGAGGTTTGCTGAGATGACCGTGACGCCATTGGACTTCTCGACGATCAAGGGTCTGAGAGTAGGTGGCAAGCCGGTTTCGTTTGACTCGGGGCTATACAAAGATAGGGCAGCTATCAGGCACTTTCTAGGGAGAGAGATAGGTGATGGAGAGCCTATGGTGAGGTGTGACCATTTGCCGGCCTTGTGGGACCACGAGCCAGAGTCGCCAATAGAGGTAGCTCAGATGGCGAGAGCTTACTTGCTATACTTGTTTGGTCTGTCCCTGTTTCCGAACAGGTGGAGTGAGGTTCACCTGGGTTGGCTCCCGGCACTAGCAGACTTGAGCAAAGTGGCAAGCTTGGACTTTGGAGGCACTGCTCTCTGTAACCTTTACTGTTTCCTAGGTTCCATTAGCCGTGGCATTGGGACGAGCATCGGCGGCTTCTGGAGGGTGCTTGAGGTAAAACTTTACATGCCTGTTTCTTGCTTTCAAATCCTTGAGATGTTGCAATGTACATTGTGACTTTGGCTTGCTGATGATACCCTTTAACCATGCAGGTGTGGGCTTATGAGGTGTTGGGGATGTATCCACTGGCGAACAGTCATGAGAATGAGGAGGTGATCCCTCGAGCAGCAAAGTGGGATCGAGAGCACTGAGGAGGTAGTGTACATGCAGGGAGAGTGAATGACTTTTGTCGTTTCTTGGACCAGACTGATGGTAGCACGGTATGATTTTGAATTCTGTGTTGCTTTCAAATTTGAGCTTTCTGTTTTTCTTTCAACTTTTCCTAAAGAGGTTGAGTTTCCATACAGGTGAGACGGCATGCTTGGGATGTAGTGACAGACTAGTACTTGGAGCGGAGCAGGGAGTTGACACAGGGGCAGATTCTGTTGGAGTCCCCGTACGGTTGGCAGTGGTACCTGGGAGAGAGGGTACCTCGTTAGTCCGTCAGGTTGGCGCACTTCAAGATATTGGGGCAAATACCCCCTGGCGTATAGCGGACCAACGAGTACACGTGGGCTGAGGTAGAGAGATACACCATGCTGGACACTGTGCTTCCCTTCAACAATTCTCCAGACTACGAGGGCTTTCTAGCCAGCCACTTGGCTAGCTTCTTGGACATGGAGACTCGTATAGCAGCCATAGAGACAGCTTTGCCAGTGCTAAGGAGAGAGATAGAGGTGCAGATGGCTGGAGGGATGATGGGAGTGTTGGAGTTTCCTCGTGTCGCACCCCAGCTTGACCTTACCTCTGTTCAGGTAACCTGTAAAAGAAAGAAAACACATTTTCAGTTTGTGTTTCCTTGAGCATTATTGAAAATACCTGTGTAATATCTTTGTTGTTTTGCAGATTCCTGCCAATTGGGCGTCCGAGTCCTATAAGCTGGACTTAGACTTGGAGGCTTTAGTGCGCCGGCTGATGATAGGCGATGTTCCAGAGGTACGCCCCCTAGCTGAGCCGGGAGTGGTCTTCAGAGAGGGCGGTTCTGGCAGAGGTGGCCCTGGCCGTGGTAGAGGAGCTCGGGGAGCTGAAGGTGGAGCCCGTGGTGGTGGCAGTGCTGAGAGAGGCAGTCGTGCTAGAGGTGGTGATGGCGACAGAGACCAAGGTGCCCGAGCGGTTGACAGAGGTGGTGGAGCCAGAGCTGGTAGTGTAGGTGCAGGCAGGGCTGTGAGAAGTGCTATTGGAAGGGCTGGTAGACCTGGAGCTGGTAGTGCAGGTGCAGGCAGGGTTGCGAGAGGTGCTAGTAGAGGGGCTGGTGGACCTAGCAGAGGAGGAGAGCGTAGAGCTGGTCGTAGCCCTTCTCCTGGCAGAGGGAGTTCTCTTGCAATCTTCATGCTTTGTTATTTGAACTGTGTGCTTTTGGACTTGTATATCAACTTTGTATACTGATGGAATTTCTTTGCTTTGTGTAGAGTATGTCCCCACCTCCAAGGACTGAACGTAGGAGGCCATTGATGAAACAGGTTGGAAGGGGTCTTGCGATTCTTCCTTCTGACAGAGTACTTCGAGGCCACCAGCCCTCGATTGAGAGACCAGGAGGTAGTGCCCTAGGGAGTTTAGCTCCACCGTCATGGTGGTCTTTTAGGGAGGCAGAGAGCAGTGAGGAGGAGGACACGGGTCCCTCTGAGTTTGAGGAGCTTAGGCCATAGGCGCGGAAGAGGCCCCGCGCTTGAGTAGGTAGGACAGGCCTACGTGCCCGCTTTTTGATTTGGGCGCTTGTTTGCCCATTCTTTTCTTTTTTCATGGATATGGCTACCGTGGTAGTAGTTTTGATGATGTCAGGCCTGTTTTGCCCCTGGATAGATGTATTTTTTATTCATGACATGGATATCGATTTGGTTTTTATAAAAAACTCGCATTTTCGTTATGTAAAATGACTTACATTAACAAAGATTTGGATCTTAAAAACCAAGCCTTGCACTGAGAATGTGACACGAGAGACTGTGGGGACATGAATGTATATGAATTTGAAATTGGGAGAGACATATGGATTGACTCGATAAAATTGGACACTTTTGGCTTTTTGTGGGAAGAACTGGAAAAAATGATGAGAGAGGGGAATTTAGAGTGAAAACACCCCGTGGCTTGATGTCTTGACTTGATTGATCCAACAAATCCCAAATGTATGCAACAATGCTTGCAAAACCAAGTAAATCTCGAAAAACCATAATCCGGTGTGCCGGGACTTGATTTTTGGTAGTCCCGAGCCTTCCAAGTGAATGAAGATTTGACTAACCCATGAAACACACTTGATACACTCTTCTTGTGTTTGAAAATGCATGACACGCCCTTGCTTAAAGTGAATATCTTGAGAAGTTGTGGAAAAGTTACAAAATTTCACCCAAAGCTCTGTATCCGGGGTTTTTCGGCGTATCTGTCTATCGAGACATCTTTGAAAGTGCCAAATAATTCCTCTACTGAGCTTTTGATACTCATTTTAAGTTGTATGCACGAGGCAAGTGGCCAAAAGAAGCTTGGAATGGATCCGGAGGGCCAAAATTAGAATTTTGGCTGGAAAATTGCCAAGTGTGCCGTATGGTGCAGGCATTTGCACCGCACGGTGCTACTATGGTGCCGTACGGTGCCAACCTTTTGATGCCCCACTTCTGACACTGTTTTCTACAGTTCTGATTCCTTGTTTTGGCTTTCCAATGCATGTTTGTGCGTCCCATAACCTTGAAATGCTGAACCAAAGCCTGTCTTGGGAAAGTTTACAAACTTTTGTCTTATCCTCACGTTCTTTGATGTGGCACGCTTCCCAAGGCGGGTGTTTTTCAAGATTTTTGAACTTTTTCCCCTTCAATGCTTATAAATAGCATTGTTTCCACGGCACATTAATCCTGAAAATCATATTCTTCATCTCCCTCCATAGCCTCCAAATGGCCGTTAGTATCTCACTTTGGTTTGTCCCTGGCCTGACGAGCTCGATGGCCTGGGTTGGCTGAACTTCCGGGACTATAGGTTGGTGTCTATGTGTTACATTCGGGATGTAACCATACGTCCTGAGTTGCTACATGCTGTTGTCCACTTCTGGGATCTTGAAGTGCATGTGTTTCGCTTCGGCCTTCAAGAGTTGTGTCCCACGGTGGAAGAGTTCCACGCGTATCTCGGAGGTTTTGATCTGGAGACTCCCATTATTCCTCTTCAGGGAGTGAATTATGCTGATGTGCTATCCTCAAAGCTAGCTTTGAGTAAAAATGCGGCGAGGTCCATGATCCAGGGAGGCGTGCTCAACATTCCGTGCTTGATCAACCAGTTTCGACCTGAAGGTTTTGCATTGTGTCTCGTCATCCTTGCAGCGTTTCTAATTGTTTGCTCGGACAATCAGGCAAGTGCGGCACCAGTAGGAGTGGCTAAGCAGATTGAGGAGTGCAAAGATGTAGCACTCGTGGTTTTGGCTGAAACTTTGATAGGTTTGGATGGAGTCCATGCTGGGCGGACCAATGTTTTTGAAGGCATTGCTTTGCTCCTACATGTAGGTTTCTCACTCAGCTCTCCTTTTTCTGGTTGATCTCTCATTCTGTTTTTACCTCAACGCTCGAGTTTAGGCTTTCTATGGCTCCTTACTTGTTTTTTTTTCTCTCATGCATACTTGGCTTTGTGATAAGGCTACTCTTCTGGAGGCAATGCCGTGGAATGGGATCCATGAGACACAAGGCTTTGTTCAGAGGGAGTACAGGAGTTTCACAGGAGTGTTCCCGGTTGGGTTCAGGTGCTTTCCCAGCTTAAAGAGGACACAATTTCTTGGTGTTTGAACTGGATGGATCGTTCGACCAAGACGGTGAGCAACATGGGACGTCATAGGATTGTTCTAGCGGGTCTGACTTGCTGGACCTTTTACAGTCCTTATCGGATCCTCAGTCAACTTGGTGTTGGTTAAACAATAACACTTGTGAATCCTGAAAATTTCGTCATGCAAGTTTCAACCATGCAACTATCCAGGCTTATCAGCGTACTTGGAGGGAGCGTGCGACTGTTCCCAGAGATCAGTATCCCAGCATTGTGCTTTCGGGGCATTACAAGAAATGGTTGGTACAAGAAATTGAAGCAAGAGAAAATGGAAATCCAAATTGACATATGCTTTAGTCTTAATGTACCTGAAATAAATTGCTGACCCATGACATGTTTCATGTGGGCCGATGTTTTGGTTTTGTTGTGTTGTTGTGAAAGATTCATGCTCAGCTATGTAATCGAAGAAATCAGTTTGAATAAAAGTGAATTGTGAAAGTTTTCCGCTATGATTCTCATTGATTGTGCGAACGACGACTCTGGATCAACTCAAGAGAGGTTACAAAAGATTGTGACTGGTTCTCAACGTGAGGATGCCTACGTATCCTTAAAAAGAAATTAGGTCATGACGTAGTTCATGCATACAATTTTGGCTAGGGTTCACTCGAATATTTTCTCTCTCCTTTTGTGCTCTAATTTTTCGGTCTAGCGAGCTCTTTCGATTGATTTTTCTTGAATTTTGCCTAAGCCGCCCGATGTGGGTTTCCGACTTAGCAGAATTGCTGTAATTTTTGCCTAGCACCGCCAACCCTTGTGGTTTTCAGTCCAGCGAGCTTCTCTCAATGTAGACCAATGTAGAGAATTCGTTGCCGTCGAGATTGATGAGCTGAGTTGCACTTCCAGAGAAGATTTTCTTGATGATGTATGGCCCTGCCCACTTTGGTTGAAATTTCTCTCGTGGATCAAAAACTGGAACCCGGATCTCCTTTAGAACCATATCTCCTTCTTGCAGATTCCTGGATTGGACTTTCTTGTTAAAAGCGCGTGTGATTCGTCGTTGATACCCTTGAACATGATACAAGGCTTTGAACCTCCTTTCGTTGAACAACATAAGTTCTTCGAATCTTGCGCTTTGCCATTTAGCTTCCTCGATGTCAGCTTCTATCAAGATCCTCAGTGATGGTACCTCGATTTCAATGCAGAGAACGACTTCCATACCGTAAACCAAAGAATAGGGTGTTGCCCCCGTCGGAGTACGGATAGATGTCTGGTATCTCCAAAGTGCTAATGGCAGCTGTTCATGCCAATATCTTGTAGACTAAATGGTTCTTTCTAGTATCGACTTGATGGTTTTGTTGGCAGCTTCTACGGCTCCATTGGTTTGTGGCCTGTAGACGGTTGACTTGTGGACCTGAATCCTAAAATCTTCGAGAACTTCTACGGTTCTACCCTTGAAGTAAACACCATTGTCAGACACGAATGCGTGAGGTACGCCATATCGGTAGATGATGTTCTGCTTGATGAAATGAGTGACCTGAACTGCTGTAAGAGTGGTGTATGAGGCAGCCTCAATCCACTTGGTGAAATAATCTATAGCAACTAGGATGAACTTGTTCCCATTTGAAGCAGCAGGAGTGATTTTGCCGATGACGTCGATGCCCTAGGTAGAGAAAGGCCAGGGTGAAGTCATAGAATGCAGCTCTGATGGTGGTATGTGCATGGGATTGGCATGAATTTGACATTTGTGACATCGTCTTGCATACTCAATGCACTCGATTTCCATGGTAGACCAATAATACCCTTGTCTTAAGATTTTCTTGGCGAGTATATTATTGTTCATGTGAGGGCCACAGACTCTGTCGTATACTTCTTCCATTATACTGGTTGCTTCTTCACCGTTTACACAGTACTTGTGCATTCTGCAGTGGGATCTTCGGTACAGCCTGCCCCCGCAGATAATGCAGTGAGAAGCTAGTTTCCGCAGAGCAATCCGGTCCTTCTTGTCAGTTCCGGTCGGATATTCGCCTTTCGTAATGAAGTTCCAGATGTCGTGGTAGCAAGGAAGACCATCGTCAGGCTCATCAATAGCCATGACATACTCATAAACGGGCTTGTCCCTTTGTTAAATCATAATTGGTCGAAGCTTGACTCCATTAGGTATCTCCACCATTGAAGCTAATGTTGCCAAGGCATCAGCAAATCGGTTGTTTAATCTTGGCACATGAGTGAAAGTGACGACTTGGAATCGATGAATCAGATCGTCAAGGTCCTTATGGTAAGGCTTCAACTTGTCTTCCTTGACCTTCCAGACACCATTTGCTTGTGAAACAACCAAGTTGGAATCTCCGATCACTTCCAATCTTTTGACACCGATTTTGAGGGCAACTTCCATTCCAACGATACATGCTTTGTATTCAGACTGATTGTTGGTGACCTCAAAGTTTAGCTTGAAAGCAAGAGGGATGTGTGACCCTTCTGGTGAGATAAGCAGAACTCCAATCCCGAATCCTTTTTGGTTAGTAGCCCCATCAAAATATAACAACCATACATCATTGGTCGTGGTCATGACATTTTCATCAGGAAATTCAAACTCCACATCTTCTAGACCTTCTACCGGATGATCGGCTAGAAATTCAGTGATAGCCCTTCCTTTCACAAACTTCCGAGTTATGTACTTGACATCAAATTCAGCTAACAGAAGCAACCAGCGTGCCAGCTTACCAGTGAGTGCCGGTCTCACAAATAGGTATTTGAGAGGGTCCATCCGAGAGATCAGCCTTACCAAGTAGGCTAACATGTAGTGTCTCAGCTTCTTGGAAGCCCAAACCAAAGCCCAGCAAACCTTTTCCAGGGAGGTGTACCGTTCTTCGCATCCCGCCATCTTTTTGCTAATGTAGTAAACTACTTTCTCACTCCCACATTTGCCTTCTTGCCCGAGCATGCATCCCATTGCTGATGGGGTAACATATAAGTACATAATGAGGGGTTGCCTCGGTATTGGTGGCATCAGCACTGGAGGATTCTAAAGATAATTCTTGATGGCTTTAAAAGCTTTGTGGCATTTGTCGTCCCATTTTAATGACATGCCCTTCTTGAGTAATTGAAACATCGGCTCGCAAGTTGAGGTTAACTTAGTGATGAATCTACTGATGAACTGAATTTTTTCGAGAAAGCTTCGTACTTTCTTTTCTGTCCGAGGTGGCTTCATTTCAAGAATAGCCTTGATTTTAGAAGGATCTATCTTGATTCCTCGTGTAGTGATCATGAATCCCAACATCTTTCCAGCTATGACTCCAAACGTACATTTCTTAGGATTGAGATGCAACCGGTACTTGCGAATCCATTCGAAGAATTTTCCGAGGGCGGGTAAATGCCGTTCCCTTTCCTTGGCTTTGACGATCATGTCATCCACGTAAACTTCGACTTCTTTGTGAATCATGTCATGTAGTAATGTTGTGGTCGCCCTCTGATAGGTTGACCGGGAGTTTTTCAATCCAAAGGGCATGACCCTGTAACAGTAAGTGCCCCACTCTGTGGTGAAAATAGTTTTCTCATGGTCTTCTGGAGCCATGAGAATTTGGTTGTATCCTGAGAAACCATCCATGAAAGAAAGAATCGCATGCCCTGCAGTATTGTCCACGAGTACATCTATGTGCGGTAATGGGAAATCATCTTTATTCTTGGGGACAGGAACGATGTTTGCAACCCATTGAGGGTATTCTGTTACAATCAGGAACCCGGCGTCTATCTGCCTCTGAATTTCCTTCTTGATTTCCAACACCCAGTTTGGCCTCATTTTCCTCAATTTCTGCTTGACGAGCTTTGCATCCGGATAAGGCGGGATTTGATGCTCCACAATCTCGGGGTCGATACCAGGCATATCTGCGCGTGACTATGCAAAAACATGCTCGAATTCTTTCAGGAGATTCGAATGGGCTTTGAACTCTTTGGGAGATAGTCCGGAACCAATTTGAACCATGCGCGGATTGCTTTCATCTTTCAAATTTATAGAAATAATTTCTTCTTTTATAGGCTGAGCATGCCTTTGGTCTTCCCTTCTGATTAGAGATCAAAGTTCTTCTAGAATTTCTTCCTCGAACTCAATCCCTTTATCGTCGGGGTCAACACTATTTATTTCGGATACAGCAAGATAAGCAAAGTCTACTTCATTGATAGCAAATGCGGGGGCCCCAGGGGCGTGATACATGAAGGTGGACTCGAATTCAAAAGAAAAGTGATGACGTGGGGGATGACAGATACATTTTCCGAGTCAGACTCAGACTTAGTGCTAGACTCAGATTTTGACTCAAATTCAGTGCTAATGTAAGTGATCCTAGGTACAAAAGTGCAATTTTTATAAATTTCATTGGCATCCACAATGAGTGTGGTGACATCTCCAAGGGCATCCTAGCTCAGCATCATCAATTCAACCTCATCGGCAAGCTCCAAATCAGGGTTCAAATCAAACAGCATCGCAGCAAGCTAGTCCTCTCTCACACCCATCCGGCTTTCTTCCCTAAACAGTGATTGGAGATTCCCTGAGTCAAAAGTTTCGATCTAGTCAACTTGGAGTGCCTTGACCAGCTCTTCCCTCTTCTTGTCTTCATCGTCACTGTCCCAAGTATCGTTTGCAAAGATTTTGAAGCCTGGCAACTTAGTCTTCGTTTTCATATCCCAGAATGGTTCCGGTTCCCTTTGATAGATAGCTTCTGGAGCCTTCACAAACTGAACAGGCTTCTTCTTGGCACCAACTTGCATCCTCTTTCCTTTTCTTGGTTCGCCATTAGTTGACTCATAACCGAGACAGAAGCGGTGGTTATTTGTCAAAAACTTGGGGAATTCAGCCATCCCCTAATTGTTCAAACCTAACCCCAAGCCGGGAAGGTATTCCATCTTTCTCATCATTTCTAAAGCAGTTGAGCTGACTGGGAAGTCCTCATCCATTTGACGTAAGGGCTAATCCTAAAGCGTCAAAAGAGAAGCCACCAAGAGTGACATCCTCTTCTCCATGACCAATCTCAAGTAATGGTGCATTGTCAGGGACATTGGGACGGATTCCTGAATCTCCATGAATGGTTAGAGTTCTTTTAGCCAGACCGAGTTGGACTTTCCAGTGTAGAGAAGAGGGGACTGCCATGATATCTGATCAATGGAGTCAAGGTCTGCCCAGCAGTAGGTTAAAAGATGACCGAATGTCGAGCACGTGGAACTCGATATTTGTTTTGAAGTCATCAATCACCACTTCCATTTGGATTATCCCTACTACATCCCTGTGCGTGTTGTCATATGCGCACACTCCAAGGTTAGAAGGCTAGAAGTCTTTGTTCTTGAAACCCAAGCAATAGGCTGTCATTTAGAGTGGATCCGTTGTCAAGTAGAACGACTGACACCCATTTTCCCATGCACTTGAGAGTGATGTGCAAAGGTTTGTTGTGACCGGCTCCTTCTGGGGGTAAATCCTTTTCAGTAAAGACAACAATGTGCTTTGCACGAGCTGGAGTGAACAGTGCTACCATGGTTTCCGGGGGAGTATCAAGTGGCACTTCCATGTTGGATAGAGTTTTGATCAGCTTTTGACGATGTTCTCGAGAGGAAGAGAACAAGCCCCAGATTGAGACTGATGCTGGAGTTCTTTCAAGCTGCTTCTAAACCAAGTCTTCCGCTATTGCTCGGTTCCTTTGAGGTGGCTGAGTAGTACTTTCTGGTTCAACCAAAGTTGAATTTTCTTGAACGGGATCGTCACTAATGAATTCTTTGGGCTGAGTTCGGTGTGAGATGTTCCTTTGAAGATTGGCCGGTTGATAAATTCGGCCACTTCTCGTCACCTTATTGACTGTATTCTCCTAGAGTTGCTGGTTTTCACCCCAGAAGTCTGCAAATCTTTCACCGACTTTGCGCTTGCCAGCTTTGAAGGCTTCCCTCTTCTGTTTTTCTTCAAGCGATAAGTCTATCAAACTGTCTGGAGTTTCTTAACTGTTGATATTGACTTCTTCCAATTTTTCTTTCAGCTTTGTTACCTCTGAATCTTGCCAGAAAGACTGGTCTAGCATGGATTTATTGACTGTCCTTACTTCATCACCGCCTACTCAGATGTCGATAACCACATCTTCATTCCATGTGGTTGCCTGGGAATCTGTGACCAAAACCGATATGTTGGAAGCATGCGGGAATGGCGCGGATGGTCGTAGTAGAGATTCTCCAATAATGTATGTCTGAGGGAACCAATCGTGATCACTGAAGACAGTTTCGATGGCCTGACAGTTTCCTTCTTCGGGAAGTTGAGATAGTGAGTAGCTACCTAAAAAGTTGTGCTGAAGTTCTCCATGACTTTCAGATTCCCCAAACAAGGCTAGGAGTGAAACCGCGTCCAGTGGGTCAGCACAGATTGCCATCTCTTCAACTTGGCTGATGTTGATACCTTCCGGTATGCAAATAACTAGCTTGCCATGATATTCTGGGATGATGTACTGGCTCGGGTCCCAAGAGATTAGAAAATAACCGAACAATGTATGTTGGGAATCCTCCCATTCCTGATTGTTCATGGCCAATTTTCCTCCTTTAGCGAGGTCACCCCATTTGAGTTTGGGCTTTCGTTCAAAAGTTCTAATGGCATAGATTTTCAGGTCCACTGGCATTGGGACAAAGGGTTTAGGTTCAGTGATTGGCACGATGTACAGGCTTGGATTGAACTAAGTAGGGTCTTGGCCTTTTAAAGTGGAGCTGAAGGATATTTGGTTGATCTGGATATTTTGGTTGTGGTCAGGCAAGGGATTGGAAATGGTATTGGGCTTTTGCTTGGAAATTGGGATGGGTCCGTCATCAACAAAGTCTTTGGACTATGTGTTTGAGGTGGATACAATTGTTGGTATGATGGCCGGGCATTTTGTGGTAGGCACAGTAGACATTTGGGTTGTGGTTTGCAGGAAGTTCTTTAGGTGGATCAAAAGGCTTGATGGCGTTTTTCTCGAGAAGCTTTTTGTAAACAGTGGTAAGAGGGAAAGGGAATTGGTAAAATTCTCTTCCTAGCCGGGATGTATTTTGGAGAGGTTGTGACTGGGTGGCTATCTGGTTAACTGGTTCGGTTTTGACTAGCTTGGGATTGGCAGAACTGGCTTGAGTTAGATTGTAGGTGTTTGGTCCGAAAAGGGTATTGTTGTTACCGGAGTAGACTTGCTTAGGCCAAGAAACAGATTCTCCTTTGTCAAATATGCCAGTACAGATTGCTTCTTCAACATCAAGGCTGGCTTCATAAAAGGTTTTGAAGTTGGTGGAGGTCTGGAAGACCACCAGGTGTTTAGCAAAGTCTGGTTCCAAGTTCCGAGTAATAATTCTCATCTATTCTTTTTCCGAGGGCCTATCCATCATCTGTGAAGCCTTTCCTCTCCAGCATTTGACAAAGTCGGCGAAAGATTCGTTCTTTCCCATCTTTGTAGATTCTAACTCCCGAATGGTCATTTCCAACTAGATGTTGTAGTTATATTGAGCTATGAATGCTGCTCCAATGTCCTCCCAGGTCATTTTCTTTGAATTGTCTAACTTCAGAAACCAACGGAGTGCAGATCCTGTCAGGGTTTGCTGGAACATTTGAGCCATGGCGTTCTTCTCCACATCATACATGGATAAGGTACCCACGTATGTTTGCAAGTGTGCTTTCGGATCACCGCTTCCATCAAACTTATCCCAGTCAATTTGGCTTGAACTTGTCAGGTAGCTGGGCATCAGGGAACAGGCACAGTTTTTCCATAGCAATGCCTATAGCAGTGATCTTTCCTTGCTTCTGAACTAATTCCTCAAGCTTGGCTACCTTGGCCATCATGGTTTCCATTTCCGGGTGATTATTTATTGATTCCCCAGTTAGTGAAGGCAACCGGGAAGTAATATCCTGAATTAAGATCATCATCTGGGCCATTTGCTTGCTATTGGTGGCTCGTTGATCTTCCAAAGCTTCTTTGAGAATCTGGACCTCGGTCTTCTCTATCTGTTCTGTGGTCTTGGTCATAACTGGAAGGCTAGCTGACTGTTCTGCTCTTGACTCAGTTCGAATCAATCGTTGTTAGGGAGTTCGAGCCCAACCAGGTGCAATAGTGCTCTTGTTTTTGCCAATGCTTATGTACTGATGGTATGAACAAATTAAATCATACTGTACATGCAATCTATGGACCGAGGTTGCCTACGTATCCCCGTAGAGAAGAATCATGCCTTAACGTAGTTCGGGACTACAAATTGGCTCCCAAATTTTTATGAAAAAATGTCTTTTTTCATTGATCACCCAAGCATGGAGTGATACAAAAGGGGTGCCGACAAACGAAAAACAGACTTGATAAGCAAAGTACAGGCTATTACAGACTCGGTAAATAACCAGTACATAAAGCAACAACAGACTCGATAAGCAACTGCAACAGACTCGGCATTTAGACTAGGCAACTGATGATGACTTTTATTCCAAAAGGGCCCTTTGACGGCTTGGTTAGATCTAGTTGTCCTGCACACTTCAACTTGTTCAGGTTGTGGCTTCATAGGATAGGATGAGTTGGGATCACCAGGTTGGATGGTGAACTAGTTTCACCAACCTTCTACTTTCCTTTGCGGGCCTTGGCCTCTTCTTCCTGCTGTTTCTCCCCAACATGCTATTCCTGGAGTTGGTGGGGGGACATGCCCTCATTGTCGAGAAGGTAATCCTCGTAGCAGCCATCGCAGTTGCATTCGTCCCAGTATTTGTGGCCAATGACTGGGTCAGCAAAATAGTACACCGGGTTACTTTCTTCGTCAATGTACTTGATCGGTGGCATGGTGCAAAAGTCTTTATCATCTTCTTCGTACATGACAGTAATTTTGTCTGGGAGCATATTCGGGCTGTTGTCTGGCGTGATGTGGAACTTCCAGCCTGGACGACTTTCAGTGTTGTTCCACTGATTCAGTGTGTCTGACTAGTCAAGTTTGATGATCTGGTCAACCCATTTCTAGAGCTTTTCACCTTCAGGGGTATTCTCCTCAGACTTGGGGGAGTCGCACTCTTCAATGATCTAGACAGGGGCGTTGTGGTGAGTGGAGAAGGTAGACTTGAGTCTTTTGTTACTTGGTTGGTCAACCATTGTTTTCTGACAAGAGGAGTACCGGTTTTATTTGGAGAAAAGCGGAGCCTATTTGCAATGATTTTTTTTTTTTTTGGGTATTCAGCCTAACCAGAGATTATTGGGGCAATCCTCAGGTGATTGAAGTGATAACCTAGGGTCAATCTACTTTGTGTATGCATGCAAAATGAGAGCAGTATGTGCAAAAGCAGTAGACCGGCAGCATGGTATGTGGGAAAAGCGATAAACAGACAGCATGCTGACAGGGTGTAAGAAAATAGTAAACACATAACAGGATATGCTACGTAATCCTACCCTGTGGGTCCTATCTTAGGTTGGAAGGTTCTACGGTTATCTATATGCAAAGGCTGGTTTTGGTTAAAGGGGGTTCCCCAAACTAGAGCCAATATTTGCCTCCCCTGAGCCAAGAGTACTGACTTGGCAAGGGTAGAAACGGTAGGCTAACTCTCATCATCGTCCTAGGTTGCCGAGAATCCTGGGATGTCCTAACACCAGCAAGCTAGGTAGGGTAACCAAGACGCAATGGCGGGGCTAGTAACCATGTACGTGCAATGCAAAAGTTAACAGGAAAATCTTTTCAAAAATCCCACAAACATTTTTCAAGTTTGGCTCACTTTTTTTTAAATTAATCAAAACCTTGAAATTTTACTCAGGCAAACAACCGGGAAAGCTCCAGTCCAGATTGATTGGGCTCTCATCCTGACGTCATTCCTTTCTAGTACAGTGTGAAGCACGTACTTTGTATCAAGCTTTCAAAAGGTCGTTTTACAAATGTAAAATGTCAAAATAAATATTAATTTAAAAAATATCGATCCCCAGCGGAGTTGCTAATTTGTGGGTTGTCAGACGATTGCTCGCATTTTTGGTTGTGTTTGTGAAAAAGGGCGATCCGAGAAAAAGAAAAATTTAGAGTCGCCACCCGGAGTTTAATTTTTGGAAAATGTTAGGTACTCGAGAAACTGTTCAGAAAAATAATGACTCTTGTGAACAGAAAAAGGGTTTGATCTGCGAAAAATAGAGATTTGGGTTCGGGAGCCACGTTATCCACGGAGAAGGTTTTGTTCAAAAAAATGCACCCCACGTGCCTGGACTTTTCCAGTCTCTATTAAATCTTTGTGGGATTATTCTTTAAAAAGATTTTATGAAAAACTTTATTTCACATAAACAATATATCAGGTAATAACATGCTTAAAAGAAATAAATAACGATAATAAATCAAACAACACACAATCAAGTATATAAACGCGAGAAAATCAACCAAGAGGGGATGTAAGTGCAAAACATGAAGTAAAGGGGGTCATCTGTAATTTGACCCCACTGGTTTTCCCAAAAAACAGAGCGTCGGGTTTCAGAAAACAAAGCATGCAAAATGTTTTTCCTGTGATGCCGTTTGGCGTATAAAATCACACCGCGCGGTGCATCAAGGATGCCGTACGGTGCATCTGTGCGTTGCAAATTCCAAAAATTCTCGTTTTGTTCGGTTGAAACCAATCTCCGTTTTTTATGTAAAAACCACACTATTTATTGATCAAAACAGGTTTGGAAAATGATTTTGATGAATGGATGTACCTCGTTTTTAGGGATGGCATCCCGTGACAATAGGCAATGTGAAGTGATACTTACCTGAGAGGCTCAAGCCTTATTGAAATGTCTCCGTTTGGACTCAAGGAAGAGCTATGGAGCCCTCCTTGAGCCCGATGGAAACTCCCCTCAGAAGATTGTTGCGATTTGAACCCGAACTTTTATACCTTGAAGCGGAACTGGACGGGTTGGATTGGATTGATTGGTTACGGGAAATAGATATTGGATTTTTGGGTTTTTGGTGAATAAGAGGCCTGAACTGTGGGTGAATATGAATATAGTAACGGGATTTTTGAAAGAAGGATGGTTTTGCTGGGGAATTTTCAACTGGTTTGTACGAGGCGAATTCGGGTTTCTTTCTTGTACAATCCGTTCAAGCCTTTGAAACCGTTGGAGGGTGTTGGTTTATATAGGGGAGAGGTGAGTAAGATTCGTACGTAAAAAAGGCGGGGTCATGAGTAGTTTTGCCGTATCACGCAATCGAACTGAGCTGCTGGGCAACCCGGGAATCCCGTTGATGGGACAAGGGTGTTGTACGGTGTCAATGGTGTACTGTACGATGCACATGTCAACACCGCGCGGTGCAAAAGAAATTTCAAGCCATACGGTTCAGGTGATGTGGCCATACGGTTCAGGTGGGTTTGTGTTTTTGGTTCTTTTGATCCATCCGACTCAAGTGACTGTTCCAAGGTATATTTTGCCCGTTCTTTTCATCATTGGGGATGCACAAGTCATCACAATTGGGGTGTCTACACCAATCAATCCAAAAAAAAAAAAAAACACAACTAATTAAAAGAAACATAGCTAAAAATAATAAACAAGACTACATGCTTCAAAAAAGGAAACGCGGCCAACAGCACAACACCAACGATGATCAGGACGCAAGCAAAACCCATAGCAAAGAGAGAGGGGAAAAAAGCAACTAACCCGAGACATCCCATGCATAACAACCAACCCAAACAAGGGGAGGACGGGAGTGGGAATATCGGATAGGGGGAAAAGCGAAGGGGAGGACGGGATCAGATAGCTAGGACGGGGAGTGGAATATTGAAGAGGGGGAGCCAATCTGACTAGGGAGGGGGCCAAAAAAGAAAGGGGAAAAACCTGATCAGATTGGACAGGAGGGAAAAACAAAAAAGGGGAGGACAATCTAACCAAGAAAATTGCAGAAGGGGAACCCGATCGGATGGGGACGGGAAGGCCAGAAAAAGTGGGGCCAATTGGATTCAAACGAGAAAGAGGTTAAAAAAAAACCTAGAAGAATACAAAGATCAAATAAGGCCACAGTAAGCGACTGAAAGCCTAGAGCGGCTTAGATCATGAATGCAAGGCTCTTGCAAGATCATCACCGCAACCTAAGTTCCCACCCTAGACCACAATGGCTAGGGATGACAATTTCCTCCAATCTCGATGGATACCCGCCCCGCTCTGCTTATTTGGAGGCGGATATTACTCGATTTTTTGTACAATAGGAGCGGATATGGTAGATCTTAAAGAATCCCTAGTTGAACACGGGGCGGGGTATAATTATGTGATACCCACCCCTGAATACCCATACCCACCCCATTTCAATTTGTATATATTTTTTTTATGAATGTATGTATATATGTAAGCATATAGTACATAAATGTATATGTATGTGTGTATAAGTATGCATATATGTATAAGTTGTGTATATTGTTCGGGATTAAAATTATGTATGCTTAAGTGTTAAAAAAAGTTTAATGATGGTTGTTGTTAAGATTTTCTAGTCGTGGTAGACTATATTTCTTTGTAATATTGTATTTTATCTTAGATGGTTATTTTTGTTACTGTAGGACACATAAATTAGATCTTATCGGGGTTTTTTTTTCAATTAATTTGGATATAGATTTACCCGAATAGACTCGACCTCTAATAGGAGGCGGGTATGATGGATTATCCACTGTCCCTTACGGATATGGAGGAGGGGATGCATGGGGAAAAAAATTCCCGATTGGGGATGGGGGTAGAATAGGGTCTCCCAATCCATATCCTACTCGTTGCTATCCCTAACAATGGCCGGCATAGAATGATCAACAAGAGACAGACAGCCACCTTGCAAAGGGGTCAAGAAAACACAAGCAACTGTGAGTGTGTGAGACTAAGGGTGTGTACAAACACTGATCAAATGGCAAAAATGCAAAAATATGTCTTGACCGACAACATCAAAAGAAAACGGCAAGAGACGGTGTAATAACCCGAAATTTTGTAAATAAAAAATTTCGATGTATTAATGCGGTTTTATTTTTAAATAATTATAGCTTATAATTTAGTTTGGTTAGATTAAACGAATTAGATTTAACCTGTTTAATTATACTTTTCGCGCCGTAAATAAACGCGTACACACCGGGTGTTTCACCACACTGCGTCCGGAAGCCTTACTAAATCCCCAACTCTTATTTTATTTTATTAAAGCTAACCTTGATTAGGTGGGAGATTACTTATAACCTAAAACTAATCTTTAAGTTGGTGGGAAATTTGGTGGGGAATTTCTTATAACCTAAAACTAGTCTTTAAAACCTAATTTTTGCTTTTGCAAAAGGTTGTTTGGACACTTATGGGGAGGGTTTTTGGCTGGTGATTATTTTTGGGGGAGGTGAACCTCATTGCTTCACTATAAATAGCTCACTCTCCTTGCTTCATTTCACACCAAAACCTCCCAACTTCTCCACTTTGTGCTTTCTAGTGTTCTTGAGTGAGTTCTTGAGTGTTCTTCTTGAAACTCATCCTAAACCACCACACACCACCACCCTCGACCACCCCTAGATCTTAGAAAGGTAGAATAAGTTAGCAAGAAAGCGTTCGAGCAAAGGTCGACTAGTCGTTACGCCGCCGGAATTCAACTAGCTTATCGGCTTCCGACTAATCATCGGAATTAAGGTAGATACTTTATCTTAACTTTAGATTAGTATTTTCTAGTTCATATTAATGATGTTATTATTTTGCTTAAACATGCCTAAATATGATTAAACGTGATTATGTTGGTGATTAGTGATTTTATGAACAATTAGACTTTGAAAATCATACTTAGTCGTTACTATGCACGATTTAAAATTGACTATCAAAATGCACCGTTATAATGTTTGATGGACTTTTAGAAAACTAAATTACCCAGTTATAATGCCCGAATAAAAATCGACTTTTCAAATTTACGCAGTTATAATGCCCGACCGATTTTCTGAAGAAAAGAGTTTTTTTTAAATGAAATGAGCTTTTTCCGGGATTATTGAATAAATATTCTTAATCTATTCAGACTAACAAATAGAATATATGACTAGCATGTCTAGTCAGGCTTTTTCTTGGTTTAGCCCAAACCAAGTGGCGATTCGACGAACGAATCTTAAAACACGCCAAACGGATTCAACTACTACAGTTTTCTAGTAGGGTACTTTCTTGGTTTAGCCAAACCAAGTGGCGATTCGACGTACGAATCTTAAAACACGCCAACAAATCCAAGAACGAGAATGAATCCTTATGTTTTGATTTAAATCCCCGGAAGAAAGAACTTTTGTCGTTAAGTAACATGTTTTCGTAAGATGGGTTACGAGCGGAAGGTTTATCATGAACGATTCTAAACGGAGGATTTTGTTTTATGAAATTAATGCATGTGCACGTTCTTTTTCAAAGACGATACGACCCGACACATTTTTCGAGAAAGTGATCGAATGTTTTTAAATGGAAGAGATAGAAATGAGAATGAAAATGTTGATGTGATGGAAGTAGAGATGTTGATGCTGTTGGAGTCCCGCCTCAGTTCCCCGGGGTGAACTGGTGGTCAAAGCCCAACGGAACTATACGGTAGTGCTGTTTGAAGTTTCTCCTCAAATTCCGCGGGTGAATTTGACGGTTAGAACTTACTCAGTACAACACATAGCAAGCGGACCTCATAAACAAACTGGTGGGGATTCAGTGATATGGGTAGCCGGGACTATGTCGTGTGTGACGCGGAGTTAGCGGACCTCATACTGCAGGAGTCAGTTTATGGGTGGCCGACCCTTCGAACGGAAAGGTTGGTGACCGTTAGAACGGGGTTGTAGAACGGGCCAATAACTTTCGAGAGATGTGAGATGTTGACATGGTTGAAATTTGAAGAAGAATGCTGTTATGAGAAAATGATACGAGATACTGACACTATACTCTGGATTCTGAAATAATACGAGATACTGATTTTATTTAAGCTGCACTCTGATTTGATGTGATACTGATGCATTGACACGCATGAACTTACCGTTTTGATAAATGATTTTCAACTATTTACCTGCCAACAATATTGTTCTAGAATTGCTAGTTTAATGTTGGGGTACGGTATCTATTGAGCGTCCTCGCTCACGGTTTCGCCCTGGCATAATACCACGATGTTGCTTCGCGACTCTGACGTATTATGCTAGATTATCACGTTGGACAGGAATACCTTTACGGAGAACACGGAGCCGGAGGAGCTGCCGGAATAGAGATCCACCAGGTGGAGGAATTTGCGGAGCCGTAGAACCCACCCAGTCTACCTTTTTGTAATCTGTGAAGGATAGACCATCTATATGTATTTTGGTTATTATTATTACTGTTTAGACCGACTTTAAATTGTAATAATAATCCATAACGCTTTTCGCAAAAATGCGGGCCGTTACAAGTGGTATCAGAGCCCTAGGTTCCAACACTCGGCTTTGGGTAATTGGTTAGACACTAAGCTAGAATAATAATTGTATGTCCTTGATACCCTAAGTAATATTGGAATTATCTGAATAGTAGATGCCCCTAATCATGCTAGACTACTTGAGGAGATCCGCAGGTTTAAGAAACGGTACCCAGAACCTCTACCAGACAATGATCCTAACTATAGATACCTCGAGAATTTTACACTAATGACCAACTATCTCCACCAACATGGCAAATTTCCACCATATGCTTTAGAAGAGGAAGGCGCTACTCGCAATCTCACATTTACACAGTTACTGACCTTACAAGACAGTATGGTCTCTCCGACACCGGATAATGTCCTTCTCCCTGCTGCACCACTACCACCGGTACCCGCATCTGGAATGCATACTAAGTTCGACCCTATCGCCATTGTTCCAACAATCCTGTACGCACCTGCTTACACCGTTGACCCACTTCTAGGTCCTCTGTATGAAGTACCAGTTTTCGAGCAAATGCCACCTCTGCCGTCGCCGATAGACCTAAACTATCAGTTCAGCATTGCTATGGATGATTCTCCTGCTTTTGTCACTGAGCCATACTTCTGGGAGCCACCGCCAGTGGAGCCGATAGTTGAAGAACCGGAGCTTACTCCAGCACAAAGGTTCGAGCGTTTCCAACAGATTCAAGAGGAGGAGCTCACTCATGCTGAGGCACAACACAAATTTGACCTTCGCGACTACTTCAACCTGTAGACAGCTAGTAGTATCTATGCGTAGAATAAGCTGACTGTAGTCACTATGTGGTATTGGTATTGTATGTATGGGCCAATGAGCCAGTTATTGTACTGTTTGAAATCGTGTTTTCTGTGCTGAACCATTTTTAATAAATCTCTGTTAATTTAAGCAGTTATGCTTTGATAAATTTTGCAAGTATTTTAGACTGATTCCCCCAACAAATTGGTAACTCTAGAATGACAATAGCATCACCTTTAAGCGCTAGTTTACGAGTTAATCTAATTTCAAAAGGTTGCGAGTTAGAAGTGAATAATATCCGATTAACGTGCGATTTTCGCGTAATCGAGATGGCTGACTTCGACTTAATTGTGGGGATGGATTGGCTGTCCACTCATCGAGTAGTCATTGATTGCCATCTAAAGCTAGTAACAGCCTTTACCCCTGAGGGGACATGTTTCCGTTTTAAGGGGGATAGACAGACTGTGAATCCGGTGATTAAACATTTGAAATGGCAGAACCAACTGTTCGGATGGCTAGCTAGTCTTCAGTTGGAAGAATCTGATCATGAGAAGTTAGGACTGCCACACATCGTCTGCGAGTATGCAGATGTATTTCCTGACGATCTACCTGGATTACCGCCACGAAGGGAAATTGATTTTTCCATCGAGCTTCAACCTGGAACCGCTCCGATTTCTATAACCCCTTACCGAATGGCGCCAACAGAACTGAAGGAATTGAAGACCCAGCTACAAGAACTGTTGGAAAAAGGATACATCAGACCAAGTACTTCACCATGGGGAGCACCTGCACTATTCGTGAAGAAGAAAGAAGGAACCTTACGACTGTGCATTGACTATAGGCAACTAAACCAAGTCACGATCAAGAATCGTTATCCCCTGCCTAGAATAGATGACTTGTTTGATCAGTTAAGAGGAGCAACTTGTTTCTCAAAAATTGATCTAAGATCAGGGTATCATCAGTTGAGAATCCGCGATGAGGACATTTCAAAGACCGCGTTCAGGACAAGATACGGACACTACGAGTTCGTGGTCATGCCGTTTGGACTGACGAATCCTCCAGCAGTATTCATGTGCCTCATGAACAAGATATTCCAACCCTATCTAGATAGATTTGTGGTGGTGTTCATTGATGATATATTGATATACTCAGCCAATCGAGTGGAGCATGAAGAACACCTTCGGGTAGCCCTGCAAGTACTAAGAGACAACCAGCTGTATGCCAAGGCTAGTAAATGCGAGTTCTGGCTAGAGCAGGTTCAATTTCTGGGACACGTGGTGTCTAAGGATGGTATTGCAGTTGACAACAGCAAGGTAGAAGCTGTGTTGGATTGGAAGCAGCCAACTTCCGTATTTGAGATCCGTAGTTTCTTGGGTTTAGCAGGATATTATCGAAGATTCATTCCGGAATTTGCTACTCTTGCCAAGCCAATGACTAGATTGATTCAGAAGAACGTTAAGTTCGAATGGAATGACAAGTGTGAGAAAGTTTTCCAAGAGTTGAAAAAGAGACTGACCAGTGCACCGATACTGATCATTCCTGAAAGGGACATTGGTTATCAAGTATATTGTGACACATCAAAGGAAGGACTAGGATGTGTGCTGATGCAGAACGGAAAAGTCGTGGCATATGGATCGAGACAGCTCAGATCGCACGAGAAGAACTACCCTACTCACGATCTAGAATTAGCAGCAATAGTTTTTGCTCTAAAATCTTGGAGATATTACCTTTATGGCGAACAATTTGAGGTTTTCTCGGATCACAAAAGTCTCAAGTATCTATTCACTCAGAAGGAGTTGAATATGAGACAGAGAAGGTGGATGGAGTACTTGGAAGACTACAAGTTTACCCTGTCATATCACCCTGGCAAGGCAAATGTTGTCGCTGATGCCCTGAGTCGAAAGGACAGGGCACAAAAAGCCAAGATAGCTGCGAAGGAATGGGAGATGATAGATACTCTGAACGAGTTCAATTTTCAACCGTCATCTAATGGAGATCAGATGCGATTATCTGCACTAGTGGCAGAACCAGCACTTCACCGGGAGATCCTGTTGGCACAGACTTTTGAACAGGACTGTGAATTTACTAGATCACAACTCAGTTCAGGGAAGGAATTGCCCGGTTGGACCCTGCATGCAGCAGATAACAGTCTGAGATTTAAAGGCTCGGTATTTGTACCCAACTTAGGTCGACTTCGAAAAGCCGTGCTTCAAGAATTTCACCACACGAATTTCGCTGTTCATCCTGGAGGTACGAAGATGTATCACGATTTACGACGGACATATTGGTGGGAAGGAATGAAGAAAGACATGGCAGAATTTGTAAAGACTTGTTTAGTTTGTCAGCAAGTTAAGGCTGAACACCAGAGGCCTGGAGGAGAATTGCAGCCGCTACCAATTCCATAGTGGAAATGGGAGCATATCTCAATGGATTTCGTGACTGGACTTCCGAGGTCGTTTAAGTCTAACACCGCTGTGTGGGTAATTGTAGACCGTCTCACTAAGTCGGCACACTTCTTGCCAGTGAAAATGACGGAAAACATGGAAGCATTGGGAATACTCTATATCCAGGAGATCGTGCGACTTCATGGAGTACCGGTGTCAATCGTGTCAGACAGAGACCCTAGATTTGTCTCACAGTTCTGGAAAGGACTGCAAAGGGCACTAGGAACTGACATACGTCTCAGTACTGCTTTTTATCCGCAGACTGATGGACAGATGGAGAGGACAATCCAGATATTGGAGGACATGCTTAGGGCTTGCACCTTAGATTTCACAGGGAATTGGGAACGACATCTGCCATTAGTAGAATTCGCCTACAATAACAGTTATCAGGCTAGCATCAAGATGGCACCCTACGAAGCTCTGTACGGCCGCCCTTGTCGATCACCGGTTTGTTGGACTGACGTCGGAGAAACGGGATTGCTAGGACCTGATTTGGTCAGAGACACAACGGAGAAGATTAAGTTGATTCAACAGAGACTACTTACTGCGCAGAGCCGATAGAAGAGTTATGCGGATCGAAGAAACAGACCTTTGTCATTCAAAGAGGGAGACCACGTGTTTCTAAAAATTAGACCTCGGAGAGGAATAATTAGATTCGGGAGGAAGGGAAAACTATCCCCACGATATATCGGCCCATTTGAGATTTTGGAGAAAATTGGACAAGTAGCATACCGGTTAGCATTACCGCCGCAAATCGACCGAGTGCATAATGTTTTTCATGTCTCTATGTTAAGGAAGTATCTTGCTCTGCCAACACACGTATTAAACTGGGGAGATCTTGATATAGATGAAGACGCAATTTTTGAGGAAGAGCCGGTTGAAATTCAGGATAGTATGGAGAAGAGCATCCGCAATAGGACTATCCGATTAGTACGAGTTTTGTGGAAACATCGGGGGATGGAGGAAACAACTTGGGAAAGAGAAGAAGCCATGAGGGCTAATTATCCGCAACTGTTTCCACCTGTCGAGTAATTTCAATTTCGAGGACGAAATTTGTTAAGGGGGATAGGTTGTAATAACCCGAAATTTTGTAAATAAAAAATTTCGATGTATTAATGCGGTTTTATTTTTAAATAATTATAGCTTATAATTTAGTTTGGTTAGATTAAACGAATTAGATTTAACCTGTTTAATTATACTTTTCGCGCCGTAAATAAACGCGTACACACCGGGTGTTTCACCACACTGCGTCCGGAAGCCTTACTAAATCCCCAACTCTTATTTTATTTTATTAAAGCTAACCTTGATTAGGTGGGAGATTACTTATAACCTAAAACTAATCTTTAAGTTGGTGGGAAATTTGGTGGGGAATTTCTTATAACCTAAAACTAGTCTTTAAAACCTAATTTTTGCTTTTGCAAAAGGTTGTTTGGACACTTATGGGGAGGGTTTTTGGCTGGTGATTATTTTTGGGGGAGGTGAACCTCATTGCTTCACTATAAATAGCTCACTCTCCTTGCTTCATTTCACACCAAAACCTCCCAACTTCTCCACTTTGTGCTTTCTAGTGTTCTTGAGTGAGTTCTTGAGTGTTCTTCTTGAAACTCATCCTAAACCACCACACACCACCACCCTCGACCACCCCTAGATCTTAGAAAGGTAGAATAAGTTAGCAAGAAAGCGTTCGAGCAAAGGTCGACTAGTCGTTACGCCGCCGGAATTCAACTAGCTTATCGGCTTCCGACTAATCATCGGAATTAAGGTAGATACTTTATCTTAACTTTAGATTAGTATTTTCTAGTTCATATTAATGATGTTATTATTTTGCTTAAACATGCCTAAATATGATTAAACGTGATTATGTTGGTGATTAGTGATTTTATGAACAATTAGACTTTGAAAATCATACTTAGTCGTTACTATGCACGATTTAAAATTGACTATCAAAATGCACCGTTATAATGTTTGATGGACTTTTAGAAAACTAAATTACCCAGTTATAATGCCCGAATAAAAATCGACTTTTCAAATTTACGCAGTTATAATGCCCGACCGATTTTCTGAAGAAAAGAGTTTTTTTTAAATGAAATGAGCTTTTTCCGGGATTATTGAATAAATATTCTTAATCTATTCAGACTAACAAATAGAATATATGACTAGCATGTCTAGTCAGGCTTTTTCTTGGTTTAGCCCAAACCAAGTGGCGATTCGACGAACGAATCTTAAAACACGCCAAACGGATTCAACTACTACAGTTTTCTAGTAGGGTACTTTCTTGGTTTAGCCAAACCAAGTGGCGATTCGACGTACGAATCTTAAAACACGCCAACAAATCCAAGAACGAGAATGAATCCTTATGTTTTGATTTAAATCCCCGGAAGAAAGAACTTTTGTCGTTAAGTAACATGTTTTCGTAAGATGGGTTACGAGCGGAAGGTTTATCATGAACGATTCTAAACGGAGGATTTTGTTTTATGAAATTAATGCATGTGCACGTTCTTTTTCAAAGACGATACGACCCGACACATTTTTCGAGAAAGTGATCGAATGTTTTTAAATGGAAGAGATAGAAATGAGAATGAAAATGTTGATGTGATGGAAGTAGAGATGTTGATGCTGTTGGAGTCCCGCCTCAGTTCCCCGGGGTGAACTGGTGGTCAAAGCCCAACGGAACTATACGGTAGTGCTGTTTGAAGTTTCTCCTCAAATTCCGCGGGTGAATTTGACGGTTAGAACTTACTCAGTACAACACATAGCAAGCGGACCTCATAAACAAACTGGTGGGGATTCAGTGATATGGGTAGCCGGGACTATGTCGTGTGTGACGCGGAGTTAGCGGACCTCATACTGCAGGAGTCAGTTTATGGGTGGCCGACCCTTCGAACGGAAAGGTTGGTGACCGTTAGAACGGGGTTGTAGAACGGGCCAATAACTTTCGAGAGATGTGAGATGTTGACATGGTTGAAATTTGAAGAAGAATGCTGTTATGAGAAAATGATACGAGATACTGACACTATACTCTGGATTCTGAAATAATACGAGATACTGATTTTATTAAAGCTGCACTCTGATATGAAAAGAAATGGGATACTGATTTTATTTAAGCTGCACTCTGATTTGATGTGATACTGATGCATTGACACACATGAACTTACCGTTTTGATAAATGATTTTCAACTATTTACCTGCCAACAATATTGTTCTAGAATTGCTAGTTTAATGTTGGGGTACGGTATCTATTGAGCGTCCTCGCTCACGGTTTCGCCCTGGCATAATACTACGATGTTGCTTCGCGACTCTGACGTATTATGCTAGATTATCACGTTGGACAGGAATACCTTTACGGAGAACACGGAGCCGGAGGAGCTGCCGGAATAGAGATCCACCAGGCGGAGGAATTTGCGGAGCCGTAGAACCCACCCAGTCTACCTTTTTGTAATCTGTGAAGGATAAACCATCTATATGTATTTTGGTTATTATTATTACTGTTTAGACCGACTTTAAATTGTAATAATAATCCATAACGTTTTTCGCAAAAATGCGGGGCGTTACAGACGGCAAGAGACGGCAAGTTGGCAAATTGCTTGTTACATCACAGGGGGTACCAAGAGACGGCAAGTTGGCAAATTGCTTGTTTGAATTGCACCAAGTTGATGGAATGGGGGAGCATGAATTTCCAAACTTATTTTCTAATAGATAAGCATAGGATAGGGCCTTCCATTATGATTATAACCCTCAGTTTGTCAACAAATAGCTTTATTACATCAAATACCACAAATCAAAGATGATAAGCGTCAATTGCTTCCATTATTGTACTTTTTACCTTGGTTTCTCTTGCACTACTTTTTCCTTGGCACTTTTCGATCGGCTATATATGTAAAAGTCGTGCGTTTCATTATCAACAAGCATACAACCACACTCAAACTATACACACAAATTTATGCACAAACACTCGCACGTGTACATATATGAGCGGGACCACGATCAAAAATTTTATTTTTTTTTAATGGCAAAAAAGTGTATTAACCTAATATAAAAGATACAATTGGCTCCGTTTGTTTAAATGTAAAATATTTTTTGATGTCATGTAAATAATTTTTGCCAAAAGAGAAATTTTCATTTTTGTTTTCCGGTATTTGGATGATAATTGTAGCATTTTTGTTTCAAGTTTCTACCCAGTTACTAATAATAACATTCTCAATATTCATCCCTCACCCAGAAATTCCATTTTATTACTTCAACAAGCTTAGAATGCGATGGATATTGGAGCTTCATTCGGAGTAAAAATTTTTGGAGGAAAAGACTTCAACTGGAAAAAATATATGGAGTTGGAGCCCAATGGTTTTGCTAGATAGACTTTGATGTCTTGCTGAAACGAAGGAGGAGGATTTTTCTGAAACGGAGGATGGTAGTTCTCTTTCTTTGGATTTTAATTTGATTTACTTTGTTCTTCTTGGCGAGGCTGTTTTGGTTTGTTCCGCTTGTTTTGGTTTGTTCCGCTTGTGGTGTCTAGGTCGTTTGGTTTTTTGTTTTGTTTTAGCTGGCGTTTCGGTGTTAGTTTTGTTCCGGTAACTGGTTCTTGGGTTAATTACCTTAGGGGTTGTTTTTCTTCACAGATCTAGGTGTTCTTTGGTTGGGTTCAGGGTTTTGGTTGTTTTGGTGTTAGGCTCAGATGAGGTTTTTCTTTGGTCCCTTTGGATTTGGTTGGCTTCGTGCCTTCTTTATTTCTCTTGGGTCTTGGGTGTGTAGCTTTTTGCCGTTATGCCCTTGGTCCTTTTAATCTTTGTATCTTTTTCAAGGATTAATACATTTATTTTGCCTAGCAAAAACAAAAACAAATATATACATATACCCACACCTCCACGTCAACTGTCATAATTTAGTTCGATAAAACGCAATCCTTCCATCTTTAAACCCGATTTTGCAATTGACCCAACATTATAAAACTACCTCCAAATGAAGAACAGTAGGAGGGATTTGCATATAATATTTTATGTTGTTATGGTGTCAAGAACAATTAATTGTACCAGGATGTATGTATGCGATATTGGGTGTGTATATAGAGGGAGAGGGGAGATTTTTAGCATTGAAATTTGGTAGACAGAGAGATGGAGAGAATCATATGGTTGGGAATTTTTTTTTTTTTTTATCAGCAAAAAGATTTTATTAAAAAACACTTGACAAAGGATACATCAAGCCGGGGAGAGAGGGGAAGGGAATCCAACCAAGGTTGAATAAAGAAAAAACACCTGAAAAAACAAAACCGAAAAAAACACCTAACAAGGGAAGACCAAACTCCTCAGGAGCTCAAAGATCCAAACCCAAAATTTGAGAATGTTTGTACCATAATTTTTAAAATTGTACACGTGGCAAATAGATTGGCTGGGAGTTATTTTTATTTAATTCGGATTTAATTTAGTGGCCGAATTATCTATGATTTAGGAGATAAGTTTGTTACCTAAATTATAGGAAAGGGAATTTTATCTAAAACGAGATGATAAAGGCCGAAATTGACATGTGCAAATTATGCTGAAAACATGGGTAGTTATTTTCGGCTAAATTAGGGACACATGTCACTTCCTTATGCATTTTCAAGAAGACGTTGTAGTGGATGCAAGACGTGGGCATAATGGCTTGGTTTCATGGGCGGGTACGTTTGGAAGTTGCCATTGGACCCAAAGTCTATAAATGAAAACCTTCGTGCAACATTGAAATGGTCCAAGCACCAACAAAGCTCACTGCAGCAAGTAAATTTAGTTTATCTCCTAACTCTCAGTTAGTCGATCGATCCTTTCTTCTTCTATCTATGTCTATCTTCTACCTCTATCCCGTTTCTTCTTCTTCTTCTTCTTCTTCCTCTTTTTCTTCTATGTAAACCTTAGTTTTCTTCAATTGTGGAAGTCCTTGTTCAAGGCCCACGAACCGTTGTAACTTTAGTTTCTCTTTTATTCAAGTTTCACATTTGCTTGAAAGAAGTTAGTAGTTTCAGGTGTTTTTCCTAATTTTCTTGGAGATTCACATCTCCTGGCATGCCCTCGCATCTTCTACACCACTAGGTGTTGACCATCTCTGTTTCTCCTGTCATTGGAGAAATTGGTGGCAACATTTTTTGGCACGCCTGGTGGGACCCATTTAAGACAATTGAAGATTCAAGATGGCTGGAAAAGGTGGAAGCAAAGGAGGAGCTAAGAATACGGTAACGGATGAGCCTTCGCCTAAAGAAAACTTCTCCTGGAGGAGGAGGCGTTGCATAGATCAAATTGCTTCAGCCTCTCAAGAAGATCTCCAGGAGGTGGCTGTTGGAATGCGAGATATCATCCTCGAATGCATCACCAATTTGTCATTAGGGCCGACTAATTCCATTGTCGGCCCGCATTAGAAGATCACATAGACTTCGACAAAGTTTGATGAAGGCCAGCAAAGAGATGATGGCCCTTATCGGAGAGAACATGACATCTCCTGGCCGTTCATGAGGTTCAACCGCCGATTCGTCAAACATGCCAGCTATTTCTAGTTCAGCCCTTAGGAGACTTTCACGAAAATCTCCTTAGGGGCAGCAACTTAAGTCGGCAAGAATTTTACTCCGGATTAGGCCGAACGAGACAAAGGAGAGAAATGGTCCTCACCAAAGATTTCCTATCCCTTATAACGGTCATTTTTCAGGAGCATGAAGAGATCCAATTCATTTTTCAACAATACCTTCTTTAGGAGGTCAAAGAATATCAGGAGAATTTGACAAAGGCCATCAAGGAGATGCTGGCCATGCTTAGACAAGATCTCCTGGACCTCTAGGAGGTGTGGGTTCTATTGTTGAGCAGCTCTGGTTCAGACCTTAGGAGATTTCGGATGTATCTTGACTCAAAAATATCTCCTAAGGAGCAACAGCCTAAGCCGGCAAGAGTTTTTCCTTTGGAATAAGCCGAAAGAGGTGAAAGAAGGCACTGGTCCCGACCAAAGACCTTCTCCTCCTCGCAACGGTCAACCTCATGGAGCATAGAGCAATTCGGATTTTCCTTTTAACAATCTCCTGAAGGAGATAAGAGTCAACAAATAGTTTGGCAAAGGCCGTCAAGGAGATAAGGGCCTTTCTTTAGTGATAAAGTAACCTCTACACTTGCTGGTGTCGCAGAAGATATCAACTCATCAACCAAGGTCTCCTACCATGGATGCAAAAGATAATTCGGCCTTTGTGGCCGAGGGGGGCAATACACCTCCTGATCATGTCATCCAGTTAGAAGATTTGGAAGCTCCACCAGCAAAGTTATATGACCTGACAGGAGATGTTCAAGATCCTTTGGAGGGAGTAAATTTGGGCTCAGAAGATAAACCAAAGCCCATTTACAAATCTGGAGAAATGCCAGCTCCCTTTTTAATTATCCTTAAGGAGAAACAGGGGCATAAAGGAGATTTTTTTTGTCCCAATGTTGTCGTTCAAACAGCCTATGGGCCATCATTTTCGGCAACAGCCACCAAGTCTTCTTCTCAACAAGGGGATCAGGAGATATCAAAGGCTTGTATAACCTGATTCTCAAGAGGACAAAGAGGAGCTGAATGAGTTTCTTTGAATGCGAAAAACCGTTGTGCTTTAAGCCAATTATACTTCCTGGAGATATTGGCTCACTGTTAGAGGAAAATCAGAAGGGATGGTTTGCAACACCATTCTAAGCCTTCCAAAGGAGTTCTTCAAGTTTTCTCCTATCAACAACACAACTTTGAGAGGCATGGGAATGTGCAAATTAAAATTCCTCTTCACTTTAGGCCGAAAGAGGTCAAAGCCAACAAAAAATGGCAGGAGATCTTGTAACGACCTTGATTAAGGGTTCAGGAGATAACATAGCTCTTTATTTGCTTCACCTTCTGTTGAGCAAAGGGAGCTAAGATAATTCGTTTCTCCTACATATTTACCTCTTTTGGGAGGATTCTGACACCATCTCCTTAGGAGATAGGAGGTTTTGTGAGATCTAGAAGCTATTTACATCAGGAGAAGTTTCCTCTATAAGAAGACTCAAAGTTACACCGAACTTGGGCAATGAATACCCAAGAAGAATGCCAGACTTAAAGAATTGTGGTCAAGAAACAAAGAGAAGATTTTCTCCAGCCAACACACATGGCAGGAAAAAGAGGTCTTCAGTATTTACACACATTCGGCTTGCCATGGCCGAAATGTAGAGAAAATTAGAGAACCTGTGTAGACACCCCGATTTTGAACCCGGGATACGCTCGAGCATTCCCGATGATGAAATGGACCAATCATGACTACCCAAAACTTGTGAAAATAGCTTGAACTTGAGCAAAATCAACCAAATATCCCAAAGCCAAGCCAAGAATTGTTGAACCAAGTCAAACATCAATCTGCCACCAAGAGCCTTGAGCGCTCAAGCTTGAGGCCTTGAGCGCTCAAACCCCTGAAAACCACCTTGAGCGCTCAAGCATACGGCTTTGAGAGCTCAACTTTGATCCCAGTCAGGAATCTGCAGAGTATCTCATCATGAGATTTCATGCAGAGAGGAGTGTTTAACCATCTGCATACGTCTTATACGTGTATAATACGTCCTACATTGTCCTAAACTACACCTAAAAATACTCCTAACCCACTTTCAAACACAAACCCACTACCTCTCTCTCCTCTCTTCCCTCCCACTCATTCTATAAAAACCACTCACCACCCCCTAGTTTGGGGGTTACCAATTCTCAGACTTCAACTCACAATTCATCTAGCAATTGTTCATCACTTTCTCTCTCTACAAAACTACCTAAATTCCATCCAAGCTACTGGTGAAAAAAACATCTGCCAAACACAAAATCCAACCTTTGATCATCAATCAACCTCACACACTATACCATCCACTCAGAATACTCAGCAAAACACCCATTATTGCCCATCCCCAAACTCACAATCAAGTCCAAGCTTTCAAACAAGTGAAAAAGGTAGTTAAACATGTGATATATTCACTGTTTTGGTCTTTCTGAGGGAGGCCAGTGAGTTTAGGCAAGTTCTCTATACTTGTATTGAACTCACAAAGGTCTAAAAGTTGTCTAAAATCACTTTCAAAATTTGCAGTTTCAACAGGGGTTGAGCGCTCAAGCCTCAGGCCTTGAGCGCTCAAACCCAGTTCTGGGCAGTTTCTGTTTTGATAAGTTTTGAACTTTCTCTCGGTTTTGATCATTATTTAACAGTTATTTATGCTCATGTAGTCCTCAAAACAGCTTTTTTCACCTCAAAATCACTTGCATGAGTGTAGATTAACTATTTTATGATGATCAAGCATCAAAACCTTTGAAAATCTGGCATTTGAGTGTAAAGTAGAGACTGTTCAAACTCATAAATCTTCAGATTATATATTTGTGATCATAATGAAGTATCAAGAGCTTGTTTGAAGGTTAAAAACCAGAAAACCAGATTATGGCTTGAGCGCTCAAGGTTATGAACCTGAGCGCTCAAGCTGTTCTTGAGCAGTTTTGATACTTGTGCTTTGTTCTTGTAAAGTGCTGCTGGAAATTAACTGAGAAGTGTGTGTGAGTTATTATTACTGTGCTTATGATTTGGATCTCTCTCTTTCTTCCATTCTCAAACTTTTTCTTCGTTGATTTATGGTGATTTCCTCCTTTCCATCATTCTTTAAGAGATCAAGCCATTTGTTTTAGCCTAATTCTCCATGAAAATAAAATATTTTATTAATGTTTGATCTTGTAAAGAATGAGAAAAGATGCTGTAAAAAGAGGTCAAATTCACAGAAGTCATAAACTGGTTTGAGCGCTCATACCATGAGCCTTGAACGTTTAAACTGGTTTGGGAGGTTTGAGCGCTCAAACCATCACCCTTGAGCGCTCAATCCCTATTCTGGGATCCAGCTTGTAAGTTAGTTTAGTAATTCTCATGTTCATGATTTCTTAGTTTGTTATACAGTTTCTGTTGTGGTTTATTTCTGTAAATATTTGCAGTAGTCTTATTTATTGTTATCGTCATTCCCATGTAACCCACGTGCACAAGCATTCACGTTAGACTTGCATTTTGTATTTTCTTATTTTTTACGTGATTCCCGTCCCCGATTCCCCATTTTAATGATTGAATTAAATTTCAAATATTTTCAAAATCCCACAAAATATTGAGTAGAGACCGGTTTATGGACCGGGCGAGAGGGGTGCCGTAAAACCCTTCCCCTCTTGTAACCAAACCCCCGAATCCGAGAAATCTTTGGTTTCGCTATGATCAGTAAAATCTTTTTCAATGGGCAAGTGAGTCATTTTTTATCGGTTTCTCGGGTTCGGACCTCAAATCCGGGTGGCGACTCTAACAATCACAATCTTTCCAATCAAAATCGAACTATTTCCGGTGGGCCGTCCACAACCTGACAATTGAAACACCTCCTACTTCTTGCCAATAATTCAAAGTCAAGCATTCAAAACTCCTATAGCCAAAGAATGCTTTGTCAAATCCTTAGAAAAGGAAGCTTCAAGGGACTAGACAAGGAATGAGATTGGCTAAGGAGGGATAGAGTCAAAGAAAATCAGAAACTTCCTCACCTGTTTAAGGAGAAATCAAGGCTGAAGTACCGGTATGTCTAAAAGAAATCTGAATCTCTACCCCTTAAGGTATCATGGAAAGACCTCTTTAAGCCCAAAGTTCTTCAAGCATAAACTTTACACAATGGGGGGCAAAGAGGTCAAGGGGGGCAAGGCCAAAATGTTGAACGATGCCACATGTTAGAAAATAACGATAAAAAGAGTCTTTTTCTCTTTGTATTCTTATAGCCATTATCTCCTAGTATCTATGGACTCTTTTTCCCCATTATTATTTATATATAACATATTTTAAACTCCATTTTATTTCAAAAGTAGAGTTTATGGGGGGCAATGTTTGTACCATAATTTTTAAAATTGTACACGTGGCAAATAGATTGCCTGGGAGTTATTTTTATTTAATTCGGATTTAATTTAGTGGTCAAATTATCTATGATTTAGGAGATAAGTTTGTTACCTAAATTATAGGAAAGGGGATTTATCTAAAACGAGATGATAAAGGCCGAAATTGACATGTGCAAATTATGCTGAGAACATGGGTAGTTATTTTTGGCTAAATTAGGAACACCTGTCACTTCCTTATGCATTTTCAAGAAGACGCTGTAGTGGATGCAAGACGTGGGCATAATGGCTTGGTTTCATGGGCGGTTACGTTTGGAAGTTGCAATTGGACCCAGAGTCTATAAATGAAAACCTTCGTGCAACATTGAAATGGTCCCAGCACCAACAAAGCTCACTGCAGCAAGTAAATTTAGTTTATCTCCTAACTCTCAGTTAGTCGATCGATCCTTTCTTCTTCTATCTATGTCTATCTTCTACCTCTATCCCGTTTCTTCTTCTTCTTCTTCTTCTTCTTCTTCTTCTTCTTCTTCTTCTTCTTCTTCTATGTAAACCTTAGTTTTCTTCAATTGTGGAAGTCCTTGTTCAAGGCCCACGAACCGTTGTAACTTTAGTTTATCTTTTATTCAAGTTTCACATTTGCTTGAAAGAAGTTAGTAGTTTCAGGCGCTTTTCCTAATTTTCTTGGGGATTCACATCTCCTGGCACGCCCTCGCATCTTCTACACCACTAGAAGAAGAAGTGTTGACCATCTCTGTTTCTCCTGTCCTTGGAGAAATTGGTGGCAACAGAGACGTAAAAAGTGATTTCATTTTAGGAGGAAAACATATTACTTATATTTCCTACAACCGAACACCGAAAATTGAATAAAATATTTTATAGGAAAATATTTTATGGTTAAACAAATGGAGCCTAAATTAATGAAATTTTTCTTCACTACTAAAAAAACGTTTCTACGATAATTAACTAGATTATTACAGAGTTAGTTTGACATGAAAGCATTGACATGAATTTGACATGAATCTAATTTCATTGACCAAAGTCAAATAGATAAGATTGACAACTTCTAAAATGTAAAACTTCAGTACATTTTCTTGACACCGGAAGATTCATTGGACCCGTGATCGTACGGTACACTGGCCAAATGCATGCTATAATGACACTAAAAAATCTAAAAAACACACAAAAGGCACACATTTATACAAACATACACGTATACTTATGGCCTGCTGGGTTTGAGAGGTGTGTTGATGTTTTTTTTTTTTTTTGGGGGGGATTAACGGTCCATTGGGTTGGAAGCTTTTGGAGTGGAGGAAGGTTGTTGTCATATTCTCCTAGCATTTTGCTGGATTGTTAGACGCGTTATGGGCTACAGCTAGGATTTTGGATTACAATCGTGACAGCACAGGACCTACTTGAATACAACGAAGTTCTATGATATAAGATAGTAGATCATGCCTTAACTTGCACAAGACCTTTTAAATCCGTTACAGTTGGTATCAGAGCACAACCCCGGACTACAAGGTAGAAGCTACCTCTAGAATTTGCAGGAGCCACCTCTTGAATACTGAAGTGGAAACAAAATGCTATGCAGAACTAAGTGTTATACCTCTCGGGGGAAGGTCGGTGGGCCAATATGCAACGAGGACGTTGTATCATAATATGGAGAGAATGTGACAACCCAGGACCCCCCTAAATGCAACGGAGTTCTATGATATAAGAGAATAGATCATGCCTTAACTTGCACAAAGTCTTTTAAAGTCGTGCAGGCGTCAAAGCTCGTTATAACTTCGTAGTTAATCGTGCTCACCCTGGAGCAATCCTGGGATGGGTGACCTATTGAGAAGTCCAAGGAGTTTGAGCGGCCAAAGCGGACAATATTGTGCAAGGCGGGGGCGGGTCGTTACAACAACTTGGCTTGATCATGCTCTCAAGGGATAGCCAATTATGTTTGCTTCTCAAAGCCCTCTCTGTTCCTAGGCTTGCCAATTACGGTTTTCAATTTTCAGCTTTTGGTGTTTTTTTCGGGGTAAATCAGCTTAAAATAAAAAGAGACTAAGCGAATGTACAGCCGGCAAGGAGCATACCTAGGAAAGACAAGAGAGAGAGAAAATAAAGAAAATGAGACTATAGGGCGGCCAAACAACTACAAATGCATAGACATATAAGATAATATGGGGTAACTAAGCAAATGTTTCAACTCCATCTAAAAGATGAGGCAGAAACACCTAACACTGAAAGTTCCAAACTATTACAGAACAAAATGATAAAGCTGGAACCCAAAATGGGTAATTGGGTCTTCAACCGGTACAGACCAAGCAGTGGAAATGGGCTTTAAAGTGGTCTTTGTGTGGGCTTGGGTAGATGGCACTTGGAATAAAATGTGGCCGGACCAGATTGGGATGAGTTGCTGATCCGCTGAAGATGTTGATCCTTGAGTACAATGGCAACCCATATAATGGGATTGTTGCAGCCCATACTATGGGCTTTGTTGGATGACGTAAAACATGGGTCTTGTAAATGACACACACGGTCCAAAAACAGGCTTGGGGACGTACTTTGTAAATCACACACTGCCCACTTAGTGACAATAAGGTGGGCCTTTCCAAGGGTGGGCCTTCGAATTCCTTGAACTTCGAAAGTGGCCTACTGCACTGCCGACAAGCTTGAATGGGCAGGCCATCGCTCCAAAGACCATTGAACCAAGTAGGCTGTTCCAGCCGAAGAGATCGGGAATCCCACACAGTGGGATAATTAAAATGTGCAAATATAAATTAAGTTGGATATCAATAGTGGCCATATCTTGGCGTTGGGATTTTTCCTTCTTTTCAGTTGCTTTTCTTGGCCTTGGTTGAACTCTTATCAACTTCTCTCATTGCGAGCTTGAGTGGCATGTGATTTTCAAGTGCAAAGAACGTCAACCTTGTTGGGATACTTTGCTCTTGTTATGATTCCTATTCTCACTTATCCCTCCGTTTGTTTCAACGGAAAATATTTTCCCCAAATTCATTTTCCTCACTTTTCTGATGTTTGGTTAAATAAATGACAAGTAAAACATTTTACGTTGTAAAATAATTTCCACCAAAAGGCATAAAATTAATGACTTGCATTGGAAATGGCCGCAAGTTATTTTACAAGGTCTTTTTGTCTGGACATGAAAGTTCATCAACAAGAGAACACAATCTGTGTGTGTGTGTTTGTGGGCACAAAGTTCTACCTAAAAGGTAAAAGCTATGTACGTCTCTCTCTACACTACAACTGTGAGTAAGATCATTCTCCATTCAAAATTGTTTACATATATGCTCCAAGTGGATTGCATCAAGAAAGATTTGAGCCTCCTCATTGTATATTCATAATCAAATACATAATAAGAATAAGGAAAACAAATAAAGGGGTGAATTTTGGAGAATATTTTGGGGTCAAAAGCATTTGTGGTCTCATGTTTGTGCAATTATTTTTTTCCTTTTCATTGTGGGACTAATTCCTAAGAAGTGTGTCATTGATTGGCAATATTTTGCCCCAAATCCCACTGTCAAGCAATTAGCCTTTTATTTTCCTTCTTCAAAATTAAAAAAAGAAAAATAAATTTGTACGGAATAATAGAACTATTGAGTTGTAACGCCCCGCATTTTTTGGGATAAGCGTTATGGATTATTATTACAATTTAAAGTCGGTCTAAACAGTAATAGTAATAACCAAAAATACATATAGATGATCTATCCTTCACAGATTATAAAAAGGTAAACTGGGTGGACTCTATGACTCCGCAAATCTCTCCACCTGGTGGATCTCCATCTCGGCAGCTCCTCCGGCTCCGTGTTCTCCGTAAAGGTCCACCTGTCCAACGTGATAATCTAGCATAATACGTCAGAGTCGCGAAGCAACATCGTGGTATTATGCCAGGGCAACACCGTGAGCTAGGACGCTCAATAGATACCCTACCTTAATCTTAAACTAGCAATTCTAGAACAATATTGTAGGTGGCGGGTAAATAGTTGAAAATCATTTATCAAAACAGTAAGTTCATGCGTGTCAATGCATCAATATCAAATCAGATCAAATCAGAGTGCAGCTTTAATAAAATCAGTATCTCGTTTCTTTTAAGAAAAATCAGAGTATAGTATCAGTATCTCGTTTCTTTTAAGAAAAATCAGAGTATAGTATCAGTATCTCGTTTCTTTTAATAAAAATCAGAGTACAGTATCAGCATCTCGTATCATTTTCTCATAACAGCATTCTTCTTCAAATTTTAACCATGTCAACATCTCACATCTCTCGAAAGTTATTGGCCCGTTCTACAACCCCGTTCTAACGGTCACCAACCTTTCCGTTCGAAGGTTCGGCCACCCATATACTGACTCCTGCAGTATGAGTTCCGCCAACTCCGCGTCACACACGACATAGTCCCGGTTTTCTTATAGCACCGAACTTAACAGCCTGTTTATAAGATCCGTTTACTACATGTTATACTGAGTAAGTTCTGGCCGTCAAATTCACCCGCGGAATTTGAGGAGAACTATAAACAGCACTACCGTATAGTTCCATTGAGCTTTGGCCACCAGTTCACCCTGGGGAACTGAGGCGGGACTCCAATGGCAGTATTGTCTAAATTTTAGTTACAGCATCATTTTCATTCTCATCTCTATTTCTTCTTGTAAAAAAAACAATCAATCATTTTCTTGAAAAACGTATCGTGTCGTACCGTATCGGAAAACATGCACATGCCATATTACATAAAAATCTTTCGTTTAGGAATCGTTTCACGATAAACTTTTCGTTCAAAAATATTTCACGATAACCGTGTTACTTAAAGACAAAAATTCTTTCTCCCGGAAATTTAAATCAAAACATAAGGATTAATTCTCATTCTTAGCTTTGCTGGCGTGTTTTAAGATTCGTACGTTAAATTGCCACTTGGTTTGGCTAAACCAAGAAAGTACCCTACTAGAAAACTCTAGTAGTTGAATCCGTTTGGCGTGTTTTAAGATTCGTTCTTCGAATCGCCACTTGGTTTGGGCTAAACCAAGAAAAAGCCTGACTAGACATGCTAGTCATAGATTCTATTTGTTAGTCTGAATAGATTAAGAATATTTATTCAATAATCCCGAAAAATCTCATTTCATTTAAAAAGCTCTTTTCTTCAGAAAATCGGTCAGGCATTGTAACTGCGTAAATTTGAAAAGTCGATTTTCATTCGGGCATTATAACTGCGTAAATTAGTTTTCCAAAAGTCCATCGAACATTATAACGGTGCATTTTGATAGTAAATTTTAAATCGTGCATAGTAATGACTAAGTGTGTTTTTCAAAGTCTAATTGTTCATAAAACCACTAATCACCAACATAATCACGTTTAATCACAATTAGGCATGTTTAAGCAAAATAATAACATAATTAATATGAACTAGTAAATACTAATCTAAGGTTAAGATAAAGTATCTACCTTAATTCCGATGATTAGTCGGAAGCCGATAAACTAGTTGAATTCCGGCGGCGTAACGACTAGTCGACCTTTGCTCGAACGCTTTCTTGCTAACTTATTCTACCTTTCTAAGATCTAGGGGTGGTCGAGGGTGGTGGAGTGTAGTGGTTTAGGATGAGTTTCAAGAAGAACACTCAAGAACTCACTCAAGAACACTAGAAAGCACAAAGTGGAGAAGTTGGAAGGTTTTGGTGTGAGAAATGAAGCAAGGTGAGTGAGCTATTTATAGTGAAGCAATGAGGCTCACCTTCCCCAAAAATAATCAGCCATATACCTTCCCCACAAGTGTCCAAACAACCTTTTGCAAAAGAAAAATTTAGGTTTAAAGACTAGTTTTAGGTTATGAATAATTTCCCACTAAATCAAAGGCTAAACTTAGGTTATGAGTAAATTCCCACTAAATCAAAGGCTAGTTTTAGGTTATGAGTAAATTCCCACTAAATCAAAGGCTAGTTTTAATAAAACAAAATAGGAGTTGGGGATTTAGTAAAGCTTCCGGACGCAGTGTAGTGAAATACTCGGTGTGCACGCGTTCATTTACGGTGCGAAAAGTATAAATAAACAGATTAAATCTAATTCGTTTATTCTAACCAAACTAAATTATAAGCTATACTTATTTAAAAATAAAACCGCATTAATAAATCAAAATTTTTATTTACGAAATTTCGGGTTATTACATGAGTAATGAAGAACACCTTTGAAATCAAATTCACTTTAAAATACATCTTGTGATATTGCTATTTAATTTTTATAACAACAAGATCAATATTCAATATTTTCACGTGACTTTTAAAAATATGAATTTAAATTTTGGAGGAAAGATGGGTTTTAAACAGAAATGAGTTTTAAAAAGTTAATATAGAAATTGAAATTGGGTTGGCGTTCGTAATTGGTAATCACAGTTGCTCCAACATTCTCCATGCGCCCTTTTTACACTCTCCAGTTCCAAGAGTGACTTGGAGGTGCTCAGATAATTGGAATTCTCACATAAAAATTACTCCTATCGATTAGTTCTATGAAAAAAAAAAAAAAAAACAAGTAATCGGTAGTCGGTGCCTAAGGGAGTGCCTGAACCTCTTCAACCACCTCATTTTCACACATTTTGTTTGAACACCACAAAAGAGAGTCTTGCATCTATAGACTACATATAGTCATGCCAACTGCGTTTAGTATTATTAGTTTAATTATCTTACAACAATATTTTACGCGCGCATATTATGTGAGAATATTAAGGGAGTGTGAATATTAAGTTCGAATCAATGTCCTCTCTTGGATTAATAATGGCACACTCCTCTTGGAGTGCTATTAACAATTTGAGAAGTGCTAATATCAATTTCCTTCTAGTTTAATATTTACGTTTTTTGTCGTCTTTATTTATGTGTATTTATTATTATTATTTTTTTTTTATTGGTCACTTTTCACATATACGAGTAATAAGCACGGATAGTAAAAAGACAGCGCAAAAATAAGATTTCACAACTATCATGGTTCTTTTTTTTTTTTTTCCTTCTTGTTATTCTATAAAACAGGCTTGATAATGAATTCATTACATTTCATGAATACACGTTTTTGTGCTAATGTTTTAAATTTAAGACATACAAAAAAGGAAAAATAATTCTTAGCTTTGTATTCAGTTAATTTTGTTCGCTTATCGCAAGTATTGTAGCAATAAGCAATGTGGATTTTTTTTGTTCATTTACGAGTCAAACTTAATGCTATATATTTTTGTGGTGTTTTACCATTTCTGTGCATAGCACGGGTTTGCTGCTATATATTTATATATATGTATGTAAGTTTGGTTGTTAGTTTTGAAAAAAAAAATTGGAGATATTGTTCTGAGATAGTACTATTTGGTTTGGTTTTTGGGTAATGATTGGAGAGAAATTAAAATGAGTAATAATTGGAGATAGTGGTAATAAGTGGAGAGGGTTAAAGTAGGGATGGCAATTTCCCTATATCCAATAGATACCCGCCCCGCTCCGTCCTACACCGCCTATATGGAGACGAGATTTACCCAAAATTTTTTCCAATGGTAACGGGTCTGGTGGGATTGAAAGAAAACCCGCTTGGATATAGAGCGGGTGTGATTTTTAATCCCCACCCTCGAATAGCCATACCCCGCCCCATACCCGGTTATACCTAATATAAAAAGTATATTATAACTGTACATATATATTATTTATAAATAAATACAGAAACATACGTATGAATCTTCAGTATCATATGTAAATTTATACCAAAAATCTTATCAATTAGACAATTACTACCTATTATTATAACTATTTAATAGCCTAAGAAACATACGCATGAATCTTCAGTTTCATTATTGATATATTCTTTTTTTGGTTTGGATATTGGTATATTTGGGAAAGTCTCGATCTCCAACAGGAGGCGGGCCGGTTTAGTTCTTTATCTAATATCCCCATTGGGGATGGGGGCGGGGATGGTGAAAGACCCTCCGATTAGGGATCAGGTACGGAGTAGAGTCCCTCGATCTATATTCTATCCATTGTCATTCCTAAGTGAGAGAGAGAAGTAAGAGTAATGATTGAAGAGGGGTAATGAGTAGAAAGATAAACGTGAGTAATGAGCGAAGAGAGCAAAAAATAGAGAAAAATTGCTTTTAAAAAATTTTCCAAAAATGTAAACCAAACAAAGTATCATTTAGGGTAATAGTGAAGGTCCAAAAATTCAGGGGAAGGGGAAGGGGAGGGGGGAGCACATGACCCCAGGTCCTATGTGGCCTCTGCCCCTGGATAAACCAAACAAGGGCTGAAGGGCAGTGCCTGAACCTCTTTAACAACCTCATGCAAATTGACCGTTCAAAAAAACCTCATGCAAATTGCGTTAGCATTACTTTTGGTTTGTGATCCATATGTACCATTTGTCATTTTCATCGCCAAATGACAAAAAAATAATATCGTATATATCGCTGTTGCGCTCAATACATAGACTAGTAGTGTTAAACGAGAAAAGTTAGTATGTGGATCATATTCCAGTGTCATTGGAGAAAAAAAATCAAAAGCCAACTAGTCACAAAACCAGTATGGGAAAGTAATTAAAATCCTTGTCAAGAAAATTCCTCAAAGTTGTGGAATGTAACTTGGTGATTGGGATGGACCATTGGTGACTGTACAATTTTGTTTTTTCATTTTTGTTCTTATTGAGTACTATGTTTTTGTATTCATTTGTTTGTTTTTATTGAAAAGGTTAGTGCTTTCCCTCTCCTTTTTCTGTTTTGGACTTTCCTCTTAGAAAAAATTGGTATTGGCAATTCTCAATATCATGTCCATATCAATTTCTCCTCTTGCATTGATATTGGCACTCCCCTGTTGGAGTGTCATTTCAGTAGATGCTAGTTTGGTTTTTTTTTCCTGAGATTAAGTTATTTCCTCCGCCGGTGGAAACAAAAGTTCCCTCCAAATCGATTGTATTGCGCCATGTGTCCAAGCATTGGTCCCAAATAGTAAAACATGGACATGTGACGCAATGAAATCAATTTGGATGAAAATTTTGTTTCCTTCGATAGTGGAAATAATTTAAACTCTTTTTTCTTTCAAAGAAATGAGTTTAGTGTAATCATACTCGAAGAAAATTTTAGAATCGCTACAGTTGATCACAAGTAATTTTATTTTGGCCCCTCATAGTTACAGTTCAAGACATCATAGTTCGCTCCCTCCTGTGGTATTCCAATTAGAAATCTCTAAGATGTTATATACTATTATGGGGTTTGTTTATACAAGACTTTGCTTTAACTCAAATTGGCCTCCATTAGTAGACAGTGAAATTGATCCACATGATGATCAGTTAAACTGTTCAGATTCATTGTTGCTAAAATCTCCTCCCCACTTCATTTGCTAAAATCTTCCACTTGATTTTAGCAAATTCCCATTTTAGCAAATGGAAAACTACCCCTAATTTCATTTTCCATGAATCCAACATGGTAAGTTCGGTTGATGTAGGCTATAAGTAATTTTTTTTTTTTCAAACTTCTTTTTTGGTGACTGTTTTATAGTCAAGTTAATGTCGACAAAGTGAGGACATTAATCAAGACATGGTGTCGACACTGTTTCTCCGAAGGTGTGGGAGCTATTTCTGCAGAAATTAAGAGGGAGGAGGACCACCTTATCTCTCCATCAACCCCAACTTGTCGTTCATACATCTTCCACAACTTTGAGGAATTTTCTTGACAAGGATTTTAATTACTTTCCCATACTGGTTTTGTGACTAGTTGGCTTTTGATTTTTTTTCTCCAATGACACTGGAATATGATCCACATACTAACTTGTCGTTCATACATCAACCCCAACTTGTCGTTCATACATCTTCCACAACTTTGAGGAATTTTCTTGACAAGGATTTTAATTACTTTCCCATACTGGTTTTGTGACTAGTTGGCTTTTGATTTTTTTTCTGTTCTATATTTATTTATTTATTTATTGTCTCTATTCATTTGTATTTATTATGTCGCGTTTTTATTGGTCACTTTTTCACACAAACGATTAATAAATATAGTTACTTGAATAAAGATAAATACTAAAAAATATGGATAATAAAAGGACAGCGCAAAAATAAGATCTAACAGCTATGACGGTTGATTTTTTTGTTTTTTTTTTGCTTACTTTGTTATTCTTTAAAACGGGCTTGATACTGAAAAAATCATTACATTTCCTGTCTACAAGTGCTAATGTTTTAAATTTAAGTACATTCAAAAAACAAAAAAAATAATTCTTAGTTTTATATTCAGTTAATTTTGTTTAACTTTTCTATCATAATTTTTAAAGTTTTAGATTTCTCTCCTTAAGCGGAATAAATAGTCCAAAACAATTAACGTGAAACTAACTAATGTTTAAAAAATAAAAAATAAGTCAAAATAAAAATTTAGGTCAAACTTAAGGGCGTGTTAGCGATAGTTGTAGATTATAATTTCATATTATAACTGCAAATTATAGACTTTAGTGGAAGCAAGTATACATGTTTACTGTATCTGTGAAACTATAATTAACTGCAATAAAAAATTTTAAAAAATGGTATTATTTAGTGCAAAAAGCTGAAAATCAGCTTTTAGATTGCAAAAAATTTTGAATTATATATATTCAAAAGCACAAGCCTATCATCTCTGGAACAGATTTTAGACCATTTCTAACAAATACTCATCTTTTGTGATCTCGATCTTACCCTTGATTCGCAAGGATTATGCATATCTTCAAAAGCAAAGTTGTCAAGGAATATCCCCTCAATATTCCCTTTTAGCCTTACATGCTAAGCGGTTTAGACCTAAGAATTATCTTCAGATGACCGTTGATACCATAATGCTAGATGAGCCACTTCTTGCTCGTCAGACTTTAAGCCATGCCTACCCGGCCCTAATTTGGTTCTCATCCGTGATTCGCGGGACGTGTGCCCGCACGTGTCTAGGTTACTTTTTTAGGGTTCAAGAAAATACTACTCACAGTACCTCCATTCCTCTTCAAGATTCCTCTCCTTCAAACTGAGCTTGTGAAAACAATTTCCAAAAGTAGGACATAAGGACATTCCACTAATTGCATATTACTAGCAAATAATAATATAAACATAGATTTACTGTGAGCTGGTTGTTGATTTTTCCATAGCGAAACGCAATTCTAGTCTCGGGTGAGGATTCATTTTCCATCTGAATGGCCCAGTACTCTAAAACGCCCGAGGATTCGAGAGTTAAATTCCCGATGGGCTGAGATAAACATCCCAATTCCCAAGAAGTGCAGCTCATAGCATTTGAAGAAAGCCCAACAATCTCAGAGCCATAGTCCTATTAAGGAATATTTATAGAGATTCACCATACTACTACCAAATCAAATTTTCCACTAAATGGATGGCTTAAAAAAAGAAAGAAGAGCACTGCCAGGCTTTCCATTTCTCAAGTGAGAATTGAGAATTACGGTTTGAGTTTTGAAAGTCGTATATTTATGATTTTAGTGGTCAACTGCTTATTTCCGGATAATGTTACAAGTACAATTATTTCAGCTTCAACCATTTACAGCCTCCTTACATACATGTGGGGGTCATACATATTTTTGGGTGTAGGCCCTACGTGAATATGAAGGTGTTGTAAATGGTTGGAATCGAAATGGTTGTACAAGAAGCATTTTTTGTTTATCAAATGTTGCCTCAACTAAGCAACGATAGATAAATTCAGTGGCAGATCCTGAAATTAAGTGTAATGAGCACTTCTGATCATAACCTTCAAAATATTTATCCACACTTAAGCGCAATGATACTTTCAAAGTAAGTTTCTTAAATCATAGAGATGTGTTTGTTTTTCTAAAATAACAATCCTATTTTTAACACACTACAATCACCATTAATTGACGAAATCAAAATCAAATAAAAAGCCCTAATTTTTTACACACAAAGAAAAGCGATTGAGGCTGGGAATTTTTTGTATTTTTAACACGCATATGAGTGGTTGGTTTGATTTTTTTTAAACATGAGGAACTAGTGTAACTTTTTAGGAAGTAAGATAAGTTTGGTTGTGCGATCCAAAAAAAAGAAAAAAAGAATAGATAAGTTTAGTTGTCAGCTTTGAGAAAAAAAAAATCGAGATATATTTTTGAGATAGCGTTTGGTTTGGTTTGGTTTTTTGGCTAATCAATGGAGAGAGAAATGAGTAATGATTGGAGAGAGTTGGAGAGTGAAATGAGAGTAATGATTGGAGAGAGAGTTATTGCGTAGAAAGAAAAATGTGAGTAATAATAATTAGAGAGAGGAGTAATGAGTGAAGCGAAGAAAAGTAGAGATTTTTTTTGAAAAATTTTTCAAAAATTCTGGGGATCACGTATTCACGTGACCCCTGGTCCTATGCTGCCTCTGCCTATGGATAAATTGATCATTTGCCAATTTATAGCTCTGTAGCATCATTCTACCACTAGTAGATAGGATAAATTGATCATTTGCCTATTTATAGCTCTGTAGCATCATTCTACCACTAGTAGATAGGTTGCGCGCAAGGCGTGCAAATTTAGACCCAATATAATTGTTAATTCTCAATAACAGCATTTTGATGTGAAAGTTAAAACACATTGAATATGAATTAAGAAAGAAAAGAAGTTATATTAACTTCATTAGATATTACAATAATTCAATACGGAATTTGGTTGAATGACAGTATGAACAAAGAGGAGGAGAAGTAAGTGGGAACAGCTAATCCGACAAAAAATTAACCAATTACCGTTAACCAAAATAATTAAATACTTTACTCTAGCAATACTGCGTCATCATTCAAATATCATAGTAGTACTATTTTCCAGTTTTGCTTCTCATCCTGTCATATTTTAAAGTGGCCAAAAACAAAGATAAGAAAGAGAATTATATTTTAAAGTTTGAAGGATACGACGGAGTGCACATTGAAATTCACACTTCAAAATTCTTAATTATAGTAGCAATGTACAACTTTAATCTAGCCTTTTAATTGCCTAAACATTTGGCCGGTACGCATCGTTTTGAGCAAATTCGATATCCCAGAACTGTAATTTCATTTCAGCTTAAATACTTGCCGCCATTTTTGGTACCCGACCATTTTTAAGTTTATTTTTCTTTTAGGTAATTGTATGTAATTATGCTAATTTTGCGCAATGTGTGAAAATAACACTAATGGGGATAAATCGGAACCGGGAGTACTACCGAATCTTACATGTGTGCTCAAACCCTTAAAACTCGATACTTGAACAACTGACAATTCTATAAGTGGTTCAGTTTGGTGTTAGTAAAAATTTTCAATTAACTGTTGACCAAGAGAACTAATATTGCAACAAATTTACATTCACTCTCCGTCTCATTTTGATAATTTCAACGAAAATACATGTAATTTTCTGATAAAAAAATTAAAGTATTTCTGCGCATGATTTATCGATTTGATTCGCACCAAATTGAAGATCCCGATTAATTATTTAACAACGTGAGAAGAAGTTCAAAAAATATTAGCTGAACTACTCTTTTTTAATCCCAGAATTGCACATTCTTTTCTAGGGGACTATGATTTTGGAATGGAGGGAGTATGTGTGTTTCGAATTTTTTTACACAACAAATGTTCTGATGAAAGCAAAGGACACCTGCTCTCCTTATATATTAGAATTATATATTAAAAATAAAATTAGAAAAATAGAGAGAGGAGACAAAGTATTTCAATTCGTTTAGTGTATTTTACTTCCACTGATTTCTTTTACAAAAATTATTACCAATCTAAATTTATTTAGGCTATTTATTAGATTAATTACAGAGAAAAGATAATTGATAATTTCAGCTCAAATGACACAGCAATGTCTAGATTCACCTTACCTTGTTCAGTTGTATGGTCAATTCAATCCGCAAACAAGTTTATGCTTTGATAGGGTCGGGGTTGTTGATGGAACACAATAGTACAGTTGACCATTGTCTTGTGAACCTTGGATTTATCGAGGAATGTACAATTTTGTACTCATTGGCAGCTGTACAATTTTGTTTTTTCTTTTTTGTTCTTTCTAGTGCATGCCCATGCCCGTGCCTGCAGGCACGGCTTGCGCAATCATCGCACGTGTCCGTATCTGTACCCAGTGTCCCTTTTTTATGATCTTTCAAATTTCAGAGAGGGTGAAGGAGAGGAGGTAGCGAGAGAGAATGTGATTTGAATTTTGAAAAGGAAAGAAATAGATAATGTGGTTTGAAATTTTGGGTGTGGTGGGCCAGTGGAGGAGGGAGAGGGAGAGAGAGAGAGATGAATGAGTTGGTAGAGAGAGGGATAAAAAGTAGTATAATGACTGAGACAAAAAATATGACTGAGAGAAAAGTTGTTCTCCGTTGTAATATAGATGTTTTTGTATTCATTTGTTTGTTTTTAGGCAAATTCTAAAGTAAGGTTTAAAAAGTGTGTTAAAATATGTGAAAAATATACTTATAAGCGTGAAAATGTATCGAAATATGTGAAAATTGTGTAGGAATGTCTGTGTTTTTTGTCTTTCTGTAAAACTCTTGTTTTTATTGAAAGGGTTAGTGTTTTCAATCTCCTTTTTCTATTTTAGACTTTCCTGTTAGGAATTGATATTGTCATTCTCAAATTGTTAATGTCACTCGAAAAAGAGAGTGTAAATATTAAGTTCGTATCAATGTCCTCTCTTGGATTAATATTGGCACTCTCCTCTTGGAGTGCTATTAACAATTTGCGAAGTGCTAATATCAATTTCCTTCTAGTTTAATATTTACATTTTTTTTGTTGTCTTTATTCATGTGTATTTATTATTATTTCATTTTTTTATTGGTCACTTTTTCACATAAACGAGTAATAAGCATGGATAGTAAAAAGACAGCGCAAAAATAAGATTTCACAACTATCATGGTTCTTTTTTTTTTTTTTTTTTTCTCTTGGTTACTTTGTTATTCTATAAAACGGGCTTCATAATGAATTCATTACGTTTCATGAATACACGTTTTTGTACTAATGTTTTAAATTTAAGACATACAAAAAAGGAAAAATAATTCTTAGTTTTGTATTCAGTTAATTTTGTTCGCTTATCGCAAGTATTGTAGCAATAAGCAATGTGGATTTGTTTGGTCATTTACGAGTCAAACTTAATGCTATATATTTTTGTGGTGTTTTACCATTTCCGTGCATAGCACGGGTTTGCTGCTATATATTTATATATATGTATGTAAGTTCGGTTGTTAGTTTTGAAAAAAAAAAATTGGAGATATAGTTTTGAGATAGTACTGTTTGGTTTGGTTTTTGGGTAATGATTGAAGAGAAATGAAAATGAGTAATAATTGGAGATAGTGGTAATAAGTAGAGAGAGTTAGAGTAGGGATGGCAATTTCCCTATATCCAATGGATACCCGCCCCGCCCCGTCCTGCACTGTCCATATGGAGATGGGATTTACCCAAAATTTTCTCCAATAGTAGCGGGTCTGGTGGGATTGAAAGAAAACCCGCTTGGGTATGGAGCGGGTGTGATTTTTAATCCCCACCCTCGAATAGCCGTACCCCGCCCCATACTCGGTTATACCTAAAATATAATTAAAGTATATTATAACTGTACATATACATTATTTATAAATAAATACATAAACATACATATGAATCTTCAGTATCATATGTAAATTTATACCAAAAATCTTATCAATTAGACAATTACTACCTATTATTATAACTATTCAATAGCCTAAGAAACATACGCATGAATCTTCAGTTTCATTATTGATATATTCTTTTTTTGGTTTGGATATTGATATATTTGGGGAAGTCCCGGTCTCCATCGGGAGGCGGGCCGGTTTAGTTCTTTATCTAATATCCCCAATGGAGATGGGGGCGGGGATGGTGAAAGACCCTCCGATTGGTGATCGGGTATGGAGTCGAGTACCTCACTATATCATATCCGTTGTCATTTAATACTTCAGTCTCTTTTTTCTGTTTGTCTATGTACTTTTGCTTTTACGGGCTGCTACATTCCCAGAAACTACCCAAAAAGCAAATGCGCAAACTCTTCCGCACAAGAGTTTTGTACTTCTCTCTCTCTCTCGCTCTCTCTCTTGACGTTTCTTTGGTGTTCGGCCGCCTGGGGGGGAGCGGTCTTCCTCCTCCCCCCGGGCTCTCTCTCTCTTTTTTCCTTTCCCATTCTTTCTCCCCTCTTTCCCTTTCCCCCTCTTTTGCTTTCTTAGCTCCCGGTGTGTTTCCCCCACCCCCATCAGATTTTGTTCCTGGCCGGGATCGCTCTGTTGGGATCGATCTCTCTCGCCTAACGGCTTGTCGGACCTTGCATCCCCTCACGCCAGGTTCATTGTTGTATGAATACGGTTGGTTTGGCCTAACGGCTAGTGTTGGGAGTGCGTCTGGTGGTGGGACTGTGTGGTCGTCTTAAGGTGCAGCGACTGTTGGTGGGTAGGTTCGGCCTCAGGTGGTTGCGTTTCTGCTTTTCGAAAGGCCCAGGTGGTGTCGCCTTGGTGTTGTCCAGGCGGTTCGGCGTGATTGGGGTGTCTCTGGAGCTTTGTATGCAAAGGTGGTGGTTCGGCTTGTCTTTGAGGGTGTTAATACGCTGGGTTCGGGAGGCAGTGTTTTGGAGGGGTTAGTTCGGGGGGCTTTGTTGCGGCAATGGTTTGAGGAGTGGCTACTAAGTGCGCTGGGGTTTTGCCTTAGTCCGATGGCTTGGTTTTTTGAGGTGGTGGTGAGGCGGATTTGGACTTTGGAGCGGCGGCATTAGATCTGGCAGTGGTAGCTGGTGAAGGGCAGCAACAGTTATGGGGTCGTTTTGGTGTTTTTCCGGCAGGGGGTTTTCCGGCCTCTTGGTGTTTCTTGGGCAGTGCAGCAGCATGGGGAACACAATTAGTTTGGGTTGAGGTGTATAGGCAAGTGGATTTCGTGGGGTTGTGAGCTTTTGTCTTGGATGCATAAAAGCATGGGAGGCTTGTGGGGTTTCAAGAAGCAGGTGAATTGGTTGCCTTCTTGGTCTAGGTGAATGGTTTGTGGGGTTCTAGGTGCTGACAAAAAGGGTGTAGGCGTGGCATAGGTGGGCCCAAGCCAAATGCATATTTCAGGTTTTGTTTTCATTGGATGTGATGGCCTGCGGTGAGTTGGCAGTTGCGGTGGAGGGGTGGTCGTAGTGACCTATGGAGCAGCAACAGAGGCATGTTCCCCGGGTTCCAGCGTTGGTTGGTTGCGCTCGTCTTTTCACTGGTTCTGTGCGGCTTTTGTGCTTCCATTGTATAATTTGGGGCGATATTTGGCCCATAGGGTGTGGGGTTTGACCCAATAGGTTTGGGCTTCGGCTCTTGTTGTTCTTTGGTTGGTTCCTTGCCAATCGAGGATTGGGTCTCGGATTTGGCATTGAATCTTTGTATTTGATGTTGTCTCCTTGCTCCTTTTAGTCATTGTAACTTTTTCAATGATTAATAAAAATATTTTTGCCGTGCAAAAAAAATATCCGTTGTCATTCCTAAGTTAGAGAGAGAAATAAAAGTAATGATTGGAGAGAGGGGTAATGAGTAGAAAGATAAATGCAAGTAATGAGTGGAGAGAAAAAAAATAGAGAAAAATTGCTTTTGGAAAATTTTCCAAAAATGTAAACCAAACAAGGTACATCATTTAGGGTAATAGTGAAGGTCCAAAAATTCAGGGGAAGGGGAGGGGGGAGCACATGACCCCAGGTCCTATGTTGCCTCTGCTCCATTTGTCATTTAGGATAAACAAAACAAGGGCAGTGCCTGAACCTCTTTAACAACCTCATACAAATTGCGTTAGGATTACTTTTGGTTTGTGATCCATATGTTCCATTTGTCATTTTCATCGCCAAATAACAAAACAAATAATATCGTATATATCGCTGTTGCGCTCAATACATTGACTAATAGTGTCAAACGAGAAAAGTTAGTATGTGGATCATATTCCACTGTCATTGGAGAAAAAAAAATCAAAAGCCAACTAGTCACAAAACCAGTATGTGAAAGTAATTAAAATCCTCGTCAAGAAAATTCCTCAAAGTTGTGGAAGATGAATGAACCGCAAGTTGGGGTGATGGAGAGATAAGGTGGTCCTCCTGCCTCTTAATTTCTGCAGAAATAGCTCCCACGCCTTCGGTGTCTTGATTAATGTCCTCACTTTGTCGACATTAACTTGACTATCAAACAGTCAACAAAAAATAATATCATAAATATCGCTGTTCGGAAAAAAAAAAATTACTTATAGCCTACATCAAACGAACTTACCATGTTGGATTCATGGAAAATGAAATTATTACTAACCCAGGTATTTCCGTGCACAGTTCAACTGATCATCATGTGGATCAATTTCACTGTCTACTAATGGAGGCCAATTTAAGTTGAAACAAAGTCTTGTATAAACGAACCCCATAATAGTATATGACATCTTAGAAATTTGTAATTGAAATACCACAGGAGGGAGCGAACATAAAATTATTTGTGATCATTCTAAAATTTTCCTCCAGTATGATTACACTAAACTCTTTTTTCCTTGAAGGAGAAAAGAGTTTAAATTATTGTTACCGCCGGCGGAAACAAAATTTTCATCCAAATCGATTGCATTGCGTCACATGCCAATGTTCCAATAGTTGGGATCAATGTTTGGACACATGGTGCAATGTAATCGATTTGGAGGAAACTTTTGTTTCCACCGGCGGTGGAAATAACTTAATCTCAAGAAAAAAAAAAAAAGCCAAACTGCATCGACTAAAATGAAATTGTACAGCATAATATTTCAATTCGTTTAGTGTATTTTACTTCCACTGATTTCTTTTACAAAAATTATTACCAATCTAAATTTATTTAGTCTATTTATTAGATTAATTACACAGCAAAGATAACTGATACTTTGAACTCAAATGACACAGCAATGTCTAGAATATTCACCTTATCTTGTTTTTGTTCACATAAAAAAAATAAAAATAAAAATGAAAATAACCTTATCTTGTTGACTTATTTTATGGTCAATTGAGTTGGCAAACAAGTTGATGCTTTGATGGGGTCGGAGGTGGTGAGGGAACACAGTAGTGCATCTAACCATTATCCTGTGTACCTTGGAAATATCGAGGAATGTATCATCACGATTGGGATAGACCATTGGTGGCTGTACAATTTTGTTTTTTCTTTTTTGTTCTTATTATCTGCTATATTTTTGTATTCATTTGTTTGTTTTTATTGAAAAGGTTAGTGCTTTCACTCTCCTTTTTCTGTTTTGGACTTTCATTTTGGAAATTGGTATGTGCAATATTAAGTCCATATCAATTTTCTCTCTTGGATTGATATTGGCACTGGTTGGATTAACAATTTGAAGAGTGCCAATATCAATTTCCTTCCTGCTCTGTATTTATATATATTTTTTGTCTTTATTCAATTGTATTTATTATGTCGCATTTTTATTGGTCACTTTTTCACATAAACGAGTAATAAATACAGTTACTTGAATAAAGATAAATATAAGTATGGATAGTAAAAAGACAGCCCAAAAATAAGATTTAACAACTATGATGGTTGATTTTTTTTATTTAGCTGACTTTGTTATTCTACAAAACGGGCTTGATAGTGAAAAATTCATTACATTTCCTGTCTACAAGTTTTTGTGCTAATGTTTTAAATTTAAGTACATTCAAAAAAGGAAAAATAATTCTTAGTTTTATACTCAGTTAGTTTGTTTAACTTTTCTATCATAATTTTTAACATTTTAGATTTCTCTCCTTAAACGGAATAAAGAGTTCAAAACAATTAACGCGAAACAAACTAAAGTTTAAAAAGGAAAAAATAAGTCAAAATAAAAATTTAGGTCAAACTTAAGGGCGTGTTGGCGATAGCTATAGACTAACTGCAAATTATAGACTTTAGTGGAAACAAGTATACATGTTTACTGTAATTGTGAAACTATGATTAACTATGATAAAAATTGTTATTATTTAGTGCAAAAAGCTGAAAATCAGCTTTTTAGAATGCTTAAAATCTCGAATTATATCCGAAAAGCACAAATCTATCTTCTCTAGAACAGATTTTAGACCATTTTTAGTTTCTAGGAATCTCTGAAATTTCCATGTTGATAACAATTGTTAACAAAAACTCACACTTATTAAAAGCTAAAACCTAAGAATATGCTTCTAGAATTCTTCGTAATTAAACATGCACTTAATCGGAGTGCTTGCAATGAAAATGTGGTTAATAAAATGGTTGTGTAATGTACTCTATTCCAAGGATCATAATCACAGACAGATGTTAGATCACAGGCATATATTTTAGATTATAGCGATACATGTGCATACAAGTTTTATATTATAAATTCATACTGTATTATATATTTTAATAAAAACAAGTATACTAGTTTTACTAAAGCTTTGAAATTATAATTTAGATGTATTAAAAGTTGGCTCTTTTTTACTGCAAAAGGCCAAAGCGAAAAATTAGCTTTTAAGATCACTTTTTTGAGCTTTTAGAAATCTCTAATCTCAAAAACTGTTGATAAGCATTTTTGACAAACTCTCATAACAATTTTTTAAAATCAAAATCTCATATCTACTCCTAAAATTTTCGGTAAGCACGTACACAATGGATGACGTGTTGTAGAGAGTCTCCAACCTATTCCTTTTTTTTTTTCCCATTCGTTAATTCTATTCTACTCTATCCTAGGGGACTTGATTAAATACTATTTTTAAGTTACCTAAAGGGCAATGTTGAAAAAATATGTTCCAACCCACACATAAAAAGAGAGCATTATTTTTGGGTACTATTTGTGTATTGTACATAAAATGTTGAAATTTAAAAGTAAGACAAACATTTCGGAATGGAGGGTGTATTTTAATGGATCGATTCAGGAACACGTCATCCATTGTGGATCAAATGTATTTTAATGGATCGAACAGAGGGAGTATTTTAATGGATCGATTCAGGGAGAATTTTAATGGATCGATGGAGTAATAACGGAGGGATCATACTTAGTTTGAGAATGTGATTCCTAGTTTCATATAGGAGTATATATTATTAAGAATCACATATATTCCTATTCCGGTATATTCCAAACGTAGGAATCGTGAGAATATGGCATCATATCTGTAAGAGACAAAAAATTAACAACGCTAATTTCGGGCTCTTAATGAGATTGGATCCACTTGGAAGGAACCCTAACCCTGCAACACCAACAAACAGTTAGAGCACCTTTTTGCCTTAGATGGCAAAGACCCTTCGACACTTAAGTTAGTACTGTAGGTTTGGAGGAAAGTAATGGATGAAATGCATGTAATTGGCGAATTACAACGTACCTTTGATATTAGGGTTTGTCTGTATATATATCTAGTTGTCTGCTCGTTACTTGATTCATTTTTCTTGTTATGATACTTCTCTGTAAGGACTCTTTCTCGTTGGGGCTCGTCCCTATTTCGTGATTGTATCTCAATGCATGATGCTAGATTCTTTTTTCGAAGGAGTTCTTGCCATGATAAACTACCATGCATGTTTAGAGTCCTTCCCATATTGGAGTCTTCGCTCCAATGGGATCTCAATCTTATCCTTGATTCGCAAGGATTATGCATATCTTCGCATGCATAGTTGTCAACGAATATCTCCTAGATATTCCCTTTTAGCCTTATCTTGGAAGGCGGTTTAGACCTAAGAATTATCTTCTGCTAATTGTCGATATTGTAATGTTGAATGAGCCGTGCCTTCGTGGCCCTAATTTGGTTCTCATCCGTGATTCGTGGGTCGTGTGCTGACGTGACACACTCCTCGCATGTCTCTAGGTTACTTTTAGGGTTTAGGAAAATACTCCTCACAGTATCTCCATTCCTCGTCAAGATTCCTGTCCTCCAAACTGAGCTCGGAAAAACAATTTCAAAAGTAGGACATTCCACTAATTGCATATTACTAGCAAATAATAATATAAACATATTAACTGTGAGTTGGTTGATGACTTTTCCATAGCGAAATGCAATTCTAATCTCGGGTTAGGATTCATTTTCATTTTTTCATGATTTTCCATCTGAATGGCCCGGCACTCTAAAACGCCCCAGGATTCGAGAGTTAAATTCCCGGTAGGCTGAGATAAACATCCCAAGAAGTGCACCTCATATCTATGGACCACTTACCAAGCGGTAAAAGCCCAATTGCCCAAAGATTTCATTTAAAGAAAGCCCAACAATCTCAAAGCCATAGTCCTATTAAGGAATCTTTATGGAGATTCACCAAACTACTACCAAGTCCAATTTTTCACTAAATGGATGGTCTAAAAAAAGAAAGAAGAGCACTGCCAGGCTTCCATTTCTCAAGTGAGAATTGATTACGGTTTGAGTTTGGAAAGATGTACATTTATGATTTTAGTGGTCAATTGCTTATTTCCGAATAATGCTACTTGTACAATCATTTCGGCTCCAACCATTTACAATCTCTTTACATACATGTAGGAGTCATCTTATATAGTATAGCAGAATGACTTTTTGTGAGGAAGGCTCTCATCGCGACAAGTGGCATAAAATAGTTGGTTTGTAGTATAAGATTTTGAGTGACACATGTGACAATAATTCAATTACCATAAGTAGGTAATTTCAAATTTCAAGCAAGTTCCATGATTTAAGGAATCAACACTCAAGATTTATAAAGAAAATAATATGTCAAATAATTTTAAATTTCAAATACTCATCAATCAATAAATTCTACAAATGAAACAATTAATTAGCTAATTAAAATTTTCAAAATAATTTAAAAAATCACTCATCATTTGCAAATAAAAACAGTAATCAATTAGTTTTAAATTCCAAATACATCAAAAAACTTATAAAAATGAAAATGTCCATCCCCCATTTTCTCAATCTTCAATCTAAAAAACTCTTAAGTCTCTCAATCCAACAAATTATATTTTCATGCAAACCTTATTGTTGTTCTTATACTTTGGCTAGGGCCATGATTGGCCTGGTGCAAATGAACAAATAACCCATGTTTTGGTAACGGTGAGTTAGTTTGTAATAATTTTTTTTCCAATTTCTATTAATTGGTATTCATTTTTTTTAAAATCTATAATGGCTTTCAATGTCGAAATTTAAGTTGGTTAAAAAATGACTCGGTTTTTACAGGATCGATGTGAGAACCTTGATGAGAAAATCAATCGATTGAAATTGTCAAAACAACATTTTGAACCCAAAAATGGTCAAAGGGTTACATAATTGGAATATTATTCTCAATTTAGCAATAAGTGTCAAGTTAATAGTTGCTATGCTAAGATCTTGAAAGGTACAATACTAAATTACTATATGACTATCAGATGACAAATAAAATCTTAACAATTCTTTTAGCCAACCTTTCTTGAGTTTTGTGGGATAAAATTTGTTCTCTTCTTCTTCTTCTTCTTTTTCTTCTTCTTCTTCCAAAGTGACATATATTATTATATTCTACTTTTAGATAGAATGATGAATATCTATCTAACTTAAACAATTAATGTATGAACAAAATAAGAAGTCATAGAATACAGTTGAATTATATTATGGAAAAAAAAATTCAACACTCAAATATATGCCCTACACATATGATACGTAATAATCGCAAAACTAACATCCAAATATAAGAAACTATATATCCATATGAGTGAATTAATATTTTGAACCAACCATACATTAAGCACAACAATTGCACTACTGCAATGTCCAGCTCCATAAACAATGAGTTAAGCCCCAAAGCAAAATATGAAGGTCGTGAGGTATTTTAAGATTTGATTAAGTTTGGTTTTGTGAGGTACTTAAACAAGTTATAAGATTTTTTTGACAATTTATATTAGAGAATAATACCTAGGGACGGAGCCAGGATTTTGACTCAGAGGTAGCACCTAAAATTAATATTCTTCCACCTCCATCCCACAAAAGAGTAGTCTATTAATTATAAATCGACGTGCAATTTTTGGATAAAAATCTCAATTAGTTCTTTAATTTTGTATGAAAGAAATGTATAAATCATGTACGGAGGTGCTTTATTTTTCTATCCAGAAATTAGAGGTTTTTTGGCAATGGATTATCTTTACGAATGGAGGGATTATTAGTATAAAAAAGGTATAAGTGTTCTAAGATTAATTATTTATAATACCCAAAAGAATACACATTTTCATAGGTTAATCATCATCAACATGATTAATACCCAAAAATTACACACTTTCATCGATTAATCACTCATCAATATGTTTAATACCAAAAATAATACACGTGATTTGTAGAATAACACTATTCTTGCCATACAAATTTAAATTATTGGTATATGATAACATTAATTCATCCCGTACCTAGCACGGTTTTCCGCTAGATTGTGGAATCAAAGTGCTCCAAGCATATAATCATGTAGCGCGGTACGACGCTAGATTTTTGTGGAAAATTAAACTAACAAACAAACAAGGCCATTTTAATGTTGAAAGTATTCATCAATAGTTAAATTTTTTCGTGTATTGCGACTCCGTGCATGGCACGGGTTTGATGCTAGTCTATTATATTATTACAGAATGACTTTTGGTGAGAAGGGCTATGAGCGCGACAACCAAAATCTACTGATTACAGTTTCCTTATAATGCATGCTAAGGTAGACACCGATTTTGTGAAAAATGGAAAGAATAGCATTTCCCCATTTAAAAGTAGAGACTACTTTCAAATTTGGGAATGGAACACAATCACTCTTCCTCATATTTTTCCATCTCTTTAATTAACGGGCTAAATCAAAACTATATAGATTGTATAGATAAAGAAATTTCAAACTTCGTACATTTATTTAGAGATGAACACTGGCCAAATAAAAAAAAAAAAAACAACCCAATGATTTTGTTATATAAAGCTACTCATCTTGAGTATTCAATAGCGAAAAAATCTACCAATACTATATATTTTGCAAAGACACTTTTCGTGAGGAGATGTGACACCAATTTTTTAATTAGCAAATAATTCAAAATCAATAATAAAAGATTGATTTACTTATTGAAGTCTAATTAGTTATATATAATTTTCAAATTGCATATTACCTTAATAGGAAAGAGTGTCTCAAATCCATTTTGGCTCGAAGCATTAGAGGAAATTCCGTGGCCAATTAGTCACTCCAATTACCGTAATTTTAGTAATCGCTTTATGGATTGCAAAAACGAAATATGAAGCAATTATCTATATTACATTACACAACGGTTTTTTCAAAATGTCTTATGTGGCATTTCTATGCGTGAAAGATCTCTTATCTTAATATAACTTTTGGTTAATTACCAAAAAAAGAAAAGAAAAAGTAAAGCGAGTCCAAAAATAATACCACTTGAAAGAAAACTCATGTATATGAACCAACTTTTCATGTGAGAAAAATTTTAAAAATCATCTTCCACTCTCTAACATAGGGAAATTTCAATTTTAGAATTCTCTCTTTTCTCAACTACAAAAAAGGATAGGAAGTAGAAAGCAGACAAAAATAACAAATGAAAGAAAACTTATTTCAAAAAATAAACATCATCGATCCTTTAATTAATGTGCGAATTTTAAATTAAAAAAATGATCTCTCCCTTTGAGTACTCCAACTCTCATGGGGAAATTTCAATTTCAGAATACTCTCTCTTTTTCACACGCACAATCTACTTTTCAAACGACTTTGGCTCAAACATGTGATTTGGATATTATACTGATTTGGTAAATCATAAAGGAAAAAACAAGAAAGTATCTATTCAGTCATGCTTCAAAATTATATAATTTTTATGGGCATAAACTACTAAGTTTTATTACTCATTCTCTCCCGTAAAGATTGTTAAATATTTCATTTTGTGATGTCTTACAAATATTGTCCAATTTGCATAGTTTCTAAAATATGTGAGAGAGTGGTGGTTGAACAAATCAATTTATTCATTGGTTTGGTTGATCGTTGGATGATAATTGATTTTTGTTGAATTTTTTTAATAATGTTGACAATGTGAATTGATCAATTAGATGTTAGTACCTTGGTTTTCTTTGATAAGAGCAATGCATGTGGTACTGTATGGTTGGTTAAGGATTTCAAACTTTGTCAAGTGCCTTCGGGAACAGGCAAGGCACTAGTATATTTCCATGTTAGAAAAGTGTCCAATTTCATCCTCCCAATACACTCTCTTGCAACCAAGGGCTTGTAGCCTAGCGGTTATCTCCTGATTTTCCCACAAGGGAGACCAGGGTTCAAGCCTCGGCAGAGGCGTTTGGAGTTTAGGGCTATGGATAGCTTCTAGACTCCCTCTGGACTAACTCATTAACTCCCCCGCTAAACCCCAACTGATGTATATCGAATGACAAAAAAAAAAAAAATACACTCTCTTGCTCCCTCCATTTTAAAATTAATTTGAACGTATATAATAGTTAAGACTATCAATTCAAGCCTTTCCATGTTAGTAAGTGTAGATTAATTACTTCTAATCTCTTATTTTCTTCATTGCATAGTTATATGATCTAGAGTTCATGTTTTACTCTCTCTGTTTTTTTTTTTTTAGGTTTTAATGTGATCAACAATTGGATGAGTTTTTGGAAAAAGTAATAATTAGAGAGAAGTGTAATAATTGGAGAGAGATAGAGAGAGAAATGAGAATAATGATTGGAAAGAGGGGTATGAGTAGAGAAAGAAATGTGATTAATGATTAGAGAGATGAGAGATGGGAAAAGAATCTTTTTGGAAAAAATTTTACAAATGTGAAGTGAACAAAGTGATTCATGTGATCAACAAGAGTTACTTCTCAAATCATTCGTATCAATCAGACTCTCAAAGAGAAGAATAGTGAGTTATATGATCTTTTTATTTTATGATTGCAAGGTTGTGCGATTTCATGCAATGTCTTTTTTTTTTTTTTTTTTGTCAGTTTGAATGTGATGAATGATAGATATTGTTCTATTGTACTTAAGGACAGAGCAATACTTTACAACCTGAAATGCTTCCTTTGCTCTTACCAGAAAAAAAAAATATATATATATATATATATATATATATATATTGATGTCAACAAAATATTGATGATGGTGGTGAAAGTGTTTGCTGCAAGCCATTTGCCTATGTCGAGTAAGTTTTTCTTATTTCATAGTAATTTTTTTTTTTTTTTTTGGAGAATAAGAGATCTTATCTATATCATTTTTTGAAATTTGAAATTTGGATGGAAAGGTTTTAAGTTTTAAGCAGGAAAGCATCCCCAACATTTTGGGGTAACATTCAAGTTTTTCGAAAAAAGGTTATTGTAAGTGAGATTTTAAACATTCACTATTCTCAACAATTGATCTTCCGCATTCTCTGCAAATATTTGAGAGTTATCTGATCTTTTTATTCACCGATACTTATATAAAAATTGAAATTTCTACAAACTTGAGATAATCCAACTAATAATTTGATAATTTATTAATTTCATGTGAAATCAACAAATAATTCATAATTTTAAAAAGCTACTATGATTTTCCAAAATAGGCAGGGTAAGAACGATTTTCTATACATAAATGTTCAATTTTAGATTTTCACACTAGCCGTTGCAAACCCTCATATTTTATATATAGGGGAAAGAGTAAAAGTACTGATAAACACCTTAATCCAGCGAAACCCTGTGGCTTTTGATTCTTATCAAAAACTGCTTGGTTGAAGTCCTTCCGGGTTTTTTTTTTTTTTTTTTGACGAATCCTCGTGTTAGACCTTAAAAACACGTTTTAAACACATCTAACGGTTCCACACCGTAGCCAATATGAGGGAGCCCTTACTAGATATGCTTTGTATTTTGAATATCAAGATTATTAATTTCCCCGTGCATAGCACGGGTTTCATGCTAGTCTTATATATTATTGCAGAATGATTTTTCGTGAGAAAGGCTCTCACCGCGACAAGTGGCATGAACTCATTGGATTATCATTAGAATTTTTAGTAACACGTGAACTTATTCTTATTACCACTCTTAAAATTTATCAATACATAGGTTATGTAATTCAAAAGATTACCTTAATTTCTTCCTTGCATACCCGAAATAGGAGATTGGGATTATCATAATTAGATACTTGAATTGATTGCTCATAATAGAATTCGGCTCCAAATTAAAAATTTAACTAAAACAACTATAAAGTCTTACCCGTGGGTTTCACTCATAAAGATTTGACTGCTCTACATCATACTAGGGATTTCATGGTAGAGAAAAAACTTTCAACAAACAAGATTAAAATACTAGGGTACATGTGTATTTTATGGTGCCAAATTGATTAGTTTGAGTTTTTTTTTTTTTTTGTGCTTTGACAGATTAAGTGTTCTACATGTAGATGAGATTTTATCAGAGAATAGGAAAAAGGTTGATAATAAAAAATGGTGTGTTGCGGAAAATTAGCACCAAACTTTGTTAAACTTTACCAATTCGGTAAATTTATGTCGAGTTCTACTTTTTTCTGTTGTTTAATGGAAACAAGAGATATGTTCGCCCTGTTATATATCGTTGCTATGTTTTTCCCTGTATTTTTCGTATTCTACAGGTAATCATGATGTAAGTTCAAAATTTTGGTACGGTTGCGCTGGTTAAACTTTATATATGGTTATGAATGGGACAAAGTACCCCATTATGGAAAAAAGTGAGTTTTTTTTTTCTATCATGTAGTATTTATAATTTCCTCTATTGTTGATGATAAGAAGTTGATCGATCTGTATTGTTTTATTGCCATTTTTCCTGTTAATAGTGATTCCATAGGAGAAAAGCTTCAAAAAATCATAGGTATATGATTATGATTGCTTATATTTCATTTTAAGCAAGATCTATAAGACAACCTCACGACGGAGGTTCAGTACGCAACAAACACAACTTCCAAACAAATTTGATTTGTATTAATTTATAGAGTTCATAAATTTCCGTAACGTATTATTTTTGCGTTAAGCAGGTATTCATTAGTGTACTTTCACTATTTTTTTTGTTATCGAGATAATTGTTCCATTGAAAAACAAAATAGGGCGAGGACAAGAGAGGATATCACTATCCACCTCTAAACACATCTAATCCCCATCCACGCTTTGATCCATTCACCAAGATTTTTTTATGCTCCATCCCCAGTCCAAAAGGATAATGGGAATGGATATCCTAAATGTTTAAAAAAATTTTGAAAACACAAGAGATGATTGTTCCAACTAGGGCTGTCCAGCGGATCATCCGATCCGCCAATCCGAATCGATCCGAACCATCCGTTGATCCATCCGTGAATGTTTGGTTCGGTTCCGGATCGAGAATTTCTTATCTGATGGTTCCAGATCCGGATCGGATCAGATCGGATCCGCTCGATCCGCTCAATCCGCTCAATAATCTTTCTTTAATCTGTTAAATCCGCCCGATCCAAGTCAATCCGATCCGATCCGTGAATGTTCGGTTCGGTTCCGGATCTTAAAAACCATAATCTGCTCTGAGCGGATCGGATCGGATCCGTGTCCGATCCGTCCGGATCCGATCCGTGGACACCCCTGGTTCCAACTATCATGATAGCGTGCGAGGTCCAGGATAAGGCCAGGGTAGAGGTAAACTCCTTGCCCATTTATCAAATTTATTTTGAAAATCTTCCCCCGAATTATTCTAATCCACGAAGATTCCTATCAAGAAATTGAAATCAAATATTCTAGAACACTTATTTCTAAAATGAAGACTCCCTACCAAATAACTCAAACAAAAATAAGAAAAACTAAACAAACTATTTTATGTAATGTAATATTTTTGTTCTGCATCATATAATTAGCTTTTCAATAAATATTCGAATATATCCGACTTGACTAAATATCAATTTAACATCTAGAAAACTTTTATTGTTTATAGAGATTTTAAAAAGTATATTTATCGTAATATATATATATATATATATATATATATATATATATATATATATATATATACACACACACACACACATCATTCATATAGTTGCATACGGAATTGGGAACCTTGGAGGGCGACCCCTGTTGGGCGGCATGTGGACGGTCGACCTCCCACGCCGGTTTGGTTGATGATTGATTTGAAAATAGAGTCGCCACCCGGGTTTTTATTTTGGAAAATGGTTTGAACCCGAGAAACCAGTTTTGAAAATGATTTAGAAAATGATTTGGAAAATAATTTGAAAACCAGAGATTCGTTTCTGGTTCGGGAGCCAGGTTACGAACGGGGAAGGGTTTTAATGCACCCCGTTCGCCCGATTAAAAATCAGTCTTTACTAAACATTTGTGGGATTTATAGAAAACATTTTATTGCCGAACTTTGAGTAAATAAACAATAAACAATTATATATGACTAAAAAACAGCAATGATAACCAAGAAACCAACAAGAAATAACCATACTGTTACTGGAAAATGATTTAAAATTTTTGATTTTTCAAGTGTGTCGTACGGCACACTAAGTGTACCGTGCAGCACAGAAGGAGTGCCGTGCGGCACTGTTTACTTCACAAACAGTTTGATATTTTATTTTTCGAAAAGAATGAAATGTAGGCACATTCAAGGCATGAAAACTTGATCAAAACTAATTACTTTGAACTGGAAGATGATATGTTTGAATAGAAATTGTTCCTCCTCATTAGGTTGCTCCATACGATGCGTAAAATTCACCGTATGACGCAACCGGGAGATCACGAATCAAACTGATTTTTGATGTAACATGGGCATACCAAATGTGGAGATGATATGGAAGATCATTCCACACTTGGTACCCCTCCCCTCAGGATACCAAAGCTAAGAAGTTTGGCGAAACGGGATCGTACCTCCGGCGGGAAACTCACAGATTGAAATTCCTCTGGAACTCCTTGAACGCAACTTAGACCTCTTCTGGACTCAAATTCCCTTCTGCTGTAGCAACAAGGTTGGTTGTTTGATGGAGATGAGTGAATTTGAAAGAATGGGCTCACGGGTTGGGTTTGGAAAACAGGGGATTGAACTTTGGATTGAGTTTTGCTTTGAAGAAAGTTATGGGAGTGATGTCTGGGGCTAGGGAGTATTGGTCGTGAGTAATTTTGATTGAGGGTGGAATTAGGACAGAATTTGAGAGGTTTGTGGTGATTTTTCTTCACCATTTTCATGGAAACCGATCGGCATATATATAGGCGTAGGAATAGACTTGGTCATTACGTATCCTTGATGCCCACACAAAATGATGATAGCTAGGGGATAGCCTCTGATCCTTGCATGAAATTATGATGAAGGAGGGCTGCCAATAGTCAACAAAAGGAGCTGAAAGTCGGTTTATACATGACAGTGCCGTACGGCACAGTACGACACACAAACTGTACCGTACGGTACACCAACTGTGCCGTACGACACACCTGACCGCCAAAATTCAAAAAGCTGCCGTACGTGAATGGGGCTATGCCGTGCGTGAGAAATGAGTACCGTACGGTACTGTTGACTGAGTTGACTTGGAGAATTTCAATCCGAGAGGCTTTCCGGGCGTTTCTTTTCATCATTGGGGATTAAAATGTGTACAAATGTCTCATTTTGGGGTGTCTACACGGCATCCGAGCCATTGGATGTGTTTTCAACGGTCCTAATTTTATCTTGGCACTTTGTTGATTTGAGCCATCCATTACCAAGATGAATTCTAAGCCATGATTGCCGAGATCAACGGCCCGAGAGCCGGCCTCCTAACGTGCCCTCCCATACCCCCGGGTCCAGTTGCATACAACTATGCATAGCACGGGTTCATGTTAGTCTTATATATTATTGCAGGATGACTTTTGGTGAGAAGGAACGTGGATGTGACAAGTGTCTCCTATTTTTTACACCTTCAATTTTATTTTATGAAATCTAAGAAAAATTCGTAATGGTATTATTTTCTAAATGGAAAGGTTTTCCACGGAATTGTTACATTCTCTAATATCAATACAACCACGAGAAGGAAAGCTTTAGAATATTTCCATTCAGTCTTACATATCAGCATAACAAAGAAAACAAATAGTATTTTAAATGTCTAATTTATATGGAATTAATGGAGCAATATAAAATCTAATTGAGTTTACTTCTATTGTTAAATTTTTTGTTTCTAGAATTCCAATATTTATTGATTGTGTTGGGTTCATGACATGTCTTAATTAAGTTAATTTTTATTTTCAGTATGTACTATGTTTTTTTTTTCTTTGTCGTTCTCTATAGGAGGTGACGCAATTCTCTTAAATTAAGGAATGAGTTCAAATTCGGGTGAACCCAACAATGTGAGGTAATTTGATTGGTTATTGGTAAATGACTCCATTTTTCTTTAATTCATTTACTAAACTTGGTTAGATGCATGGATCCCGAAGCTTTGGTTAATAAATACAATTTGAGAGAAGTCAGCTTTATTTTTGGGAGTATTAAATAGAAATGATTATGTTTGCGTCGTGCTTTTATGTATGCATGAAACATCTGAATATATTACAAGAACGAAATATGTCCTTAAAATTATTCTATCATTTTTTTTCCTTCAATTGCCCGTGCATAGCACGGGGCCATGTGAGTACATATTTATGGATGTATGCCCCACATGAATGTGAGCTGTGCCGGCTCATTAGTTTTAGAGACCTGAAACGAACTTATTAGATGAGGCTCTCCATATATTATGTGTAATAAAATTTTTTCAACACTCTTCATAAAAACCATTACACAATGCTTATCAGTGCACAAATTTAAATATGGAGTCATCCAAAATAAACAACCTAAAATATATAGGAGGTATACATGGTTGTGGGCCTCTAATTTTTACATTTTGGAGGGGCCCAAAGCGGTGACTTCATTGGCTTATGCTATGAGCCGGCCCTGAATGTGAGGAGGTTGTAAATGGTTGGAGTCCAAATGATCGTAAAAAAGCATTTTTTTGATCAAATGCTGCCTCAAATAAGCAATGATAGATAAATTTAGTGATGGATCCTGAAATTAAGTGTAAGGAGCACTTCTGATCATAACCTTCAAAATATTTATCCACACTTAAGTGCAATGTTAATTTCAAAATAAATTTCTCAAATTATAGAGATGTGTTTGTTTTTCCAAAATAACAATCCCATTTTTAACACACTATAATCGACGAAATCAAAATCATAATGAAAAGTCCTAACAATTAGATTATAAATCAACATTCCAAGCATAATAAAAAGCATGATTTTTTACACACAAAGAAAAGCGATTGAGGCTGGGAATTTTTTGTATTTATAAACACATGTTAAATTATCCCACATTGTTCATCTAAGCCACCCAAACCTGGTTAATAAATTCTTGAGGTTACTCCACCTATTGTCAATTGGTTTTAGGTTGGAACCCTCCAAGAAATTTAACATGGTATCAGAGCTAGGTCTTGGTGGCCTCATCTCACGTGGTCAAGTCTGTTTTGCCCGAGTCAAATCTCCTAGTCTTCTCAATTCGTACCTCCACATGCATCCTGGCTGCAGGTGAGGGGGAGTGTTAAATTATCCCACGTTGTTTATCTAAGCCACACAAGCCTAGTTAATAAATTCTTGAGGTTACTCCACCTATTGCCAATTGGTTTAGGTTGGAACTCTCTGATGAGCACAAAATATTAACACACAGAGACCCCTATATCGCATATTGTTAAGTTCTTTATTGTGCTTAATTATATCCAATTATTATCTTTTCAATCATTTATATTATATTTTTGAATTGTGCAGGAAAGATGCAATTAAATAATTTCAGCCGTTGGAGTCAATTAGTGGAACATCGATCGTGGTGTACAAAGGAAGCCGATCAAAATAAGTCAAGTGGTCGGTCCAATTTGCAAGCAATTATGGAAATTAAATCAAATATGAATTCAATTGGAGATGTGAATCAGTCCAAACTTCGCTAGAATTTGAATTGGCAAGGAAATATGGAATTGCCATATTTCTAAAGATTTTGCACGTGATGTATGTCTTGGGCCAGAGGGAATTGGTTTCCATAGATATTGGTATCTTGGTAATTCACAAGGAAAGGGTTTAGACCGTGTTAGTTGGAAAATATTAGGACATTCCATTTAATAGGTAATTCTCGGTGATTTAATAGGTAATTCTCAGTGATTTAACATTATAAGAAAGGTAGTGGAGTTCGGCTTGGGAGATCACGGAATACGGGGCACAACAACTGTGGCTAAAAATTAGACGGACAACACCAGAGTTCACGGCTGGAGAACAAGATGAGCAAAGAAGATTTTTGTGAGGCTTTATTTTTATCTATGCTAGGCTAAAATTTTAAACTGGGGTTGAGGATGAAACCTCATAAATATTATTAATTTATTTTATGCGTATGATTTTTCCTACTTGCATTAATTGTTTATTGTTCTTGACTCATTTAATTAGTATGCATGAAACTCGGATATCGGTTCAATCGGAATGGGTTTTTCTAATGATTTGATATCTGCATATTAATCGAATAGCTTGGTTTATCAAAGTTCATACTTAACTACGGGATATCTACTGTGATTTGTTTTCATGGATACAGTTGATGATTTTGGCTTAAATTTTGAAGCAGAGGAGAAACATATTTTTCTTGTACATAAAAAGGGCTTAACGAAATATTATCCATGATGATTAAGATTAGCCTCTTAATCATTGTGCAGAATCATAGGAAAAATTATGAGGCACTTAAATAATCATCCTTTTAGTCACTTGAAATTAGAAAATCATCCTGAGCCTATTTAGGAGTTATGTTTCCATCCCGATATTCAGATAAATCCTAAAATGCCCTTTATATATATAATTATATAATTGTAACACATTAAGGGATTCAAGACTAAATTAAAAGTTGCATATATGGGGCAGTAAGAAGTGGACCATTTTCAAAATTATGAGGTCCTCTGTTACAATTACGGGATTGGGGATAAAACCCAATCCCCAAATTTTCGCCTCAGCTTTAGAACCCATTTCAATCCTGTTGATTACGTCTATCATCCATCCTCCATCATCCATCATCCATTTCAATCCTTTAGAACCCATTTTCGCCTCCATCATCCATCCTCCATTGCCGCTGATCGACGTCATTCATCCCCATCCTCCATCATCGTCTTCCAATCCTGTTGATTACCACCATCCTTCGTCGTCATAGATCACAGTCGTCCTACATCGTGGGGCTATATATCCAGCCAGAGGACTTCAAAAGCTTTTTGGAAAGAATTAGGTGCATCAAAGTCCAATGATATTTGTTTTTGCTGTGGTGGCATCAAGAATTAATGGAGCTATTCGACTCTTCGATCGAATTTACCATGATTAATTTCTGGAAAATCCATCGACTCTTCATCCTTTGATTTTCTTCATCCTTCGACTTTTTGCTCATATTTACCATGATTTCTGGAAAACCCTTCAACTCTTTATTCGTAGTTACCATCATTTCTGAAAAATCATGAGTATGAACTACTGATTTACCATGATCACCTGGTCAATGTACCATGTAAATACTATATTTCTGTCCATTTCTATTTACCATGAATTGTAATTTTCTGAATAATTAGTTGGTTTTCGAGTTTTTTGCCCACCTACTTGTTTGTTTACCCACCTACTTGTTATTAGTTGTTATTTAGTTGATTATGCAATTTGAATAATTTTACACGGAATAAAACAAAACGGAATGTACTCATGAAGTTTTCCCCATCATGGTAAATCTGATCATAACAAACCATCAATATGGTAAATTTGAACATATAATAAATTGTAACCATAAAAAACTGATCATGGTAAAAATTAAATACGTGATTTTTTCATGGTAAATATATTCAAAGAGCATGTTAAACTATAAAAATGAGAAAAATGGGGTAACTAATTATCTCACCACAGTCACTACCCTCTCTTTTTCAAGCATCCCTAATAATCCGGTGAACTTCAACCCATTTTTAAGTTTTGACGATAAACCACTTGATCACAACAAAATCAATTCTCTTTTGAATTTCAAAAATTATTTCCATTTTGTATTTTTCATCCTCTAATATATATGAAGGGTAATAATGGTAAGTCACATTAAAAGAGGATGAAAACATATTTCCATACAAAATGGGGGATGGAAATCTAATTTGCACCCAAAAATTGGATGAATATTCAATTACCTCAAAAATGATTGCATAAGATTATTTGATAAATTTTTGTGGGTGTGGATTCCAAAATGTTAATTAATTTTCTGAACCGTTAATCTCCACTATTTTTCTTGTGATAATTTAGTTGTTTCTTTTGTCATTATTTGTTTAATTTTTGTTTTACAAATCAATCACACTTTTGGAAACTAGGTTAGGGTACAATCAATTTAAGTTTATTTAGTTTACCTATAAAAATTCAGAAGTCCATGTGGGTTCGACCTCACTCTCACCATACTATATTACAATACGATTCGTGCGCTTGCGAGCACATTAAAATTTCTCAACAAGTTTTTGGCGCCGTTACTAGAGACTTAAATATTTTTTATAGGAAATCTAAAGATTTAAATCGGTTATTCTACCAGTTTAGTTAATAGATTGAAAAAAAAAAGCACAAAAAACAAAAAGAAACTTTCCATTTAAGTTAGTTTGATTTTTTTACTCTATTCTATTTTCTTGTTTAGTCTTTATCTCTTTTCTCGTGAGATCATTTTAGGCTATAAGCTAGCTATTGTGATTGAGAAACCACAGTAATTTCCGGACACTCACTGTCATCAGAAGTAGCAGCAAATTGCAGGTCAGCAGGGTGCTTTGGGTAAAAACCCATAAACTGGTTTTTTAAAAAACCACTTTTGTCCTTATTCATTTTTTTTTTTGCATTCGTTAGTTTTGCATCAAGATTTTGTGGTTTCTGAATTCCTCTCGACGAGACGAATCTAACAAGTATAAAATTATGGTCAAAACTCAAATTTTTTTGAATAAAGCCAAAATAGGTGGATTATTGGCCAATAATCCAAGTATTTCGGCTTTATTCAAAAAAATATTTGGTTTGACCATAAATTTATACTCGTTAGATTCGTCTCGCCGAGAGGAATCCAGAAACCACAAAATCTTAACGCGAAACTAACAAATGCAAAAAAAATTTGAATAAGGACAAAAGTGGTTTTTTGGTTTTTGGTTTTTGGTTTTTTACCCAAAGCACCCAGTCTAATCCTACTTTTGTTACTCATTCGTTTTTTTATTATTTTTTTTATTCCACTTTGGTTGAGATTATTGTTATTTTTTTCTTTACAATGATCAGTGTTTAAAAAAAATAAAAAGGAAATTTGGTGGTAAGTTTTGCATGATCATTTGGTTTCGTGATAATATAAATCGTCCTAATTGAATCAAAACTCCTCTAAAAAAAATTTGAAAAATCGACAACAACTTTACATAAAAAATGGGAGACGTCGTCTAAAATACTAAAACACTAAGAGATTTATTTGCACCAATTACCATAGACCCACCCTCCTACATAGTGTTATCCTCCACCAATGCAACACACATTGAGCTTCAACCGCAAATTATTCAATTGTTGCCCACATTTCAAGGAATGGAAAATGAGGATCCTTACATGCATGTCAAAGATTTTCTCACATATGGTCTGCATTTAAATTTCAAAAAAAAAATTCTAATGAGTCGGTTAGGCTACCACTTTTTCCTTTTTCTTTGAAGGATAGAGCAAGGGGATGGTTGAAGTCTTTACCCTCTGGCACAATAACTTCGTGGGAAATTCTTGTAAAAAAATTCCTCATCAAATTTTTTCCAATGTCCAAAACAAATGAGTTGAGAAGAGAAATTGCTAATTTTTGTCAAGAGGAACATGAAAAGTTTTATGAAAGTTGGGAAAGATTTAAGGATTGTATTTTTAAGTGTCCCCACCATGGTTTCAAGACATGGAGACTTGTTCAATATTTTTATAATGGTTTGACATAGTCAAACGACAATATGATAAAGTCCATGACGGTGGTGGCTTTTTAAATCTTAGAGATCATGATGCGGCTTATGCAATTTCTTGAAAATTTATCAGAGAATTCTCAGCAATGGGACTTTTCTAATCCTAGAGATAAGCAATCTAGCTCATCTAGAAAAGGGAAAATATATGAAGTTAGGGAGGATTTTGATGTGAGAGCGAAACTAGACAACATCACCCGTAAGTTAGAAGCCTTTGCTGTAGGTGGTAACTTGAATTTTGTTAACCAAGTTCACAATGAAGTATGCTCTCTGTGTGCTAGCCCAATGCACACGATTCAAGCATGTCCAGCCTTGGCTGGTCATTCTGAATATTGTGTTGACCAAGTAAATGCATTAAACAACTATGGGAAATAGTTTGGAAGTTCTTTCTCAGAGACATACAATCCAAACTGGAGAAATAATCCTAGTTTATCATGGCAGCAAAGTCAACCTTCTACAAATTTAGGTGGGCAACCCCCACAATCACAAAATCAATTTCCACCGAGTTTTCGTCCTCAAAACCCGTCATTTCCTAACCAGATATATTTTAACCAGTCTCAGGCTCCTCAATCTAACTTTCAATCTGTGGCACCACAACAACAACAATTATCCTTAGAGGACTCTCTTAAAGCAGTTATAAAGGACTCTTTTAAAACATTCGTACAAATGACTGGTCAATCTATAGAAAAAATTGAAAATGTCACTCTTTTGAATACTCAAGCCATTGCAGAGGTTAAAAATTACACTACTCAAGCCTTTACCAAGATTGAAAATCAAATGGGTTAGTTACCTAGTCAAATGGCAGAAATAGAGAAAGAGAAATTTTCTAGTCAACTGATACTTAACCTAAGAGGGCAATTTGCTGTAAGCAACACCTCTAGCTCTACTTATGACAATGAACATGTTGATAATAATGAACAGGTTGATAATAAAGTAAATATGCCAATAGAGGAGAGTTTAAAGGAATCAAAGACAGAAGAAAGGAAGAGTGGTCCAAACAAAGCTAGTTTGCCCCAACCTCCTAAAGAATTTGAACCTAGGAGTTTCATATCTAAAGCTCCATATCCTCATCGATTAGTAGCCCCTAAGAAGGATGTAGACCAGGGAGACATTCTAGAAGTGTTTAAGCACGTACAAATCAACATTCCACTCCTAGATGCTATTAGACAGGTGCCTTCATATGCCAATTTTTTAAAAGACCTAGTCTCCATAAAAAGGAAGAGCAAGACCCCTAAGGAAGTATTGTTGACCGAACAAGTTAGCTCCATTATACAACACAAAATCCCTATTAAGTATAAGGATCCTGGAAGTCCTATGATTTCATGCACAATAGGTAATCATCACCTCGAGCGAGCTTTGTTAGATTTGGGAGCTTGTGTCAATTAACCTGCTGCCATACTCAGTTTACCAACAATTAGGATTGGGGGAACTAAAACCTAGTTTAGTAAGACTGCAATTGGTTGATGGGTCTGTTAAAATGCCTATAAGGAGTCATTGAGGATGTGTTGATTAAGGTTGATAAATTTTATTTTCCAACGGACCTCATAGTTTTAGATACTTAGCCTGCTCATCACTCATGTGGGCAAATTCCTATAATCTTAGGACGTCCTATCTTAGCCACCTCCAAGCTTAAATTAATTGTAGAAATGGGGTGATGAAAATGTCATTTGGTAATATGACTTTTGAGCTTACTATCTTTGACACTGGTAAAAAACAATTAGAGGAAGATGTAAGTGTTGTTTATATGATAGACAGTCTTGCCAACGCTATGTCTAGCCAACTCGATCGTGAAGATCCTCTAGCGGCTTGTTTAGCTCATTTTGGTAATGATTTTAAGATTGCGGAGCCAACTGAACAAATTAACCAATTGGTGGAGTCAGCTCCTTGGACAGTTATCAATGAATGGATATCTAAAGGGGAGCTTCCTAAAGATTTTGCACGTGATGTATGTCTTGAGCCAAAGAGAATTGGTTCCCATAAATATTGGTATCTTGGTAATTCACAAGGAAAGGGTTTAGACAGTGTTAGTTGGAAAATATTAGGACATTCCCTTTAATAGATAATTCTCAGTGATTTAATAGGTAATTCTCGGTGATTTTAATATTATAAGAAAGGCAGTGGAGTTCGGCTTGGGAGATCACGGAATACGGGCACAACAGTTGCGGCTAAAACTAAGACAGACAACACCGGAGTTCACGGTTGGAGAACAAGATGAGCAAAGTGTTGGAAAAATACGGCACAACCGGAAAATCCAGAGAACAATTTCTATTGATAATCAAACTAAAATTACATATTACGAGAACAGATTATGAAACGAGAAACAAACCGAGCCGAGTCCTGTGATACCACAGTCTCCTTAACAAAGATTCGCCGCCTACCTTGGGTGTTGTAGGATACACCGGCGTCTTCGTCCCAGGATAAAACGGCTAGAACCACTAACCACCGGAACACCTCTGTTGGTAGCCTTGGCGAACTTACTAGCGTCTGCCCCTCTCTCTCAAAGACGATTTCCAGAACTTGACGTGTTAGATAAATTTCTTGTGTAGAACCAATTCCAGATGCATGTATATAAAGCCAATCAATCAATATAGAAACTGCCACAATGAATTGGATTGAATATTGTAACTCCCGAATTGAATACGTGCCATTAACCTCAATTCATGAGGGGTATTAACAACTCGTAACCGCTGGAAATAATTACTCCGTCCAGATTCATCGAACCTGATGTAGACCGTTTGGTTGCCTCGTCTAACCCTCCAAAACGCCCCGGTTTCATTCATCCGAAATTTTGTAAAATTTTCCAACACAAAGGAGATTTTTGTGAGGCTTTATTTTTATCTATGCTAGGCTAAAATTTTAAACTGGGGTTGAGGATGAAACCTCATAAATATTATTAATTTATTTTATGCGTATGATTTTTCCTACTCGCACTAATTATTTTTTGTTCTTGACTCAATTAATTAGTATGCATGAAACTCAGATATGGGTTCAATCCAGATGGGTTTTTCTCATGATTTGATATCTACATATTAATCGAATTGCCTGGTTTAGCAAAGTTCATACTTAAGTACGGGATATCTACTGTGATTTGTTTTCCCGGATACAGTCGATGATTTTGGCTTAAATTTTGAAGCAGATGAGGAACATATTTTTCTTGTACATAAAAACAGCTTAACGAAATATTATCCATGATGATTAAGATTAGCCTCTAAATCATTGTGCAGAATCATAGGAAAAATTATTGGATAAGATTATTTAATAACATATTTTCCGAAATGTTAGTTAATTTTCTCAACCGTTAATCTCCACTATTTTTCCTGCGATAGTTTAGTTGTTTCTTTTTTCATTATTTGTTTAATTTTTATTTTACAAATCAATTAATCACACTTTTGGGAACTAGGTTAGGGTACAATCAATTTAAGTTTATTTAGTTTTTCTATAAAAATTCACAAGTCCCTGTGGGTTCGACCTCGCTCTTGCCATACTATATTACAATACGATTCATGCGCTTGCGAGTACATTAAAATTTCACAACACCCTCCAAGAAATTTAACACATGAGTGGTTTGTTTGATTATTTTTAAACTTAAGGAGTAACTTGTATAACTTTTGAGGGAGTAAGATAAGTTTGGTTGTGCGATAAAAGAAAAAAAAAAAAAAGATAAGTTTGGTTGTCAATTTTGAGAAGAAAAAAAATTTAAGCTATATTTTTTAGGTAGTGTTTGGTTTGGTTTTTTGGATGATGAATGGAGAGAGATATGAGTAATAATTGGAGAGAGTTAGAGAGTGAAATGAGAGTAATGATTGAAGAGGGGTAACGCATAGAAAGAAAAATGTGAGTAATAATTGGAGAGGAGTAATAAGTGGAGAGAGAAGGAAAGTAGAGAAAAAAAAATTTGGAAAATTTTTCAAAAACTCAGGGGGGTCAGATCCTATGCTGCCTCTGGATAAATTGATCATTAATTGCCTATTTGTAGCTCTGTAGAATCATTCGACCACTAGTATATAGGTTGCGCGCCTTAGGCCCAATATAATTGTTAGTTCTCAATAACAATATTTTGATGTGCAAGTTAAAACAAATTAAATTTGAATTAAGAAAGAAAAAGAAGTTATATTAATTTCATTAGATATTAGTACAATAATTCGATACGGATTTTGGTTGAATGACAATACGAATAACGAGGAGGCCAAGTAAGTGGGAACAACCAATCTGACTAAAAACCAACACCGTTAACCAAAATAATTGAATACTTAATTCTAGCAGTAGCATTTATAATATCAAAGAACATAAATAAGCAAACTTACTATAGGAACATCTTTAGCAGATCTCTCAAATACTCTTAGTGGAACTATGCTTTTTTTGTCCCAAAGTTGCACATTCTTTTCTAGGGGACTATAATTTTGGAACGGAGGGAGTATTTGCGTTTCGAATTTTTTTATACAACAAATGTGCTGATGAAAGCAAAGGACACCTCCTCTCCTTTTTTTTTTTTTTTTTTTTTTTGACAATGAAAATGCAGATTTTCCATTATATCAAGATCAGGTACAAGAACAGATACACATCGGAACAATAACCAAGAAAACTTGGACAACGATGTGCCAATAACGCACAACCCCAATCTGACAATGGACTAACGACGCTATGCCAACCAAGCAAGGAAACCACAGCCGATCCGGGGATGTTGCCATTGCTGGACATTACGATCCCCACCTAACACGGCCGTAGCCGGCAAGCGCACAACACCGGCAACAGAGAAAAAACTCCGACCAACAACAGACTACAACGAAAACGACAAGACCACCCCTCTTGGCAGTCGACCAAACAGAACCCAACCAAAAAATTATTCCCACCACCCAACCCACCGGATCTGGGCAAACCAGACCGGGACAAGACCACACCGGGCCAGGGGAAACCCAGCCAGGAACAAAAAACAAGAGAAAACAAAAACTCCTCACCCGTTATTCACCATACCGACAGCCGCCTAACACAGACCACCATGCTCCGTCTTCACCTTGCCGGACTGAAGCCCCGAAGCCGGAAACAATCAAGGCCGAGCTGCGAAGAAATGGCGCCGGCGGAGTGGAGGACACACCGGCGGATGGGTAAGAGGGGGAGGGAGAGAGAGAGGGGGGGGGGGGGGGGAGCCCCCCCAGATCTGACCGGACTGTGAGAAGTTTCGAGAGAGGGAGGAAGAGGAAAGTTAGAGAGAGAAAGTTTTCAGTTGTTCAAAACCAAAAGTAGGAGAGCCAAAAGCCACCTCTCCTTAGATATTAGAATTACATATTAAAAATAGGATTAGGAAAAAGAGAGAGGAGACAAATCTCTATGTATTTTTTTTTTCCATCGGCCCATATTTACTCTTAGTGGCCCATATGCAAAGCCAGCTCTCTCCTCTCTGACACGTGGAGATACAAGGGCAACGGCAGAATTGGAAGTTCGAAAGGATACTAGCTTTTCATGTTATTTACATAGGAACTTGATAGAGCAACAAAGAAGAAAAGGATAATTAAGGGGGTGTTTCACTAAAAAAAAAATAGTTTTTTCTAAAAAACTAAGACAGGTCATTCTCTCACAATACATCACATAAAAAACCGTGAAAAGCCAGTTTATTCTAAAAATATCCTTACCGAAACACCCCTAAGTAATTTTAGTGAGGACCATGAACCAAGTTTCGTCCAAGCTCTCCCCCTTTATATATTGCAATGGATTCCCATGTTATGCGGGAGGGAGCACTTATCTAAGTCACAGGCCTGGACTACCGGGCAAAGACGTTAGGTTCAATCATGCTTTCAATTCTTCTAGATCATTCTTTAAGGTACAGTTTGCAAATCGAATTAGTTTTAAGGCATATAGTGTAGCGAGTATGATAGATCGAAGGAGGATATGTATGTGTGGATGATATATCGTACATTGTTTTGCTTACTTATAGAGGCTGGGATAGGTATATATGCTTGTGTACATGAGTTAGTCAATACATGATTAAAGGGAGAGGTGGCATTTGCATAATTAAGAGAGATTGCACTATCCTAATACGCCAAATAGAAGGGCCGATATAACATGGATAGAAGGAAGGAGAGTGTTGCTATGCCCGGTCACGAGTGTGTAAACCCTTCGGAAATATTATATTTACCCTCAATATACAGGTGGCCTGGTGCTTTTTTATGGGAGTTCACCAATAATTGTTGCACTTTGTTCACATAAATACGAAAGGAAAGTGTCTTGTAAAATCCGGCTGTGTGTTAAGTTAGTACATTTTTTTTGTTAAAAAGAACAAAGACTTGGTTAAACTATATGCTCCTTTGTGATTTTCCCAACTCTTTGCGAATCCCATACATCCTCAACATGTGAAATTGATTCGGCTGGACGAGCCCATTATAATTCATCAAAATGGTTCTTCAATTGCCAATTCTGAACTTGGTAAACACAGAATGTAAATGTCCAGGGTGATAATATATCCACCCTACATCCCTTGCAAAACGTCTCTTACTGTTTCTAACATAGAATGCAAGCAGTGTAACCATCACTGTTTCATTTTCATTCTCCAAAATAAAATTCAAGTTTGTACATGACCATTGAGAATTGAAGAACACTGTTGAAATCAAATTTGCACGTTAAAATACATCTGTTGTGATATTGCTACTTAATTTTTGTAACAAGATCAATATTCAATATTTTTACGTGATTTTTAAAAATATGAATTTAATTTTTGGAGGAAAGTTGGGTTTTAAACAGAAATGAGTTTTAAAAAGTTAATATTGAAATTGGCTTGGAGTTGGTAATTCGTAATAATAGTTACATTCTCCATGCACCCTTTTTTTCACTCTCCTGTTCCAAGAGTGACTTGGAGGTGCTCAGGTAATTGGAATTCTGGCATAAAAATTACTCCAATCGATTCGTGGATGCCTAGGGCAGTGCCTGAACCTTTTAACAACCTCATTCACACATTTTGTTTGAACACCACACAAGAGAGTACTCTTGCATCGATAGACTATGTATAGTCATGCAAAGTGCGTTAGCATTACTTTTAGTTTATCTTACCACATTCTGCGGGCGCATATTAGGTTACACTTCTTGTGACAGCTTCAACACTTTTTCCATGAGTTTGTATGACAATAGTTATGTAATTGGTTTATGAGCCATATGTTCGATTTGCCATTTTCATCGCCAAATAACAAAGCAAATAATATCGTATCGCTGTTTGCGCTCAATACATAAATTAGTACGTAGTGTCAAACGAGAAAAGACAGTATGTGGATCATATTCCAGTGTCATTGGAGAAAAAATTGGAAGTCAACTAGTCACAAAACCATTACGGGAAAGTAAAATTCCTTGTCTAGAATATTCCTCAAAGTTGGGGAAGATGAATGAACCACAAGTTGGGTTGATGGAGAGAAAAGGTGGTCCTCCTGCCTCTTAATTTCTGCAGAATTAGTTCCCACACCTTGGGAGAAAAAGTGTCGACACCATGTCTTGATTAGTGTCCTCACTTTGTCGACATTAACTTGACTAACCATCAGTCACCAAAAAAGAAAGCTCGAAAAAAAAAATTACATATAGCCACCAACAATTCAACGACCTTAACTTGCCATGCTGAATTCATGGAAAATGAAATTAATAGTTGGTAACCCAGGTATTCCTTCGCACACTTTAACTGATCAATTATGAGACCAATTTCACAATCCACTACCTGGGGCCAATTTAAGTTAGAGCAAACTCTTGTTTACACGGACCCCATAACTGGAAATAACATCGGAGAGATTTTGATTTGAAATACATTGTGAGGCAGCGAGCCACTAAATCTGAAGCCTTAACCATCAATCCAAAATGAAATTGCTTGTGATCAAAAGTAGCGATTCTAGAATTTTCATCTTTTCTTTGAAAGAAAAAGGCCAAACTAGCAACTACTAAAATGAAATTGTAGAAGTGCATTTCGTTTCAGTGATATGTTACTTACTCTGATTTCTTTTTAAAAAATTATTACCAATCAAAATTTATTTAGTCTATTTATTAGATTAATTACTGTTGGAATTGTGCCTTGAATTTTTCCTTTTTTAGGAGATTTCCAATTGTGTTTAGGTTTTCCTATTGTGTTTAGGATTTCCTATTGATTGTGCTTCTTATAAATAGACGCTTTTGGGGATCCTTTAGCTAATCTCTCATATTGTGGCCTCTCCAGAGTTACGGATCATAGCCGGCTCTTTGTATCTCTTCTTCACCATGGATAGTGAACTCTCTCTCTCCTCACCCGTGGACGTACCTCAATCTTGGGGGAACCACGTATATCTTTGTGTCGTGTGATTGCTTGTTGTTTGGTTTGTTTTCTCCCAAACTTAGTCGCATTCATAGCGTTCGTTACAACAAACTGGTATCAGAGCTTCTTGTTGAAAAACTAGGGTTTCATTTCCGATTGTGGCTATGGCGGCTAAGTTTGAGATTGCGAAGTTTGATGGGCAGAGCAGTAGCTTCAGTCTTTGGAGGGTTAAGATGAAGGCTGTGCTAGTTCAACAGGGATTACACAAGACCTTGCAGGGGCAGGAAAAATCCGGCATCAGCGCGGAAAATTGGGACGACATGGATGCTAAAGCTCTGAGTTCGATTCAGTTGAGTCTAGCAGACGATGTTCTTCGCGAGGTGGAAGAAGAAACTTTAGCAGCAGGTATTTGGCTGAAGTTGGAAGGCATATATATGACGAAATCACTCACGAACAGGTTGTATCTTAAACAACGTCTTTATACGTTTCGAATGCATGAATGTACACCTATTAAGGATCACTTAGACGAGTTTAATCGTATTTTGATGGACCTGAAAAATATTGATTGTAAAATCGAGGAGGAGGACCAAGCCCTAATTTTGTTATGTTCTTTACCGCCATCATATGAACATTTTGTTACAACCTTATTGTATGGGCAAGACACCATATCCATGGAGGATGTTAAGGCCAGTCTTCATTCGAAAGAGTTGAGGAAAAAGGTGTCAGGAGAGGTTGATGATCATGCAGAGGGATTGTTTGTTAGGGGAAGAACGACAGAAAAGGGTGGTACGAGTAATAGGGAAAGATCCAAATCAGCAGTTAAAAATAAGAAAAAGGGAAAGTGCAATTATTGCAAGAAACTGGGGCACTGGGCAAGAGACTGTTTAAAACTCAAGGAGAAGGAAAAAGAGGACCAGAAAGGGGGTAAAAATATTGTCGGGGTTGTTGAAAGTTCGAATGAGTTAGATACTGTTTTATCAGTTACAGTGGGAGATTCTCGTTGTGATACCGAGTGGATTTTGGATTCTGGGTGTTCATATCACATGTGTCCGCATAAGGAGTGGTTCGCCACCTATGAGGCGGTCAATGGTGGTATAGTTTTAATGGGAAACAACATGCCCTGCAAAACTGTTGGTTGTGGAACGATCCAACTCAAGATGCACGACGGTATTGTGAGGACTTTATCGGATGTTTGGCATGTTCCGGAGTTGAAGAAAAATCTTATCTCTTTGGGTGCTCTAGATTCCATTGGTTGTACTTTCACTGGTGAAGGCGGAGTTTTGAAGGTCTCAAGGGGTGCTTTGGTGCTGATGAAGGGTCAGAAGCGTAACAATCTCTATTCACTCATGGGCAGTACAGTTACGGGTTCTGCAGCAGCGGTCGCTTCTTCCAAGGTTTGGGGTTCGGATTTGACTCGGTTATGGCATATGCATCTTGGGCATATGAGCGAGAGAGGGATGACAGTTTTGAGCAATCAGGGTCTACTTTATGGGCAGAAAACTGAGAAGCTGGATTTTTGCGAGCATTGTGTCTACGGCAAGCAGTGCAGGGTCAAATTCAGTACAGCTGTTCATCGCACCAAAGGCACGGTGGATTATTTTCACTCGGATCTTTGGGGTCCCGCTGAGGTAACTTCTAAAGGTGGTTTTCGATATTATATGAGTATTATCGATGATTTCTCTCGTAAGGTTTGGGTGTATATGCTAAAACATAAAAGTGATGCTCTAAGTACATTCAAACAGTTTAAAATTTTGATAGAGAATCAGACGGGTAAGAAAATAAAACGTTTGAGAACTGACAATGGTATAGAGTTTTGTCTTGGCGAATTTGATAAGTTTTGCAGTAATGAGGGTATTGTGAGACATCACACAGTGAGGAAAACCCCCCAGCAGAACGGTGTGGCTGAACAAATGAACAGGACTCTTTTGGAGAAGGCGCGTTGTATGTTGTCCAATGCCGGGTTGGGCAAAGAGTTTTGGGCTGAAGCCGTTTCCACAGTATGCTATTTGGTGAACAGGTCTCCGTCAACTGCTATTGACTGTAAGACTCCGTTTGAGGTATGGTCAGGTCATAAAGCTGATTATTCCATGCTGCGTGTGTTTGGGTGTCCAGCTTATGCTCATGTCAATGAGGGTAAGTTGGAGCCACGTGCCAAGAAGTGTATTTTCTTGGGTTATCAGGCAGGTGTGAAAGGGTATCGTTTATGGTGTCCGGAATCCTCTAAGTTTTTGATCAGTAGAGATGTTACTTTTGATGAAAATTTTATGGTTAAGGGGTCTAAGCAGGTTGAAGGTGCAGTTGAGGAACCGAGGGTTCCAAAGCAGGTGGAGTTTATGATTGAATCTTCTGGCTCAGGGAAGAATGTCAGTAATCAGCCAATTGAAGAGGAGTTCAAAAGTTCAGACACAGAGGATGATGTACCAGCAGAGCAACCACGCACTATTGATAAAGATAGGCCAAGGAGGGAGATTCGGCCTCCTGAACGGTATTCGGCTTATTCTGAGATGGTGGCCTATGCTTTATCGATTGCTGAAACAGTGGAGTATGATGAGCCTTCTACCTATGCGGAAGCTGTTTCGAGCAATGAGAGTGCACAGTGGTGTGTTGCTATGAATGAAGAGATTGAGTCTCTTTAGAAGAACCAGACATGGGAGTTGGTGGAACCGCTGAAAAATAGGAGAATTGTTGGGTGCAAATGGGTCTTCAAGCGCAAGCCAGGTATTCCAGGGGTTGAAGAGGCACGGTTCAAAGCTCGGCTAGTGGCAAAATGATTCAGTCAAAAGGAAAGTGTTGACTACAATGAGGTATTTTCACCAGTTGTAAAACACAGTTCCATTCACACTTTACTTGCTATTGTTGTTTGTTATGACCTTGAGTTAGAGCAACTTGATGTCAAAACGGCGTTTTTGCATGGGGAGCTTGAGGAACAGATTTATATGCGTCAACCAGAGGGATTTGTTGTTTCTGGTAAGGAAGATCATGTATGCTTGCTTCGTAAGTCTTTATATGGCTTAAAACAGTCTCCTAGGCAGTGGTATAAGCGGTTTGATACATTCATGATAAGCCAATCATATTCTAGGAGTGAATATGACAGTTGTGTGTATTTTCGGAGACTTCCAGAAGGTTCATTTATTTATCTACTGTTGTATGTTGATGATATGCTTATGACTGCCAAAGGTGTATCAGAAATCAACAGGTTGCAGCAGCAGTTGAGTGGTGAATTCGAGATGAAGGATTTGGGTGCAGCAAAACGGATTTTGGGTATGGAGATTAGCAGAAATCGAGTAGATGGCAAGTTGTTCTTGAATCAGAAGTCATATGTTCTCAAAGTGCTTGAGCGCTTTGCCATGCAGAACTCGAAGCCAGTCAGTACCCCTTTGGCAGCACACTTTTGACTTTCAGCAGAATTGTCACCTCAGTCGGAGAATGAGGAGAAATATATGTCTCAGGTTCCATATTCGAGCGCAGTTGGGAGCCTTATGTACACCATGGTATGTACTCGTCCTGATATTTCACATGCAGTTAGTGTCGTAAGTCGCTATATGGGGCGACCGGGAAAGGCACATTGGGAGGCTGTGAAGTGGATACTTCGGTATTTGAAAGGAACTGTAGATGTGGGTCTTATGTATGGGGTTTCTAATCCGGGTAATCAAGTTGTTGGTTATGTTGATTCGGATTTTGCCCGTGACCATGATAAGAGGAGGTCTCTGACAGGTTATGTGTTCACTCTATCCGGAAGTGCCATTAGTTGGAAAGCAACTTTGCAGGCTATGGTCACGCTGTCTACAACTGAAGCGGAGTATATGGCCATTGCCGAAGCTGTAAAGGAGGCATTGTGGATGAGGGGAATTCTTTGCGAGCTTGGTATAGCACTAGGGGTTACTTCAGTATTTTGCGACTCTCAGAGTGCTATACATCTGACTAAAAATCTGATGTATCATGAACGGACCAAGCATATTGATGTCAGGTATCACTTCGTTCGAGAGATCATCTCACAGAAGCAAGTTGAGGTGAAGAAAGTGGGAACGGCAGATAACCCAGCGAACATGTTGACTAAACCGGTTTCGATTGCCAAGTTCAAGCATTGCTTGGGCTTGGTTGGTATTTGCAGTTGATCACCCCTTGGGAGAATTGTGGCGAGGTAGAGGTAGAAGAGGGTTGCTATAATTAGTGATTTGGGTTCAGTGGAATTCAAGTCAAGGTGGAGAATTGTTGGAATTGTGCCTTGAATTTTCCTTTTTTGGGAGAATTTCAATTGTGTTTAGGATTTCCTATTGTGTTTAGGATTTCCCATTGCATTTAGGATTTTCAATTGTGTTTAGGTTTTCCTATTGTGTTTAGGATTTCCTATTGATTGTGCTTCTTATAAATAGAGGCTTTTGGGGATCCTTTAGCTAATCTCTCATATTGTGGCCTCTCCAGAGTTACGGATCATAGCCGGCTCTTTGTATCTCTTCTTCACCATTGATAGTGAACTCTCTCTCTCCTCGCCCGTGGACGTACCTCAATCTTGGGGGAACCACGTATATCTTTGTGTCGTGTGATTGCTTGTTGTTTTGTTTGTTTTCTCCCAAACTTAGTCTCCTTCATAGCGTTCGTTACAACAATTACACAGCAAAGATAATTGATAATTTAAAGAATTACTCTAAGGTCCATTATAACTCTTTGCAACATGTCTATTCCACCTCTAAGTTCCACAACTCCTCTAATCCACCCTTTTGCAATTTCTAAGGTGTAAGGTTCACTCTCCATTTTTAATAGATAAATATATCCTCAAATTAAATTTAATACATAACATACTCTTGCCAGAAAGTTACCGGCGCCGGGAAAGTTCGCCTGAAAAATTTGCCGGAAAATTGGACTTCGCCAGAAAAGTCGCCGGCGTAGATAACCATATCTGGAATCGCAAGAGGTGGTCATCTGGACACACAGATATGGTTATCTGTATTATATCTTTTTTTTTAAAAGCCTACTCGGGATAAGATGTGGTTATCTGGAATAAAAAAATGTGGTTATCTGGACTCACAAGATATGTATTTGTACTATATCTTTCTTTTTCTTTTTTGAAAGCATATTTGAGATCAGATGTGGCTAACAAAAGGTGATTACTTGGATCAAATGCATACATGCATAAATCAAAATATTTTATATGTAGAAGCAAAAAGGTACCTTACTAATGGAGTATCTTTTGTTCAAAAAAAAGTAGAAAAAAAAAACGTATCTTATCAATACTCAACAGTGTTATCCACCCGTAGCAATTTCTCTTTTCTATGGGCTACAACTGTAATCTCAGTCCTCTCTACAAACCACTTGTCATTTTTTATCACACTACTACAAAAAGGTATAAAGATCACGCCTCAAAAATAAGAAAGATCTCAGTTTTTGTAAAAGCGTGATAAAAAAAATAAGAGTTAGATTTTTTATCATGGTTAAGTACATAAACCGAGATGAAAGACAATTTTAATCTCGGTCATCTATAAAGTGTGATTGAAAATGGAAATAAAATTAAGCTTTAATCTCAGTCATTTAAAAAGTGTGATTGTAAGTAAGAGTTTTAATCTCAGTCATTTAAAAAGTGTGATTGTAAGTAAGATGAGATAATTTCATTTTTATATTTAATCACATTTTATAGATGACCGAGATTAAAACTGTATTTCAACTCGGTTTATTTACTTAACCGTGAAAAAAAAATCTAACTCTAATTTTTATCACGTTTTTACAAAAATTGAGATCTTTCTTATTTTTTCTGTCTTGTTAAAGAAAGCTCAGAATGTGATGGATATGGGAGAACGATTGGGAGTAAAATTTTATAGGGAGAAAAATTTCAATTTGATGAAAATTATTGAGTTGGAAGATCATAATTATACTGAGAAGGAGAAGAGAAGAGGGATTTAGATGTTTTTATGGAAGGAAATTTTGCTGAATTAGAAGGTGGGACATCCCTTTTAAACAAAAAAAATTATTGTCAGAAACTCAAAGAATGTGTTTAACCAAAAAAAAAATAGTTGTAACAAAAAATTAAACTTTCTCAAACAAGCTTGGAAATTATAAGAGTACATAAAGCCTAGAAAATCATAGTCAAATGCTCAAGAAACTAATTTGGGCAAGTGAAAGACCTACAAAAACTGCTATATATATTAAATAGTTCAACAACATAATGAAATGCATAATTGGTGGAGCGGATAGGTGTTAGTTGTCTTGTGCAAGAGGTCAAAGGATCAAATTTGGATGAAAGCAAGGTTTGCAAGGTAAGACAATTTTTGGACACCTATATTAGTGAGAAATTTTTTTTCATCGTTGTTTTTTTCATTTTTTAATCATGGTTTTACTAAGAACTGAGATTTTTTCTTTGTAAACAATCACAGTTTTTAGGCAAAACTGAGATGTTATATTGTCAAATATCACAGTTTTTTTTTTTAATCACAATTTTTCATGAGTTTTCATCACGGTCTAGAACCGTGATTGAAAGATGGGGATTTTTAATCACACTAGGTTATATCACGGTTTTTCAACCGAGATTAAAAGTGAAAGATCTTTCTGCCTTTTTGTAGTAGTGTTAGCCACTACAAACTATTTGGTTGGAGAAATATCAAATGTAGAAAGAAGAAAACAGATCATCTCAGTCATTGCCTCCACCACTCTTCCAAATCCAAGCTCTCTCTTCAACTATACGGGCCCCTCTATCTTCTCTTTCCTCTCATACTTCCCTCACAGATCTCCTCACACACACAAATTTGAACGATTTCCACTCAAACAAGGATCGTTCATCGCCGGAGTTGCAAAAATGGTGAGACAACTTGATTTGAAATGACGACCACGATGACGACATGATTAGGTCTCGATTTGACGGTTTCTACACGATCTCTGTTCACGTCAGAAAACCATCCGAGAAGTCTAGATCTGAAATTCGGCCATCAACCACCACTGCCTCGCCACCGCCATCATCTCCGATGACTCCTCCCGTGCCGTCGCCGTAGATAAAAGACAGCAAACGGTGTTGTCTCTGGTCAAAAAGTGATTCGTCTCTTTTGTGGTGTTGTCTCAGGTGGAAATCGTCTAGCTAGTGATGGTGGAGAGAGAGACGATGAGATGAGAAAGAAAAAGATGGGGGAAAAGTTTGGAGTCTGGAGGAAGGTCTCGTGTACGTGTACATGCTAGGGGTATTGTTGTATTTTGGATACATGAGTGGACTAGATGTGTTAGGAAAATGTTAGGTGGACTGAAAGTGTTAGAAAATAGTTATAATGGACCCTATAACAACTCTCCCTTGATAATTTCAACTCAAATGCCAGTCACACAGCAATGTCTAGATTCATACCAATGTCTATATATAAGCACAAATATGGGTCTATTTGAACTTGAGAATGAAAACACAATAAATAAAAATGATCGGGATGAAAATACAAGTTTTGGTGCTTCCAATGACCATTATTTAAGTGCCCCAAATTTAGTTAGATTAATTACACAACAAAGATAATTGATAATTTCAACCCAAATTAATGACACAGGAATGTCTAGATTCACCTTATCTTATCTTGTAGTTGATGCTTAGATGGGTGCGATGGATCACAGTAGTACATTTGACCATCGACTTGTGTACCTAGGAAATATCAAGGAATATATCTTCACGATTGTGACAGACCATTGGCTGCTGTACAATTTTTTTTTCCCCTCTATTTTTTATGTTTTTGTATTCATTTGTTTTGAAAAACCCTAGATCATCTAGCTTTAATTTTTTGCCAGATTATATACCTTAATAAAAAAAATTGGACCATCAATATGATGATATTATGGTGAAGCATCACGTTCAGATTTTAGATCACTTTTTTGAGCTTTAGAAATCTCTAATCTCAAAATCTGTTGATAAGCATTTTTGACAAACTCCCACAACAATTTTTGAAAAATGAAAAATCTCATATCTACTCCTAAAATTTTCGAAAAACATATACACACAATGGATGAAATTTTTTTAAATATATAATGTCATGACAAACATATACACTATTTTTAAGTTATTTGAATGAAAATTTTTTGTTTGAGCCCACACATCAAAAGAGAACATTAGTTTTGATGAGCCTCGCCCTCTTCAAATATGGTGATTAAAGATCACTCCTCAAATGGATCCCTCCAGTGATTATAATATATAATTTGTTTTGAAATTTGATATTCGCACTCCCAATTTTGATGCAGGGGCTCCAAGCTACAATAGTTTTTCAAAATTACCGTTTTGCAAGTTCCATGATTTACTTCAGGCACTCAAAAAAATCTTGACTCTTCTCTTTTACTTAAGGCACTCCAAAAAAGCAAATAGTTTTTTTTTTAATCAGAAAAAAACAGATAGTTGCTCAACTCTTTTTACCGCACATCACTGAATTGCCTACATCCATATGTAATGTTTCCTTGGTAGAGTCTTTATGTTATTGGTTCCATGTTCCGCACCAAGACAAGTGGTCTTCGGCCTATGATTGTAGAACCATCAATCATTTTGTCCATGCAAAGTCTCTTGAGAGTTCTGTTACTTTTCTTCTCAAGAGTTCTCTAACTTTGTGTGTTTTGTTTGTCTCACTAGGAGTTTTAAAATGTAGATTTGCGGTCGTTATGAAGATTTTGAGAGAAAAGTAGTAGATGATGAGTACAAAAATATAAAGATCTTATGTCGCAGCCGTTATGCAGATTTTGCAGCATTAACATTTTTAATTGTGTGCTGTTTATTTTGGAGAATTCTATGAACGTTTTTTTTTTTTTTTTTGGTGCAAAGTGGCGTGAAGTAATCTGACATAGATGCATGTTTAATGTTTGGAACCTAATGTTTATGTTGTGGATGTTTAATGTTTGGAACACAATGTTAAAGTTAATGTTTAGAACCTAATGTTTATGTTTGGTTTTGGTTCATTTTTTCGTTTGGAGTGCCTTAGTAATTGAGGAGATAATTTGTGGGTGGAGTGCCTCCAGTAATTTTTATATCTTACAAAGGATAGTTTTGTAACTTCATTAAATATTGGAGTGTCTGCATAAAAAAATGGAGTCCCAAAATGAGCACCCTTTGTTTTTAGCCAATTATCATGTCATGACAAATTCTAAACCTTTGTGTTTAACAAAGGACTGCGAGAATCACACCTACAGATTCTACTATTTTGTTTATTTTCTAACTCTTTTTTATTACTGGAGTATATATTATTTCAATGTTCCACCAATTTCTTATGAGATCATCATCTTGTCTTTTCTTTTTGTTTTTTTTATGACATCATGAATTTCCAAACCAACTAAATATTAAAACTGCTGCGGGTACAAGTCGCACAATTAGTCGGATCAATGTCAATTTCTGCGCAAGGGTTTTGGTCGACGAAAACGATTTAATAATTTAATAAACTCTGAGGAATGGGTAAGAGTCGCAATTTTAAAAACTACAAAAATGACTCCTTAAAAATGTCCCATGGGTCAACAAAACCTTTTTTTGGTGTAAAAATCAGAAGAGTGGGTTTTTTTTTTTTTAACACAAAAAATATAGGCGTATTATTGCAAAATGGAGGGCCAGAGGCCCGAACAACATTTAGAGCTAGGTTGGATAGCCATGCGGGAAAGCCATCCCTTAGACTTGCCTTCCTAACGTCTAACAAAGCATGTTGATCAAGCCACAACATGGACTACGTTGTTACGTCCATGTTAGCATGAGAAAAAATGCAATACAAGTGTGGGTTGGAGATGCTTAACATGGCATTTATTCTTCCCAAAAAGAGTAATTTGCACATGTTTTTCTGCTATGATTGGGCATTAATGATTGGCTTCAAATTTCAAAAAGAAATTTGACAACGGTAATTAAAAGTCGAATTTACAATTTAACTTAAAAAACAATTCCCTACTGTCATGCTCTTACTCGATCAACTCCTTACCGGGTCATCTCTGACCTCTTACACTTCCAAACCTTCGGTAACAACCCCTTATATCCCCGTGCACATAAGGTGTCAAACTTATACTCATAGACAACTTTACTCAGAATTATATTAATGCGCTTGTATTGTAGTTGGAAATCTTTTTTGACAATTCAGGGTGTTCGAACCGGCTTATATATGTGCACCTAAACTACTTTGTGAATGGCTAATCCTACGAACCACAAGCAGGAGCCCATTTTTAATTGGGATAAAGTTCCGAATGATTGGCCTCAAAGAGTTTATAGCAAATATAATCAAGCAATGTTTTGAATGAGACATCTAAAAGGGAGGAACATACCTAACGTACGGCATAACACAATGTGACTAAACTCTCATTTTTGAAATGATGAGTGGAGAGACAAATGACAAAGATTCATTCCTTGGCCTTTACAAATACGGACAAAGTCAAAGGTTGCAAATTATGGCGTTCATAAATTTGGATAACGTCAAACTCTCATTTGCTTCTAAAGTTGTACATACAATATTGTATATGATTTCTCCCATTATCTTCTTTCGAGTTCTACTTGTTCTTGGTATGTTTATTTCACTTATCCATCCACCTAACCAACTTTACCGAAAAGAAACATGAATTGGTGGTTAGGTCCATTGATGATCTAAACATATAGTAGCAAGGATGGAGATCAATAGGGGTTGTCACCGCACTATAATTTGAAAAGCTCTACTATTATACTAAAAGTATACAAGCATATATATATATATATATATATATATATATATATATATATATATATATATATATATATATATATATATATATATATATATATATATATATACGAAAATTCTCTTATCCACACCCCCGGATTTAAGGAAAAAATGGGGTTTTTTTGTGTTGCAAAATTTTTTTGGAAAATCCGATCCGTCCAATGTGTTCAAAAGGTGTTTTCAAGGGTCCACGGGAAAAATCTTCAAAAAAAAATACCGGGAAGGGCTTGATCCAAGCAGTTTTCGCAAAAAATGTAAATATATATTTTTTGCGAAAACTGCTTGGATCAAGCCCTTCCCGGTATTTTTTTTTGAAGATTTTTCGCGTGGACCTTTGAAAACACCTTCTGAACACATTGGACGGATCGGATCGTCAAAAAAAATTTTGGATCACGAGGTGCGGAAATGAAAGGTGCGGATAAGAGCCGGATCCTATATATATATATATATATATATATATATTGCACCGCCCCTCCTCCACATATGTAGTTCGTCCCCTCTATGCAAAAGTAGTCCTAGCTTCGTCCCTGGCTTCCTGGGGTTCTATTATTTTTATTTTGGAATTCTTATACGAGACATCTCCAAGACCACAATTTGATGTAAGATTTCATGCACGCAATTAATCATAAGTACTACTTAGTGCGCACATGGTAAAGGGGCTTGATGCAACACATGACGTTGTCCCAGGATCACTTAATAATTTTTCTTCTAATATATAGTTTCAAATTGCCAGGGCAGCTTATGTCAATTGGAAAAATTACCGGATGGAAGGTGGTGTTGGCTTCAAAATTAACAATTACTCTTTTAGGTGGAATTTGAAAGCTCCCATTCACTACAAGAAATCTAATTTCTTCCAGCGCTTTTGCTACCATATGAAAGCGATGAGGCCCTGTTCGTTTCCCAGTTTTGTTTTAGTTTTAGTTTTGATGATATCATCATTTCCCTCATTTCTCTCTCTATCTCTCTCCACTCATTATACCTTATGACATCATCAAAACTAAACTAAATTATCTAACCAAACACAACCAATATGTTTTGTATTCAAAATTATTTTTTTCGGAAAGCGTGTTACAAAAATGAATTGGTAAAAATTGCTACGTACCATATGATGCAAATGGAGTTGCATCAGCACAGCTTTCTGATAACCAATCTAAAAATTTTTGTCCACTGGCCCACTCCCACCCTAATGTTTGGAAAATTAGGCTTCATATGCTTCCAATATGAATGGCCCACATATACTGACCATTTTGGCTATAATAGTGACCCATATGTGAAGGTGGGCAAGTTTAACAACCACGTTGTCGGAGCAAAGTAGTTGCTTAATGGATTCAAGGCTTGTTTGGATGTTTCCTTTTCTACTTTTTATTATTGCATTATTGGTTTTTGGCTGTTTGGCTGAAAAATGAAAAATAAATTCTGTGAGAATGTGTTTGGTTTTTTGACATTAGAAAGTAGAAGCCAAAAATAGGTTAGGATGAGCTTTATGATTTCTCATTTTCCACTCGATTAACAAAAAAACCCTACAGAATGTATTACGCACATATCTCCCTTCTCCCATTGTAAAACGCATTTTGCACATTTCTCTCAAACACTCTATCAAATTTAAGTTAATTATATTCTGACTATAATCTAACAAGCCAAAAAAATTAAAAATAAAAAGTAGAAAATGAGCCTCTCAGAAACTTTAGCAACCTTGGTGAGAAATGGAGTTTGGTTCGGGCCTCTTTCCTTCGGTTCGGATGTGTTTGGTCAAAATTAGTGCAAATTATTTCAAAGACAGCACATGTTATTGTTATTTAGTGAACTCGGTGGCCTTAATTGGTGATAAATGGAGTTTGGTTTCGACCTCTTTCCTTCTTCCCAGTTTATGAAGTTAGTCCAAAAGGACATTTACCATCAGATCAACTTTGGATCCCATAATTACCATCAGGTCAAGCCCAACTCTAAAAAATTCCCATCAGGTCAAAGCGATACCATATGAAAGTGCCTAAACCACTAAAACCCTATAATAGGAAAGTGCACCCTAAACCTAAACTCTAGGGTACCCTACGACAAAGGTACCCTTATGACTAGGGTACCTATGACTAGGATACCCTACGACTAGGGTACCTTATGAAAGTGCCTAAAATCCTAGGGTACTCTATGAAAGTGCCTAAACCACTAAAACTTTATAATGGGAAAGTGCACCCTAAACCTAAACTCTAGGGCACCCATATGGCTACGGTACCCTACGACTAGGGTACCATATGAAAGTGCCTAAAATCCTGGAGTATTCTACGAAAGTGCCTAAACCACTAAAACCCTATAATAAGAAAGTGCACCCTAAATCTAAACTCCAAAAAAGAGTGACTTACCTTAGTGGTAATTAGACATCTATTTTCTAGACCTAGACGTAATAATCCCTAGTCCAAAGAAGTTCGTGTCAATTCATTCCCCTTCTCTCATGATATATAGCTAGATATATGAAGCAATTGGGGAGTAAGAAAGAAAATCACCTTCTTTTTTTTTGTCTTTAATGGAACAGTTGCTCATATGTTTCTATTGAAACTAAACTTCCGATAATAAACAATGACAATAACAATAACAACGTGAATAAAACGTGTTTGCTCTCACCTAAAGTATCAGATTTGATTTTCCTTACTTGGGAATGTAAATAAAACATCAAATGAAGCTTTGCAAAGAGTTGGTTTTCAATGTTTTTAAACCTCACATATCATTGAACCAATGGAGGATCGATCACACATTATGTAGCAACACATTTATCATGATCAGTGATGCAGCGAAGCATATATGATTAAGAACAACGTGAAACAAGGATAATCACAAACAACGATTGAGCTGGAGATACTCTCTCCTTGAACAACCAATTTTGAGTATAAACTCGTTTTCTTTGATACATAAACAACTAAGTTCTGCCATTAGGCTTACAATGATACTTATAGGGCCAAAGTAACCCTAATCCAACTAGGAATCAAATAACAAACCCTAATCCGACTAGGAATCAAATAACAAACCCTAATCCAACTAGGAATCAAATAACAAAAGATTTGACTTGCTAATCAAGTCGAAATCAAAGAAATTACAAAATACCAAAAATAGAAATTGGAAATAATTGGCAGAATTAAAAAAAAAAAAAACTAGAAAGAAATATAAGGTTGCCAAAACAGACGGCAACAAAAAGGGAATTTAGCAAATCAATTATTTCCTAAAACGGCCGAAAGCGGTCCAAACGATCAAGAAATGTGGATGCAACCTGGTCTGCATGATCCTCCCCAGCTTGAAAAGACTTCGCCCTCGAAATGGATTCATCAAACGACGAATTATCTTCAAGAAACAGAATCAAGTGCTTAACATTGAAAACATCAGTAGTTCACACATGGCTCGACAAATTCAAACGGTAGGCATTGGAATTAATTTTCTCAAGAATTTCCAGTGGCCGAATCTTTCGGGCTGCAAGTTTGTTATACTATCCTGCTAGAAAACAATTTTATTGAGCACAGCATAAACAAAATCTCCAACCTCAAATTGCACTAAGCGACGCTTCTTGTCTGTAGATTGTTTATACCTAGACACAGAGGCTTCTAACTGTTGTCGAGTCGCTTCATGCACCAGCTACAGATCCTCAATGAAATCATGGGTCTTTCCGTGTACACGCATCAAATCAGGAACTGGAGCCAAGTTTATTGGTGACCGTAGCACAATCCCGTAAACTGTCTGGAATGGAGAGAAGTCGGTGCTGCGGTTCAAAGAGTGGTTGTATGCAAACTCAGCTTGGCGTAACTTTAAATCCCAAGTCTTCAAATGTTCCCCAACCAAGCTACGTAATAGATTACCCAATGAACGGTTCACCACCTCTGTTTGCCCATCAGTTTATGGATGATAGGCAGTACTGAAGTTAAGCTTAGTACTAGCCAACCGCCACAAACAGCGCCAAAAGTGTCCTAAAAAGCGCGAATCCTAGTCAGACACGATGGAAGAAGGCAGCCCATGCAAACAATAAACCCCCACAAAATACAGTTGGGCAACCTTAACCGCATCAGTAGTCTTCTTGCAAGAAATAAAGCGGGCCATCTTTGAGAACCGGTCCACCACTACAAAAATAGAATCATTACCACGCTGTGTGCGTGGCAAGCCAAGGACAAAATCCATGCTAACATCTGTCCATGCCTAATTCATCACACGCATGAAAGTGCTCGGCGCGTTAGACAAACCAAACGATAAAACCAACCATTCGTACAATCCCTCTCGCGTTTTAAAGACAGTCTTCCATTCATCGCCGGGCCTAATTCGCAGTTGATGATACCCGTTTTTCAAATCCAGTTTGGTGAAAACCTTTGCCCCTGCCAACTGGTCCAACAAATCATCCAAATGAGGGATTGGAAACCGATACTTAACAATGATCTTATTGATAGCTCAGTTGTCCACGCAGAAGCTCCATGTCCCATCTTTTTTTGGAGTTAGCAGGGCTGGTACAGCCCAAGGACTGAGGCTTTCTCAGATAAAATCCTTGGACAGTAACTCCTCCACTTGCCTCCGCAGTTCTTCATGCTCTTTCGGACTCATACGGTAATGAGCACGATTGGGTAAGCTTGAACTCGGTACAAGATTAATCTGGTGTTGAATATCCCTTAACGGAAGCAAGCCATCTGGCAACTCTTTCGGAAATACATCTGCAAATTCTTCAAGTAACGGTTGGATGACTTCTGGAACTGTACCCCCATCAAATCCCTTATCTGCCTCCTTTCCAATCAATACAAACATTATCCCAGACTCTGCAATCTCTTCTTCCATCTCTACGCGTGCTAAAAGATTGGCAACCTCCCTAGGTTGTGGTTTGGTTGCTACATCTTTCGACGGCAAGGGGATAATTTTGATGCCACCAAATACTAGGCTATAGGTATTGGTGCCACCATCATGATACACCTTACGATCGTATTGCCACGGCCTTCCCAACAGAAGATGGCAAGCATCCATAGCAACTACATCGCACCAAGTCTCATCTCTGTATTTTTTCCCAATTGAAAAAGACACCAAACATCGTTTTAAAACTTTTACCTCATTGCCCTTCTTTAGCCAGGCCAACTTGTATGGACTGGGGTGTGGCTCTGTCTTCAGACTTAGTTTCTGCATCGCCTCCTCAGAAATCACATTCTCGCAACTTCTTGAATCAATCACAAAGTAACAAACTTTGCCACCTATGGTGCAGGTAGACTGGAAAATATTGTTGTGCAGCCATGACTCCCCATCTATCCCTCGCGGAGCATAACATGCCCTGTGAACTACTAATAATTGACCCTGGTCTCCCATCACCTCCTCCTCATCCATGACCTGCTCATCACCGCCATCGTATGTAGGCATCTGATCACAATCGGCACTAAAATCCCCCTGGTTCTCTTCAGCATCCATGAACAAGGCTTTCCCAAGTCTATCACTCTTCCTACAGTCAATAGCACGATGTCCTGGTTCGCCGCACTTAAAGCACTTAAAACCAGAAGTTGATGCTTTGGCTGTTACTGGGACCATAGGTAGAGGATTTCCTGTGCAGTTTGTGGGAGCAGTGGTAGCTGGTGTCTGAGAGACACTATTCCAATTGCCTGTCGTTGGTCTTCGACTATTTCTGCTCTCCAATGTCAACGCCCTTAGGTGGGCATTCGAAACAGAGTAAAGGTCGCACATGTTCAACTCATCCTAGCACTGTTGACATAATCCACCAACATACCACACAATCTGCTGGTCCTCTGTTTCCATTAGGTCAGTCCTGACCACAAGTTGAAAAAACTTTGTGGTATAATCATCGATTGAGCGAGTGTTTTGTCGAAGATTCTGCATCCGCTGATACATTAGTCGAGAATAGTTGTGGGGTAGGAACGCCGCATGCATCTTCTTCTTCAACTTTTCCCAATCCTTGATCTTCTCTTTCCCTTGTCTTTGTCTCATAAGTTTTAGCTGCTGCCACCAAGCGGAGGCTCTTCCCCGAAACCTGGTAGCCACTAAAGATACCTTCCTGTCCTCTGGAACCTCTTTGTATTCGAGAATCTCTTCGATGGCGTTAATCCAGTCAAGAAATTCCTCTGGAGTCAGACCTCCCTGAAATTCAGACAAATCAATCTTCAAGCTCGACTCCTAATAACGAGAATCGCGGGTGTTAACCACAATATCTAGGCCTCGCATTCTTTGCTGTATTCGAGTATTCGCCATCCGAACCCTCGAACTCTTCCTGATCATTAGGGATAAACGGACGCCGGCGAGGTTGGTGTGCAACTTCCAGAGCTTCGGGGCACGTTATGACACCTCCAAGCAACTCTTCCAGTCACTGCATCCTTCCCCTGTTCGTGCTTCTCGATCAGCGTCATTTCGTTCATAAATTTCGTCAAGAGTGGCAGTCTTTGCTCACCCCCTTCCTTGACCTCCAGCTTGTCCTCCAGCCATAGTCAGGATTGGAATTTGAAGTCTGATACCAACTGATGCAGCGAAGCGTATGATTAAGAACAACGTGAAACAAGGACAATCACAAACAACGATTGAGCTGGAGATACTCTCTCCTTGAACAACCAATTTTGAGTATAAACTCGTTTTCTTTGATTCATAACTAGTAGAGTTCTGCCATTAGGCTTACAATGATACTTATAAGGCCAAAGTAACACTAATCCAACTAGGAATCAAATAACAAACCCTAATCCAACTAGGAATCAAATAACAAACCCTAATCCAACTAGGAATCAAATAACAAAAGATTTGACTTGCTAATCAAGCCAAAATCAAAGAAATTACAAAAATTGCCAAAAATAGAAATCTGGAAATAATAGGCAGAATAAAAAAATTTAAAAAAAATAAAAAAACTAGAAAGAAATATAAGGTTGCCAAAACAGACGGCAACAAAAAACGGAATTTAGCAAATCAATTATTTCTTAAAACAACCGAAGGTGGTCCAAACGATCAAGGAACGTGGATGCAACCTAGTCTGCATCAATCAGACCCCACATTCCATGCGATTCCTTGCTTTTGCTCCTTTTTTTTTTTTCTTTTTTGAACCAATTGTGGATATATTTTGTGACAGTGCCTTAAATTTGCAGCTCAACAAAGCCAGGGTGGGAATCAACGCGGCTATGGGTATGCACACTCGCATATGTTATATGCACGCAACTCATCTCAGCCGACCATCTCAGAAATCAATGGTCCAGATTTTAAATAAACTAGTCACGCGTATGGTTTATCTAAAATCCGGACCGTCAAAAAAGCTTTTGGATGATTAAAATGCACCATCCTTGCATTTAGCGTACGCAAGCGTGCCTACTCATAGTTTTTGGGGGGTGAGAATAACCTTCGTGGTTAACTCTTGGCTTGATGGCTCCTTTTTCAGGAGTTCAATATTGCACAAGATTGTGCTCCTATAATTCCTATTCTTGAGGCAGTGAGTTGGGCTGTTAAAATGATGACTCTTATAATTTTCTTTAGTTGAAAAGCATTAAGGAGCTCTCAGCCGTTGCAGCCCCTTTTTTTTTTTTTATTTCTGCTTGCAATATTTTTAGTGTGATACTCCAAAAATACATCAAGCATCTGTAATGGCTCGATTGCGTGTTCCAGGATTCATTCAAACACAGAAATACCTATCCTTTTAACAACGGATGATTTGTGTGATAGATATTTTTTTTTTTGCTTGTTGTGTTCTTGTTTTGTAGTTTCCTTGTTTATCACGTAATCGTATTGCTCGAGAGCTATTTTTATTTTCTTGTAACGACTCTTTTTTGTTGAAGTTCGATCGATTGATGCCAACAAAAAAAGTTGTCCCATTTATTGGTGTATATTGGCACTTTTAATTTGCTTTATGTACTGTAGTTTACAATAATAAAGCCGATAAGTTTACTCTTTTAAGTTTTGCCCTTCGAAATTAATTACTTGTAACAATAAAATATATGATTTTTCAGAGACTTTAAGTATAAAATTAAAGAGAGAAAAAAATCAAAATTAAGCAAGTACAATAATAATGTTTCTTTAATGAATTGTAATCCTAAAAAAAAACCAACAAATCGAGACGGAGGAATTAACTTCAAGGAAATGAAAAATCTCCAAGTATTGGTCCGGTGGTGAAAGGTTGAAAATCAAGAGTTTGCTTCATCTTATGTTTTAGGTTTGGAACTTCTTAGGTGCTATTAATTAATTCATCTAAGATCGATAAGAGACTTTACTGCAGGTTTAATCTGACCACCTACTAGTCGACAATGAAATTGGTCACAAAAGATAAATCGATGTGCGCGTAAAGAAAAGAAGCAAGGGAGAAGAAATTCAAAACTTTTATAAGTCATGGGGTGTCAAGTGCACATAGGAATCAAAAAAATTGAACAATCTATTTCTAATGTAATGGGCTTTATTCTTTTCGTACCTCTTTATTTTTTAACAGCAAAAGAAGATCTTATTAATCTTTGAAAATGAATACAAAGATTAAAAGACCCTAAGCGTAATTCTTGTCGTACCTCACTCATTGACGGGCGCCAAATAGATGATTGTCGAACACAATAGGAAGCGGTCAGCACGAGTCTCTGCCATTAGGCTTACAATGACACTTATAGGGCCAAAGTAACCCTAATCCAACTAGGAATCAAATAACAAACCCTAATCCAACTAGGAATCAAATAACAAAAGATTTGACTTCCTAATCAAGCCGAAATCAAAGAAATTACGAAAATTACCAAAAATAGAAATTTGGAAATAATTGGCAGAATAAAAAAAAAAACTAGAAAGAAATATAAGGTTGCCAAAACAGACTGCAACAAAAAACGGAATTTAGCACATCAATTATTTTCTAAAACAGCCGAAGGCGGTCCTAACGATCAAGGAACGTGGATGCAACCTGGTCTGCATCAATCAGACCCCACATTCCATGCGATTCCTTGCTTTTGATCCTTTTTTTTTTTTCTTTTTTGAACCAATTGTGGATATATTTTGTGACAGTGCCTTAAATTTGCAACTCAACAAAGCCAGGTGTGGACGGCCCACCGGAAATGGTTCGGTTTGACGTTTGAAAAAGATTGTGATTGTTAGAGTCGCCACCCGGATTTGAGGTCCGAACCCGAGAAACCGATTAAAAAAAATGACTCATTAGCCCATTGAGAAAGATTTTACTGATCATGGCGGAACCAAAGATTTCTCGGATTCGGGGGTTTGGTTACGAGAGGGGAAGGGTTTTACGGCACCTCTCTCGCCCGGTCCGTGAACCGGTCTCTACTCAACATTTTGTGGGATTTTGGAAATATTTGAAATTTAATTCTAACCATAAAAATGGGAACCGGGGGTGGGAATCACATAACGACAATATATACAAGAGATACGATTCTACGATGTATGCTCGTGCACGTGATCTACATGGGTGATGATGACAACGATAAAGGAAATCACTACAGATATTTACAGAATAAAGAAATCACAGAAACTGTACAACAATTGCAAGAGATTATGAACATAGAACATAAGAGATCACAACCTGGATTCCAGAATAGGGGTTGAGCACTCAAGGGTGACGGTTTGAGCACTCAATCCTCAAGAACAGCTTGAGCGCTCAAAGACATAACATTGAGCGCTCAAGCCATAATGTGGCTTTCTGGTTTTTGACCTTCAGGCAAGCTTTTGATACCTCCTCAGGATCATAAATACATAAAATAAAGATTTAAGAGGTTGGATAGCCACTGTTTTGCACTTAAATATAAGATTTTCAAAAGTTTTGATGTTTGATCATCATAAAATGGTTAACTTACACTCATGCGTGTGATTTTGAGGTAGAAATAAGCTGTTTTAAGAGTGACATGAACATAATTAATTATTTAATGGCGATATCAAAACCCAGAGAAAGCACAAAGATTAGTAGAACAGTGACTGACCCAGAGCTGGGTTTGAGCGCTCAAGGCCTGAGGCTTGAGCGCTCAACCCCTGCTGAAACTGTAGATTTTGAAAATGTTTTGATTATGTATTTTGGACCTTGTAAGCCCAATGCAAGTATAAAGAATTTGCTTGGACCTACTGGTTTCCCCCAGAAGGACCAAAGTAGTGATTTTCACATGGTTTTAACTACCTTTTGGCTTGATTAAGACTTGAACTTGGGTGTTTGATGAAGGGGTGGATTGTGGCTGTGTTTATGGGCTATAGATGAAGTATTTTGGACAGAGGAGTGTGAGTGTAGGACTGATTGGATGATTTATTGGATGGATGAAGTGTATTTGAGCTTAAAATGGTGATTTTGGCTTGGATGAGGTGGGTTTTGTTGGAAGAGCTGGGTTTGAACGAAATGGATGGAATGTATGGGCTGTAAATGGCTTATTAGGGTGAGAGAGGGGCTGTTGTAGTTGGTTTCTCAAAGACCCATGTGTATTTGGGCTTAGAGATGAAGTTTTAAGGTGTTTTTGAGCTTGAAGATGATGGAGGATAGTAGCTATGGAGGAGAGAGAGGCTAAAACGTGATTGAAGGATGAGAGAGAGTGTGTTTGATCTGATGAAGGGTGTGTGAGAGAGAGATTCAGCAAAGGGGCAGCCAAGAGGGTGAGTGAGGGAGTGGAGGAGGTTTATATAGAGAGGGAAATGGGTTTAATTTTTGAATTGGGTTTGGGGGGTGATTGAGGAGATGTTCAAGGGTCTAGGAAGTGTATTTAGGCAGTAGAAAACATAGGTAGACGCTCCTCTTGCAGTAGAATATCATGATTAGATGCTCTGCAGAAAACTGATCTGGATCAGAGTTGAGCACTCAAAGCCATAGGATTGAGCGCTCAAGATGTTTTTTTAGGGCTTGAGCGCTCAAGGTTGGGGCCTTGAGCGCTCAAGGCTGTTGCTCAAAAGGTAAAACTTTGCGGGGCCGCCCCGGGTGCTACCGAACGCCGATTTTGACGTGGTTTGAAGCGTTGGAAAGCTTGCTTAGTCTACTTTCTAACCCAAGTGGTTTGGAATCCAGAAAATTTATACGTCCAAATGTATGACCATTTTACCCTCAAACGGTCGGGAAAACAAGTTGTTTTAGCAACATACGTGCATCTCTCTCATTTCAAAACGGATTGGGATGAATTATATATCAATAAAGAGGGTTTTGAATGTACTAGAAGATGGTGTAGGCTTGGGTTTGTTTTGAAGAGATTTTTGGGTGGTTTTGCCAAGTTCCAAGCATTGTTCAAGCCTCGGGTAGCCACGATTGGTCCATTTCATCATCGGGAATGCTCGAGCGCATCCCGGGTTCAAAATCGGGGTGTCTACACCAGGGTGGGAATCAACGCGGCTATGGGTATGCACACTCGCATATGCTATATGCATTCAACTCATCTCAACCAACCATCTCAGAAGTCAATGGTCCAGATTTTAAATAAACTAGTCACGCAAATAGTTTATCTAAAATCCGGACCGTCGAAAAAGCTTTTGGACGGTTAAGATGCATCGTCCGTGCATTTAGCGTACGCAAGCGTGCCTACTCATAGTTTTTTGGGGGTGAGAATAACCTTCATGGTTAACTCTTGGCTTGTTGGCTCCTTTTTCAGGAGTTCAATATTGCACAAGATTGTGCTCCTATAATTCCTATTCTTGAGGCAGTGAGTTGGGCTGTTAAAATGATGACTCTTCTCATTTTCTTTAGTTGAAAAGCATTAAGGAGCTCTCAGCCGTCGCAGCCCCTTTATTTTTTTTGATTTCTGCTTGCAGTATTTTTAGTGTGATACTCCAAAAATACATCAAGCATCTGTAATGGCTCGATTGCGTCTTCCAGGATTCATTCAAACACAGAAATACCTATCCTTTTAACAACGGATGATTTGTGTGATAGATATTTTTTTTTTGGCTTCTTGTGTTCTTGTTTTGTAGTTTCCTTGTTTATCATGTAATCGTGTTGCTCGAGGGTTGTTTTTATTTTCTTGTAACGACTCTTTTTTGTTGAAGTTCGATTGATGCCAACAAAAAAAGTTGTCCCATTTATTGGTGTATATTGGCACTTTTAATTTGCTTTATGTAGTTTACAATAATAAAGCCGATAAGTTTACTCTTTTAAGTTTTGCCCTTCGAAATTAATTACTTGCAACAATAAAATATATGATTTTTCAGAGACTTTAAGTATAAAATTAAAAAGAGAAAAAAGCAAAATTAAGCAAGTACAATAATAATGTTTCTTTAATGAATTGTAATCCTAAAAAAAAACCAACAAATCGAGATGGAGGAATTAACTTCAAGGAAATGAAAAATCTCCAAGTATTGGCGTGGTGGTGAAAGGTTGAAAATCAAGAGTTTGCTCCATCTTATAGATAAATCGATGTGCGCTTAAAGATTAGCGGAAGTCAAAAGTTTTGGACTTAGGTAAAGGACAGACTTAGGGAGGTGGCCATGTGCAACCACCCACTCTCAAGTCTAAAGTTTTATCTTAATTAGTATCTTTTAAAAGTCCGTTGGTCTTTCTTGCTTTGGCAACGCAGGGTGTCTCGGGCTTATTCTTACATACTAGTTTTCCCCTTGATTTGATAAAAACAGATCACTTACGCAATGACTACGGATTTCACAAAAAACCTTAAGTTCTTTCTTACAAGATTAAATAAAAAATCGAACCTCCATCGATATACGAGGAACAAACACGCCAACCAGCGGGACGAACCATTGGGCTCATTTAAAACAATTTGCTACTAGAAACATAGACTAATATTGATCCCTTGCCACTTGACAGTCTGCACAGACAAATTAGCTGTCTCCCTTTATTTATATTTTTTAAAACTAATCCTTTAGTTTTTACAGTGACTTTTTCAGAGATCCGTATTGAAGTAATGTGGAGAGGACAAGGACACATCCACAGTGCGATTGCATTTGCCGTACACACGCCAACCTTTGTGGACCACGTGTCTGATTATATCACCAGAAAAGAGTTAGTCGTCAGACCATGATGAATGTGCCTCTTGCGTGGACCCCCTCTCCACTTCCATGATGAATGTACATCTTACGTGGACCCCTCCCCACTTCCATTTTGTTTGTTTTACTTGCAGAAATTTGTTCACGTGCTTTCTCCTGCAATTAATACTCTCTTCGTCTCAATTTAAATACTCCCTACGGTTATATATGTTTTTTAAAAACTCTTATAGTTTTCATTCTATAATGTATTTTATATGCAATATGGATCTTATTTGATTGATCTCAATTAGTTCTATTAGACAAAATTTTTAAAAACTTTAAAAACCTTACCACGTATAGGTGACAATTTTGCGAGTGTAGATGTTGCATTATTTATTTTAATTAAGGTAGTATGCAATTTTTATAATAAGAAAAGGGTGTAGTTCGCAATTAAACAAAAATTACTTCTACGTAATGTAAAACAGGTAGTATGCAATAACATAAAGTATTTTAGATGATGTGAGTAGAGGCAACAACGAGCTCTAGGAAAACATTTAAATTTTTTTTTTTTAAGGTGGCTACCAATTTGGGAGGAAATTGTTTCCAATTTGGGAATGCTAATAGATTTGACAAAAAAAAAAAAAAAGGTGGAGTGGGTCCAAAAATTTATGCTTCAACTGTGCTAGCAACATTTTTCTAAAATTTTCAACCAAAAAAAAAAAAAGAGTAACCTTTTTCTAAATGCCATGTGACTTAGAAAAAAAAAACATTTTTTAATTGGCATATTACTTGATTTAGGAAATTCCTGGGATTTATATCGCAGTGTCATGAAAAAAAAAAAAAAAAAAAGGAAAAACTTACGCAAAAAGTCCTAATAAGGACATAACTGTATTTAGAGTCATTTGATGGGATCTGGGGACTCTGCTACGGGGTTCTAAGTGTATTGCTAAAGCCCAGTTGACAATCATTTGATTTAGTGAATTTTTTGGGCCTAGAAAAATATTCAAACCCTCGTGATTCTCAAATTGTTTTTTTATGAATTCCTGCAAAAAATTAGCTCGATCCGATATTGGTCAAGGCTTTTTTAGAATTCATAGCGGTTTGAATCTTTGTCGTGGGATCTAAAGTGAGCCCAAAAAAATCAATAAATCAAATGAATGTCAAACGGGGCTTTAACAACACATTTAGGAGCCCCCTCTAACCCCTCCAAAACGGTGTACTTTTTGGAAGTTTATAGGACTGTCACTCAATAACAACAGAGTCTCCCATTCCTGTTCGATTGACGTGGGTCTCATATACATTTATGCCCAAAGATGTATCTTAAAGTGTAATTTCCTAATTACTACTCCTACTACCCAAGAGGGAAAAAGTAAATAACCGGGACCATTCATCGGAATGAAGACATTCATGAAGACATAATTAGGCTGAAACCCAAAAAAACATCAATGCGAGGAAATTCCTAAAAGGAGAATATTTACAATTCACAAATTGCACGGTGAGATCCTGGTCCCAAATTCGCGCGGATAGAATATTATAGGATAGCGATGCCGAGATAAAGATTCTGCCGATGTGATTGTCCTCTAATATTATACTCTTCATTCATATATATATATATATATATATATATAGGGGGGAGAGAGGCCAAATCAAAGCAGCCAAATCCTATGTGTAAAGACTAAAGACCCAGATCCCTGAATTCTTTAGTCGCCACCTTTCAGCACTGAGCGCCCACGTGCTTTTCTTCATACTTTTCACAGGTTTGTTAATTTTCGGATATTAAACCCTACTAATTTTTTTTCTCCATATTTTATTCTCATGAAATAGTTTAATAATTTATTCCTGAATTAATTACCAGTGTTTATTAAAGAATCAAGGGTTTTTTTTTTTTTTTTTTTGGGGACTCGTTTACTATTATGCTTTCAAACTCTGTTTTCCTGAATCAGTTACTGTTTTACTGGGTATCGAATGCTAAAGGATTTTCTCCTTTTTCCTGAATTAACTTACTGTGTTTATTGAATTTTATTCGGTAATATTTGAAGTTTTGAAGTGGGTACTGAATTTTTTTTCTGGCCTGATACTGGGAAGCCATTGATGACTGTTTGGGTTGTTTCAACAGGTTTACCGACTGAAGCTTCTCTCTTAGGGTTTCTGGAACTTGTGTCAATGGAAATTAATCTAAAGCTTGTCAATGTGGCCTTTTTCTTGGCGTTTCTGACATGGGTTTTGGCACAATTATGTAAACAAAGAAGACAAGTTGGTGATGAACAGTTAAAAGAAAGAAGAAGATCCACAGTTTTTGCCAAGTTCACCACAAGTCTCTCTAACATCTTAATCTCTATTTTCTATGTAGTGTTTACTGGCTATGAGTTTTGGAATTCTACGACCATCCCTTTTGTCTCTGCCTTCTCATCCCTCACTTGGATCTTATCTAGTGTAGTTTCAATCTACTCACAGAGAAAAAGTTGGCCTTTAGTTCTAAGAGTTTGGTGGGTATTCTCCAGCATTTTTGATTTAGTTTTAGTGTCTAGTTACCTAATAACCCATTTCACATCCATGAAAGTAGTGCCCAATTTTCTGCCTAAAGCAGACATTGTTGATTTTGCTTCCTTCCCATTGTTGATTCTCCTCTGCTTCAGTGGTCTGCTGCTCAGTAGTAAGGGTGATGAAGAAAACACAGACGATATCGAACACCCATTGCTTCAAAAAGAGAAAGAAAATGTCCCGAAACATGTCTTTTCCAGTGCTGGAATTTGGAGCAAAATCACATTTAGGTGGCTTAACCCAGTCTTTGAAATAGGCCGAAGTCAAAAACTCGAACTGCCTCACATACCCTCGGTTCCTTCGTCGGAAACGGCTTTTGTTGCCTCTTCTTTGATAGAGGAATCCCTTAGAAAACAGAAAACAGAAACTCCGTCATTGCCGGGAGCTGTACTCCTTGCCCTGTGGAGACCCCTGGCCATAAACGGCATCTTTGCAGGTACTTCTTTTCCTTTTTGCCTTTTTTTGCCATTCAAATTTGTGCTGATTTTTTAGTTATTTCTTAACAGACTTGACGCAGTTTAATTTCTTGGCATCTTTACAGGAGTTAATACAATTGCTTCTTACATGGGTCCCCTCTTGATCACAAACTTTGTGAGCTTTTTAACTACAAAGGGTGACTATTCAAGCCACTACCATGGAATGATTCTTGCGTTGATCTTCTTTTTGGCAAAGACAGTGGAATCACTGTCTCAAAGGCAATTGTACTTTGGGGCACACTGTATGGGTATCCGAGTACGTGCAGCCCTTATGGTATTGACATACAAGAAATCCTTGTCGATCAAGTACGGTGGCACGAGTAATGGCAAAGTTATAAATTTCATCACGGTGGACATCGAGAGGATTGGGGACTTCTTCTGGCACATCCATGGAGTTTGGTTGCTTCCATTTCAAGTCCTTTTAGCCCTAGTCATTCTGTACAGAAACCTTGGTTTAGCTCCCTCATTTGCTGCTCTTTTGGCAACAATTTTGGTAATGGTGAGCAACACCCCATTGGGAAAAAGGCAAAAAAAACTCCATTCAAAGATAATGGAAGCGAAGGACTCGAGAATCAAAGCTACTTCAGAAACACTAAGGAGCATGCGAGTCCTAAAACTCCATTCTTGGGAATCCACCTTCTTGAAGATAGTTTTTCAGCTTAGGGAAATCGAGAGAAGTTGGCTTAAGAAGTACCTTTATACATGCTCAGCCGTAGCTTTTTTCTTTTGGACCTCGCCAACTGTGGTTTCGGTTGTCACCTTTGGTGTTTGCATTGTTTTGCAGACACCATTGACACCAGGCACTGTCCTTTCAACCCTAGCCACTTTTCGGATTTTGCAAGAAGCAATTTACAATCTCCCCGAGTTGATTTCCATGATTGCTCAAACGAAGGTGTCAGTTGATCGAATGCAAGAGTTCATTGTAGGAGGTCAAAAGAGGATGATACAGTTTCATGGCTCAGAAAAAGAAACTGACGTTGCAGTTGAGCTCGAAACCGGGGAATACTCCTGGGAACCCTTAGAGTCAACAGCTTTGAAAAAACCCACCATCAAAATCACTGAGAGAATGGAAATTAAGAAAGGCTACAAAGTTGCAATTTGTGGCTCAGTTGGGTCCGGAAAATCAAGCCTTCTTTGTAGCTTTCTTGATGAGATTCCTAGAATTTCCGGGAGAGCGATTAATGTTTTTGGATCTAAGGCATTTGTTCCTCAGAAGGCATGGATCCAAACAGGCACAGTGAGAGAGAATCTCGTATTTGGAAAGGAAATGAACAAGGCTTTCTATGAGGATGTTTTGGAGGGATGCGCTTTGAAACAAGATATTCTTATGTGGGGTGAGGGAGATTTGTGTGTAGCGGGTGAGAGAGGTTTGAACTTGAGTGGAGGGCAAAAGCAGCGTATCCAATTAGCCAGAGCTATCTATGCTAATTCGGATGTATATTTCCTCGACGATCCATTTAGTGCTGTTGACGCTCATACTGGAGCACATTTATTCAAGGTATTCAACATCTTTCCATCTTAACTATGCGTAAATTTCCTTTTATTTATATGATATGCTCTTCTAATAGGAAAATTTACTTGCAGAATTGTTTATTGCATCTCTTATGCCAGAAGACAGTGTTCTATGTAACACACCAATTGGAATTCTTAAACGCAGCAGATCTTGTCCTGGTGAGTTATAAGTTGCCTAAATAAAAGTGAAAAACTTGTGTCGTCTCCCTAGACTTACTTCTTTCATCTTTTTCTTGAAATAGGTAATGAAAGATGGTAAAATCGTTCAGTCAGGAAAATATGAAGATTTGATAGCAGATCATGATGGTGAACTTGTTAAGCAAATGGACGCTCACACCAAATCTCTCAACCAAATGAACCCTTCCTGTAATCATAACTCCTTAAGCAATACGACCCCTCTGAAAACTAAAAATGAAGTTAATGAAGAGGAAGTTGGCGGAACCACAAGTACTGGAGGCATTTTGGACAGAAGTCAAGAAGAAGAAACAGAAACTGGTCGAGTGAAATGGCGCGTGTACTCCACCTTTATCGCTTGTGCATATAAAGGTGTGCTTGTTCCAGTGATACTTCTCTGTCAGGTTTTATTTCAAGGGTTGCAGATTGCCAGCAGTTACTGGATTGCTTGGGCGATTGACGAGAAAAGGCAAATAAGTAGAGAGCGAATGATAGGAATATATGCTTTGATATCTAGTGGAAGCTCCGTCTTCATATTGGGGAGGGCAGTTTTGCTGTCAACAATCGCCCTTGAGACTTCTCAGCGCTTATTCCTTGGAATGATTACATCCATTTTTAGAGCACCGCTATCTTTCTTTGACTTCACACCTTCCAGCCGGATTCTCAACCGGGTCAGTATTATAGCAGTGAGCTTCTTTCTGTTTGTTAAAAGTTCATTTCATCCACTTATGATCCACTTGGTTGTTCTTTTAAATAGGCTTCAACAGATCAAAGCATAGTGGACACCGACATTCCTTACAGATTGGCCGGATTAGCGTTTGCTCTTATTCAGCTGCTAAGTATCATCATCCTTATGTCCCAAATCGCGTGGCAAGTCTTTTTTCTCTTCGTCGCCATTTTGGGGATGTCTGTATGGTACCAGGCAAGATCCAACTTCACTTTACAATGTTAACATTTCTTGCATTTATGAAGTCTTCGCTTCAAATATTTACATGGCTTGCATTTCCCAATTATAGGGGAAAATATATTACTCCTATCAATTAAGTAGAATTACCATAACCCAAGAACGACGATACATGTACTCTTTGAAAATTCTGAAGTATCCGTCTCTAGCACTAGAATGTGTCCCACATCTTTAATTGGCTATTTACCTAGGAAACATACTAAGGACTCAAGTCTATGACATAGCCTATGAATCAGATGAAGTATGCAGTTGAGTCTCTCTACGATATCCTAAAGCTATTCTCAGATAAAGAGCATCATAATTAAGGGAAACTAAATTTTTTACTTAGATTTTTTTCTTTTGTATCTCATCAGTGCTGAAGTATCAAGTAATTTTGTGCAGTGTTACTACATCACTACTGCAAGAGAATTAGCAAGGATGGTTGGGATTCGGAAAGCTCCAATCGTGCAACACTTTTCAGAATCCTTAGCTGGTGCTGCAACAATTCGTTGCTTCAATCAAGAAGATCGGTTCCTCAAGAAAACTCTCGGACTGGTTGATGATTACTCTCGCGTTGCTTTTCACAATTCTGCCACAATGGAGTGGCTTTGTGTCCGGATCAACTCTCTCTTCAACCTAGTCTTCTTCTTTGTTCTTGTCATCTTGGTTAACTTACCAGGGTCATCCATCGAACCAAGTAAGCTGCTGCTCTGCTTCTTTATGAGTTATTTTACATTTTTGTTCGCCAGTGTGTATCTTTTAGTAAATTGATATACCAAGTAAACTCTTAGGACGATTAGTTGGACTCAGTATAACGTCTTCTGATCAAGACCTATATGAAGCATATTCATCAGGACAGAAATTCTTAAAGGCACATGCAAAAACTATTATTGGATAGTTTCTTTCTTCACCTCTTTCATTCTTTTTATCTAAAGAACATATTATTTGGACAATCACAAATAGTTCTATCAGCTAACAGGAACTTTCTTACATTTTGTTCGCTTAGTGTGTACATCACTTTATTTCTCGAAGATAGGTTGTGTTGATTCTAATGGATGGCCATCAGAGATGAATTCTGAATAGATGGATTTTTGCTATCTGATAACAGGCTTGGCGGGACTGGTAGCTACATATGGTTTGAATCTAAATGTTCTTCAGGCTTGGGTTATATGGAACCTATGCAACGTCGAGAACAAAATGATTTCTGTGGAGAGAATTCTCCAATTCAGCAATATACCAAGTGAAGCTCCATTAGTGATTGAAAATTGCAGACCGGAGCCTGAATGGCCAATAAATGGAAAAATTCAACTGGAGAATCTCCATGTCCAATATGACCCTTCTCTCCCTAGGGTTTTAAAAGGAATAACTTGTACCTTCCCTGGAAACAAGAAAATTGGTGTTGTGGGAAGAACCGGAAGTGGAAAGTCTACTCTAATTCAAGCCCTCTTCAGAGTTGTGGAGCCCATAGAAGGAAGGATTCTGATTGATGGAATAGATATTACTAAGATTGGATTGCAGGATCTGAGGTCTAGGTTGAGTATAATCCCACAAGACCCAACACTGTTTCAGGGAACCATGAGGAGCAATCTTGATCCTTTACAGCAGCATTCAGATCATGAAATTTGGGAGGTAAGAATAAGTTCTCTGTCTTTGTATCAGAAAAATGTAAATTTTATTAACTAAGGCACAAAGTACAACGAGTCAAAAGGAAGATGGCAAAAAAGCATCATAGAAGAGAGTTTATCCCACCTAAATTGGCTCAAACAACTTACAACTTCAAAAATCACGAGCTAAGCCAAAAATATCAGGACAGAAAAAGGATGGCAAGTTGCCTCAAAACAACTGACAAAGGTACACCAAATTGCACCAAAGAAAATAAGCTCTTTGTTAAATAGACACATGAAAGTACCCTTGTTGGATAATGGATACTTCATACTTGGGTAATGGTACGGAATGTCACATTCACATAGGAAACGCATTTAGCACTCAAGGTCTTGCTGAACTATGCTTAGAACTATCATATTCTATACTATAGATGAAATGATATATGGCACTTTGTTGGAACAATTCACATTTCACGGCATAAAATAAGATAGGGGACTTAAAATACGAGTATGGTAAAGTGCCTCTCTGTCCTGGATATGAGAATTAGGTTTGCCCAATATTTAGACTTACTGTCTTACTCGTACTTGTACTTGTGCTTGAGTCTATATAAGATGAAATAAACAAAATCTTTTTCTTGAATGTTAAGATGCATATGAAGCTTAACTTCTCTCACCAATCTTTGCATTGTAGGTTATGGAAAAATGTCATCTTGCAGATATAGTAAGACAGGATCGGAGGCTTCTTGAGATGCCAGGTAAGGAGAGTGGAAACAAATTATTTTCCTTGCTTCAACCCTTCCCCAGACCCTACAGTAGCGAGAAGCCTCATGCATTGGGTAGCCCTTTAGCTTTCTTAAAGGTCGGTAACCATTTAGTATCCATTTGAACTTTTGGTGAATTGGCGCAGTTGAAGAAGATGGAGAAAACTGGAGTATGGGACAAAGGCAGCTTGTGTGTCTTGCTAGGGTGCTGCTGCAGAGGAGGAAAATATTGGTTTTGGATGAGGCCACAGCATCCGTGGACACAGCAACAGACAATGTGATTCAAAGAAGAATCAGAGAAGAAACAAGCAGGTGTACGGTTATAACAGTGGCTCATCGGATACCCACCATTGTCGACAATGATCTTGTTCTGGTTCTTGATCAAGGTAAGGCGACGAAATCCCAACTATAAGATAAACATCATGCTTCTTCCAACTCCTAACTTTTTCGCCTTATTTTGTCCAACATATTTTCACAAGTGACTTCTAGATATTCCATACATTACCGATTTCATTTCCTACTGTGACACATGGGCATGTTTGTGGCAGATTCTGCTTCTGATTGTTGGGGAAAAAAAGCTGAAGCTAAAAATATATATATATAGGAAGATGTTCTATTAAGGACTCTCTCACGGATCTCTTCCGTGAGGACCACCCATTTTCTGATTTTCAGGACCAAATTTCAACGATCTGAACCGCTCAATGTGTTTAAAACATGTTTTCCATAGCCAACACGAGGAATCACAAAAAAAAAAAAATACCCGAAAGGGCTTCATCCGAGCATTTTTTCATAATAACCGTACATATATAGTTTATCGAAAAAAGCTCGAATGAAACCCTTCCGGGTATTTTTTTTTGGACAAATCCTCTCAGTGACCCTTAAAACACGTTTTAAACATATTGAGCGTTCGGATCGTCGAAATTCGACCCCGATCCATGAGGTCCGCAAATTGGGAGTTTGAGGGAGTCCTTAGTAGAACGGGATTGATATATATATATATATGATCACCCGCAAAAACTATGTTGATGCTTTTAGCTTTCACTTCTAGCAGAATCATCTTTCACCAAAATCTAAGCTGCGACAAACACCCTAAGCACCAGATGTGTAGGAACTAGGATCAACACATGACTGGGTAATAGCAACATAAAAAAGCTCAAACTGCTTATGTTTCAATCTTTTTGTCAATGCAGGAAAGGTTGTGGAATTTGACTCGCCAAAGGAGTTGTTGAAGAATAGTTCTTCTGCTTTCTCAAAGCTGGTGATGGAATTCTTGAGTAGGTCGTCTAACAGTAACCATCAATAGGATCTGACTTGATTCATCCAAAACAAATGGTACCAAACCTTTATATCACAGAGCAATTGCACACGGCGTTAACTTTGTGTGGGATGAAAGCCCAGTTACTACTAGAATAGAATGATGGGAATAGCTAGCCAAGAGTATACAAGTCTTAGTTAGGGAATACGGGGTTGACATTCCAAACCTGTAAATTGATACTTATGATGGAGATATATGATTAATATCGCTATTTAATCACAATTTCTGAGTCATGAGAATATCTACTTTGTCAACAGAAACAACAGTCGTTCATTAATTAACCATGGTTAGGAGCTAATTATAAAACATACCTCCATCCGCATTTCTTGTCTAATCTGGTGACACTCCCTCAGCACTGCCGATTTCATAAAAGCGAAGTTATTTTCCTCTCACTACTCCTTATGATGCAACTCCCAGATCCATACAAAGCCTTGTTAGAGGGTTTTTTTTTTTTCTTAATGTGGTGCTGGAAAAGGAATAACGTGTGATCGACAAGGTGTGTATTACATGGTTCCTTGCTCTCTGCAAGTTTCTTTAAACTTCCAAAAAGTTATACGGTTCATGTGATCTCCATGATCAATCACTGGACATGCTAACCATGGAAGCAAAATGACAGAACAGGAATCCAACTACGAAACATTCTTTTGTTACTCGTTCGCGATGGTGGATAAAAAAAAATAGCAACTTGACAACATAAATATGTGGTTACTAGTCTATATTTCAATACACTCAATCGATGAAAGCTTATTTCAAAAGAAAAAAGATCCTGGCCAGCATTGTGGACGAATCTGATCGATCACTTGCTTCACTTTGGGTCTGCAAAGAACTTGTTGAGAGATGGCATGACCTCGGGGCGTTTGCCTCGCACAAACTTCCTCACCGGGTTCTCTTTGTATCTCTTCCCCTCCTCGAAGTTCTCAAGCACTCCTGCAGCTCTGTTCTGTTTGTTAACCCTGGAACAGTATGGAATCCAGATCAATCAAATCGAATATGTTTATAGTAGTTTTCTCTGTCAGTTGGATAAAAACATTGTTTTTTTTGTTTTTTCAGTAAGTGAAAAAAGGCAACCAAGACACTGTTGTATAGTGTAATGCAGAGGCATTTAAGCCTACTATGAATGGATTTGAATCCACATAGAGACTGTTTAATTCCATTGTAATTTTATTTTGGTGTTTATTGCTGTAATATCAACACTTTGTACACAGAAATTATTGCCAAAGAGGATATGAGACACGAAACGAGCATAAAAGAGTCCGGTTAAGCACCCCTACATACCCCACCAAACTCAACTAAAAAATCAGCTTGATTGCAAACCGATATCTGTTTTGACAAATAGTTTACAACGGACAGTGAATATCGTTAAGTTTAAGGAACCAACTGAAAGGATTTGTTCATGTAGATACCGGTCAATAAAAGCTGAATTTTCGCAATCATATTCTTGAATCTGAGAGGAGGGTCTCATCCGCAAAAAAACAAAAAAAAAAAACAAAAACAAAAACAGGTTCAGAAGGGATATACCTCACTTCAGGATTGGTACATATATTCCTCACCAGTTGCATCCCACAGATGCCAACCACTGTACCGACTGCTGCAAAGAGGGGATATACCTATAAATACGAAAAACAAAAGGAACAGATGATGAAATGAGAATTTTCGAAAAAAAGGGCCTTGAAATATTCTCTTAAATAACCTGCATTAGTAATGTAAAACCAAAAGAGAAATCAAAATATGTCGTATTTCATAGGTGCTCAAGGATTGACATGTAGATACCTCGGGCCGAATCCATTTGGAAGAAGCCATTGACAAAAGCTGCAAGAGGGAAGAGATATGCTCCACCTCTCACCAAGTCAGAATTACTCCTCAGAGAAGCACAAGATTGGATTTTCCATCTCTATCTCCCTATATATATATATATGCATATGTAAGATACATAGCCGCAAAATAAGGGAAGGTTCTGAAGAGACCAATTTTATTAGCCACAGTTTTCTGTGGTTAGACTCAAAAAGAGGGGGCATGGCTGATTTAAACCATTAATCCAAAATTTGGGGTATTTAGATGGTAATTTATGCCCGCCATAAACCGTTTGAAAGTCAGTTGTTGACATGCTTTCAAACTTTGGGCTGCCAATTGGAGCCCGGCCCAAAAAATGTTTTAAGGCTTAGAGCGAACACACCGGTTACCAAAATTGGAAGAATTTGTCAATTTGATGCCATTTCTCAAAAATGTCAAGAAATTGGCAAAGAAGGGTGCCACGCCCCCTTTCCGAAGTTCTCCTCAAATTTGGCAAGTGCCAAATCTTTTGTCAAAAATGGCAACACACATGGCAATGTTGCCACTTCAGACATTTGGAGGGTGGGTGGGACCCACGTCAAGATCTCAAGTAAATGATTCGAGCTGTTCATTTTTTTTTTTTTGAAATATTTTTCGAATGTTGATGGTTTGAAATTAGATCAATCGATTGTGGATAAAGGTCTTCATTAATTTATTAATTCAATTTTTGGCCCCTATATGAGATGCCACACAGGTACGAAAGACACATAGTAAAACCAAATGAAATGAATTGACTAAAATTCGAATTAATAAATTAAGTTTTACTAATATCCAATTGAGTTGATTTTTTTAGGACCCTTAAAAAAATGTTTTGAAAAAAATAAATGGTTTAGATCATTTATGTAGAATCCAAAGAGGGTCTAACCACCCTCCAAATTTTGTACAATGGCTATGATGCAATTTTTTTCACCTGCAAATTCCAAGTTTGAAAAAAATAAACAGTTTGGATCATTTTAAATATTGAATGGGGATTGAAAATTGGTAGTTGAACAATTTATACATGAAAAGTTTGTTGTAAAAATGAAAATCTTATTTTGCCAAAATATAACAAAATGACACTATAGGTCAAAAATAAGAATGGCAAGAAAAAAAACCGCAACAACCGGTGCCGATGCTTTTAGGCGGAATGGATCTGTATTTTTAGAAGTCTTAGACATGCTTTCAAACTTGGGGCTTAGTAACAGGGGGACAACTTGGATGGCAATTGGCAGGGAAGGAGCTAGGATTTCCACGCAGAGGTGACGCCCAAAATCAAGATTCTCTCTCCCTTCGTCCCACACAGATAGTCTATTATAAACCAACGAGCAATTTTTGGATAAAAGTCGCAATTAGTTTCTTAATTTTTTTTGTCAAGAAATGTATAAATCATGAACAGTGTGCTTTACTTTTTTATCGAAAATTGGAGCTTTTTTATAGTGAATTATTGTTACGGGCGGGGCGGAGGGAGTAATTAGTATAAAAATAAAAATAAAAAAAAAGTATAAGTGTACATCACTACAAGAAAATCTAGATCTAGTAACGGTTGGATAAACCGTTGGTAGAAATTGGTCATAGTAGCGGTTCTAAAACTGTCACTAGAAACAGGACTTTAGCAACGGTTTTTATTGAACCGTTAGTAGATTAATGTATTCTAGTAACGGCTCAAAACCAACCGTTACTAAATACCCTCCTCTAGTAACAGGTCAAAACCAACCGTTACTAAATATCCTCCAACTGTTACTAAATATCTTCCTTTAATAACGGCTCAAAACCAACCGTTACTAAATAGCCTCCTCATTAGGCCCACATAACAATGTATGCTAATATACTACATTCTAAAGACCAATTTACATATATAATCAATTATATCACATAATTATAAGCAGTTATAACACAAAAATATAATTACATGAATGATATAATTAACAAACACAACGAAATCAACGATCTCGATCATCATGATTGTGTCGCGATCGTGTGCCTACTGTACATCTCCTATTGCACAATACGTAAGTTTATTATCAATTGCGTCTTGATGAAAGGGCTTTCTAAATCCGATCGAGCCAAAATTTAAATGAAAGATTTAATCAGCAAGCACCACAAAATCAACGATCTTGATCGTTATAGGTACGTCGGGGTTGTGTGGCTACTATACATCCAACTACTGCACAAGACTTAGTTTTCTGTCAATCATGTCTCGTTGAAAGGGCCCTATAGAACCGATCGAGCAAAACACATGAACGATTGAATCAACAAGCACAATCAAATAAACAATCTCGATCGTTGTGATTGCATTGCAGTCATGTGGCTACTATAAATCCACCTACTGCACTAGACCTAAATTGCTATTAAGTAAGTTGAACATATAGATTCTGAAGGCCATTGCCAAGTCTATTTTTATAATGATCAATCTGAACCGTCCGGATTTCACATTTTTCTTTTTTGATCTTCGTCACCAAAAATGAAAATCATCGGATATTGACAACCACATGATCAAAAGATATTAAAACGTCCGAAGGCATTAAAGTCTTATAAAATCCCCTCGTGCCCCACCTAATGTCTTTTCTTCTTCTTTTTTTCCTGATGTCAAAACCGTCTTTCTTTTGCACAATATGAATTAAATTATTTTGCATTGTAATAAAGTAAATCACATATCGCTAGACATTTGATCGGGCGGAAAATATCATTCAACATCAAAGATTCTAAATTCTGAATAAAAACTCAAACAATATCACTAGAGTCCAACAATAGTACGTGTCAGAATTGGGGTGTGACAACTGACAACGATTGTACGAGTTACTAAAGCAACCGTTACTTGAAAGAATGGTGGTACCAACGGTTGATAAAAGCGTTACTAGAACCCTACAGTGATGGATGTCTTCTAATGCTTCACCCAACGCTTTTGAAACCATCGGTATAGGTTTTTCGGGTTTTAGTAACAATTTTAGGCATCTTCTGTGACGGTCTCAACCGTTGCGAGATCACGATTTTCGTATATTGCACATTTCATAAGTTAATCATCCAACATCAAGCTTAATACCCAAAAATTATACACTTTCATTGATTAATCAGTCATTACTACCAAAAATAAATACACACATTTTAAAGAATAACATTGCTCTCACAATACAATACAATAAATAATAATAATTGGACGCGGGGGCCGGGGTGTCACGTGCCACCTCCACCCTCTTAAGCTCCATCCCTGTTGGATGCGGCCAACTGGAGCCCGACCCAAACATGTAAAGGCCTTATAGCCGGTAATGAAGTAATACTGATCTGTGCTCAAGTGAAAATTAAAGACGGACTCAGCTTAGGCATAATTACCTCGAGGTTAACACTGGGCATGGAGAAGCTCTCCCCATCTTGGACAAGACCCTAGCCCGTTTGAGTTACGGCCCTGTCGTTTCGGAATTAGTGCATATCAGTTGGCAAAGTGATTTCCCCCTCTCTTACCGTATAGGCAGGAGCAAAAAAATGCACGAGAGAATGGTTGAGAGGGCGTGATAGGACTGGATTGCAGTTTAATTGAATGCAGGTGCGAATGCCTCGATCTGGCTTTGTAATCGTGAGAAAGTGCACGGCCTAGGGGTTAGAGCATGTATGGTTCGTGTTTGTACCTCAATAAAGAGGACTTAGAACTTCATAACCGCGTGGAAGAAAAGAAACTACAAAGTTCTCCAATTTAACTCATATTGGATCGGCTTAACAAAATTGGAGCACAAGGAAATAGGAATAAAAATAAAGTAGGTTAAACTAGATTTGACATGAAACTAGAAGACTCGGGTGAAATGGAAAATGTACTGAAAATTAAACCTACGAGTAGTACTAGAAAATAAATTGGTGAAAGATAATTGCTAGACTTGATTTTGTTGTGAACCCTTTTTTCGTCTTCAGTTCTCGTATTTATAGATCAAGCCTTAACTGTCCAAACTCTCCCAGAATGAACACAAGTGTCCCAGGTTCATGTCCACTCTTTATATTGGCCGTTTATGGCATTTACTTCCAATTATGGAGGCCACAACACAGGTTCACCTCTTAAACCATGGGGTCATGATAGCGGGCATTCAACAATTCTCCGTAAGACAAAATTGCAAACTTTTTTGAGCAACACTCAAACGCCCCGTTTGGCGACCGGAGATGATTTTTGATGGATTTGTAATGAGGGTGCATTTGAAGGTAGATTTGTAATGAAGGTGGATTTGTAATGAGGGTGGTCCCACCTCATAAGAAGGGTAGATTTATTAGTGAGGTGTTTGGATGGTATTTTGAGAAGGTGGATATGATGGGATAAGTTGTAAAAAGACTTAATTGCCCCCAGTTTGTTATTTTAAGGGATAAATTGATTTGATTTAATTATAATTATAATAAATACATAATAATTAAAATAAATACACAATAAATACATAAAAATATATAAGTCATATTACAAGTTTAAAAATTTGTAAAATTAATAAAATGCAATTGAGGCATTATTTGCCACTAGTCGTTGGTCGAACAAAACTACGACGAACCCAACGGCTCCGGCGATTATTGGCAGCTCCGGCGACAATTGTTACAGGTACCTCTCTCTCTCTCTCTCTCTCTCTCTCTCTCTCACACACACACACACACCAAATCCAGAATATGCGTACAACCCCCCCCCCCCCCCCCCCCCCCCAATCCAGGCCAAATCACCCGAATTTGGAGGGGTAAAATAGGTAGAAAATTTCCAAATCCACCCTTGTTAGCCAATGATAAGGTCAGGGCTATTGTTGGCAAATCCGGGTGAAGCCGGAGTTGCACTCCAAACAGTGAAAATAGTTTCGGTGGAGTTGGGGACGAAAATTGTGTGCCAAACACAGGCTAGTGGTGGGCCCTAAATTACAAATCTGGGGTGGTGGCAAATCTGGGTGCTAACGACATCGCCAAATAGGGCCTTTGGGCAGCGGCCCCTCCCAGGCGGCTCAGTCCTTGGCTGCAGATCCACTTCCCCTCCTCCCCCGCACCCCTTCCACCCGCCTGCCCCAGCTTCCTTCCAACTCCCCGATGTCCTCTATGGCTGAGTTTCTTTGGCGTTCGAGACTCCCTGTGGCGGACGTTCCTCTCCGTTCCGGTGCGCCACATTCCTCTCCGTTTCGTTATGGGTGACCACGCCTGATTTTTGGATCAGGGAGAGCCAAATCTGGGGTTTCCAGATCCGGGCTCCTGACAACAACGGAGGCGGTGATGGTGGGTGACAGCTCCGGCGACATGCTTTGGCATCCTTATTTTTTGTATTTTTTTTGTTGTTTTTCTTTGTAGGTACTTTTGTGGCTGATGGTTTTAGCCATTTAGGGCCAACAATTTTATGTGTACTTGATTTTTTGGCCCATGGTTTTTGAATTTCTCTAACTCGTCACCCAAAAAAAAAAAATGAAAAAAAACAATTCTCCATAAGAACAACAAACTGCCAATTGTCCATAACACCTTTGTGTGTAAAGTGTAAACAATGACATGGACCGGCTCCATGTGATCTCATTTATGCAGATTTTAGATAAAATGCTCCCAAAGAAAATTTATTTAACTCCTCACAAACCCCAAGAAATTGATGGAAGCTGCTGATTGACTGTCAATTTTTAGTATAAAAACTTAAATTATGAAGAGAAAAATTAAATGATATAATGCCGATTAACGTACCACGGTGTAATTCGTGGGACTACACTGGGAGACGACACATGTTATACATGAAAATAATTTATTAATGGTTGAAAATGCACAAACGTCGAATAGGGATAAATGAAGAGATAATATACTCCGATTGGTTAGCATTTTAGTTTATTCCACGGGGAGTTCATTTCCTTCGCTAAGTTATTTCCTACCGTCCAAAAATAAAGATCTAAAAAAAAACAGAAAAAGTTGTGTGGTATTTTTAAATTTTGTGTACTAATTGAGTTTGTACACTTTGAATTTTCATATTGATTATCTCCATGCTCTTGGAATCAATTGAATTTCTAGAAGACTATAAAAGCAATATTGTATTCTGTAGATGACATATAAGGGCCACGCGTGTGGAAAATTGAGAATGACACTTTGATTTTTCAAAGTTTATTAAGGTCCCTACCTGGAATGGTCAACTTTCAATTTTAGAAGCCCCGCATGCAGCAGAACCAAAAGTCAAACTTTGCCTGTGACACTTTGCCTATGGAATTTTCTTTTATGGTTCTCCATTTCAATTTAGACTTACGCTTTTGTTTGGAAACTACTGAAAAAAAGGATAACACTACGCTATTTTTTCTTTGACCAGTGATAAGCCGGAGGAACTTATTTTTTGAAAAATATTTTATTTTTTGGAAAAACTTATTTGAAAAAATAGTTATTTTTTGAAACTTATTTTATATAACTGTGAACTTATTTTTTTGAAAAATACAAGCTACCGAACTTAGAAAACACTTCTACCGATTTTCGATGTCCAATTAAGCTGATTTTTATTCGAGTCTGTTTATTTAATATTTTGGACGTATATATAAAAACTTAATCAATCAAATATCAATAGGGATGTTTTTTAATTAGCCCTAACATGCACAAGTGAGGAGTTTTGGGGTGTGGGACTTAGACGTCGGACACCCTCCTAAGGAGAAAAACTTGGGTGCAAATAGGGTATGGGTGACGTGATACCCGTTCGGTGCATCCGGACCGTCCAAAAATGCATCCGACGGCTTTGATTGAAATGCACTTTTTGTTTTCTTTTTTTATTTTTTTAAAATTTGGAGGCATTTTTAACCCTAACCGTTTATTGCGATATTAGACGGCTCGGTGAACCGAGAGGGTACCACGTGGTACCCTCCCCGTACCCAAGTTCTTCTCCAAACTATGGGTCAGCAAATCCGTTGGCCGCATAAGTCTATGACGTGTCTGAATAAACTTTCTTCTCGAATTCAGGTACTTTCTCCCAGCATCTGCTTAAGATTTCTGCTCCCTTTGTTCTTGTTTGCTGGTCCTTGTTTAGAGTTTGTGTCACTTTTCAAACGTTTATATATTTCAATTTATAATTTTTTTGCGATTTTGAAAACTTTGAATAATAGAATTAAATATTAATTGAAATCTATCAAATAAGATATATATTTCATATATTTCTGAGAGTATTCAAAGATATAATAAATTAAGTGACACAAACTCTCAAAAAAGAACCATTAAACACAGACGAAGGGAATAATTATTTTTGTACTTCTTTATTAAAACTCTAATTTTCCGGTCCCAGTGACATTTACCTACTATTTTCGAAAAGTACATTGATCTTCTGCTGCTTCTTTTTCTTGCTCTTTTGTTTTTGAATTCTTATGTTACGAACAATCTATTCGGCCTCAATAACTAGATTTATTATATTAAATTGAGACGATCCCATGATGTTCTTTTGATCTTATTTGTATAAAATTTTCATGGTTTTAGGTATGAAATCTTACAGGTTATGGTTTTGTTTAATGTATTTGTGTTTTCTTTATTATTGTCTGAAATTATGTTATAATTGTTGGGATTCCACCCCGTGTGAGCCGAATGGGCTTAAGCCTAGAGAGAGTGGATTAGGGTTTTTTTTGTTGTATCTCTATAAATACTCAATGAGCCTAGTTTATTGATGTGTGGTAGCACAATGTAAAGAGAGAGACAGAGAGTGTGAGAGGGGGCTGGTTGTGGCTCTCCGGAGAGAGAGATACACGAGAGAACTAGTGAGGATTTTATTATTGTGAGATTGAGTGTGAGTGTGTAACACAAGAACACAGATTTTCTCCAGATTATACTGAAACCCCCCTCCCCGTGGATGTAGGTCCAATTTAGCCGAACCATGTATATTGTGTGTCATGCTTTCTCTTGTTTTACTGCTTCTGTTGCGTGTGGTGCGTTGTTTGGAATCCTAACAACTAGTATCAGAGCTTGGGTTAGAGAACCGGAGAGCGCAAAGCAGTCGAAAAATCACTCGGATGCCATTGGAGCACTGTTTGAAGCTTTGGTCGGAAAAAACAGGTGACGAAACTTGTTTTTTATCAGAGGGAAAGTTGCTACTCTCAAGGACGAATCCAACGGAGTGCTCGGAATGAGTTTTGGTCACCGGAGTGGGTCAGAATCGCAGTTTGAAAGTGAGTGGGCGGAGGCGAGCGGTGGATATGGTGGGGTTCTCGTAAAGCGTGATCGAATCTAAGATTTGAGTACGAGGTTGTGTAGCCCTTGAAGAGACGATCACAGGGGAAGTTGACCCATCGCCGGAGGATGCCGGACGCGCCCCCACGCATTGTCGGAACATCAGTGCGTTAGATCTACGCGCAGGCGTGAAAGTCACGCGCTGTCAAAGGATGAAGACGACCCAGTCAGCGCTGAGTCAGAGCCATAGAGTTGCCACGCGGGATGGTCAACGCCACGTCAGCCGGTCAATGTTGACGTTGCGCCACGTCAGCAAAAGGTTCAAATAGGGGTTAAAAGGGTCAAGGTTCAGGTCAAATAGGTCCAGGTCAAAGGGGTTAAAAGGGTCAGAGGTCGGATCAAAGGGGTCAGACCGGCATTCAAAGGGGTCAACCGGTTCAAACCGGCGGTTCAGTGGAAAGTCAGACCGGGGTTAAAACCGGACCAGACTGGATAACGGTCCGGAGGCAGACCAGATTACGTTCTTTGACCGGTTCAGGGGCATTTTGACCGGTTCATTGCCGGTTCGTACAGGTTCCCGACTCGGTTCGATGTTCCGGATCCAACTGCGCGCTCCATTTTTTGTGTAAAGGTTCAGAAGCAGGTTGTGTTGCTAGATTGAGCTGAATTTGAGTGTTCGGAGGCATTTTGGGTTGTGAGGAGGCTTGTTCTTAGCTAATTGGACGGTTCTGGATCCATTGGTGGGCTTGGTTTTGTTTGATTCAGGCCGAATTTTGCAGTCCTAGATACATTCGGAGAGATTGGGGAGGATCCGACGCGGTCAGACCATGGGAGATCCGATGGGAGTCCAGGGGGTGCTAGGTAGGCCGGAATTGGAACATGGATGGACCAAGGGGCAGGATGAGACCCAGGAAAGTTGACAGAGAGTGGTGAGAGACCAGGATAGTGGCAGGAGTGGCGGATAGGTGACAGATAGGTGACAAGGAGGAGAGCAGAGTTGGAAAAGCTACACACCAGGAGTATTGGGCAGACTTTGCAGAGATTGGAGGTTGACCGGAGCAATCGGGTGATTACGGATTCGCGGCGTTTGAGCTGTGGTGATTAGTCGGAGAAGCTAGTGAGCAAGGATACATTCTTTCGAGTGTTGCATCTTTGTTTGGTGGGTGCGGATACACTTGATTGGTTGATGGCACAGACGCTTACTAGAGTGACAGGTCGGAGTTGGTCAACGGTGATCGGAGGCAGTTTGGTTCAATCAGATTCAAAGACCTATCATCAGGATTTGCAGTTGTGATTCGAGCTGCATTGGATTGGATGGTTGGTCACCATACAGGCTTGTGGGAGTGCAGTGGCAGATGGAGCTGATGTCAGGCATGGTCAGGCAGTATGGGTGTTTTGTGACGCGAACAGGGATAACGACAGTTGCGGATACACACAGGATAGGTGCAGGATTGAACCAAGGAGTCATGACCAGATGGTACTGGATGCGCTGGGAGTCGAATCAGGAGTGTGCAGGATGTTGGCCAGCAACGATGATGTAACTAGCTGTTCAGGATATGTTCACAGGAGCTCCGGATAGAGGGATTGAGATGGAGATCACATGATGCATCATGGTATTCTCTTTTCTTCTGTGTTTTTGTGGTGGATTATCTTTCCAGTTATGAGCTCATGTTGGTGTGGAGAGATGGAGTCATGGATTATGTCCTGTGATTGGGCATGAGCATTTGGGTTTTGGATGCCCGGATGCAGGCACTCCGGTTAGGGGGTGCAGGATTGTGATCAACTGCGGAAGATCTGGCTTGCAGGGATACATTCATTCAAGTGGTGTGCCTGGTTGGAGTGCGGAAATGCTTGTTTGGGAATGACACAGGCGCTTGTCAGAGCGGCAGTTTGAGCCACAGAGATCTAGTAGGATTTGTTCACATCTCAGATTCGCGAGAGGTATATCCCGATTTTGGGGGTGCAAAGGTACTTGATGGGGGGATGCGATGTCAGAGAAGGAGTCAGCCTCATAGCAGATGGTGTGTGAGATCATTTGAAGGAGTGAGCCTCTGGTGTGGGCAGAGGGTAGCTGCATTCTCTTGACAGGACAGGATGCTAGAGTGGCGGAGCGCGGCGATGAAGCTGCGGGCACTCGATGAGGGGGTGCGGGGCGAGTGTTTCTGTGGTGAGCACAGGCGCTTCTATTGGTGAGCGCATACATCTCGGGTTTGAGATGTGCGAGTGTAGGCATCCCAGTTGAAGGGGTGCAGTACTCGGACGAGTGGTGGCATTCTTTTTTAGGGGGTGCAGTACTCGGTTTTTTCTGATTGGCTGTGGATTCTAGTTTTGCAAGGATACACTCTTTCGGGTTTATGTACTCTGTTTGGTGGTGCATGGATGCTCGACTGGTTAGTGACACAAGCGCTTGCCAGAGGTAGCTTATTGGAGGAGGCGACTTGGGGGTGTTGCAGATGACTTTGCCTACTCGGTGTGGAGGGGGTGATTGTTGGGATTCCACCCCGTGTGAGCCGAATGGGCTTAAGCCCAGAGGGAGTGGATTAGGTTTTTTTTTGTTGTATCTCTATAAATACTCAATGAGCCTAGTTTATTGATGTGTGGTAGCACAATGTAGAGAGAGAGGCAGAGAGTGTGAGAGGGGGGCCGGTTGTGGCTCCCCGGAGAGAGAGATACACGAGAGAACTAGTGAGGATTTCATTATTGTGAGATTGAGTGTGAGTGTGTAACACAAGAACACGGATTTTCTCCGGATTATAGTGAAACCCCCCTCCCCGTGGATGTAGGTCCGATTTGGCCGAACCATGTATATTGTGTGTCATGCTTTCTCTTGTTTTACTGTTTCTGTTGCGTGCGGTGCGTTGTTTGGAATCCTAACAATAATTGTGTAACAACCCAACCCGGCTAATCAGGGATCCCATGTCGCCTCAAACACTTCGACGGGTTTTGGCCTAAAAAGTTAGTTGTCTTATTTTTTTTTTGTCTTTATTTAATTTTCCCCCTTTTTTTAGTTTTGCAACAACTTTTTGTGTATTATTGGTTCGTCTCGGCAAGAGGAATCAAAAAAGTAAAAAATTATGATCGAAGCTTAAATTTTTTGAATAAAGACAAAAATAAGTAAAAAAGACAGTTTTTTTTTATACTTTTTTCGATCTTATTCAAAAAAATTGAGAGTTCTAATAATAATCTTTTACCTTTTTGGATTCCTCATGTCGAGACGAACCAATAATATTCTAAAAATCGATGCAAAACTAACAAATACAAACAAATAAATAAATAAAGACGGAAAAATAGTTAAGCCAACTTCTTTAGCCAAAACACACCTTAGCCTGAACAGGTATACCTAAGAAGGTACCATGTAGCCCAATGTGGAGTTTATATACCATATGAGGTTTTAACTCTCAACCTATGTGAGACTAAACACCCTTTACCCCCAAACCTAGGGTATTACAATTTGATATTGTTTCTGTAGATATCTAATACTCATATAATCAATTTACTTTTTTATGAGGCCTGTTGATACTGAAATTTGTACGATCACGCGTAGAAACTTGACAAAGTTTCCTGCTAAACAAGTCCGGTGACCGATGGTATTTCCGGTCGTGAACACTCCGACGGTCAAGTTAGAATATGGGTGCAAGATGGAAAAGAAAGCTCTGTATAGAAAACAGGACAAAGTGCGTACCTCATATCCCTACAGTTGGGGATATTTAGAATGGTTGTGTGCTGGCTGTGTGAACGTGGGTGACATGGAGGGAAAGTGCAGATCGTGGTATCATGGGAAGGTGGAGGTCATCCCCCAAAACCTCGATGACTATGCTACAAATTAGAACTGCATGATCTCAATAAGGGCAGAGAAAGTGTGATTGACCATGGCAAGCATAATGTCCACTGACCGAGCAGCCTTGACTGTGGCGACCAGGCAACCAACTGGTCAGCCTATAAATCCACGTGTCTTTACCGTAAAGCTCGAGAAGAACTCCTAGATTCTAACCCATCAAGGCCAATAACAGATCTTTAATACCAGAAATGACAAATCTGGCATCTTAGTTGAAGGAATCACGAACTTATTAAGAAACATGAGTAAGTATATATTACTGAATATTTTGAAGGAATCGTGAACTTATTAAGAACATAAGTATATATCATTGAATATTTTTGTCCTAATAATTGTATTTTACATTCACTCAAAGGACCTTTTAGCTAGAATTGCATACCATTAGGACTAAATTGCTCTACTTAAGAATTTGTGGACCGAATTGCACTTGCATAATGCTTTGGTGGACTAAATATGAAGTTCACCCTCCCAAATAATTGAACACTGCCTTTTTTTGCATGGTCAAATACTATCATTAGAAGAGCCGAGAGTCTTCTAGAGAGAGAGACTCTGGGGTGGGTTTCCCCTCCCTCCCCCACCGCCTCCCCCTTCCCCTCTTTCCCCTCTTCTTTCAGCCCCCTCCTCCTCTCTTCCTTCCTCCTCCACTTTCCGTCCCCCAGCCCACTCTCCCCTCTTGGGTTTCTTTGCTCTCCTCTCTCCTACATGGCTGTGTGGTGGTCGAGACTCTCGTCCTCAGGAGAGATGTTCTCCCACTACCCCATCATTTTTGGACCTTGTCGGCCCAGATCTACCGGTCTGGGTTCTCAAGCCCTCAGATCCGAGCTTGAATGCCAGATCTGTGGGTTCTCCAGCAGCAGCGGCAGCGGCGCCAGGCGGCTTTGTCTGCGGTGGGACGAAGAGATGTGGAGCTCCGGACGCTGATATCCTTCCGTCTTCTTCCTCCGGCCACCTCCGAGTGGAGTGGTGGTTCTGTTGTCGATGTTGTACAATTTTGCGGCTTTTTTTTTTTTTTCCTTTTCTTTTCTTTTTTCCGTCGTTTCCTGTAATTTCTTTTCCTTTGTTTCTTGTACTTTCTGGTTTGGTAATGAAATAAGTTTGTGTTTGCTCAAAAAAAAAAAAAAAATACTATCATTAAACATTGTTCAAAAATCTTCCCAAAAAAAAGGGCAAATGTTAATGTCAAAACCGTTTTTGATTGTGTCAAAACTCCAATGCATAAAATGTTTGTACTTTTGTGCAATATACATGCCTTTTATGCATTGGAGTTTTGGCACAATAAAAAACTGTTTTGGCATTAATACTACCCAAAAAATAGTGCTCAAAAGAATTAATTAAATTTACTACTAATTTCTCTTTTTAATATGCCATCATATTGACAAAAAAAGATTGTTACGAAATGGAAATTATGTGTACATATTTTTTATTTGAAGAATATACTGATAATCCTCACAGATCTCGTCATTTCTATATACTTTACCATTTCTAATTGTTTGTGTATGAAGTGAACTTATGTGTACATATTTTTGATTTGAAGAATATACTTATAATCCTCACGGATCTCGTCATTTCTATATACGTTATACCATTTTCTAATTGTTTGTGTATGAATTGGAAAATTTTCTTTTCACAAACCATTTCTATTTATTTATATACTTGTCTTTTTGCCCAAGACAGAGAAAGAATTTCTTTTTGCCCAAGATAGAGAAAGAAAAGACTGTTACCACAATCTCCCCCTTTAAAACCAAAGCCCTAATCACTCCACTGATCTCATCACAATCTTCCAGTCTCTCTCTATCTCTATACCTCTGAAACTAAAACCCTTCTTCTTCTCTCTCTCTCTCTCTCTCTCTAGAAAAATGGGTAATCACTTACCAATCACCTCCTTCTTTATGTGCATTTGCTTGCAGATTCGTCATTTTTTCGCATCGTTTTCTAATTTCCTCTGGTTGCTTTTGTTGTAGGTTCTGATAAGAAGATCAAGATCGGGATCAATGGTACTCTTTCTACTCTTGTTTTCGTTTGATTTAGCATTTTCTTTCAATCAATTGTTCGTTTTGGGTTGTTTTTTCATTTCGATTTGGTGGTGATGAAATCTATGTAGGCTTTGGAAGGATCGGTCGTCTTGTAGCTAGGGTTGCTCTCCAGAGAGACGATGTTGAACTCGTTGCTGTTAACGATCCCTTCATTACCACTGATTACATGGTATGTACGTTTATATGTACAGTATAACATGAATGTATCAAATATGTATTTGTTCTATTATTTGTGTTCGTGTTCACTCTGTACGTTTGATCTGATCTTATCTTTGGATTTTTCTGATGAATATAAAATGGGTATGAATCTTCACCGTACACAAAAGTGGGTTCTTTAGTATGAACTGTTGGATTAAGTTTTAGATGAACTTGATTTTCAATTGTTAAAACCAGCACCCATAACGAAGTGAATAATTTGTGATCGGGATGTTGGGATGTCTGCAGACATATATGTTCAAGTATGACAGTGTTCACGGCCAGTGGAAGCATCATGAGCTTAAGGTTAAGGACTCTAAGACCCTTCTTTTCGGTGAGAAACCAGTTACTGTTTTTGGCCACAGGTATTTATGCCGTTTCATTATCCACTTTTTTAGCTTTCCAGCAGACGGATCAGAATTAATAAGATCAAATTCTGTCTTTTATGGTTTCTGATGTTTAGGAACCCCGAAGAAATCCCGTGGGGTGAAACTGGAGCTGAGTTTGTTGTTGAGTCTACTGGAGTGTTCACTGACAAGGACAAGGCTGCTGCTCACTTGAAGGTTCTACTTGATCTCCTTTTTGGATGGTTGATTTTTGTATTTCAAGTAGATAATATAATTGGGTTTATTTTGTTTTGCCAATTAGGTAAGGTCAAGTTATTCGTGAATTGTGTTAGGGTTTTATGTTAGAGTTAGTTTTGTAGTGCCTGGGTTTTAATGGGTTTGATTTTTGTTTGCTGTGAATTGGCTAAATTGTTTGGTACTCTGATTTGATCAGGGTGGTGCAAAGAAGGTGGTCATTTCTGCCCCAAGTAAGGATGCTCCTATGTTTGTTATGGGTGTTAATGAGAAAGAATACAAGCCCGATCTTCACATTGTCTCCAATGCTAGCTGCACTACTAACTGTCTTGCTCCCCTTGCCAAGGTTACATTGGAGCTACCATAAAATTGGATATATGATTTTTGTTTGTTGAAATTAGTTCGACAGTGCTTTGGCTGAATGGCATTTGGATTTTTCTTTTGGCAGGTCATCAATGATAGGTTTGGCATTGTTGAGGGTCTTATGACAACCGTTCACTCCATCACTGGTGAGCTTTTGCTTACATGCTTATAGTGCTGCTTTGAAATACAAATTATAATGTCAGGCCTAATTTGCTTTTGAATAAATTTCCATCAGCCACTCAGAAGACTGTTGATGGACCATCAAGCAAGGACTGGAGGGGTGGAAGAGCGGCTTCCTTCAACATTATTCCAAGCAGCACTGGAGCTGCCAAGGTTGGATGATATGATAATTTTCTCCTAGATTTGATCTGATATCAGGCTGTATTTGTTATTATTAAATGAGATTTCTTCGTAGGGCTAAGATAAAATCGTATTAGTTATGTTTTTTAACCTCGTAGGATATTTGTTTCATGTTCTTATTTTGTTGTTCTTTTTATTGAGTAGAATCTGTTTAATACTTTTTCTACACTCCCAGGCTGTTGGAAAAGTTCTGCCAGCACTTAATGGTAAGCTGACCGGAATGTCTTTCAGAGTTCCAACTGTTGATGTTTCAGTTGTGGACCTCACTGTGAGGCTTGAGAAGGCCGCTACTTACGAGCAAATCAAAGAGGCTATCAAGTGAGTGCTCACAGCAGTCCTATTCATTGGTGCAATATATAATAACACACTTCCTACTATGTAGTTTCTTGGACAGCCCACCCTTGATTTGCTATTTGGTTTGTTTTCTGGTCTTTTACTTGTTATCTTGGTTAATTTCAGGGAGGAGTCAGAGGGCAAACTCAAAGGAATTTTGGGCTACACTGAAGACGATGTGGTCTCTACAGACTTCGTGGGTGACAGCAGGTAGATTATCTTTCTGCTTAATTTCCTAATGCTGTAGCTGATTATGGTATTTATGGTATCCCCCCTAAGAAGGATCTCATATGATGTCCCCTTACTTTTCACTAAGAAATGGTGTTACAAAAAAAACACAAATATCGTAAAGTTTTCTCACATCAAAAGGGCATTCCAAAAACAACAAAGATTGACAACATTCTCCCACCAGTTGTAACATCAGTATTTTATGGTGTTCAACCCCGCAACAAACCACTCTGGATTTGTATTTGTGGTCGTGGCATTTTTATGGTGGTACGGGGGACACCATAGATTTCCCCATCAAGTGGTTATTGATTACTGTTTGTTTTATACAGGTCAAGCATCTTTGATGCTAAGGCTGGGATTGCTTTGAATGAGAAGTTTGTGAAACTTGTGTCTTGGTATGACAATGAATGGGGTTACAGGTAATTCACTATTCTATGTATATTATTGTTATAGCAGTTTGAATCTTTGCAAGTGCTACTAGTTTGTTGAATTGGAAACTGTCTGTACAATTGACGCAATTTTTTTTTTCTTTTTGTAGTTCACGAGTGGTTGACTTGATTGTTCACATGGCTTCTGTTCAAGCTTGATGCTAATCGGATGAGATGATAAAGGGCGAATTTTGTTTTCTTGCTTCTGAGAGTTGGTTTTTAGGCCCCCGAAGTTTTTAAGTGTGGAATAAATCTCGAGTCTTTTGTGGTGTGATTTCTTTTTCTGAACTCTAATGCCATGGAAATTATGGCCTATGTTTTTCTCGTGGAATCTTTGCCTTCTTTGTTTCCCTTTTTCTAACAGAGGGAAATTAATGCAAAACTTGCCAGTATAGAAACATTACGTATATTGATATGCGAGTTTGTTACTTATAATCTCTTTGCATTTTTACGCCCTTTTGATGTTATGTGATTAAGTCTGGTGAAGGGCTTGAATCATACTGAATGTTTCAGATTCAGTTACCCAAATTCCAAGAACTCTCTTGCTATTTGCAGAATCTGTTACTTTATATCCCAATATTCATCAAGTCCGGTGAAGGGCCTAAATCATACTGAATGTTTCAGAAGGTGGGGAAATTTCGTTAACTCTCTTTTTGTATACTCAGCTACAGGAGCATCAATGGTTAAGACTTCCTTTTTAGAATGTTGGGTGTTTTCACCAAGGTTATGAATACCGTGCTGTATCGGCCGGAATTAAAACGGTACCAAGGATCCTCAATACCGGGTGGTACTGGACGTACCGGCAAATATCGGGAATACCAGCCGGTACCGGAAAATACCGGGCCAATATCGGACAGAACAAAACTACGATCAAGGCAAGTTATATATCAAAATTTAAGAGAATTTTAAGATCTACAACATTGTAGTTACACACTTTTTCTAATTTGCTATCGGTGTGACCCGAAAACTATGATTTCTGAATGGAGAGATTATAAAAAAACAGGGTATGTTTTTTAAGAAGGGTTTGTGATGCATGGGTTCAACTTCTATCACTACTAAACATCAAATACTATAAGTATGTACTAAATATACATAGATTAAGTGAGTCTAAGGGGGCTACCTTGGTTTTTAAGAAAATGGGATTGAAAATGTCATATTCTGTGACAAATTCTCTCGAACCCTCTCTCTCAATATATATATTTATATATATATATAGTTGCGGCAAATCCGATACGGCACCCGGTATTGATCGGTACCGATATTGTACCATACTAATAGGAAAACCGGTACTCGAGCCGATACGGTATTCAGAACCTTGGTTTTCACGTATACTTATTGAACATCATTTTTTATTTTTGTATTTTTTGGAATGGACACTGTTGAATGACGACACTTATGCATTGGCATACTCGTCTTCCACACGGGCTTGGTCTATAATGCAAACAATCATGTTTTTCAGTTTTCGAATGTGTTCAGGCCATGGGTTTTTTGTGGAGAGATTACGGAGGGAAAATACCCGGGAAAAGATAAGATAAAGAAATGAAAAAACTGCTTTCCTTACCAGGTAAAACACTCAAAAGTTGAAGAAATTAATTCAGTTCCAAGTTCTTACCAGATTGATGTTTGAGATCCGAACCACAAGTCTTGAGGCAGGATACTTGTGATTTTGTTCGAAGTTAGTTTCATCTCAGTCATACTTCTCGTGCTGTGCTTGATGGCTGTGGACATGAAATGGTGCACATGTGCTACCTGAGAATTTTCAAGATGAATTGCAGTGACGTGCAAGATATTGCATTGGTTTGGATAGGAGAATACAGACCCTCCAAAATTATATAAGAGTGAGGTAAGGATGGCAATGGTGCAGTTTGGTTTGGGTATTGGTAAAACACAGTGTTCTAAAAATCAGTTAAGTCGATCGACTAGCCGCCCCAAAGTTGCTAGTCGGAAGTCCCCTGACTTGATCAAAACCCGACTGGTCGGGCAAAAGTCGGCGATTAGTTGGCCAAAAGTCACTAGTTGGCAGCCGACCAACTTAGGACCTACTAGCGTCTTTTAGAACTTGGTAAAACCTAAACCAAGAACGGAACTTATGACTATAATAAAAATTTACGTGTTTTTTTAATTTATCTAAATCATAACCAAAAACATCGGTTAGGTTTGTTTTTCACTGATGCCAATGGTCAATGCTTTTAATCACCCAACTTTAATCGACCAGATGAAGGGTAGGAAAAAATAAGAACAATGGCAATAAAAAGTGCAATTAACATAAAGTGGATCCATCTTCCAAACACAAAAGACAACATCACCATAGAGTTCACAACAAAACTAATCAGTACTTCTTTTATTCGTGCAATTGTTAGTTCCTTTTGTGAATGTTGAAGGACGGTTGACACTTTGGTAACTACATGTCTAGACAAGTTTGCACAGATCAAAGACGTAAAATTAGTAACCACGTAAACATGAAGTCCCCCAAGCAGGGACAAAGTAGGATTTTTGGTTATTGGAGTAGAAAATTTGATCCATGTTCAAGTTATTTTTTCCTATTTGCTACTAATCTAAAGAATAACTAATTTCAAGGATCAATTATGAGTTAAACATATGCTAATAATTTTATTTCACAATTGGTAGCGATGACTTATTATATTTTGAAAGCGAAGCACGATGTCTGTGTGGGCGTAAATGACTCAAGTAGGCCCAGTCCACTTAAGCACGTGGGCCAAAGGGCCCAGTTGTTGTCAAACGAACATATGGCCCAATTGGGATTGCCCCACGCCTGGTTCCCGAAGGGCTCTCATGCCCGAAGGCTAGGGATGGCAATATTGACTGAACCGATGGGTAACCGAACCGTAACCGCTTTTTTCCCCCGAACCGTAACCGATTTTTTCCCCGTGGGTGCGGGTGTGGTTTAGATGGATGGAAAACCGAACGGGTTCGGTTCGGTTATGGGTTTACCTGTGAACCGAACCTATACCCGAACCGAAACATGTTAATTACATAGAAACCCCTTATTTTATATATACATATTACATAAACCCCTTAGGTATATTTTAAAATTACACTTTACCTCTCGTATATATATGTAAGATATTCACAGGTTAGGTTTTGGTCTCACATTCTGTACATTTTGAGACTCTCTTGACTGATATCTTATATATTATAGTCTTAAGTCTCTTAACTGATATTTGTAGTCTCCTTTTGTTATTTTTTTCATGTTTTTTCAATTTTTTTGAGATAATAAAATATCCTAAACTCAATTTATTTATGTTTTAGTACGGTTTGGGGCAGGGCGGGATGGGTGCAATTCGGTTACCCAAATGGGTAGCTATTTTTTCCTTCACAAAATCGGTTACCCGAAATTACCCGTACCCCGAATGGTTAGGTTATGGTTCATCCTCTCCCTTTTCCGAACCGAACCGAAACCCTTTGGGTTTGGGTGCGGATCGGCCAAAACCCGAACCAATCCGCCCCATTGCCATCCCTACCGAAGGCGTTCCCAAGAGGCAAGGTTTGTTATCCGAAGCAGATCGGGTACGAGTAAGACCCGAGCAACCCGAATAGAAGCGGTTCGGGTCATTCGTTCAGTCCAGATTCAACAAAGGTCACGAGAAACTCCGTTGCAACAGAATGGGCACGCGTCATGACCTGATTGGGCGCATGTGCTAGCGTAATAATGCTCGGTTACGCATACGGTGACGTCATCCGAAGTGGTTACCACGTGTAGCAAGTACGAGCCTTGGGAATCAAGCCAAGCCCTACCTATAAATACATAACAAGGTCACGCAAAGGAGGTACGTTCTCACTTGATCTCTCTAAAACTACCCTAGATCTGAGTTTCCATTTCCTTCTTCTTCGAGTTACTGACTTGATCGACGGAGTACCATTCCGGACTCCACGGTCCAGGTTGGTGCTAACTGCTAACGAGTTTGCTCAGTGTGCAGGGGCAAAGCTCGTAATGGAGAAGAATTTCCATCCCTTCATCACTTTCGTAGGACCGACAGAGAGAATTCCATCCACTACAATGTCAATGGCCTCATTTATAATATTAGCAATTCTCATAGAGAACATGTCTAGACTTTCTATATTTGCGATGTGAGTTTGTACAACTTTGAAATTATTTGCAAGGTTCAAAATAGTAATAAAATTTAGGTCTTTATGAGAAATCATCTCACTTGTACCTCGCTCCCTCCAACTTCGAGATTTTTTTTTTTTTCTTTTTTTGTGATGTTTACGGTAAAGTCAAACCTACTTGGTTGACTGCTAAGTTTATTTTTTGTTCCTCCTAACCCTTGTTTTATGCTCCAACTCTATTAATTTTGTGGGTGTAACTCAAATTTTAAAATGTGGAAAATTTTAAATTAATTATACTCAAAATAATTTTTAATCTAAATTAAGGTCCAAATTTGAAAAAAGAAGAAGAGAATTATTTTTCTTCATAAAACAATAATTAATGTAAAATTAATGTGGTATAGTATGTTCCAGTAATGGTATGTTTGGTGTATGGTTTCAAATTTAACACAATATCTAGTAGTATTAGAGCATCACTAGTGGTATACTCAAATATGGATACTCAAATATTGCCACGCCACATTTTGAGTATTCATTTAATGAGTTTATAAGTTTGAGTATCTACCCTTCTACAATGGTTCATTTGTGTCCATAATAAAAAAAAGTATTATTCACTCTATTTTTATTCATAAAATGGGTATAACTTTAAATTTGTTCATATATTTTCTTATAATATTATTACCATTTAAAAGATATTCACAATACGTTTAAAATGAGATCAATCTTGAACATATTTTGGTAAAGATTAAAAATTGATAATTTCAATTTTTGGGAGAAAGTGCAAAAAAATTGAGTTTTGAATTAAGTATTTGAAAATGGAGAGAGAATGTTGTTACTTTTGATACGGTGTGGTCCCCAAAATTTGGTTATTGAGGTTTGGTTATTGAGAAAGATTGGTAATTTTGAGTATCCAAATGCCAAAAGTTGAGTATTTGTAACAAATGTTGTTAACTTTGAGTATTTATCCAAATACCATTGTGAGCCTCTTTTGTGTATCAAAATACTCACCTTTGAGTATTTTTGTGTTTGAGTATACCACTAGTGATGCTCTTATAACAATAAATGATACTATATTTATAAAGAGAATTTTAATTAGCGATCCTATTCAAAAAAGAACGTTATGATCTCACCCCATGTGGTTTCAATAGTTATGATTTCATCCTGTAAAAGGATATTAGGACGATTATGCCCTTATTAGGTAGTATTTAATTAGTATCTAATATATACTAATATTGTATTCTATACTAATTTGTACATCCTAACCTCGCTTAATTGACGTCATAATTTTGTCAATCAGAAGTTTCCACAAATCCTAACCTCCCTTAATTGTTGTCAATTAGTATTATAAATAAGGATATAACTGGGCGACATAGTACTAAATTTGGAATGGCATTATATGGACTTCCCACTTCATGTTGATAAAGATTAGACAAGTTCTGTTAAGGAATTGTTCCTAAAGCATTTTATCTTTCCTTGATCCATTTCTAGAATGTCGTGCCATTAGAGAGATTGTTAACCTAGAAATGCATCAAAGGAAAGATTTTAGGAGTATGCGTTTCGTTACAATAACAATAAGTGACTACATATAGCAGAATATATACTAATATTATATTCTATACAAATTTGTACATCCTAACCTCCCTTAATTAACGTCATAATTTGTAAACTAGAAATTTTTCCACAAATCACGGGATACACATACAATTAGGGGTGTACAAGAAAATCGAAAAAACCGTGAAACCGGACCGACCAAACCAAACCGGTCTATTTGGATTGGTTCTATGGTTTAATGGATTGGTTCTGGTTCTAAAAAAATGAAAACCAGATATTTTGGTTCGGTCTCTGGTATCAAAATTATGAACCGTGGTTTGAACCGAACCGTTCCGTTATATAATATAATATATACACTCCTATATACCCACACATACTTGATAATTTTGTTAATTTTAAGTTTCAATGTTGCATCTGCCATCTATATCAATAATGATATTTTAATAGTTACTTTAGTTTTTGACGGACTCCTTAATCTATTTGTGGGTTGGTATGATGGTAGTAGTTTTAAGAAGGATTTGCAAAAATTTTTTGGACAATTTTTTTTTTGTGGCAAATTTTGAATGCTGACATGGTTTAGAACCAGAAACCGAGCCAAACCGGACCAGTCTAATGGTTTGGTGTGGTTTGTTTCTATATGTGTAACGGTCTGGTTATGGTTCTTAATTCTTTGGAACCGTTAGACATGGTTCGGTTCCTGGATTTCTACAAAACCGGATCAAACCGGACCATGTGCACCCCTACATACAATTAGTTTTATTCTTACCTTTAGTGTTTCATTTTTTAATCAAGCCGATTCTCTCTCTCTCTCTCTCCCTCTCTCTCTGTGTGGATTGAGATGGTTAAACGGGGATGGTTACTGTAATATCTCGTTTGATTACTTTAATATTTTGTTTTGTGTTGTATGGTGGTGGTGGGTTTCGGATCTTGTTAACGGCGGCGGTGTTTTTTTATTCAATGGTGGTTTGTTAACCATGTTCACATGCCTTTCTAACGATGGTTATTTCATACAGTGAATATGGTTTATTGATTTACCATTTGGTGATTTGATATAGTAAAAGTGGTAAATCAATAAATCATGTTCACTGACATGTGAACATGCTTTATTGATTTACCATATTGGGTGATTTGATACAATAAAATATGGTTCACTGGTTTAGCACTTCAGCACTTTGGTGATTCAGCAAAGTAAATATAGTGCAGTAATCTACCATATGATTTATGTTTAATCTACCATTTTTATTTGTGGTGCATTAGGTCAAAATGTCATGATTATTTATTTTTAATTTTGTTTGAAGATTTTAGGTGTGAGAAGATTAGAGAAGAGAGAATTAAAAAAACTAGAAGAGAGAGAGAGAGAGAGAGAGAGAGAGAGAGAGAGAGAGAGAGAGAGAGAGAGAGAGAGAGAGAGATAAATTAAGAAAGATTAGGAGAAAGATAAATTAGGAAAGATTATGAGAGAAAATATATTAGGAAAATTAGGAGATAGAAATGGTGTTTTGGGGTTTATTTGAATTCTAGGATGGAATCATAAATATTCAAATTTCATAGGATGGAATCATAATGATCTTTTTATTACAAAACCCCTATTTATAACTATTTTTTATTCAAGTTTTATTAATTATTCAACTTCTATCAATTTCATTATTTCTTATTCAAGTTTTATCACCAATGTGAGTACCTAATCAAAATCATACTCTAATAATACTTTAATATACAGGTCACATAAAAATCCACCATTTTTCTGTTTGTTTAGAAAATATAAATAAAAACTCCTCCCTTGTTCTCTTTTATTGCAAATTTACCATATAAACTGTTAATGTCAAAACTGATTTTGATTGTGCCAAAACTCAAGTGCGTGAAATATTTGAAGTCACGTGTAAAGTACAAACTCTTTATATATTGAAATTTTAGCACAATCAAACCACAGTTTTGGCGTTAGCACCATCCATTTTGAATTCTATGGGGTATTACTCCTCTTTTTCAGTCTCCCAAATAGTCAGGAACGGCCAGAACATCGCCCGAGTGTCCGTTACAGAGTGGTGTTAGAGGCGGAGCGGAACGTGATGTTGAGTGTCCCGTTTTCTCTCCGGTACGGTACCTCTTGGAGCTCAAATCACACATCCCACCAAATGCTCACACATTTAACATTTTCATTCATGGTTGGTGTAAAATCAATCGTGCGGATGAGGCTCAGTGGACAATTCAGGAAATGAAGGGACAAGGTTGTCGCCCTTGTGTCATCAGCTACTCAACCATCATCCAATCCTATTGTCGCCAATCCAACTTCCATACGGTATATGAACTCCTTGATGATATGCAAGCTCAAGGGTGCCCTCCAAATGTTTTTACTTACACCATTATCATGTATTCACTGGCAAAATCAAGGGAGTTTCAGGAAGCCTTGCAAATACCTGAGAGAATGAGATTTGCTGGATGTAAACCTGATACACTTTTTTACAATGCATTGATTCATACTCTGGGGAGAGCTAACCGATTGCAAGAGGCTGTTCAAGTTTTTGAAGTGGAGATGCCCAATATGGGTATCGTTCCTAATACATCAACCTACAATTCATTGATTGCAATGTTTTGCCATCATGCCGAACTAGGAAAGGCCATAGATGTACTCAAGGAGTTGGAAAATTCTCCATTTTGTAAGCCTGATGCTCAGTCATACTGCCCGTTGCTCAAGTCATGCTTTAAATATGGGAAGACAGACAGCTGGTTGTGTGGATTGTTAGATGACATGCATAAGCAACATATTAGTCTTGATCTCTCTTCTTATACACTCTTGATTCATGGGCTTTGTAGAGCAAACAAATGTGAATGGGCATACCTCCTATTCGAGGAGATGATAGGTCAAGACATAGCACCAAGATATCAGACATGCCAGTTGCTCTTGGATGAAATCAAACAGAAGAATATTTATGATGCAGTTGAGAGGATAGAAGCCTTCATAAAGCAAATGAAATTTTCTTGAGGTGATCCATAGAATAGTTCTACCTCCTATTTGAGGAGATGATAGTTCTACCGTTCTACCAGCAATTTGGGACGAAGGGAGTATTGCAAATTTACCATGTAAAGTGTTAATGTCAAAACTGATTTTGATTGTGCCAAAACTCAAGTGCGTGAAATATTTGTACTCACGTGTAAAGTACAAACTCTTTATAAATTGAAATTTTAGCACAATCAAACCACAGTTTTGGCGTTAGCACCATCCATTTTTAATTCTATGGGGTATTACTCCTCTTTTTTAGTCTCCCAAATAGTCAGGAACAGCCAGAACATTGCCCAAGCGTCCGTTATAGAGCGGTGTTAGAGGCGGAACGGAACGTGGTGTTGAGTGTCCCGTTTTCTCTCTGGTACGGCACCTCTCAGCGGGTACGAGATGAAATTAATAACTTTGATCTGAAGCGGCTACGGCTGAGACACCACGAAGTAACACATCTTTTGATGGCGATTTAGGTTTGTTTGAAACACGCCACCTATCGAACAACTTCATCGTAGTATCAAATAAGCACTGAAGTGTCGGCTTCTCGCTACCGCCACCAACCTGATTGGAGGAAGAGCTTTGTTAGCTTCCATAGGTAAGCCTTCCTTTTCTCTCTCAAACAAGCTTTGATCGTGTGCGACAATCAAATAGAGTGGCGAGTCCTGAAATCCACAGTAGTATTTATGTATTATTTGGTGCTATTCATGTCATGCATTTCGGTTTCTGCTTTTATATAGATCAATGTCCTCCACATGTTAGACAAATATTCTCAAACGTATTCATGTCTTTCAATACATACTATTCACAAGGTGTTTGTGTTGTGAATAGCTTCGTATTAAAAAGGAAAAAGGAAAAAGGAAAAGTTGTACTACTATTGGATAGCAGTTTTTCTTTGTTTGGTATTGTTGGAGCTTAAGAAACAAACCCAATTGAAAAGTTCACCAAGGCTTAGAAAAACCAGGATTTTGTGCAGCTAAACCTACTAGCGTAATATGAGGGTTGTCCACTGCGATAGTGCATGGACTAGCTTGAACTCGGACAAGGATGATGAATTTGACAAAAGAAACATAATGCTTTGAGTCAAATCGACTTTAATTTGTTGGTTGACGCAGAATTCGTTAGTCAAATTCACGTTCAAGGACGATACTTTAATGCACACCCCTTATTTGGGGTGTATGATTCACCACCTGCCAGTGTTTTAAACGACAATAGGCACACCGAGGCGCCATGGTCCCCTCGAGCTTAAGCGCGAGGGGCGCTTGAAAGCGAGGCACAATGTTTTACACCAAGTATAATTCTACAAGCCTTTTATGATTGACTGGGTTAACGGTTAACGGTTAACCATTAACCAAATGAAAAAAACAGAGCATTGAGAGAAGAAGAAGACAGGGAAACAGAGCAGTGAGAAGAAGAAGGAGGAGGAGATGAATTTGATCGAAGAAAAATTACAAAAGCCCTCGCTTTTGTGCCTTAAGCCTAAGCTGCGCCTTTGTGTTCTGTGCTTCACTCCGATCCAGCGAAGCACAATCCTTGCTCCTCGCCTTGCCTCAGCGCTTAAGCGCAGGAGGTGCGCACTTTTTAAAACACTGCCACCTGCGAGATACTGCATGTGGCTAGTGCACAATGATTTTTTGTGGCTGGATGTACGATTTCTAATGGAAAACTAGTTTGTTGTCTAACGTATTAATTTTTGTTGTTCAACTTCAACATATAAATTTTGTGGCTCATGTTATGAGATTAAGTGATCCACTGTATTAATGCATATGTTTTTAAGGTCCGATGTATGAAATTTTGTGACCCAACCTATAAATTTTGTTTTCCAAAAAAGTGTGCGCAGGACGACGAGTTTTTGTGGTCTAACATATGAATTTTTGTGGTGTTAGTTATGAGACCTTGAGGTCCAAGATATAAATCTTATGGTGTTTTATTATGGGATTTCATGGGACTTGTTGAACTAGGAATATTTGTGGCTCAGCATATTAAAGTGCATACCCTACACCCGTTAGGGAATGTAAAATGTAACAGCTCCCAAACAAACCAAGTGAAGGACTGATGAAGGAACTTGATTATCAGGTTCTTTGGTAGAAGCATATATGTAAGAGCTACGACTGATAACAATTACAACTTTGGATTTGAAGCGCTCATCTGCAGGAAAAAATTTCTGTGATACCTTCTTTGAGTTTGGAAAGTGAATAAAATGTTGGGTAGCTGATAGTTTGTTCTTCTGGTGGATGCAGGGGCACGTAACCAAATACTACATTTCTCTTCTTTGTTAACTCCTTATGATTCTTCATCTCCGGAACCATATAAAAAGAAACAACTTCTTTACTGACCGATTTCTACCTTGCTTTTCCAATGCTGCCTCCAGAAATTTCTCTTGCTTTCTTTCTTCATCGTCGTTTCCTTATTCGGTGGACTCTTCCTCCTTAAGGGGAACCCAAAATGGCTTTAGAGAAGAGAGAACTTCAGATTTGACTAAATGTTCAGAATTTAATGTTCTTATATCCGAAGTTTGTGCTGCAACTAGCGTCGATGAAATTTTTATGTCGCTCAGCCATGATCATGTTTGCAATGCTTTACAAATTTCTAACAGCATTCTTGGTGTACTACTAAATCAATTCAGGGATGATTGGAAGTCTGCATTAGGCATTTTTAGATGGGCAAAATCACGTCCTGGCTATAAACCCTTAGCAGAATCATACGATATGATGGTGGACATATTGGGTAAAGCAAAGCAAATGAAATAGATGAGAGAGATGGTAGAGGAAATGCGTCTGTCCAATTTTGTGACGCTAAATACCATAGCTATGGTTATGCGAAGGGTTGTGGGTGCTGGATAGTGGGAACATGCTGTCAAGACATTTGATGAGTTAGGAAATTTTGGGTTGGTGAGAAATACAGAAACCATGAACTTGTTGCTTGACACCCTTTGTAAAGAGAACAAAGTCGAGCAAGCTCGTGTAATTTTCTTGGAGCTCAAATCACACATCCCACCAAATGCTCACACATTTAACATTTTCATTCATGGTTGGTGTAAAATCAATCGTGCAGATGAGGCTCAGTGGACAATTCAGGAAATGAAGGGACAAGGTTGTCGCCTTGTGTCATCAGCTACTCAACCATCATCCAATCCTATTGTCGCCAATCCAACTTCCATAAGGTATATGAACTCCTTGATGATATGCAAGCTCAAGGGTGCCCTCCAAATGTTTTTACTTACACCACTATCATGTATTCACTGGCAAAATCAGGGGAGTTTGAGGAAGCCTTGCAAATACCTGAGAGAATGAGATTTGCTGGATGTAAACCTGATACACTTTTTTACAATGCATTGATTCATACTCTGGGGAGAGCTAACCGATTGCAAGAGGCTGTTCAAGTTTTTGAAGTGGAGATGCCCAATATGGGTATCGTTCCTAATACATCAACCTACAATTCCATGATTGCAATGTTTTGCCATCATGCCGAACTAGGAAAGGCCATAGATGTACTCAAGGAGTTGGAAAATTCTCCATTTCGTAAGCCTGATGCTCAGTCATACTGCCCGTTGCTCAAGTCATGCTTTAAATATGGGAAGACAGACAGTTGGTTGTGTGGATTGTTAGATGACATGCATAAGCAACATATTAGTCTTGATCTCTCTTCTTATACATTCTTGATTCATGGGCTTTGTAGAGCAAACAAATGTGAATGGGCATACCTCCTATTCGAGGAGATGATAGGTCAAGACATAGCACCAAGATATCAGACATGCCAGTTGCTCTTGGATGAAATCAAACAGAATGAATATTTATGATGCAGCTGAGAGGATAGAAGCCTTCATAAAGCAAATGAAATTTTCTTGAGGTGATCCATAGAATAGTTCTACCTCCTATTCGAGGAGATGATAGTTCTACAGTTCTACCAGCAATTTGGGACGGAGGGAGTATTGTAAATTTACCATATAAAGTGTTAATGTCAAAACTGATTTTGATTGTGCCAAAACTCAAGTGCGTGAAATATTTGTACTCACGTGTAAAGTACAAACTCTTTATATATTGAAATTTTAGCACAATCAAACCACAGTTTTGGCGTTAGCACCATCCATTTTGAATTCTATGGGGTATTACACCTCTTTTTTAGTCTCCCAAATAGTCAGGAACGGCCAGAACATCGCCCGAGCGTCTGTTATAGAGCGGTGTTAGAGGCGAAACGGAACGTGGTGTTGAGTGTCCCGTTTTCTCTCTGGTACAGTACCTCTCGGCAGGTACGGGACGAAATTAATAACTTTGATCTGAAGCGGCTATGGCTGAGACACCACGAAGTAACACATCTTTTGACGGCGGTATAGGTTTGTTTGAAACACGCCACCTATCGAACTACTTCATCGTAGTATCGAATTAGCACTGAAGTGTCGGCTTCTCGCTACCGCCACCAACTTGATTGGAGGAATAACTTTGTTAGCTTCCATAGGTAAGCCTTCCTTTTCTCTCTCAAACAAGCTTTGATTGTGTGCGACAATCAAATAGAGTGGCGAGTTTTGAAATCCACAGTAGTATTTATGTATTATTTGGTTCTATTCATGTCATACATTTCAGTTTCTGCTTTTATATAGATCAATGTCCTCCACATGTTCGACAAATTGTCTCAAACGTATTCATGTCTTTCAATACGTACTATTCACAAGGTGTTCATGTTATGAATAGCTGCGTATTAAAAAGGAAAAAGGAAAAGTTGTACTACTATTGGATAGCAGTTTTTCTTTGTTTGGTACTAGGGATTGCCCGTGCCTAAAGGCACGGCGCGTCGACGTAATTTGCACTCAACTTTTTTGATCGGCAATAAAATTTTATTAAAACTCAACAAAAGATACATCGCGGTTAAAAGAAAGCCAATGACCACACACGTGTTTAAGGTAGAGGCAAACAAAAACTCCAGTGAAGTGCTAAAACGAGAGAACCAATGCGCTAAAGGGTACCCATCAAATTGATTTAATGTCATTACGATTCCAGATTTCCCGACAACTAAGAGGCTAAGTAAAGGTCATACCCCCAGCCAAATGAAAAATTAGCACTATTCAGGAGAGGCATCTCACAGTTTTAAGAGTAAGTAAGAGGCAAAGCCAGTTAAATGCTGCTGCCATTAGTACATGAAAATGGATCTCAGAGAGAAACAGAGACACCATGGGCCGTAGATTTATTGAACATTTGCATATCTACATTCTCTGTCGTCCCTTCTGCCCTGGAGTGTTGACAATTTGACATCAACTTCAACTTCTGGCTTTTCATTTTCGCCAATGTACAATAGTGCATGTAACTACAACATATATGAAAACAATGTACAGGTTCATTAACTAAAAAACATGCGGTAACACAATGCATTGACGTGAATGACACTCAAAGGCAAACAAATTCTTCTTACTTGAGCGATGTCAGTACAGGGATAATTTGGCGAGTGTTAATGCTAAAACCTTGACTTCATTTGCTATATCCTCATTGGAGGAGAATTCCTCAGGCTTGTGGCTGTATCCTGCAAAATCAAATTGCCAAAAATTGATTTCCTTCATTCCAGTTCCCTAGAAATTTGCAAGTATTTTTTCATAAGCGTGCAAATGTGCATTTGATGTTTCTTATGAATTCAGTGCAACTATATGCAGTCAGTTCAATAATGAACTCAAATCTATCATATTAACATCTTTGATTGCAGATTTACCAGTTTAAAGGACTGTTGACGAAATAAATCCTGTTTCACAGAAACAAAAAGCATTGAGTGCTTGTAACATGGGGGGCGCGCGCACACGCACACACACACACACACACACACACACACACAGAGATCTACCTTTGTAACATGGAATGAATATCATTCCCATCGGAGATATTCTGCAAGGATGTGAAACTATACGATCAGTAGCTAATATAAAGCATTTCCTCATTACAGGAATACTCTATGGTAAACTACCACAACAATGAAGCACTAAAGTGCCAAATGAAAATTAGTATTTTGAAAAGCTGGGGAAAGAATGCAACAAAATTCAACTTTTTCTCCAGAGGACTCCGTCAATCACGTCCACAAGCAGAGAATCTTCAGCACCTTAACTTCACTGCATTCTATTTCAGCAGAGGCCTCTCGGTGACCCAATAAGGCAGAAAATTAGGTCCAAAGTGGAGAATAATCATATATAACATTGGGAAACCCCATTGGGATTGCCCGTGCCTAAGGGCATGGCGCGTCAGCGTAATTTGAACTCAACTTAATGAACTACCATTTTGCTATTTACCACTGTGAATAACATTGAATGTTAAGTATAAAACATTGAATGTAAATCAATTCATCGAAGGATAAACTAAAGCAAGGTGAGAATGCATTTGATAAACCATCTACTTTGTAACTATTTACGTCCAATCACCACACACAGTGAGGATGCAACAGAGAGGAATCCCCATCTGAGTTAAAAACCGTATAGATACTAAATAGACATAGAAAAAGCGGCAGAGATGATATGAAAGAGGCATCCCAAAGCAAGTAGTAAGTACATAAGCAATGATATTAAGGCACAAACGAATGAACGGATATTCAATTAAAAAATGGTGCCTGAGTTTAGCATGCAGATTGAGAGGCTTAAAAAAAGCAATCAACGTCTGTACTATTATTCCGCGAGAGCAGTACCAAATCGAGTATGTTCTACTATAATAATAGTCAGAAACTGAACACAAACCAACATTGTTCGTCCAGCAGGTTATGGCAAAGTGTGCTAAGAAGACAATATCACAAACACAAATTAATGGAGGTGATTTATAACTCAAAATTTTCAGAGAAACTCACTGATTTTATTAAAATCAAACTCACAATTAAGTACGATAAGAGAACTTCCAATCCCACAATCTCTTTATTCTTCACTCGTTTTTCTTTTTCCTGCTTCTTGTAATTTTGATACATATGCAGTCACCCATGAGCATAGCCCTAGAGCTGGAGTAGCTGTGGAGGCTTGTCAATGGCCTCCATTGTAGGTTGCAATCACTCATGACATATATGGTTGGAAGTCGAGAGAAAATTTTGGGTTCGGAGAGGGTATATACACGTGGTGCTCGGCCTCCTATCTGGGCTGTCCAAAACATGTTTGAACGGCTCGGATGGAGTGTCGGGCACCACATGTATATACCCTCTTTGTACCCAAAATTTTCTCTCAATAACCACTTTGTAGGATATTCATAAGCAATTGGGTATGCTGAAAATCACATTTATTGATTATAGAATATAACATTCTCCAATCCCCAATTGGGTATGCTGAAAATCACATTTATTGATTATAGGCAAGGGAAGTCGGCAAAATGGATCCGTAACTTCGGGAAAAGGATTGGCTCTGAGGACTGGGCACGGGGGTCCCAGTCCTGAACCCGTCGGCTGTCGGTGGACTGCTCGAGCTGCACCCGCGGCGAGAGCGGGTCGTCGCGTGCCGGCCGGGGGACGGACTGGGAACGGCTCTTCGGGGCCTTCCCCGGGCGTCGAACAGTCAACTCAGAACTGGTACGGACAAGGGGAATCCGACTGTTTAATTAAAACAAAGCATTGCGAGCATGGTAATGTGCACATAAATCAAAATGATTCTTGGGTCTGCCCTCTCTGATGCCTTTTGGCTTTGATTTGAGGGCATGATTCCGCAGCAAACGCGACGGTATAGGGGGATCACTGTTTCACTGGTATTCTGTGAGCAGCCACTTTGTGCATTTATTGCCAAAGGTTAGGTCTGTCTCCAATCCATCTGTTTCAGTGGTATTCTGGGAGCAGCCACTTTGTGCATTTATTGCCAAAGGTTAGGTCTGTCTCCTATCCTTCCCCCGCCCATACCCCCAATTATTGGGGACTAAATGGGTTATGTTATTGTTGTATTGATTATAGCTATTCATAAGCATTAAGCACCAATATTTAAACACAACCACACAAATAATTACAGGTAAAGAGAAACACATAGAAAGAAGAAAATAAGTCCAGTTTTGCACAAAGAGTTACCACCAACAGAAGCTACTAAAAGTTGTCTTCATAAAGTAGCATAGAAGAAACTGATGATCAAACCACTCATCACCTTAAATCATATCCATTCCAATTTCGGTTAAGAAAAGCAAAGTTAAAAGAGAAAAGAATGGTTAAAGAACATACCACTGGAAATGCATTCTCTTTTCCCTTACTTGCAAATATTAATTTCTCTTTTCCCTTGGACATTGCCTCTGCCATATTTGTCTCCTTTAAAAAAAATGTAGAAAGTGTGAGAAGAAATTTACATTTCACAAAAGAAGAATAAATATGCTTACCATATTCGAGCGGATCAAGTTAAGGTCTCGTTCCTCTCGAATCACAACATTGACGTTTCTCTTTTCAAGATATTGAACCTATAAGGAAATCCTAATGTTAATAAAAGGGGGGAATATGTAAAGATATAGATATTAAGTGGATGTCAATACATTGTGACACCAATGTGATGGAATCCATAAGTAAGAAGTAAAAGCGCAGATGCTGAATCCTCATTGGATGGACGCTTACACGTGTCATGAAGAAGATACCATAAAGTAGAGGAGAAATCCGAAAACAATAAACTATAAAATGAACGGAATTACCCTCTGTATTCTACATCTTTTACTTCATGGCTTTTATATGGCCTTTTGTCAAACATGTGATGAGCACTCCTTTGTTGCTATTTCATTCAGGATTACCCTCCGATTTTCCCACCTCTGATTTCGCATAGGATTTCAAAACAGCCAAAATAAACAAAATGATGAATAAACTATCAGCCTTTAAAAGCAGTTCAATTGAAACCTCGAATGCAAATGGGCATTAAATAGACAAATGAGGCCAATTATCTACAAATAGGGATTGTCCGTGCCTAAAGGCACGAAGCGACGTAATTTGAGCTCAACTTTATGAACTATCATTTAGCTATTTACCACCGTAAATGGCAAATGCCTATGCCTTCACACACATGCAAATGTAATATTAGCACACATAAACCAATAGCCCAAGAGAGAGAGAAAAACAATTAGCACACATAAACCATGTCCATTTTTTAGAATTGCCCTTTTCCCGTGTCGGTGTCCGTGCTAGTGTTGGGATGCCAATACATATGGTCCCAAGACTACCTTAAACACCAGTCTACTCAAATGTGAAAAAATAAGCATATTCACTTGCATATTAATGTCGGAAATTTCGAGAATAGCAGTACCATAAAAAAGAAAAAGACAGAAGAGTACTCTTTCAGAAAGAAAAAAAAAATGCTCTGTTTATACCAAAAAATGTGCCCATCTCAGCCTCTGAAATACACATTCTCAATTAGCACAAAAGCCATTTGTAGTTCTTAAAAAAAACATCAATTAGTTCAAAGCTAAATAGCTATTAGCAAGCGGATATCAATTGAGCAATAAAAAGATGGTTAAGCAGCCACATATTCAATAAAAGTAACTCATTTCCTGTGCATATTTACATGGTTTCAGCGCTCACACACTGTCCCCAGCAATTACCACCCAGTTCTAGCATCTAATATGCAGTTTCAGCAGCTACTAACACAATTTCGGCACTTAAAAATGCAGTTTCAGCACATTTACAGCAACTAATTACAGATTCAGCAACCCAGAAATCCAATTTCAGCATATATCCTTCAAAATAGTGCACTACCGGTGATTTCCAGCAGTTACAGAGGTGATTTTGTCACTATTTTGCACTTTCCAATAACCTGCTGCTAGGACGCTTGTTGGTTTAACAAAATCAGAGCAATAAATCTGAAAAATATGCCTGCAGCTATGGTGCAGTGGTTCCAGACTTTGTCCAGCCACTGGACCTTGCCTAGGCAGATGGTCGAGTATTTTGACTCCAACCTCTACAAGTCAAACCAACATTGGACATTCAAAAGGTTCTTTAGGCTCCACGTTTTTCTTATTGTTCTTTAGATATCTTTGTTTCCTGTTATCTCTTAAGCCGTTTTTTGATAGTTTTTGAATCATAGTAGTGCCTGGTTCGGCATTGGATGGGGAAAAAAATTGGAAATTTCTTGAAATTTTAGCATGGTTCGGCATTGGATCAGCAAATTTTCTTGGATTCTAAGCAAGGATTTTTCCAGGAAGTATCTACATTTTTCAAGAAACATCTACACCAACTAAAGAATCACACTTGACTGTCAAAAAAAAATTATACAAACTTCCATAATTCAAAAGGGTTCACCCAATAATGAATCAAAATAACAAAAGTTAGGGTCTGAAGATAGTACCATCATTTGAATTAGGATGAACATCGTCAGGATCCGCCATTAGAGAAGTTTGCGAGCTCGGCCATCTTGTAATTAAAGAGTCTGCCAAGTAGTAAAATGGGATCAAATTGAATAGCTAAGAAACCCAGATATAAATAATGCATCATAAACTCTTAAAAATGGCAAGGTGTTTCTTAAAAAAATTCAATCTTGCTTTCTAGCACCATAGCTTTGTTCACGTAGAGCATCCTGCAACAGTCAATGTTCCACATGTTCAACCTTGCCAGAGGCAAAAAAATTGGAGAAAAATTAGACATGGATTCAAATTCTCAGAAAATTAATCAGCCCTCCAATGTTCAAAATTCATCAACAACCAAAATACTTCCAAAATCAAATCGTAAGCGTATCAATTACATGTAGCTTAGGGGTTTTCGAATTAGGGTTTCTGAAATTGGAACCCTAGTTTTCCAATTATGGCTTATACCAATGAATTAGTTGAAGGAGAGAGAGGAGAGAGAGAGAGAGAGAGAGAGAGAGAGAGAGAGAGAGAGACCTTGGGGGTGGGTCTACTTCCGAGTTCGTCTGGTTGAAGAGGGGGGTCGTTTGAAACTCATCTGCTTCCAAGCTTTCCAGCGAGAGCCCGACTTCTCTTTAGTCGATGGTGGTGCTGGTCGTGGTGGTGCGGTGGTCGCTGGTGGGGGTGGAATCGCCCATCTCCCTCTCCCTCTCCGAGAGTCTCTGTTGGATCAAAGGAGGGGGGCAGAGTTTCAGCTTCAGCGTGTGTACGTATCATTTTTTGAGAGATAAGGCCCTGATTTTGGATTCAAAATTTGAACCCTTTTTTTTTTTTTTTTTAGGCCTTTTGTTTTTCAATGACAGCCCATCAATTGGACTTCCGCCCTTAAACATGAGAGGTATTTACGGGAGTGCCACTCAAAAGTCAGTTTGTGAGAGGGATATTTTTGAGCCGTTAGATTTGGAGGAATGAATGGTTGAGATTTGTTAAAAAAGCATATTATTTTGGTATCTTTGGAGATACCCTCCTGTTTTGTTATATAGATTGTTGGAGCTTAAGAAACGAACCCAATTGAAAAGTTCACGAAGGCTTAGAAAAACCAGGTTTTTGTGCAGCTAAACCTACTAGCGTAATATGAGGGTTGTCCACTGCGATAGTGCATGGACTAGCTTGAACTCGGCCAAGGATGATGAATTTGACAAAAGAAACATAATGCTTTGAGTCAAATCGACCTTAATTTGCTGGTTGACGCAGAATTCGTTAGTCAAATTCACGTTCAAGGACGATGCTTTAATGCACACCCCTTATTTGGGGTGTATGATACACCACCTGCCAGTGTTTTAAACGACAATATGCGCACCGAGGCGCCTGGTCCCCTCGAGCTTAAGCGCGAAGGGCACTTGAAAGCGAGGCACAATGTTTTACACCAAGTATAATTCTACAAGCCTTTTATGATTGACTGGGTTAACGGTTAACCATTAACCAAATGAAAAAAATAGAGCATTGAGAGAAGAAGAAGACAGGGAAACAGAGCAGTGAGAAGAAGAAGGAGGAGGAGATGAATTTGATCGAAGAAAAATTACAAAAAGCCCTCGCTTTTGTTCCTTAAGCCTAAGTTGCGCCTTTGTGTTATGTTCTTCACTCTGATCTAGCGAAGTGCAATCCTTGCTCCTCGCCTCACCTTAGCGCTTAAGCGCAGGAGGTGCGCACTTTTTAAAACACCGCCACTTGCGAGATACTGCATGTGGCTAGTGCACAATGATTTTTTGTGGCTGGATGTACGATTTCTAATGGAAAAGTAGTTTGTGGTCTAACGTATTAATTTTTGTTGTTCAACTTCAACATATAAATTTTGCGACTCGTGTTATGAGATTAAGTGATCCACTATATTAATGCATATGGTTTTAAGGTCCGATGTATGAAATTTTGTGATCCAACCTATAAATTTTGTGCATAGGACGATGAATTTTTGTGGTTTAACATATGAATTTTTGTGGTGTTAGTTATGAGACCTTGAGGTCCAAAATATAAATCTTATGGTGTTTGATTATGAGATTTCATGGGACTTGTTGAACTATGAATATTTGTGGCTCGGCATATTAAAGTGCATACCCTGCACTCGTTAGGGAGTGTAAAATGCTATGAAGCACATGCACTTCGAAAATGTCGCTGTACGAGTACCGGGTACGGGTACGGGTGGGTACGAAAAAATACGTACCGGGTACGGCAAAAACATACCGGATACTTTTGCACTATTTTGGTACGGCAATGGTACTCCTGGGGTACTCCGATTGGGTACTCGGCTGGCCATGTTTGGACCATTTTGTAAAATTTTCAAAACTTTAAGGGGTCCGAATGTAAATTATTGAAACTTCAGGGGTTCATGTGTATTTTTGACACCAAATTTAAGTTAACAGTCGACTTGGGTCTTCATCAGTTAGGGCATAAACGGAAATAGCAGCAGCTATCTTCAGATCGTCTACTCTTCCACTTCGGCAACGCTGCAACAGCACTCTCTCTGGTTAGTCTCTCTCTCTCTCTCTCGCCAGTCGCCTCTCTCTCTCTCTCGCTGTACACTCTCTCTCTTTCTCTGGTGCACAGTGTACACTCTCTCTCTCTTTCTCTGGTGCAGCAGCAGCTGCACTCTCTCTCTCTCTCTCTCTCTCTCTTAAAAAAAAATGTCTTTGGTGCAGCAGTAGGTAAAAAAATGTCTCTCTCTGGTGCAGCAGTAGGCAAAAAAATGTCTTTTAATGGTAGCAACTCTCATTTTTGTACTTGTTATGAATGAATGGAATGAAAATCTGTTATGAAAATGGTTTCTGGCATCTTTGGTGTTGAAATTCTTGTGTTACAATTTTGGGTGTTTAAGTTTGCATATACAGTTCCATGGGAGCATTATAGCAATTGTGCCCTTACATCCTTGAACTTGCTATGGACGAAAGAATAACTTGCTATGAATGTATGTGTTGTACAAAAACCAAACTTGTACTAAAAATGCTGAACTTGTACTAAGCAGCAACTCTCATTATAGCAATTTTTGTGCAATGGAACATAGTAAAATGGGGGGGGGGGGAAATTTACACTTACGTACCCAACCGTACCCGTAACCTGCTTTTTTAGGTTTTTGCCATATCGCGTACCCGTACCCGTACCACGTACCGGTACCCGTGCTTCCTAGGTAAATGTAACAGCTCCCACACAAACCAAGTGAAGGACTGATGAAGGAACTTGATTATCAGGTTCTTTGGTAGAAGCATATATGTAAGAGCTAAGACTGATAACAGTTACAACTTTGGATTTGAAGCGCTCATCTGCAGGAAAATATTACTGTGGTACCTTCTTTGAGTTTGGAAAGTGAATAAAATGTTGGGTAGCTGATGGTTTGTTCTTCTGGTGGATGCAGGGGCACGTAACCAAATCCTACATTTCTCTTCTTTGTTAACTCCTTATGATCCTTCATCTCCGGAACCATATAAAAAGAAACAGCTTCTTTACTGACCGATTTCTACCTTGCTTTTCCAATGCTGCCTCCGGAAATTTCCCTTGCTCTCTTTCTTCATCGTCGTTTCCTTATTCGTTGGACTCTTCCTCCTTAAGGGGAACCCAAAATGGCTGTAGAGAAGAGAGAACTTCAGATTTGACTAAATGTTCAGAATTTAATGTTCTTATATCCAAAGTTCGTGCTGCAACTAGTGTCGATGAAATTTTTATGTCGCTCAGCCATGATCATGTTTGCAATGCTTTACAAATTTCTAACAGCATTCTTGGTGTACTACTAAATCAATTCAGGGATGATTGGAAGTCTGCATTAGGCATTTTTAGATGGGCAGAATCACGTCCTGGCTATAAACCCTTAGCAGAATCATATGATATGATGGTGGACATACTGGGTAAAGCAAAGCAAATGAAAAAGATGAGAGAGCTGGTAGAGGAAATGCGTCTGTCCAATTTTGTGACGCTAAATACCATAGCTAAGGTTATGCGGAGGCTTGTGGGTGCCGGAGAGTGGGAACATGCTGTCAAGACATTTGATGAGTTAGGAAATTTTGGGTTGGTGAGAAATACAGAAACCATGAACTTGTTGCTTGACACCCTTTGCAAAGAGAACAAAGTCGAGCAAGCTCGTGTAATTTTCTTGGAGCTCAAATCACACATCCCACCAAATGCTCACACATTTAACATTTTCATTCATGGTTGGTGTAAAATCAATCGTGCTGATGAGGCTCAGTGGACAATTCAGGAAATGAAGGGACAAGGTTGTCGCCCTTGTGTCATCAGCTACTCAACCATCATCCAGTCCTATTGTCGCCAATCCAGCTTCTATAAGGTATATGAACTCCTTGATGATATGCAAGCTCAAGAGTGCCCTCCAAATGTTGTTACTTACACCACTATCATGTATTCACTGGCAAAATCAGGGGAGTTTGAGGAAGCCTTGCAAATACCTGAGAGAATGAGATCTGCTGGATGTAAACCTGATACACTTTTTTACAATGCATTGATTCATACTCTGGGGAGAGCTAACCGATTGCAAGAGGCTGTTCAAGTTTTTGAAGTGGAGATACCCAATATGGGTATCGTTCCTAATACATCAACCTACAATTCCATGATTGCAATGTTTTGCCATCATGCCGAACTAGGAAAGGCCATAGATGTACTCAAGGAGTTGGAAAATTCTTCATTTTGTAAGCCTGATGCTCAGTCATATTGCCCGTTGCTCAAGTCATGCTTTAAATATGGGAAGACAGACAGCTGGTTGTGTGGATTGTTAGATGACATGCATAAGCAACATATTAGTCTTGATCTCTCTTCTTATACGCTCTTGATTCATGGGCTTTGTAGAGCAAACAAATGTGAATGGGCATACCTCCTATTCGAGGAGATGATAGGTCAAGACATAGCACCAAGATATCAGACATGCCAGTTGCTCTTGGATGAAATCAAACAGAAGAATATTTATGATGCAGCTGAGAGGATAGAAGCCTTCATAAAGCAAATGAAATTTTCTTGAGGTGATCCATTGAATAGTTCTACCGTTCTCAAATCGCAACTTTTTTTTTTGTTTAGCTCATACCATGACGTAAGGACTTCCTGCCTGAATTTGCCAATTGCTGGACGTTTGAGTTTTAAGGGTAACACATATCTGAGTGGGACAACGTCTCTGTACCAATTAGCAGTGATTTGTAGATCTAGAATATTGTGATAGTAAACATGTATGTGCTTATGGTTATGTGTGTAAGCAGATTACTTTGGGCTTTTCCTGACCTCCCATTGTCCCATTTTATGGATCTCGCTTCCCTTAAAAAAAATTGCTATTTACTGGCACTTGTGTCTTGGTGCGGTTGGTACGAAGAAATATTTACTACGTTTTTAGCTGTTGCCTTCCATTAATTGTTCAGGTAAGATCCACCTCATTTTGAAACTTTCGAATTGATGAGAATTAGGTGTTGAGAGTTATATTGGTTTGTGCTTTGTTTCCCCTCATCATTTGCACATCCTATGAATCTAATAACTACGTTCACATGCTATATGAAGGTCCTCTGTCATATTGCCCCTCTTTTGGAGCTGTATCATATTCACGTAGTTTTTTAATTGGATGCACCACTATTTTGGTACTTGTCATTGGACAAGTATGTGTCCGTAGCGATGAAGTAAGTAGATTGCTTGGTGCTTCGCTTCCTCTCCCGTGAGTCTTCTAGACCTCTAATTTGTTGCTTTCCTTGTGTCAAATGCAGCAAAAGCCCAACAAAGGGTGTATCTAGTGGGTGTCATAAGGTTAATAAGGTAATGAACTTTACATGTGTTAAAAAAATAACTTTCCATCGTCGTTTATTTCATTTCTATTATTTCACCTTTAACTATTACTCTATGGATGGAGAGTAACGCATGTAGTGCAACATGTTAAGTGACGTTAATTATGTGGACCTATAAATCTTTTTTCATCATGAGTTTTTCCAATTCATTTTTTTGATAAATGGAAGCACCTAATTCCGGTTTTATGATTAGGGTATTGATGGTCTTCTTCCTGAATTGTTGCCCCGTTTTTGTCGGACTATTTATGATGACATACTCTTTGGAGTTTTGGTTAGATCTATGGTTGCCTGATGATTAAAGTTTTTGTAATTCCTAAAGGTTTAAAAATTCGGGGCTGAGTTGGTCTGATGTAGGAGTACTCCATCTCATTATTGACATGTTAGCTCGAACTCTAAAATACATGAACGATTTGGATCAAACAACGGGACCCATGGTGGGTCCCATACCGGTCGCGCAGCACGAGTGCTATGCACCCAGTGCACAGCACAGTCAGGGGCGGAGCTAGGATTTTGGTTCAGGGGGGGCAAGAATTAGACGCGTTCAGGAGGGTGCAAGGATTTTGGTTCAGGGGGCGCAAAAAAAAAAAATCAAAGAGGGGTCAATTAGCAATTTTGTGAGGTATACTAGTAAAATCCCTATAGAAATTTGGGGGTCAGGGGGGTCAACTGACCCCTCTTGTCTCTATGTGGCTCCACCACTGAGCACAGTCCTTGCTCTCGGTTGGGAAACGAGTTCTATTCATGTAATTCATTGTCATTTTCTGTTGTAGTCAGTTAAGTGCAATGAATATTTTTCTTTTTCATTTTCATTTGATTTGCTTCCATTGGACTTTAGTTTGCTTACGAGTTTGATTTTCTTCTGTTGTCTTTGATGCTTTATTGCAGTGGTGATTGTCTGATTTTCTTGCCTATCGCTTGGTCATTGGCTGAACAATAAGTTTTCCCGTTTGGGCTATTTTAGTACTTTCATAATGTTGCTTCCCTTTGTCTGGGTGATGCCTATAACACAGTGATTTAATAACGAAATGTAGCAGTATTTTGATAAACAGAAAGATATAAAGAACAAAATCATAATCACATGTAACCAATTTTACGTATCTGAGGTAGCTTTATCACAAGTACAAGTCATTTATGTGCGATCAATTTCTTTTATGTGTGTTCTTGCGCAGGTGTGTCTGTTCACTCTCTCTCAACTTTTGAAAAAGTTAGTTCTTTGACATTTCATTGTTGGTGCTGTAATTGAGAAAGACGCTTATTAGTGGTCCATGCGTGTTCCATGTGCCATATAGATAGAAAAAATTGGTGTATGGTTCTGCAGGGATATAAGTAGTGGGGTGTAACCGGTCTGGTTCCGTCCGGTTTTGGCGTATATTTGCCACCGAATCAGACAAGTCGGTTTGGAAAAGAGGAAACCGGGACCGGTTTTAAATGGTCAGTTTGGTTTCAGTCCAGTTTGGCTGGTTTGTATTGATGGGCAACATTTCGGGCCCAAGCCCAATACAATTCTCAGCCCATTGAAATACATTTCAGCCCATTCAAATACATTTCAACTTTGGGCCAAGCCTGATAAAAAAAGAAGAAACAGCAGCAGCAGGCATACAATTGCATGCACCAGCCAAACCGGACCGAAACCAGCCAAACCATTTGATAAAAATGACAACAGCATAAAACACACACTCCAAGTTTACGTCTAATAAAAATGACAACAGTAGCAACAAAAACATGCCAACATTAGCATTTTCCACTTTCATTCCCGGCAACACCATTTCCAGACACACAAATGGCAACAGCACCATTTCCATTTTCCACTTTCCTGCAACATGCCGACATTAGCCCCTAATTTGATTTCACCTTCAGGGTTTCACTGTTAAGATTTTGATTCGATCTCTTGTAAAAAAAACTGAGAATTGTTGAAGAAGATGGAAGGCCTGAAATAGGGGTTGATCCAATCTCAGAAGAGGGAGTGGGGGTAGACAATTTAGGGTTTCCTAGTTGGGGACTCAGATTTGGAAAAGTGAAAGTGTGAACGGAGGCCTTTAGGTTTATATAAGTATATAAGGGATTCCTTACTTTGCTACGGTAAGGGAATCTGATTCCCAATCGAATTTTGATGATCTGAACCGTTCAATGTGCTTAAACGTGTTTTTAAGAGTTCGAGCGAGGATTTACCCAAAAAAATGACTAGAATGGTTTGATCCGAGTAGTTTTTTATAAAATTGTAGCAGATTTTTGAAAAACCTATTCATGATATGAGAAGACCCTCAAGGAAGGAAAGAGGGGATATCGACAATCAAACGTACGAGCTATTGTTAAGTAGTTGTCCCAAACATTGTTTCTCGATTCCTTCTGGCAAAAAAAAATTCTTAGTTAAGATTGGCGGGTTACTGTATTTATTTTTTTTTTTTTGATACTTTATTCTTGAGAACGGTTATAATAATGAGAATGAGTTGTCTGAGTTTGAAGTATATCCATTTGGAATTGATTATTATTATTATTATTATTATTATTTGCCATTGACCTTCTTTCAACACTGTGGATTGGTTACTCTCTCTAGACCTTATTTGAAAAGAAGACTTCTCGGAGAAGTCGACTTTGTTGGCGGGGAGGTCAACATTAGAGAAGTAAAACTCATTTTAGTTGTGTTCAAAACGGGTTGCATCGTACCTTCAGGACAATGACAAACAATATCTAGTAATATTAGATATTTACGGTCTCATACAGGTCTAGAACTTCAATAAATATTTTATTTTGTACATAAATAAGTGCACACATATACGAGTATAAAATTATAAAATCATATTAAAATTTAAGTTTATAATACATTTAAAAGTTTATTCATAGACAAGTTATAAAGTTTTAATGATGTACATGTAAAAGTTTAAAGATATTCAAGTTTATATGTAATATTTTTATGAGATATACATATATACTCCTAGCATTGGCGGCTCTACTTATTAGTCAGGATGGTCACTTAACAACTCAAACAATTTTTTTTACCTAGAATACATGTCAAAATTTTAGCTTAGTCCTCTTTTGAACACCCAAGCAAAATATAAATGAACACCCAAGTCCCATTCTAAATATGAGTGAATATCCAATCCAAAATTAATGACCACTCACCCAAAAAATTAGCCCACAAAGTGCAAATCAATCCAATTTGGACAACCCCATAGCCCATAACAAAATAAAATAAGTAAATAACCCAATAAGAGAAAAGGGGGTAAAGTGTAAATAAACTCAGTAACCTAAGGTTTGTTTTGGCTTAAAAAGTTAGGAAATGACTACAATACACATCCATTAAAGTTGTGTACCATATGCACCTATTGTATAGTATAGATTGTGCCACCTCATTGACAATCGTAACATTTTTTAGTTTTTCATAACTTTTCAGCAATATGATTCATAACATTTTCTATGATTCGTAACATTTTAGTGTGACTCGTAACTTTTATAAAAAAAAATCGTAACTTTTATAAAAAAAAAAATCATAACTTTTATAGGGGTGTGTATGTGCACACCCAACTAAGGAGTGTATTGTAGCATTTTCCAAAAAGTTAAGCATGTTTTTTGCTTTTTTGAGTTTCAAAAAGTCATTTGTTTTGGGTTAATAATTAACTCCTACAACATTTTTGGCCAAAATAAGTCAAAAAAGTTTCTTTCCTTTCGCCCATAATAAGTTAAGTAACTTATATAGCATTTTAGGCCAAAATAAGTCAAAAAAAGCTTTTTGCTTTCCCGCTAATAAGTCAAAAAACAAAAAACATGCTTAACTTTTTAGGCCAAAATAAGCCTAAGTAATACTTTGTAGCTTTTAGCTTTTGCCGTCTGAAAAAGAAAAAAGAGAATAGGAGTTCTTTGTTCTTGTCTTCTCTATCAAATAACATCGTTGGTATGAATAATATAAATTTTAGTTTATTTATCATTGTAGTTTCTAGAGATAGTATATTAGTGTAAGTATTTATGAACATCCTCATAAGAATTCCTGGAGCCCCCACTAACTCCAAGTTCGCGAGTCTAATTGAGCCGAATACTATTAGGTTCAGGTTTGGCTTATTTATAAACGAGTCTAAAATTGAAGTTCAGGTTCGGCTCAAATCAAACTCGGACGAACTTTTACCGAGTCGAGCCTCGAATAGTTCATGAACGACTCTCGGTGGTTCATTTGCAGCCTTATATGCACAAATCGAATACCAAAAATTAAGTGAGCATATCACATTTTCAATCTATCATTGAAATAAGCCATCGATGTGGGATTCCACGGATTCCCACGAGATCATGTTGTCAAAAGCCAAGGCAGGTCCCTTGAGGAACTAGTGGGTTTCAAAATTTTTTCACAGATTTTGAGTTAGGTCTCCTTGTTTTCATAAAATTAGCACGACATTCTTGCCTAAATCTGTCATTGGCTCTTTGGGCATGCATTTTGGGAGGTGCAGGTGTCACGTGATGTGGTTCATTTTATAGAAGACAAGAACACGGAGAGAAGAAAATGTATAGTGCGGTGGGAATCCAATGATCATATGGTGTTTGCAACAATCAAATAAAGTTTGGGATTTCAACCCAAGGGAAGGGATTGGTTCGGTAATCGGAGCCCAGATCCCCTGTGTTAGGGGTGAGCAGAAAATCCGTCAAACCGTGAATCCAGTCCAAACCAATCCAAACCGATTGGTTTGGTTCGGTTTTTTAGTAGCGTGGTTTGGTCCTGATTTAAAAAAATTAGAATCCGTAGTCAATGGTCTGGTTTGTGGATTTACGTTCATGGTTCCGGTTTCAATCCGATCCGAACCATGTATATTATGTATTATATATATATATATATATATATATATATATATATATATATATATATATATAAGCCATAGTCAACTAACTTCCAAATTTAATTTATTCATTATTCCTTCTCCGGCAATATTTTATTTTGCCTAGAATTCACAACTTATTCCCCTAATTCCAATACACCAATAGTGGTTTAGTCATAGCAAATAAATTCGGTGATGAAATTCTCCCTTCGAATTTTGATTCCACAACATGTTTCTATTTTTCCAAATTTCTATACATAATTCGGTCATGCCTATTCTTATTCCTTGATTTCTTTCATTACCATGATTAATTACCCTAAATTTCTATGTATGAGAACCTATTTGTATTCTATACAAACCTAACGTAGTAAACCTAAATTTTAAGTACTCTAAATAGTTTACGGAAATAATATCTCAATTTTTAGCAAACCGTGGTTCGAAACCGAATCCGAACCGTAGTTTAATGGTTTGGATTGGTTTGGTTCTATGCCTTTTGTGGGTTGGTTTGGTTCTTCAAATTCATAATCCGTAGATAGTGGTTTGGTTCTTGGTTTACTACAAAACCGAACCAATCCGGTCCATGCTCACCCCTACCCTGTGTCGAAAAACCTATGTGCCTCTGTGTCGAGGGATTTTTCAGCCGTTGGATCACCCAAAAAATATTAAAATATAAAAACAAAAATTACAATCCAACGGCTCAAAACCCCTCGGCACAGAGGTACAGGGGTTTTGGACACAGAAGATTTGGGGCGCAGTGGTCGGGCTTGAGATTTAAAAGTTTGTTTTCTTTTTAGATTATAAGTTCGAAACATTTTAGGTGCTATCAACTCCTTTAGAGCTAGTTTATACTTTATACGGAGGTGTGCTTTGACTTTGAATGGGCCCTCTACTAGTGGACGTCAGGATTGATCTCTCAGAATTGGTCGAGGTGCGGGTAATTTGGTCCGGACACCTTGTTATAGAAAAACAATCAAATAAAGCCAATTATCCTATTATTGTGCCAACCTAAATTAAAGCTGACCCACGAGGCTCTATAGCTTTTTAAAATCGTATCAGAGACCAAGCCATGGGCTACATGGGCCTCGGCAGTCTTCACAATGCCTTGGGATTTAACTAAGATATATTTATGCACATAGTGATTGGATTTTGGTTTGTTGTTTAATTAACTTGGTTTAGATCTTGAATTTGAGGAGCTAAAGAAAACTGAGAGATGGAAAAGATAGAAATCAAAAGGGAAGTGATTCCATTTTGTTCTCTTCTTTGGTTGGCTAGAAAAACTGAAGAAGTTGAAAATGTATTTGTTACGATTGCGATGAAAGACGGAGCTAGGATTTACTAAACAACTACTGAAGAAAGATAAAACGATTATTTTAATTTGGGGACACAAAATGGCTATAGATCGATTGTGACTCGAGACCCAGTGGAAGGTGAGATCAAAATTAGTTAGCAAAAACTTATCTTTTGGTCGACACAAGAAACTTTCATTAATTAAAAAAAAAAAACCGGAAGCTGGGGGATGCTGCGCAGCCAGGTGCTGCGCAAGGCGCGGCCGTGCCGGCCACTTTCCGACGATCCGAGACGTTCACCGGATAGCTCTCGTCAAGTACTATAAGTGTACCAAAATTCAACTTAATCGGATAACGTTAAGTACCTAATTGGAACACAAATAGCTTGAAAAAAATGGGTTTAGTGAATTGGATCCTATGGTTATGTACCTTTGTGTTCCATTTCATTTCAATTAGGGCTGTCTAGCGGATCATCCGATCCGTCAATCCGACCAATCCGAACCGATCCGAACCATCCGTTGATCCATCTGTGAATGTTCGGTTTGGTTCCGGATCGAGAATTTCCTATCTGACGGTTCCGGATCCGGATCGGATCGGATTCGCTCGATCCGCTCAATCCGCTCAATAATCCTTCTTTAATATGTCAAATCCGCCCGACTTGACTCGATCCGATCCGTAACCAATCCGTGAATGTTCGGTTGGGTTCCGGATCTTAAAAACCATAATCCGCTATGAGCGGATCGGATCGGATCCGTATCCGATCCGTTTGGATCCGATCCGTGGACACCCCTAATTTCAATCTATTTGTGTTCCGATTAGGCACTTAACGATATCAGATCAAGTTGATTTTTCGTACACATATAGTACCTCAACAAGAGGTATCCAGTGAACGTCTCCGATCTCCGGAACGTGACCGACGCGGCCGCACCGTGCAGTGCACAGCACGCTGCGTAGCACCCCCGAGTCCAAAAAAAACATAGCAATACATAAAAGATGATAATTATCGTTCCACAGAGGAAGACCTTTTGTTACCTAAAATCTGAAACAACTGGTACAAGTCTCCTTCTACTGTAAGTAAATGCAAACCCAACAGCTTAGCAAGTTGTAAGGCATTCCTGCACGCCATGACCTCAGCACACAGAATCGATGACACCCTCCCGAAATGAATCGAATCAATCGAGAGGCCGATCCAACCGATTCGATTTGTCATCAGACCACCATCGCGCATCGCCACTACCATTGTCGAAATCGGAAACGGCACCAGAAATTTCTTCAATTTTCAATGCTACATGGAAGAAAAACATAATTAAGGTCCTACTCCTACCAATATACAAGAGAACAAACCAACCATACAAAAAGCCAACTAGAACGTTAAACCCCTGTTTCTGGCATGCTCCACATCTGTTGTTACGTACAATGAATGACAAAAAGAAGGTGCCAAAAGGGCCCTCATGGTTGCACGTCCCTCCCTAGTCTCCCATATTGCATTATGTCCTCTACCCACCAAATTATTAGGCGACTTCATATCTTTCCCACCTAAACCTATCATATCCGCTAAAAGAAAAATGAAATTAACCAGAGTACGTACCCAAAAAGTAGTACTAGACATAGCAACAACCCTATACTGACATACACTCGTTTACTGATATGGAATGTGTTTAGAATTGTTCGATGCAAAACATGAATTTTTTTTTAGTATAAAAATGGTGATCCACGTGCATCGAACGATTCTGAACACATTTATGTCCATATGTTTACAAATATCTATGTACATATTCTTCTACCTTGGCTTAAGATTTTTTCTTTTTGTCAAATATTTTTGGAAGATTCTACTATTCTACAAGATCTGATACATAAGAGTTGTATCCACAATTTCATTACATTTAGGTCGAGGCTAAATCATTAGTAATGTTTGTTACTTTTTTCCTCTCTCTCTCTCTCTCTCTCTCTCTCTCTCTCTCTCTCTCTCTATATATATATATATATATATATATATATGGGGCGTTCCGTAGACACACCAAAAAACACAACAAATGACACAAGATCTCAACCCTTAATTTGGATGGCTCAGATTAAATCCCACCCCTTTGACCCTCTCTCTCATCCCCTCTTCTTTCTTTGCCGATTAAAGAAACCCATCCGACTCACCACCAGTCGGCTCCACCTCCACTCCTTTCCACTCCACCGGCAACCCCATCGCAAACCTGCCTCTCTCGCCTCCGGCGACCTTCTGAATTTTGATTTACAGCAACGCCATTCTCTCTCTCTCTCTCTCTCTCTCTCTCTCTCTCTCTCTCTCTCGCGCGCGCGCGCATGATCGATTGAAGCCCAGTTACAAAGATTTTCCGGCGACACTAACAAAGCTTTCTGATTTTCCGATCGAAGCCCAGTTACGTAGATGCTTTGGTGAAAACTAGAGTCATGTATAGACAGATTGTAAGATTGTCTTCTCTCTGGATATTCTTTGCCCATGGAAGATTCATCCCATTCAAAACCATAAATAAATGCACGAGGTATTGGTGGGATTTGGCGAGAAGCTATGAAAACCACCACCAAAGCCTTATGGAACACATAGTTCAAAAAAAAAAAAAAATCCTGCAAATCTGAAGTTGTACATTACATTTTTCAATTAAACGGGCTGATTCAAAGTTTGTAAATTTCTATACAAAGAGAGGGCATGAAAAATAAGAAACAGAGGCGTCAACGGCATTCGAACAAGTGCTTCGCACAAAATGATCGATTTCCATATTGTCTTTCTGAAACTCCACCTCCGCGATCCACTGAAACGATTAAGTTCCTTAATTATGTACTCTGTAAAATCCACTAAATTTCGATTACACATCAACCAGATTCACCCAGAAGAGGGAAGGGAAAAAAAAACCAAATCTGGAGAGATGTTTGCCGTTGAGCATCTCTCCTATTTTTGCTCGAAAAAAACCCAAATCTTCACCCGGAGAGATGTTCAACAGAGAGGAGGGGACGCCGGAGATGAGTGTCGTCAGAGAGGCGGTCGGCGGAGACAAGGAAACCCGGAGATGGGCTGGCCGGTGGAATGGAGAGGGGTGGATTAATTGATTCTTAGATCTGTGAAAAGGAAGAAGAAGAGGGGATGAGAGAGAGGGTCAAAAGGGGTGGGATTTAATCTGAGCCATCCAAATTAAGGGTTGAGATCTTGTGTTATTTGTTGTGTTTTTTGGTGTGTCCACGGAACGCCCCCCTATATATATATATATATAGGTTCCGGTTCTTATCCGGACTTTTGATTTCCGGACTTTTTATACAAATTTTTTTTTGACGATCCGATCCGTCCAATGTGTTCAGAAGGTGTTCTCAAGGGTCCTCGCAAAAATCTTCAAAAAAAAAACACCGGGAAGGGCTTAATCCAAGCAGTTTTCGTAAAAATATATAAATACAGTATTTGCGAAAACTGCTTGGATCAAGCCCTTCCCGGTATTTTTTTTGATATATATGCTTTTGTTATGACTAGTTTGTACAGTTGGATGTTGCAAAATTCCCTTGGCACGTAGGACATACAAGAAGTGTTAGTAGTTTCTAGTAATTGCAATGTGCCTGGTGGTTACGAAAGAGAATGGAAATGAGACCAAAGAAAAGAGACAATTCCGCTGCATATATATGACCTTTACTTTCTGGCATAAACTATCCAGCGACTAATCATCAAACACAAAAATTCAAAGCCCTGTCCTGTCGGTGTGTGTAAGCAACCATGCATGCATTATTTACTGTATGGACTTCTTCTTCTCCTTCTTCTTCTTCTTTTTTTTTTAAAAAATTGAGAAATTATAAATACGGTGCCGTTTGTTTAATAAGACTAATAGTGAAGATATATGAAACTTTGCGCAATATTTACTGTAACGATCCAATATGCCTGTTTGTTTGATAATATTAATGGTGAAGGTATATGAAATTTCGTACGATATTTCCTGTAATGACCCGATCCGGCTGACCATGGATCCTCTTTCGACCTGAAATAAACACTTGATCTTAAAAAAATACATATTTTTAGTGGATGCATATGCACTCAATGGGTACTCCATCAGTGACAGATCTAGGAATTAATTGATACAGAGGGGGCACAAATTGAGTGCACTTCCAAAACAATTTCAAAATTGAAATCTATATGATAATACAAAACTCAAATATTCATCACTAAGCCCAAAATCTATAAGCTACACTTAAAAGATGAAAGAAGAACAAAAAAAATAATTTTGCCCAAAAAAATTGTCATCCATGATTTTAAGTAAGTCTCTAATGTTCTCAATTGATCAATTTATCAATAAATGAAATTAAGAGCATAAAAATCATAACCATAAAAAATTCTAAATATAATGTAGGTTGGTTGATTCAATAAGCAAATTTTTCTGTGTTGTCTTGCTTTTCATATGTATAAAACGGTTTTAAAGAGTATTTTTAGATTATTGTATTAAGTTTTATAAGAGTCAAATGGATGCTATATCTAATATCTTGGGGTGTTCTAGTTTTTACCAAAGTCCAGGGGGTCATGTGTCCACCTTGGACCCTTCATAGATCCGCCCTAGTATTCCATTGTTGTCTTCATATATAGTCCAATTTGATACTCATATCTTTGTTCTTCTCAAATTTTTGGTTCGGTAATTTTTTCGGTATTTTTTTACTTTTTGTAATATTTTGTTTAGCTTTTGAGATTAATCATTCATTTCGACGAAAGAAATCACAAAATATCAAAATATGGATCGAAATTTCAAAAAATCCATATAGGACGGTGAATCTATGGTTCATTAAATAACGATGACATGGGCACCATGGATAATTTACACGATCCAAATTCGTTGTGGGTTTTCGCCCCATGCGCTTAGGAACCTTACCAATCTATACTAGTTGAAAGCGAAATTTTTTTTCACAAACAGGTGGCAAGACCGGTTTTCGCTCCCCTCGACCAAAATCGGGTCTTAAAATTGAGGGCCCGATAAATTTCTAGCAGCCGCAGGAGTTTTTACTGACAATGAGAGTCAAATTTTTGAACTTGAGAAAGTAAGTCTCTTACTTGCAATCATGCTCCTACTCAATCAACCCCTACGATTTATAAGTAATTGTTTACATGTGGGCTATAAATTAGCGTGAAAGGCTGTAGGGTGTTAAGCTTGTAGCTTAGCGGTTATCTCCTGGTTCTCCCACAAGGGAAACCAGAGTTCAAGTCTCGGCAGAGGCGTTTGGGCTTTAGGGCTATGAATAGCTTCTAGACCTCCTCTGGACTAACTCACTAACTCCCCTGCTAACCCTCCGCTAATGCATATCGAATGGCAAAAAAAAAAGTTCATAATTTAATCCGAACCCTCGATTCAGATATCCTTTGGCTAAAAAGAAAAAAAACTGATTTTTTGGTTTTTTTCGTTTTGTCTTTATTCAATTTGTTTTTCTGCATTTGTTAGTTTTACATCAAGTTTTTGTAGTTTATGGATTCGTCTCGATGAGACGAACTCAAAGAGTATAAAATTATGGTCAAAAGTAATATTTTTTTGAATAAAGACGAAAATAAACCAGTTTATTGGTTTAATTTTGGCTTTATTTATAAAAAAAAAACTTAGTTTCAACCATAATTTTATACTCTTGGGATTCGTCTCGTCAAGACGAATCCATAAACCACGAAAATTTGACGCAAAACTAACAAATGCAAAAAAAAATAAATAAATTAAATAAAGACAACGAAAAAAACCAAAAAGCCAGTTTTTTTCTTTTTAACTAAATGAGTCCATCAATCAACAAATAACTTATGATTAGGATATATAAACCCTTGAATTGGCATCATCAATTATGTATTCATGCATGTTAACGTGTGGCAATATTTAAAAGACTGGTTTGCACATTTTTAATGTTGAGGTTTGGATTGTTGTGATTAAACAAATTGTTAATGAACCCAAGTCTAAGAAGTGGCCTAATCGTGGGTTTATATGTGTTGCCAATTAGAAAAATGAAATACGCCAGAGAAGATTATGGATTGTCGCCAATCTAGCTGGACTTTGGATACTCAATTGGATCCCCTTTGGTGGGGTTTAGTAATCCAATTGTTTAGTGATACAATTGAGGTCCACTTCAATAATTCACTCTACCAAGGAACTCTCAGTTGGTGTGATTCGATCGTCGGTTTCTACATTTTTTTTTTTTTTTTTTCAGTTGGTCTTCTGCTGTGGGATCAGTAATGTTTTGTACGATGCTTTCGTTTCTTTCTTTGTTTTTTTTTTTGACACGGAAATGAGAAGATTATATTAATGAATGCCTAACGGCACTTACAAAAACGGAATTCATTACAAAGATTTTGGACAAAGCCAAACTAATCATCTTAATAGAGAATAAGAAACGCACAAGGCATTCGATGTGTTTCACTCTAACCCAGACATGGTCTGACGCAAACAGCGGCACTTACAAGATTCATACCTAGAATCAGCATCTCTGAAGAGACTTAGCGCTAGTTAAAGATAAAAGACAAAGAATACCCAGATGATCGGATGGACTCCAACAAAACATGCTCGCACCAATGAACTCCCAAATTACAAATCTTCAAAGCCACCACGAGTTGCCCTGTCAGCAATATCATGTAGGGTAAGAACACTGTTGGCACAGATACCATTATAAAGCAACCACGCCTGAAAGTACCCGATCTGTAGACGAAAAATTTGTCCAAAGACGAAACTGACAACTCTCACAAAGCGAGAGATATAACCCTCTCAGATCAGACGACAAGTCGCTGATCTGGAGAGAGAAAAGAAAAAGAAAGAATGAACGAAGAAAATAAATAATACCATGGCCCTCTCCTCCCACTTCCATGGGTATCGAAACCTTAGGGGGGAGGGGAAGGAGGAAGAGTAATATTAGTGCCAGCTAGGGTTTTTAGAGAGAGAGAGAGAGAGAGAGAGAGAGAGATAGTTCCCGTGTGGTGTTGGATGATAATATTTTGCAAAGTCCCGTCACGATGCTTTCATTTCATCTGGTAGAAATGTCGTTATTGTTTTCCTATCTCAAGATTCAGGCAATCTGCTTATGATTATATTACTGAAGCTCATTTCGGGTTTGATCCTAGCAGATTATGAATTAATAGTGCTTAATTATTTGTATTTCGGGGTTTTAGTGATCTCTTTCTCCTTTCTGGTTTGGGTAGAGATCAATTTTGTTCACTTTTGCGAGGGTATGCTCATTTTGGGTTCCACTTGATGATCAAAATGGTTTACTTTGTTCATATTCTCCTTTTTCTTCCTTACTCACATTTTTTTTCTCATTTACTAGTTTTGAATTACGTATTTAAATTTTCTTTCTGGCTTTTCAAATTTGAGGAATGCTCCTCGCCTATCAAATCTCGAGTATTATTATTTTGTCATTTGTTACTATTACTTTGAAACTCCTCGGACCTTTACTTTTCATTTGACGTTTCAACCTACTTTGTTTAGTTTGTTAATGTTTAATTAGTTGTAGCAATTCTCAAAAGCTATTAATGTGCGAAAAAGTCCTTTTTTGTTGGGTCATGCTAATCTGTTAAGGGTATAAAAAATACTCCCTCCGTCCCATAAAGTTTGGTCCTTACGAAACTACGTGTAATTTTCAAGCTAAAAAATAACGTGCGTACGAAAATAATTTTTTAATCAATATGGATCTTGTTTGATAGACCTCATCGAAGACTTTCATATGGTGCAAAAAAAATTAAAAAATTATTTTGGTAAATACATTATTTTTTAGTTTGAAAATTGCACGTAATTTCGTAGGGACCAAACTTTATGGGACGGAGGGAGTACATTTTTGTGAGTCCTACTTGTACAAAAAAAATATATTTGTACGTTAAAATACACTTGTACTCTAAAATATAAGTGTACTTTTTTATATTCTGAATGGGTGCATTGTGATACCCGTTAACATTTCTCTTTTTTGTTCTATCCAAATTACCTATAGATACGTAACTCAATTTTTATATGTTTCATGACAAAACACAATCTCATCTCTTGAATTTTTTTTTTTTTTATCAACTTGAACATGGTTTCCAATATTTTTCAAGAGGTAATTATATTCCTGAAATTTCTCTCCCAATTTATTCATAAAAAAATCCCAAAATTTCTCAGTCAATCCTCCTAATTTCTTTATGTGATTAAACTAAAGAGACAAAAATTACTACTCCCTCCGTCCCCATTTATTTGTCCCTTTTGGAAGTTCATGCCACTTTTCAATTGATTATATCTCGTAATTTACGTTGTTTTACATAATTTTAAAAACATTATCTTATAGATTTTATCGAGATCTATCAAAGAAGATCCATATTGAATATAAAATTTATTACCGATTTAAAGTTATAACTAATTTTTTATCCTGTTAGAATTGGACAATGGACCAAAATTTGGAGACGGGGGACCCAGGGAGTAGTAAATACTCTTAAATTCAACCTTTAAATTTAATAGAGGTGGCTCACCAAAATGAACCGACCCGATCATCAAATTCATTCTTTAAACTAGTAGGTCCTGCTAATCAGCCTTTGAGTTGCTTTTTCAGCGGAGAGTTGATTAAAGTTGCCCACAAACTTCAAAAAGCTCTTTGGACGTCAATCCATCCATGGTCATCACACTTTCTCAGAGCGCGCTCTCTCTCTCTCTCTCTCTCTCTCCCCCCGATCCGATCACAGGGCTGTCACGGATAAAGGAATCTTAGGATACTTTTTTAGGGATTTTCTTCCCTAATTTTCTTTCTACACCATTCATAAAATAAAATAAAAAAAAAACCACCACAAATCTGCAAGAACGTGGGTCCAATTTGTTTTATCATCCTCTTAAAAAATCAGTTCTCCTCACTCGATTCCCATGTCGTCCCTTTCTCTTCACCTTCCCCGCCTCATTCTGTCCAATAACGTCCCCTCTTTCCCCTCCTTTTCCCTTTCCAGTGCTTCCACCACTTGTTCATCACCTGAGCTCTACTGGGTTTTCTTCATAATCCTCTCTCTCTCTCTCTCTCTCTCTCTCCTTGTTAAGTTTCATTCTTTTAAAGAAATCCTTTGGGGATGCTCTGAATCTCATTCTTGACCCTTTTCCTAATTTCACTTTCTCGATCCCTTCTTTTTGGATTCTCCCAGCTTTCCCCTCTAAAGAACTACAGTAGTATTTTTCTTTTGTATTGACTTCCTCTGTCTTTGCTCTAATCTTCAAAAATCTAATCTTGAAAAGTGAACTCTGTGTTTATTCTAATAATCCCAATCTTGATTTTGTGTTTTTAATATACCCCCGCCAAAAAGCGCAGTTTTATTGTATATATAATGTCAGCTGTGTCCGTTTCTGTGTTTCACTGTCTAAATCAGTCAACTGTGTCCAATTCTGTTGTTCCTCTCTTAATCATAATCTGGGTTTTCTGTAAAGTGCAATTTCGTTGCCAAAAATCTGTCAAGTTGTGTCGAATTTCGTTCCCTTTTCCTAAGCTCTAATGCCGCCTTCATACTTCCCCCTGAGGTGGGAAAGCACTGGAGACCAGTGGTGGTATGCATCCCCAATAGATTGTGCAGCTGCCAATGGCCACTATGATCTAGTGAGAGAGCTTCTCCACCTTGACACCAATCTCCTCATCAAACTCACCTCCCTCCGCCGTATCCGCCGCCTCGAAACCGTATGGGATGACGAATCCCAGTCCAATGAAGTGGCCAAATGTAGATCCCAAGTGGCCCAAAAGCTCCTCATTGAGGGTGAAACAGATGCAGGACACAATTCTCTGATTCGGGCTGGCTATGGGGGTTGGCTCCTCTACACTGCTGCCTCAGCTGGGGATGTGGCTTTTGTTCAAGAATTGCTGGAGAGGGACCCATTTCTTGTGTTTGGGGAAGGGGAGTATGGGGTTACTGATATACTTTACTGCCGCGGCGAGGAGCAAGAATTCGGAGGTTTTCAGGGTCTTGTTTGATTTTGCTGTATCAAAGAGGGGTTTGAGTAGGTGGGGAAGTGGAGGGGGAAGAATCATCAGAGGAGGTTTCTGACGTGTTTAGGTGGGAGATGATGAATAGGGCTGTTCATTCCTGCGGCTAGGGGAGGGAACGTGGAGATTTTGAGAGAGATTCTTGGTGATTGCGAGGATGTTTTGGTTTATAGAGATGCTCAGGGATCTACTGTATTGCATTCAGCAGCTGGAAGAGGGCAGGTTGAGGTGAGAATTTTGAGCAAATGTAATTTTGCCATCTGTTATGTTTCATGGGATTATAATTTATTGTCCGTTTGGTCAGATTCGTGTAGTCGACGCCATTTGATTGGGACTTGAGGCTCGGTTTTGGTTTAGTTTACGCGTGTTTAATTTACTTGCTTTTGTTTACTGGTTGATGTTTCTTGTCACTTTTTTATGCACTTTTAAGCCCCTTTATGTTATTTATTCTTGGCTTGGAAGTGCAGGTCATATGAGTAATCTAATGGACTAGGAATTCAGGACAAGCTTATGAATTTTGTTGACATCCACTTGTTAGATGTTTATATTTAGACTGTAAGGTCTAGAAATTGCTGAGATAGAACACAGATCTTCCTTCTTCCCTCACCCAAACTACATCAATCATTTCCGTCTTTAGATTGTTGAAACTCTAAATTCCTGCAATTCTTTCATTTGGAAGCAATTCCTAAGGTTTCTTAATTCTTATTGACTTTCAATTTCCTGTAACTAGCATATATTTTTGTTTGATAACCGGATGTCCGGGTCAGCTTGCGCGCACCTAGACTAATTCCAGGAACCTTGGAGGTAACGAACCTATAACTGGCATTTCTATCATCAAGTTTGTGATAAGTAGAAAAATGTGAGACTATTGTCATGGACTAACTATCAATAATCTTGCAAGCTAAACCTGTTCTATTGTCATTAGTTCCTTCTGTTCAAAAAAAGTCAATAGTTCCTTCACCTGAAATTGTGGAACCCTATGTTTTACGTTCATATTTTGAGCCTAAATATAGATCTTTATATTGGATCATCTGCTATTCACAAATTGATCAGTATTTTAAATCGCGCAGGTAGTCCAGGATCTGCTAGCATCTTACGATATCATCGCCGCAACAGACGACCAAGGCAACACAGCCTTAAATATGGCTGCTTACCGGGGATATTTGCCTGTGGTAGAGGTTTTAATTTCAGCATCTCCTTCAATCACCTCCATAACAAACAACTACGGAGAAACATTCCTCCACATGGCAGTTGCCGGCTTCCGAACCCCAGGTTTCCATAGACTCGACCGGCAAATCGAGCTCATAAAGCAGCTAGTACATGGGAACCTTATAAATCTGGAGGAAATCGTGAATGTTGCGAATAACGATGGAAGAACTGCACTTCATATGGCCGTAATCGAGAACATTCAGTCTGATTTGGTAGAACTCCTCATGAACATTCCCTCTATTAATCTGAACATCCGCGATGCAAATGGGATGACCCCACTTGATCTCCTGAAACAAAGGCCACGATCAGCTTCTTCTGATATCGTGATCAAACAGTTGATTTCTGCTGGAGGGATATCCGACGGTCAGGATTACAAGGCCAGGACCGCCCTTGTTTCGCACCTGAAAATGCAAGGTATTGGGGCAAGCCCCGGGACGTCGTTCAGAATTCCTGACGCGGAGATATTCTTGTACACTGGAATAGATGATGTTGCATCTGATACGGAGTATGGTACCTGCTCAAGTGCACTCACTGATTTCAACTCTCCTGCCATTTCATTGGATAGCAGGAAATCAAGCTCTGTGAATAAGGCTGCAATGCGGTTCAAGATGTTCCTTCAATGGCCAAGGAAAGAGAGGAAAACTGAAAACAGAAATCTGGGGGATGACTATTCTTTGGATTCGTATGAGGTATCGAGAAATTTGGAAGCGGGTCCCACACCCCTTCGACAGAGATTTTCCAAACAGTCGTCATTTCAGAACAACAAGAGGATATTCTCGCTGGGAAGTGGTCTTCTCCCTAGTCCATCCGTGAAAAAGGAGTTTGCTTCAAGGCTTATGCATGGAGTCATTCAAGTTCAATCACCCTCAAGTCCCTTTTCAGAATCCTCAAGGTCTTCAACTGCCTCAATTGATAAACATAAGGGCATGGACGCAGAAAATGAAATCCAAGAGTCTTTTAGCTCGAATCACTCCCCTAATAGTGGAAAATTACGGAAAACCCAAGAACATTCTTCGTTTAATAAGAAATTGTTGAACCAGTATTTATGTTTTGGTGCACAAGGGCTTGCTGTGGAAGATTCAATTAGTCGCACGCGATCACGTATGAGTTTCAGGCGTTCTTTAAAGGCTTGAGATGGCTGTTTTGGCGTTTTGGAGATTTGGGTTGCACTTAGAACACGGTAGAGTTTTGTTGAGCTCTGTAAATGCCTTTTTGGGGTTTTTTTTTTGGGGATATTTCTACATGGTGTGGCTTGATTTTTTTTTTTTTTTTTCTTTTTGAATATCTGTGCTGTGTAGTTTTGTAGTGACAATGTCTATGTCCTTTAAGGCAACTTTTCATAGAGAATGTAATTTCACTCACTTTAGTTGCGTTGCTTTTATGGCTCCCTCCCCTCCCCCTTTCCCTTCTATTCTGTTTTTCTGAATGAAGTACGCGTTGGAAAACTACAAGGTTGGTTTTTTCAGAAAGAGTTTCGAAATTGGTAATCGTATGGTAAACTTTCTCGCGAATTTTTCTTAGCTAGAGTTTATGGCAGACTTTTTCCCTAAGAATCCAGGATCCATCCTTTTGCACGAGTGCATGTGTTTTGTGTATGTGTGTGTATGTATAACTCAAGTCGATGTCTTGTCCTTCTAACAAGCATTAATTGGAGCCTAACCAGATATTCACTTTCAGATTGTTCATAGGAGAAATGTAATTTGACTAATTTCCATTGCTTTGGTTGTATTGGTGTTCTGCTTTTTCTCTGCTATTCCTCTTTCATCGCATCGTTTTCACCCTTCAAAATAGCTCACCCTTAGATTCCAGCCCCTGGAAGTTGTGGTGTGAATCTTCTTCTAAGAGATTCAGTGAACCATGGAAATTTGCAGACCTTGTGAAATCACCAAACACACCCTTTGAGACTTTGACCAACCAACAATGCTTCTCTCATGGCAAAAGGACATTTGGGTAATTTTAACATGGTATCTTTAAATGGTTTATTGATACCAATGGTGGAGAATTAAAACTACTGTTACAAGGAGAAATTAAAGCTCTGCCTCCCACTTTCTCATGTCAAACTTAGAAATGCCAAATGTAGCTTTGCTGTTCTCCTGAATCTCTATAAATTCTGCCTTCGTGGGACGAAAAACCAGCATTGTCTGAGATCTTAAAGGAGAAAACTAGAATTGTAATAGAAGCCCAAGAAAACCGTATCCTAGGGGCTAGAGTTTGTTGGTATACAACAACTTCTGCCCCTCATTGGGAACTTTTTTTTTTCCAAAGTTTGGCAAGAAAAATGTCTCACGACCAAGAAAATCTCGGGGGGAAATCTGCGAAGGAGAAGCAGATTGACGACTGGCTTCCCATCACTTCCTCCCGGACCGCAAAATGGTGGTACTCAGCTTTCCACAACGTCACCGCCATGGTTGGTGCTGGTGTTCTGAGCCTGCCATATGCCATGTCGGAGCTTGGATGGTACGTTGGTTCCTCCCTTAACCCACTTTCAAAACATTCAGCACGACACTCAAATAAATGAAGTAATTCTTTGAAATTTGTGTGATATTGTCTTTCGGTTAGGGGTCCTGGGGTTGCCGTACTTGTCCTGTCTTGGGTCATTACATTGTACACTCTGTGGCAAATGGTCGAGATGCACGAAATGGTTCCCGGTAAGAGATTTGACAGGTACCATGAGCTAGGTCAGCATGCTTTTGGTGAGAAACTTGGGCTTTACATTGTCGTACCTCAGCAGCTCATTGTGGAAGTTGGCACATGCATTGTGTACATGGTTACCGGAGGAAAATCCCTGAAAAAGATCCACACAGCGCTCTGTGTCGACTGCAAACCAATCAGGACCACCTGGTGGATCATGATCTTCGCCTCCGTCCACTTTTTTCTCTCTCACCTGCCAAACTTCAACTCCATTTCTGGCATCTCCCTCCTCGCTGCTGTCATGTCCTTGACGTAAGTGCTACACTGTCTGGTCGTTTTTTAAAATCTGTTTCTCAAATTATACTCTCAAAGACTCAAACACTAATGTCTCTCGTAATATATTTACCAAATCTCTATTGAACACTATTTAGCTTCTGATCAAAATTGAAAATTTAAATCCTGTTATCAAATATCACTTTAAGAAATCTACCCCAAAGGGTGTCCAAGTCGATTAAAACTTAATTATGTGGTTTATAACCATCTCTTACTTGCAGTTACTCCACCATTGCTTGGGCGGCTTCCCTGAAAAAGGGGGTTATCAAACAAGTCGACTACTCGCCCAGAGGGAAAACCACAGAGAACAACATTTTCAACTTCTTGAGTGCCTTGGGGGATGTGGCGTTTGCCTATGCCGGTCACAATGTGGTTTTGGAAATCCAAGCAACGCTTCCTTCAACGCCTGAGAAACCTTCCAAGGGACCTATGTGGAGAGGAGTTGTGGTTGCTTACATCATTGTCGCTTTGTGCTATTTCCCGGTTGCCTTAGTCGGATTCTACATATTTGGGAATGCCGTTGAGGACAACATTCTCATTGGCCTAGAGAAACCCGCATGGCTCATTGCAGCAGCTAACCTGTTTGTTGTGATCCATGTCATTGGAGGCTACCAGGTGCATTTTGTTTTCTGATTCTGGTGAAGTTTTTTATGGATTCGTGTCGAAAGCTTTTAATGACAATGCTTTCTTTCTTTTATTTAACCCCCCCCAAAAAAAAACAAATACAGATATTTGCAATGCCAGTTTTTGACATGCTGGAAACTTATCTGGTGAAGAAAAAGAATTTCCCACCTTCTGCTGCACTTCGCTTCACTGTTCGCACATTATATGTCGGTACGTGTTTTCCATGGTTGAATGGATTTCCATTTTCAACTGGTTTAATCATTACATACTTCTAACGTTGATTGGTCGCAGGTGTGACAATGTTCATTGGAATCACCATCCCTTTCTTCGGCGGCCTTCTTGGATTCTTTGGTGGATTTGCTTTGGCCCCAACCTCCTATTATGTGAGTCAAAATTCATAACCTCACTCATAGTATTTGCTACAGTTTTTATACATTGGAAGATTATGTTCGACATATCACAGCGCAATCCATATTAGCAGGCCCTTTGGAATGTGAGAAAGGGTGAGAAACTAAAGCCTTGTGATATCTCACCAAAAGTGAGAGATTTGGTGAGAAAGATAATGGACCAATAAAGATTCATCTTTTTATAAAGATGAATCATTTTTTCCTTCCTTTTTTGCCTTTCTCATCATTTCCCAACTCATTTAGTTAACCAATTTAGTGAAAAAGATTCACTTTTCTTTCTTTTGTCTCACCATCCAAAGGGTTGCAAGTCCTTTTTCCAATCTGATATTTTGTTTCTGCAGCTCCCCTGCATCATTTGGCTGGCAATCTACAAACCCAAAAGATTCAGCTTCTCTTGGTGGTCAAACTGGGTACAATAACCTCATATTGCAGTAAATTAGAGTATCTTTTTCTTTCTTCTTTCCTCCAATTCTGATAGGCTACCAGCTGATTATGTGTTGATTCGATTATATCATTCAGGTCTGCATCATCATCGGTGTTCTTTTGACGATCTTGGCCCCCATTGGTGCAATGAGGAACATCATTCTCGCTGCCAAGGACTACCGATTCTACTCGTAATTTCTGTCGATAGGAATCTGCACAGTGCTTTCAAGTTTGCAAATCTCTATACAACAGATGATGATATGCTGGTGAAAACGTTGATTGTGGCCTTGGTTTGAACCGGCTGGAAAGGATTTGTACAGTGTCTTTTAATGAAGTCTGTGAATACTCTATTTTCTGTCATATGTAATTTTCTGTTAGACATTGTTTGTGTCGTTTCCGGTATTCTCGTTGTGAAGTTCATGAACTAGTGTAATAGTTTTGGGATTTGAATAAAGAAGTTAGTAAATCTTTTCCTTAGCTAAATCATGTAATCATGTCTTGTTAGACTTTGTGTGAAATTTCACGTTGTTATTTCATCTACTCACTTTTATTTTTAAAATAGGAAAGACGTGAACATCATGCAATACTTGCCAAAAGAGTTGGTGGAATTAAGAGAGTTGAGCCTAAGATTAGATGAACTCCTTCTTCTCTTTCCTCCTCTTCTCTCTCTCGCTATTCTCCTACACCTCTGTCTGTCGCTCTTCTTTTTCGCCTCCCTTGGGTCTCCGACCAACCGCCGGCTCTCTTCTTGTTGGTCCCGGTTCGGCTTAACAGCGAGGTTGGTTCGGTTCGGCTCAGGGTGTGGGTGTTTCGTGTGGCTCCCACCTAATTCTATTCATGGGTGGTTTCGGCGATGCCTAACGGCGTTGGGGGTCCTCATCCGGCACTGGCCGTCGGGTGTTTGGGTGGCGGTATGCGGAGGCTATTGGTGGGTAGCGTGGAGATGGAGTTGGTCTGAGTTTTGGGCTGTGTTTTGGCTGGCCAACTGTGCGGTTCTGCTAGATCTGGGTGTTTGAAGACCCTTGGGGTGGTTTTGGGTGATGGTGGCCATTTTGGTGGCATTTGGTGCAGCGGCAGCGGCCATTGTTGCTGTTGGGCAGGCTGTTTGTGGTGGGGCGGACGTGTCTTCATCCGGGACAGCAACAGGGGCATATTCCCCGGGTTCCAGTGGCGGTGTGGCTACGCTCGTCTCTTCACAGGAGTCCGTGTAGTGGCGGCGACAGTGGCGTGGTTCTGTTAGGGTTTTCTTGTGCTTTAATTGTATTATTCTGGGTGTTGTAAGGCCCATTAGGTGCGGGTTTCAGCCCATTGGGTGTCTTTTATTGGCTTCTTGCCAATCGTTGTTTTTTGGGTCTCGGACTAGGCATAGGATTATTCTCTGAATATGATGCTGTCTCCTTACTCCTTTTAGTCATTGTATCCTTTTCAATGATTAATAAAAAATTTTGCCTTGCAAAAAAAAAAAAAAAAAGATTAGATGAACTCAGAATAAACACTGATCAGCTGGATATTGGAATTTTTATGTGTCGATATTTGTTCTTATCAATTCTCAATATCTCTAACAGTGTGACTAAAGCATTTAAACAAAAATATAAGCAGATGGTTGCATTCATAAAAAGCTTTTCGGCACTTACAAAGATATCCATTCGAACGTAGAGACCAAGAAACTATGACAAATTCAGCATCCAAAAGATTAAAAAAAAAATCATCAAAAAGAAAACTTATGTCTAATACATAGACAAGAGTCTCAAACTCTCTTCACATACAACAAAGATGTGGACTGCAATAAATTTAGCCATACTAAAGTCAGAAATAAACACACTGAGGGCATCTCCATAAAGGCAAGGGCTAGCTCAGAATTAGACCAGTTAGCAAACATTTTCCTTCATTTGTGTCCCAATAGTCTAATTACTACTAAAATGTTACCATTTAAATGGAGCCCATACCTAAAATATGAGAGAAAATCGGAGGGAGGGAGGGAGAGAGAAAAAATGAGGAAAAAGCACTAATGAGATGGGACAAAAGGCAGTTCTCCACCGATATCTATATGCATATATACACACATATATACATATATTTGTGTACCTTTTTATAAGTTAACACTCCTCTAACAACACAATTGCAATAGTCATTAACTTAACAACACATTTTGTCATAATAACACACAAATAAGACTCACTTTTGTATCATATGAGACCACATTTTTAACTCAACGACCGGAGATGCCCCAAGTCCTTGACAAGGCAGACATTCAAAGCAAAGATCATCATAAGAACCGATCGAAATCCAATTGAAAAACTAAAAAGAAAAAAACCAACATCACAAATTATCCCAATCCGTCACTGGCAGAACCACCACAACCACGGCCATGGACCACAGATCTCCGGCGCCCTCGAGGTACTGACCACGAACAACGACCTGCCAGCGTAGATGTTTGGAGACGAAAAAATCACTTGCGTTATTGTAGATTGTGCCAAATACAATCAATCTTCAAAGTTCTAGCACCCTTCTTTTGGACGAACAAAAGCAAGAAAATCGTCGTCGACTTCGAATTTAGCCAAGTCTTCTACCTTCAAGGTCACCGAAGCCTCTATGCCATCACCAGACTTCACGTCCGAGAAAACAACCAGATTCTGAAAAGGCATGAAGGGCGAGTTCACTCACGCCGGTTTTCCCCACCCGAAGTAGACTTCATGCAAAGGGAACTTACAAAAGCTAGTAAAACAAAATGAGACCACTTCTCCCTTAATAACCTTTGCCTTAGCCTAATAAAATTGTGTGGGAAGAATAATTGTTGTATTGATTCTCAATAGTTAGTACAAATTTATACACAAGACTAACCCTAGGTTTACAAGGAAAAGATCCACAATTTAGGGAAACAAAATACTAAATTAGGAAGTAAAGAAAAAAGGGAAAGCAATATTAGTGGGATATTACAACATTCTAAGAGGGTAAGCAATATTAGTGGGATACTACAATATATTCTAATATATTTTCTCTAACACTCCCCCTCAAGTTGGAGAGTAAATGTTGTGAAGCCCCAACTTGCCACTTGTAGGAAAGGTCAGCGCGTAGAGTGACGGGGCAGTTGACCAGCCTATATAAACGAGCCACGTGGCTCGAAAAGTCTCAATAAGACACGTCATAATTCAAATAGCAAATGATGACTAAAAGAAAACCCCAACGCGAAGGTGATAACCTCGAGGAAGGAACGTGACAGAATGGCAGGTGCCCTGAATAAGGGAAACACCGCTTAGAAGGAAGCTCACCCCTCACGGGGTCCTCAGCAAAGAGGGTTACCGCGACGGGGAAGAACGAATGCTCACGCGAATAGGAACCAAGCTCGCGACGGTACCTAGCCAAAAGGCAGGGGTAGGGAGGTCGATACGAGCTCGAATTAGGTCTGGGCGTGAGCCAAGAGGCTCGCAACCATGCCCAACATCGCGGGAATAGGGGAGATACAAGTGGCTTGGTGGCTTTAGAGGATTAAGGGTCGCTGCGAGGGAAATGATGCACTAGAATGACCTAATGGAAGCTTCCTAACGGCCAGTGACATCACCCACGTCGCCCAGGTATACGGAGAGAGCACGTGTCATCATGTTATTGGGGAAAAGTCTGCAGCCCCATGATTGGGTGCAGATCCCTATAAATATGGGGCACTCATTCACAAGTTACAGAGAGATTCTGATCCATCCTTAGAGCACGAAAATCCTAGAGAAAGAAAGTAACTCAGAGCCTTAGAATCAAGAACATTGTTCTTGCTGATGCTCGCGAGCCCATCTTATCTCTAGAACTTGTGATTCGAGGATGATGATGATTCAAAGGGAAATGAAATGAACACTGTTGCCTTCTCTTTCTGTATATTTGGCTTAATTCCTTACCCCTTCACACACTCTCTTATTTTTCTGCTTAACTATTAGCTATTGCTAGCCTCTCCAAGTTAATTTGATTTGGTAAACACAGAACCTTTCCTACATAAGGCAACTTCTGCTGGGGAGGCTTTCATAGCTGATGGTTGACACAAGAAGCCGTTTGCAAACACAACGTGGTGGTTCACAAATACAGGGTTCTTCTTCACATAACATTTTGAGTGCCATTGAAACCCTTCGACAAAGAGCAATGGAACAACAAACACCTGTGATAGAAGAAATTCAAGAACACGATACTACCCAAATCCTCGCGGCTAATGCTGAAACTCTCCAAATCATTAGGGAAGGACAACAGCAGATGCAACAAAGTCAAACGCAGTTGCTTCTGGCCATAACCCAACTCACGCAGGCTGTGGTAGCTGCTACAGCGCAGACGGCTCCACCAGTGCCCCCACCAAATGTTGTGGAGGGAAACCTGGTGGGCCAACCCCCACAAGGGATAAACCCACCTGTCGCACCACCAGCTCCGCCACAAAATGGCCAAAATCCAAACCAAAACGTGCCTCCAGTCTTCGTGCCAGGCACACAAGCTGCAGGAGGTGTGGTCCAGCAACCACAGCCACAGCCATTCCTTACTTTAGCTGATGTCCAAGCTTTATTGCAGCAAGAAAAGGCCAGAGCCACATTGCCACCGCTTCCTAGTCCTGAGATCCAACCACCATACCCTGTCGCGGTTATGGCTCTGCCCTCTCCAGAAGGATATGTGCCACCAAAGTTTGTCAAGTTCAATGGTAAAGACGGAAGTGCCCAAGAGCACGTTCACCGTTTCATTCAGACTTTAAGTGTCCACTCACAATATGTCAGCCTTCGATTAAGGGAATTTTCCAAGTCTCTCACTTCTCGAGCATACACTTGGTATGTCAATCTCGAGCCTCACTCTGTAAACACTTGGGAAGAAATGGTCAATATGTTTTACACTAAATTCTTCCAAGTGACGGAGAAGATAACTTCATTGAACATTGTTAACGAGAAGCAAAAGTTGACGGAGGATATCGTTGATTTCATCAAACGGTTCCAAGACAAAGCGGTTCAGTGCCACGAGCCAGTCCCAGAGAAACGATTGGTGGAAATTTGCCTCCTTGGCATGATCAAAGAATACAAGAAGCATCTAATCAATGGAAGGTACCACACATTTTCTGCTTTGATGGAGGCAGCATTCAACATTCGCGGCACTGTCGACGTAGACATACCCAAGTCAGCATGGAAGAACAAAAGTGGGGGGATTGCTACTGCGGCCTCCGCGCAAGCCTCACGCAAGCCGCAGGGGGGTGATGGCAACCCCAAAAGGAGGAACAAACCCTTCAAAGATTATAAGGAGCGAGCAAGAGATGCACCTCCATACCCTTGCAGCGTAGAAGAGGTAGTCAATCTCGTTAACGCATGGGTCGCGGACAGATGTCTGAAACTCCCAGAAATTGAAGTTCAGCCCACCCAGCAAGATCGCGCCAGCCCAAGGTATTGTGTCTTCCATAGGAGGGTGCAACACCCCACGAGTGACTGTTGGACGCTCAAGGAAATTTTCAAAAAGAAACAGGACAGCAATGAATTGAGGATTGGTGTAAACAGAGTTGTACGCGATAGGCCTTACCCTCAGCACGGGGAAGGGGTCGCGATGGCGGAATGCTGTAACGGTGGTTACTATGATTTCATGTACGATATGGAGGATGACGTCGAGGAAGTTTGTATGACCTCCTTCTATGACCATATTGAAGAGATCGCGAGCTATGATCAGCCCGCTGTGGTGGTAAATGAGGAAGACAGAAACAAGATCCTGTCTAGGAGTCACAAGTTCAAAACCTTCTTCGATGGGTTGGGCTTTTCCCCCAACGCGAGAGTGCAAATGACTAAGGCAATACTGGAAATAGCAAGCGAAGGCCAAGAAGCATGTGTGGTGGAAGGAGGCTCCGTCGCGAGAACCATTCGCGAAGATTCTAATGCCATATCATTCTTGGACACAGACAGGAGGGTGCCATTTCCCCACAACAGGCCTTTATTTGTCACCGCGTACATCAATGGCGTGGAGTTTAAGCGAGCATTCCTGGACGGAGGGGCATCGATCAATATTATGCCCCTCGAGACGTTAAAGAAGCTAGATATCCCGGAGCCACAGGATCATTAAGTCACTGGTGGGGATAGTCGGTTTTGGAGGAGAAAAGAAACCTTCCCTTGGGTACATCGTGCTGGATCTCGCAGTTGGGCCCATTCGTGCACCAACGAAGTTCCACATCATTGAAGGCCCAACTAATTACGACGTGATTTTGGGGCGATCATGGATGCACAGGTACGCGGTGGTCCCATCGAGCTATCACCAGTGCCTCAAAGGAATCTGGGCTGGAAAGAAGGTAACTATACCTGCCACCGAAAGGCCCTTCGAGGCCTGTGAAGCCCACCTTTCAGACGCAGTATATTTTTCTGAAGTGGATGAAGCTTGCGAAGCCATTACCGCGAGACCCGTCGGGGTAAAAATCCCAAAGTGGGAAAACATTAAGAGTGAATCATCAGAACAAGTCCCCACGAAGCGCCCCACGGTGTTCGACAGGTTGACCCCTCACAAGATCACAAAGACTAGCGAAGGGGGGAAAACTGTCTATCACTTATGACAATGCGAGGGGTCAGAAAGTGTTTGTGAAGTTTCTGACCCCCGCGATATAGAGGGGAATGGAGGCGAACTCGAAGTAATTGAGAAGCCTGAGCCAGCCCCAGAATATATGCAAGATGGCCCGAAACCTCAGCCGGAGGAACTCGAAGAAATTAACCTAAGAGATGGGGAAGGCACCGCGAGGCCAGTATTTGTCAGCAAGTCCATGGAACCCGGTGCTCGGACAGATCTAGTCGCTTTGCTTCGTAAGTACAGTGATGTATTTGCTTGGCACTACGACGAGATGCCTGGTTTAGATCCAGAGCTTGTGACTCATCACCTTGACGTTTTCCCAAATTCTAAACCCATAAAACAGCCACAACGAAAGTACCACCCAGACTTGGAAGAAAAGATCAAGGAAGAAGTGGAAAAGCTAAGGAGTGCAGGGTTCATTCGCCTAATCCAATATCCAATGTGGTTATGCAACATCGTGCCCGTAAAGAAGAAGAATGGCCAGATCAGGATCTGCGAGGACTTCCGCGACCTTAACAAAGCTTGTTCGAAGGATGAGATGCCGTTGCCTCACATTGACACCTTGGTTGATATCACCGCTGGCCATGAAGTGTTCTTTTTCATGGATGGATTTAGTGGATACAATCAAATCAAAATGGCACCCGAAGACGCAGAAAAGACTGCTTTTAGAACTCCTTTGGGAAACTTCCACTATACCGTGATGCCATTCGGTCTTAAGAACGCCGGCGCGACGTATCAGAGGGCTATGACTGCAGTTTTCCATGATATGATTCATCACTCGGTCGAAGTCTACGTTGATGACCTCGTCGCGAAATCAAGATACAAGGAAAAGCATCTGCATGATCTTGAGGGGGTGTTCAAGAGGTGCAGAAGGTTCAATATGAGAATGAATCCCCTCAAATGCGCCTTTGGGGTCACGTCAGGAAAATTCTTGGGTTTTCTAGTGCACAGGCATGGCATCGATGCAGATGAATCCAAGATTCGTTCCATCTCGAACATGCCTCCTCCCCACTCTCAGCGGACCTTCAAGGGATTCTTGGGAAAAGTCTCCTACCTAAGTAGGTTTATTCCTACCTTGGCAGAGATCACTGCACCGTTAGGTGACCTGTTAAAGCAAAAGGTCAAGTTCGAATGGGAAAAGCAACACCAGTTGGCATTCGAGAAGGTTAAGGCAGTTTTGGCCTCCCCACTGACAATGGTCTCTCCACAAAAAGGAAAGCCACTGATTCTATATCTTACCTCCACCTCGAGATCAATTGGGGCACTGCTGGCTCAGAAGGTGGATGGAATTGAGAAGCCCGTGTACTACATAAGTCGAAAAATACAAGGAGCGGAAGAGCGTTATACCCCAATCGAACGCCATTGCTTGGCCCTCGTGTTTACAGCACAAAAGCTCAGGCATTATTTTCTCTCGTTCAAAGTCCAGCTCGTGACTAGAAATGACCCTATGCGGTACCTACTTTCTCGCCCTATGCTTAATGGAAGGGCCGCGAGGTGGCTTTTAGCTCTCGCGGAATTCGATATAGAGTGCACAGCGCCGCGAGCAATCAAGTGCCAGGCTCTCGCGGACCTGTTGGCCCAGTTTCCTAGCGGAGAGTGTGAGCCATTGAAGGAAACACTACTAGGGGACGATTTCGAAGCATTAGCGGCCAGCTCTGAGCAAGAAACCTGGACCCTAAGCTTCGATGGGGCAACAGGGGGTAATTCAGCTGGAGTAGGTGTTATGTTACAGAGCGATAGCGGTACAAAAGAATATCTATCTTACAAGCTAGCGTTCCAGTGCTCCAACAATGAAGCTGAGTATGAAGCACTCATTCTAGGGCTTCTCGCGGCCAGAGAAAAAGGGATTAAAAGGCTCAGAATTGTGGGGGACTCGAAGTTAATAATTTTGCAAAGTGAAGGTGTCTACGCACTAAAGGAAGCTAACCTCGCTCCGTATAGGGCAACTGTTCAAAGACTTAGGAAAGACTTTGATGATGTTAGCATCATTCATAAGCCCAGGTCTGAGAATAAGTTCCCTGACGCGTTAGCCACTTTGGGTGCCAAGATAGAATTCGAAGGAAGCATGGTTGCCATTGAAATTGCGAGAAGGACTGAACCATCATTCGTTGAGGAGGAGAAGAGTCCCAAGGACGAGGATTGGCGCGAACCCATAAAAGCACAGATCACGACGGGCAACGGAGGAATTCCCGTAATGGCTATGTCGCAATTTACCATTCTCAAGGGCAAGTTGTACTTTCGCGGCCCTCAGGGATGGCTCGCGAGATGCATCGATGACACAGAGGCCAGGGAAATACTGGACCAAATCCACAAAGACACATGTGGAGAGAATGATATCGCTCTATACAGAAGAATCCAGCGTCAGGGCTATTATTGGCCAACGATGAAAAATGATGCCGCGACCCTGCTCAGAGGATGCCCCAATTGTTCACTCCATGAAATCGAGCATGATTGCAACTTCTCTAGTGAAGAAACGGATTGGAGACAGAAGTATATTGACTTTTTGAAGGAAGGAGCCATGCCCATGGACCGCGGCGGTATTCGAGAAGTACAGCGTTGCGAGAAAAGATTCTTTATTAAAGATGACCAGCTTTATAGAAGGGCCCTTGATCATATTCCCCTCAAGTGCTTATCGAATAATGAGGCAGAGGAAGTTTTGCATAAAGTACACGAGATGGAGCACCCTGGAGGAAGGAAGCTATATGAACAGATCACCCATCTAGGCTATTACTGGCCAAGAATGGAAGGAGACTGCAAGAACCACGTCCGCAGGTGTCACGCGTGCCAGAAACATGGAGATAAGGTGAATGCACCCTCCGTTGAGCTTTATCACATTCGAGCGCCCTACCCTTTTCACACATGGGCAATGGATTTGATTGGTCCCATTCACCCCTCCTCGCGAGGAAATCAATGGATTTTGGTAGCAACGGAGATTACCACGAAATGGGTAGAAGCAATTCCCCTGAAACGTGCAACAGGCGACGTGGTGGCAAATTTCATCAAGGAACACATAATCTGTATATTTGGAATTCCAAAAGTAATTTTGTCTGACAATGGTACCCCTTTCATGAACAGACAAGTGAAGCAGCTACTCGCGTCCTATAACATCAATCAAAAGACTTCAACCCCTCATTACCCTCAGGGAAATGGTCAGGCAGAGGCCACTAACAAGTCCATTGTTAGGATTTTGAGCAAACACTTGGATGAGAAAGGGGGGACCTGGGCTGAGCACCTCCCAATCGCTTTATGGGCTTATAGAACGGCTAAGAGGAAGTCCACGCGAATGAGCCCCTTCAGTCTAGTAAATGGAGCAGAAACAGTGCTGCCCGCGGAGATAAGTGTGCCGTCTGCACGTCTCGCGCTGTCTACCGAAGTAACTGAAGGGGAAAGAAGGGCTGATCTCGAAGCATTGGATGAGAGGAGGGAGGTCGCGGCTGAGAATCAAGAGAAGTATTGGCAATCTGTGGCCAAGTACTACAATAAAAGCGTGCTCGCGAGAGAATTCAAGGTGGGGGATCTGGTGTGGAAATCAGTCCCTGGCGTCATGCAGAACATGAAGCTACCAAAATTCACACCAAAGTGGGAAGGCCCCTACGAAGTGATTAAAGCTGCTGAAAGTGGACACTACAGGCTCGCGAGAGTTAGCGACAGATTTCTCACAGGGCCAATCAGCGTGAAGTACGTCAAGAAGTATTACCCGTGACAAAGGCAAATTTTGATGCACGATGGTTCAAGTACTAATTCGATGAAATACTTTAGACTGTCTTTTGGTTATTGTCTTTTATTTACTTGTTCACAATCAGATGTAGCTCTGGGAAAATGATTCTTATTTCATCCCCTTGGGCAAGACCATATTGATTGAAATGATGAATGAGAAATGCTACCCCTTTGTTTTAAAAGCTATGTTTCATTAGTTAACTGAGCATGATGAGAACAGAGGAAAATGGTAGAATAAGATGGGCACCCGCGGTGGTAGCCTCGCGGCGCAAATCGTGTCAGCACAGGGGGAAATTTCACCCGTTGCGGAGTGAAGAAAGTACAAAAACAGAGTACTCACTTACGCTTGGGGCCTTTGAATGTTGTGAAATAAGTGGGGACCAAAGGAGTTTCATCCTTTGGAATACTAACCTAGGTGTTATAAGACCCTCGCGACGGCCATTCCCCACAAATGAATGGGAACCAAAGTAAGATTCTCTTTGGAAGAACTGACTTTAAAAGATGGAAATACCCTTGCGACTTAGCAAAGGGAATCCCTGGCACAATTGGGTGTTAGGGCCCTTAAAGGGAATGAATCCAATAGTGAATTTTGTAACGCTGTGAATGAGAAGGGAAACCGGGTTATCATTTGCCCTTACAACGGTACTATAGCCAGTTGCAATTACAACAATAAATCATAGACAAAGCTCTAAAAGATTTCATTGATATCAATATCATGGATACAAAGTTTGTTCCCCCGTAAAAAAAAAAAAAAGGGGGTGTACACAAAAAAAAAAAAAAACAAAAAGAGCTAGTCCACAAACTTCTGTGAAAATTGCTCAAACGGTGGGAGAATAGGTTCTGCATCACTTAGTGAGGTTTTTGGATTAGCCTCCAGGGCTTGATGATCTTTGACCAGCAGCTCATGGCTCCCTTCCAGAACGGAAAGTTTCTCCTCAGCTTCGACGAGCAGCTGTTTGTACTTATCACGTGTCTCTTTGGCTTCAGCAATTTGAGCTGCACTGGCCTAAACCTTGAAGAGGCTCGCGAACAACATCTTCGTGGAACGAACCTTTTCTAGATGCTCGCGGAGCCATCGAAGGTCGAGGCCGAATCTCTCGATGTCTTTAACTGAAGAAGTTACGTCCTCATACCTCTCGTCAGAAAAGTCCCTCACCCTTGTCTCCTGCAAAGACAGCACTATCTCACTAAGAAAGTCGAGAAGTGGACCACCCACGAGACGACTGGCAGAGAAGTTTGTAAAGATGGCAGGGGATTGCTTCTCCACGGCGCGAAGGATAGGGGCGTTACGGGGTTTGACTTTCCATCGAGGACCGCCCTGCCTATCAGGAAACAAAGAATACTCGGAAGGTTCAGGGCCTGATGCTTCGTCTGGAGCTTGAGAATGACTCAGTTCCCCCTGTCTTTCTTGCAGCTGCCCTTCCTGATCTTCATCTCCTTGATCTGGCTCTGAGTGAGAAGGACGGCTTGACATTAGCAATTTAGCAGGGGTAAAAGAAGGAAGGTGAAAGATATCATCCATCCCTGCAAAAATATCACTGCTGGACTTACCTTTGGAGCCTCCAGAAGTTTCTTCACCCTCCTCGCTGCTCTCACCAAGATCGTCCATATCGAAGCTTTCACTAACCGTTGATCCAGGGATGACCTTGGGGGCGAGGGTGCCTTTCTCCGAAGAAGAAGGTATGAGTACTACCGTGTCATCTCGAGGGGGTGATGGGGTTCCGTCGTGAGGCGAAGAGGGGGAAGGCGTGGTGACTTTCTTCCTCAATTTCTTCTTCTTCTTCTTGCCAGAGTCACCTTTGGCAGGACTTGGAGACAGAGAGAGAGGTTCAATCTTGGGAGAGCTCGCTGGCGATTCAATCTCTTCCGCGGGCTCTACGTTCATCGTTCTCTCTTCTGAACCCCCAGCGCCCTCAACTCTCTCAACCTCCTCTAGTTTATCATCCGAACCACCCACATCCTGCACGACCTCCTTCGCGATGGAACTCGCGACGTCCATAGCATTGAACTCATCGACGTCCGTGGCACCTCGACTTTGTCCCTTAATAGGAGTTGAAGCAGTCCCCTTCTTCTCAGAAACTGATTGACTCGCATCGCGAGCGGGAAGGTCCGCAAGAGGCGCAGTTTTTTCAGCATCAGCAGGAATTTTGGATGGTTGAGCCTCCTCGCCTGAAAGATAACACACAAATTTCGTAAATACCCGAAACGGAAGTAAAGGTGTAAAACCAGGTATGCATCAGTTAGGAGTATCACCTTGATCAGTTTGAGCCGCCGGCTTAGCTCGGGGTAAGGGTTCCGCGACCGAGAAAGAGGACTCTGTCATTGCTCGACCCTTGCGCGAGGGACCCTAAGAGATGAGAAGCATTGACAAGTCAACAAGACGTGAGAAGATAAAAAAAAAAAAAAGGGCAGAAAACAAAAGAGATCTGACCCTTGCCCTCTTCTGAACAGGCCCTAGCTGAGGAGGAGAAAGACCTTTAGCTTTTCTTTTGTCCCTGCCTTTGTCTTTCGTGGTGAGATGCTGTGGTGTAGGGACGACCATGTGCTCCGCAGGATGGATTTTTCGAACAGGGATAGCATTGATCACATCCAGGGGAACCATGGCACCCTTATCCCAGCATGACTGAGGACCGCGCCAATCAGAATCTTTCCCTGGTTTGAAAGTTCGTAGGGTCAATCCTTCTTCGAGATAGGATCTGCAGAGGGCACCACCGCCGAGGTCTGCACAAAGTCCATGAAGGATTGCAGGTTTCTTGCCTAGTATACCCTATTTTCTGGGGTAAAGGACGTCTTACGCTTGGAACTGGGAATAATCCTATCTCCCCCTAGCTCACGGTGAGCTCGCGGTTGAACGATTTCAGAAACTGACAAATCCTAGTAAAGAAGTCTTTGGGTGGAGAAGGAGGCTCGCGAGGGACGCCTTGATCATACCCGAATTGAAGCTGAAGCCTGTCCGGTCTATACAGCACCAAGACGGGACCCTCGGCGAATGGAGTCGGGAGATAGCTGGGAGTGACCCATGTGAGGAAGTCCAATTTGTGGGATTGAATGTTATTGCTCTGGAAATCCACAATAGTGTCTTCCAAGAAGACAAAGGGGCCTAGGGCGCCATCAACGATCTTCTCGTAAGGACGTGGGTTGAAAGAAGTTATCTCGTCGCACCAGTCCTCGAGCAGGTGGCTTGAGGAGGTCTTACTCCACCTCATAATCCTTGGCACCCTCTCGCTCAGTCGAAAGATGGGCATGCCTTTGCCATCGCGGATGATCTCGCCAGCGGCATTCCTTTCCTCGATGGACCTCAAAGGAGGGAGATCATGGGGGGAAGGAGTAGCCTTTGGAAAGTACTCGTAGAAGAAACCGAGCAGGAACGAGATATGAATCATGGAGGTAATTTCATACCTTCCCATTGATCATTCAAAATCTTGGACAGTGCGATCCAGTTGACGATAGAAGTGTCCCAAGAACATGGGACCCATGGGAAGCTTCTTCCCTGACGCGAGGATGGCTGCGAGAGGAATCATCTCGCGGCGGGGGCCTTCGTGTGGAAGGTCAAGAAAAAGGAAGAGGGACAGGAACTGAACTAGGAAGATCGCCAGGGATAGCGGACCTCCATGGTAAAAGCTCATCGTCAATCCAAGTTTCCCATCCACTTCGACGGGAGCGATGTCGCGAAACCAGTACCGCTGCCAGGAACCCCAGGTCGTCTTGTTGGCTTTTGGAGGAGCTCGGAGCTTTCCCGCATTGTCATAACGGGAACCATACTCGCCGGCGGCTTTGAACTCATTTTCTATAAACCCAATTGCCGTCTCGACGTCGGAGGGATATTTAGTGGGATCATAGTGATACTCACCACGAGTGGGAAGGCCCATCAGGGTTTTTGTATCAAGAAGAGTTGGGCTAGCCTCCCCGAAAGGGAATATGAAGGAATGGCTAGTGGGGCTCCAGCGAGATACCGCGAAGTCGAGATCGCGCTGAGGGCGGCTCGCAACGAGATATCGCGAGAGTTGTACAGTCTTCAATAGACCTACCTTGTCAAGGGTTGCTCTGTACTCGAATTTGTCAAGGATTGTGGACACCCAATCGCCCCAATCCCTGGGGGGTTGAATGTTAGCCCTGTACTGAACTTGAGAGAATGGGAAGTCGCCCCTCTCGATCCTCAGCCTCACCAATGAAGATGGATCAACCATATCCGCCTCTGAGGCACTAGCCTCATCAGAAAGCAAAAGGCGCTCAGCGTTGGGATTACCTCGAAGGGGAACGTAATTCTGGATGTTAGACCAGAAAATGTCACCCTCTGGCTTCAGATATGGAGCCCTTCTCCATTCACCAGTAAGAGGTAATGAAGTCTTTGCCAAAAGAGCCTCAGTGTCGGGTTCGTGCCTTCTTGATCGAGCCATGATCAGTGCTGGAAAAGAGAAACTAGGGTTTCGTAGAAAGACTAGAGAAGGAGTAGGGCTGGAGATTTACTTTCTTTTGAAATCAGCACAAGAGAATTTTGGAAGAAGTGAGAAGGAAAAACCCTATCCTCTCTTACAATGAGTATTTATAGGCCTAGGCCCGCTGTCATCAACGGTAAACAAGCGGTCAAAACGGCACCAGCAGTCCAATCGGCCTGTAAAACTTCAAAACTCGGAATAGCCACCTTTTGGACGGAAATGCTAAAACAATGGACTTCGCTGAGGTCGCATGCGCGCGATAAAGCGCGTACAGTGCCACGCGCTGCGGAATCACGCTCGCACGAGGGGCATATGTAGGAAAGGTCAGCGCGTAGAGTGACAGGGCAGTTGACCAGCCTATATAAACGAGCCACGTGGCTCGAAAAGTCTCAATAAGACACGTCATAATTCAAATAGCAAATGATGACTAAAAGAAAACCCCAACGCGAAGGTGATAACCTCGAGGAAGGAACGTGACAGAATGGCAGGTGCCCTGAATAAGGGAAACACCGCTTAGAAGGAAGCTCACCCCTCGCGGGGTCCTCAGCAAAGAGGGTTACCGCGACGGGGAAAAACGAAAGCTCACGCGAATACACGAACCAAGCTCGCGACGGTACCTAGCCAAAAGGCAGGGGTAGGGAGGTCGATATGAGCTCGAATTAGGTCTGGGCGCGAGCCAAGAGGCTCGCAACCATGCCCAACATCGCGGGAATAGGGGAGATACAAGTGGCTTGGTGGCTTTAGAGGATTAAGGGTCGCTGCGAGGGAAATGATGCACTGGAATGACCTAATGGAAGCTTCCTAACGGCCAGTGACATCACCCACGTCGCCCAGGTATATGGAGAGAGCACGTGTCATCATGTTATTGGGGAAAAGTCTGCAGCCCCATGATTGGGTGCAGATCCCTATAAATATGGGGCACTCATTCACAAGTTCCAGAGAGATTCTGATCCATCCTTAGAGCACGGAAATCCTAGAGAAAGAAAGTAACTCAGAGCCTTGGAATCAAGAACATTGTTCTTGCTGATGCTCGCGAGCCCATCTAATCTCTAGAACTGTGATTCGAGGATGATGATGATTCAAAGGGAAATGAAATGAACACTGCTGCCTTCTCTTTCTGTATATTTGGCTTAATTCCTTACCCCTTCACACACTCTCTTATTTCTCTGCTTAACTATTAGCTATTGCTAGCCTCTCCAAGTTAATTTGGTTTGGTAAACACAGAACCTTTCCTACACCACTCAATGTGCTGAAATTGTCCTTTCCCAATGCCTTGGTAAAAATATCTGCCAGTTGAACGCGTGAAGGAACATAAGAAGGCTTGATCAATCCTGCTTGCAGCTTCTCTCGAACTATATGACAGTCTATTTCAATGTGTTTAGTGCGCTCATGAAAAACTGGGTTTGCAGCTATATGTAACGCTGCTTGATTATCACAATATAATGGTGTTGGATTGTCCTGTATGATTTTCAAGTCACGTAAAATGTATCGTAGCCATGTGAGTTCCAAACATGTGACTGACATGGCTCGATATTCTGCCTCTGCTGATGAACAGGCAACATTAGGTTGTTTCTTAGATTTTCAAGAGGTGAGAGAATTACCCAGGAACACACAATATCCTGTGATTTATCTTCTTGTGATTGGACAACCTGCCCAATCCGAATCACAATAAGCTTTTAAAGCAAGATTTTTGGTGGCCGGAAATAGCAAACCTTGACCAGGAGTCCCCTTGATATATTTTAGTACTCGTAAAGCTGCCTCCAAGTGCGGTTTCCTGGGCTGGTGCATAAATTGACTCAAAGTTTGAACTGAGCATACTATGTCCAGCCTTGTTACAGTAAGATAGATTAATCGACCTACTAGTCTTCTGTATCTAGTAGGATCATCAAGTAGAGTGTCGTCTGTAGGGGTGAGCTTTAGATGTTGTTCCATTGGGAACTTGTCTGGGCGTGCACCTAAGAGACCTGCATCCTCTAAGATATCTAATGTATATTTCCTCTGAGACATAAAAATGCCTTTCTTGGAACGGGAGAACTCAATACCCAAGAAATATCTTAAATCTCCAAGATCCTTAATGCGAAAGTGCCTGAGAAGAAATGTCTTAAGGTGTGCCATTTATTGCAAATCATTCCCTGTGAGAAGAATATCATCAACATAAATAAGAACGGCGGTAAAAGAATTGCATGTGACCTTGGTGAAAAGAGAATAGTCGGCTTTTGATTGTTTAAAACCAGCCCTCTGAATAGCATTAAAGAATTTAGAAAACCAATTTTGGGACACCTGTTTGAGTCCATAAAGAGACTTATTGAGCCGACATACTAAGTGCTCCCCCTGTCGGCGAAGGCCTGGTGGGGGCTCCATGTAAATCACCATGGAGGAAGGCATTCTGAACATCAAGTTGATGAACAAACCAATTACGGGCACCAGCAACAGCGAGAAGACACCGAAGTGTAGTAAGTTTTGCTGTAGGAGAGAATGTCTCAAGATAATTGAGGCCCTCGACCTGGGTATAGCCTTTGGAAACAAGGCAAGCCTTATACCGTTCAATGGTACCATCAGAATGATATTTGATTTTGTAAACCCATTTACAACCAATGGGTTTATGACCAGCGGGCAAAGGCACAAGTGACCAGGTTTTATTTTGTTGTAAAGCCTTCAATTCTGCTTGCATGGCATGTTGCCAATGTGCCTCACGGATAGCATGAGCATAAGAAGTAGGTTCTGTTTGGCCTGCGACTTTGGCTAAAAAGGCACAATGAGATGGGGACAAACGAGAGAGAGAAAGATAATTGGATAAAGGATAATGAGTACCTCGAGATGCAGATGGCGTCGGAGTCAATGAATCAGCCCGAGTAAATGTGGTGTTGAACATATGATAATCTTTTTGCCATGTGGGGGCCTGTTTCAATCTGGTTGATTGCCGAATGGGAAGGGGAGGTTGAGAGGGATTTAGATGTGCAGAAGCATGGCTTGGTGAGGGTTCTGGAGATGACGTGTCAGCTATGGGAGAGGTGATGTGGGTAGGAGATGTCGGTTGGGTCAAAGTGGTGTCCATAAGGCCAGTAGGTGATGGGATTGGACTTGAGCCCATGGCGGAGTCCACAGGTTCAAAAATATCTAGAGTTGAGAGGAGTAGGACTCTGTTGTCAATGCATGAGGCTGGTGGTGTGGCAGAGTATGGAAAAATATTCTCGTGAAAATGGACATCTCGACTAACAAAAAATTGATGTGTTTGCAAGTCATAAAGTTTGTATCCTTTCTGACCAATAGGATAACCCACAAAAACACAACGATGGGCACGAGCATCAAATTTGTGTAAAGGGTGAGTGACTGTAGCATAGCAAAGGCATCCAAAAACTTTAATGTGATCGAATTTGGGGGTTTTGTTGTGTAACAATTCATAGGGCGACTTGTTAGATAACAATGCAGTGGGTAACCGATTAATGAGGTAGACTGCAGTTAAGACACACTCCCCCCAAAACTGTGAAGGAACATTAGCTTGAAAATGCAAAGCACGAGCCATAATGAGAATATGGTGATGCTTGCGTTCGACTACTCAATTTTGTTGTGGAGTGTCCACACAAGATCGCTGATATTTGACTCCATTAGCAATAAAAAAATTCCCTCATGGAATAAATTTCTGAGCCATTATCACTGCAAAGTCTCATAATGGTGGAATTAAATTGAGTGTGAGTGAAGACAAAGAAGGATTTCAGTAGGGACTGTGTTTCAGATTTATGACACATGAGGAAAACCCAGGTGCTTCGAGTAAAATCATCGACAATGGTGAAAAAATAACGTTCTCGTGAATGTGTTGGAATTCTATGTGGTCCCCAAATATCACAATGCAATAATTCAAAAGGTTTAACAGATGAAATTGAACTTAATAAAAAAGGAACTCTAGTCTGCTTGGCCATTGGACAAATGCCACAATTATTATCAATTGAAACTGTATGGGAAGGAAGTAAATGGGCGAGTAATTGAAGAGGAGGAGGTGAGGGATGTTCAAGATGCATGTGCCACAAGTTAGGTATACTGGACACGTGACAAGCAACAGTTTCCCTTTGCAATGGCGCCATGTAATATATATAGATAACCACGTTGTTTACTCGAGCCAATCATCTTCCCCTTAGCCAAGTCCTAGAGGACACAAAAAGTGCGGAAAAAAATGGCCCAACAGTTTAATGAGGCAATAATTTTACTTGCAGACATCAAATTCAAAGAAAATGATGGAACACATAAAACATTAGGCAAAGAAGAAGATTGAGATTTTGTAAAAAGGGCAAAGCTAAAAGTGATATGATCAGTTGCTCCACTATCCAATATCCAAGGATTAGAAAAAATAGAATTAATTGACGGGATCTGGAAAAAAGGCCAACTTGCTGCATTTGCATATGCATTGGGAGATTATTGTGATTTTACCATAGATACGGCTGCGGCAAGTTGTTGGTATTGATCGGATGTAAGTCCATTCAATAGATTCTTGTCCAAAAAATTAGAATGGGTTGGCTGATCCGAAAAACTAGTTTGGGTCGCTTCCGTGGCTAGCTGCTTTAATTGGGCCGCATGCGCAGTAGGATGGGAGGAGGCACTGGCACGGCTAGATTGGCTGAAGTTGTGGCGCTGGCCTTTGCGACTGTCAAGGCCGCGAGCTGATTTGTGATTGTCACGTCCTCCCATGCTCCCAAAATTATTGGTTCCATGTAATTTGCGGCAAAACTCTTTTGTATGGCCATCTTTATCACAATAATTGCAATGATAAAGGCAAGTACGACAGTTTGTTATTGTGTGGCCATCTCTATCACAGTGATCACAATGAACCTTGGTGTTTTTTAGAATGGTAAAGCGATTTTGTGTGACGGCAACCATGGAAAAATTCTCAGGAACTCCATTCGATAGTTCACGTTGTTTCTCCTCTTGGATAATGAGAGAATATGCTTTCCGGACAGTGGGTAAAGGACTCATGAGTAGGATTTGTCCACGGACGGGACCAAAGGATTCGTTGAGGCCCATAAAAAACTGCATAATTCTGTCTTGATCTTGTTGTTCATTAAAAACTTTCATCCCTCCACAAGAACAAGTGGGAGGATTTTGGTAGGATGAGAGTTCATCCCATAAACTTTTCAGCTTTGTGTAATAAGCCGAAACTGATGTTGAGTTTTGTGTATGAGATCTGATTGCCTTCTTAATTTGAAAAATCCTTGGGGCGTTGCCTTGAGAAAAACGATCATGGAGATCCTCCCAAACTTCATGGGAAGTTTCTGCATAGACAACTCCATCAGCCAAATTTGGTTAAACTGAATTCAGGAGCCATGAAAGAATCATCTTGTCGCAACGAAGCCAAAGAGCAAAATCGATTGGCTTCTTGGTTGAAGAAGGTGGTGTGATGGTGCCATCGACAAAGCCAATTTTGTTTTTGGCTGTGAGGGCGATGAGCATCGATCAATACCACATAGCATAATTGTCACCATTGAGGCACTTTGAAACAAGCACAAGGCCTGGGTGGTCAAACGAATGAATGAAATATGGACTGGATGTGTCCACAACGGAGTCGCTCTTTTGACTAGAGGCCTCGTCGGGTGTGGTCATGGTGAAGATGTGGGTATTGATTTAATGGGGTGATTTTGGTGAGGCCTTTTTTTTTTTTGGTTGATGTTTGGCAGTGGGGCTTCAATTGCATATGACAATAGATTGTCAAAATACAATAAGGTGATTTAGGCGTGGGAATAAGAATCTGATGTGGATTCAAAAAGGAGTATAGGACAAGGGTTTTGTTTGATTGTGGATGGGATGACAGTATATGATGTAAGGAGTATAATTTGGAGATGGCAGATTGTATTAGACTTTGATTGTTGGGACGGCAATGGTGGAAGCTAGGTGAAGAGATGTAGCTCTGATACCATAATACAATTGTGCGGGAAGAATAATTGTTGGATTGATTCTCAATAGTTAGTACAAATTTATACACAAGACTAACCCTAGGTTTACAAGGAAAAGATCCACAATTTAGGGAAACAGAATCCTAAATTAGGAAGTAAAGAAAAAGGGGAAAACAATATTAGCGGGATATTACAACATTCTAAGAGGGTAAGCAATATTAGTGGGATACTACAATATATTCTAATATATTTTCTCTTACATAGCCTCTTTTATAAAATTGAAGTGTTTGTCACTATCACTAAGCATACGAACATAATCTCCGTCCACTTTGCTTATCCCTTGTTGCACGTGTTTCGCAATCTCACAACACTCGAACTCGCCATCCGTGATGGTATTTCTATCGTAAATCCACTGATATTTCCGAAACAGTGGTTAGGGAGCGGCGGATCTGCCCTTGGTCGAAAATTTATAGCGTGGACTAGAGAGTAAACTTTGTGGGGATCCTTTTTTGGATGGTAGGGCTACTCTGACTTGAATTGTCATTGCGCTTGTCTTTGAGGCAAGCGATTTTGGAAGCACTAAACACAAGCCTGTTGGAATTTTACTATTAGACATCACATCAAAAAAAATTAATGCCAAAATCAGTCCAAGCTGTATTCTTTTATAGAAAATTCTACCGTCCGCTCAATACGCAGACAATAAAAGTGCTTTTTGACTGTAAGAGTGTATTTTTACCGATAAAAGCTGTTTTACCAGTAATAAAGTACTTTTATCGTCCACCTCCAATGGGCAGACAATAAAAGGATTGTTCTTTTATAAACAAATAACTCATATTCCGTCAATATTTTATAGAGACACTTGTACAATAATTTTATTATGATGTTTTAGTTATTATTTCATCTTTCAATCTTTTTCAACTCAACTATATCATTTCTAACTGTTAAATTCAAATTAATCAAATATTTCCTTCAATTCATTATTATGTATATTAAAACAAAAGGTCAATTACCTAATGCACGAGGCTCCCACACTATTCGTATGTGTCTAGGGAGCCTCAATTGTATATGGTCAAACTGATCAGTGATCACTATGATACCAATTTGAATATGACGAATTACATACATTGTATATGTGAGAGTTTTTTAAAAGGAACGGTTCCAGGCTAAAAGTTACCTATCTTCTACAGAAAATGTTCACTTGTCTTCACTTTGTCTTTTGCATTCTTTTTACATCGTTTATATATGGAATTTCATTCATATATGTTGTTGATTATTGTATAAAATGTTTTTCGAACATATGTTTGGTTTGTTAAAAACTATTTAGGAGTGAATGTGAAATATATTGACTCCGTTGATTTCCATTTAAATATATTTATGGACCTTATTATTTTTTGGATGGATTGGTGATTTGGATGGAGTTGTACCTATTTGTTGACACTAGCTTGTTTGAATGAACAACTGTGAGTCTCTTCCCTTTGTGACTGTTTGGAATAGTCACCAATACTTCTCCTTTTACGTAGTCCCATGCATCATTTGTTTTTAGATGATTATAAAGTAGATTTTGGATTGATTACTTTTCATATTCATTAATTCATGTCTTGAGTCTTCATATAGGGAGTACAAAACTCAAGTCGGTTCGCCAGACCCATTGACTGTAGTGCTACTTCGGTGAGATTTCAATAATTGTATCCTAGGAGATAGACGTCCAAAGATTCTTGAAGAATCGTAGCAAAGACAAATATGTCTGAAGGACAACGCGTCTAAAGCTAGCCTTGATCATCTTACACACAATTTTCATGTTTTCTCTATTTATGATTCTGGTCGATTATGATTCCATCATTTTATCTATTTAAGGAAAACATTCTTTACACCAACTGTATAAACTAAAGTTTGCTCCAAATCTATTACATTGCACCATCATTTCATACTATGTGACTTGGTCGATAAACTAACGCTAAAAATGCCATGAGCAAATGGAGATGCTCTTATTGACTTTTGGAACTGAAGTTTGCTAAGAACAAAATAATTTTACGATGAGTTATTGAGTACCATTTTTAGTTTTTTTGCATTTTTCTTTTTTCTTTTAGCTTTAAGATTTCGGGTATAAAAACGTAGTCAATTGCAAGATTAGTGAAAAGACATAAACCTCTTTGTCACAACTCGGTCCTTGATTGTTTCAGCGGTGGCCCGCGTATACCCAGAAGTGTCAGTCGGAGGGAAGAGACTCGCAGTGTCAAGCCGGGGCCAAAGGACATCACAATCTCCACGGCCAGCAGCAACCCAGCTATTGACGAATGTGCTTAACGACGAGAAATCAACAACCTCGTGAGAAACAACTAGAGAAACCGCCACGCCGCCGCAGTCGAAAAAGTTGACTTGGATTGCCAAGGGTATGTCTCGGAGTCCACATGGGAGGAGCTTAATCAATTCACTGGGAATCGGATCAGCAATCAATTCAGTAACAAGGCAGCGGGCCCGGGTTTCGGTATAGGGAACGCCGGCGTTGGAGCAATCAATGTAGAGGCTATTCACGAGGCAGCCGTCGAAGGGGTAGAATCGGGTTAGGGTTTCAGAGAGGGATTTCTGTATGTGAGTGGAAATCATGGTTAGATCAATGGGACCATCTACGGAGGTGGTGGATTTGGAGTAGAAAAAGATTAGAGGGATGAAGCATAAGGGAGCAATTTGGTCGAGATATGAGAGGCGATAGCGGCGGAGGCGCGGTGGTGTTGGAGAAGAGGGCTTGATGGTGGTTCTGGTCATGGCTTCTACTTCAATCTCCATTTTTTTTTCTCTCTCTCTCTGCATGCATGTATGTAAAGAAATGAGAAGTCTCTCTCTGCTCTCATGTTGGCAGTAGAGCAGCAAAGTGGTTTAAATACAGTAGTAAACTCCGTTTCAAAATAAGTGTCAATTATAAAAAAATTGTGCCATTTGAAAAATGGTAAGAAAGAGAGAGTATGAGACACTTATTTTAAAATGGAGGAAGTATATTAAAGCATGCACCCAACGTACGTCGTACGGTACACTTCATTAGGTATTATTTTTATACTCAGTTGCGTATTTTATCGACATTCTTGAGTTTCATACATAAAAGTCTACTCTTTTATGAATATTCTTGTTGGAGGGCACTTGGAAGGTTGGTAGTAGAACTGCAAAGTGGATTAATTAAATAAAGAGTTGTGGTCTTCTTTTTGGTGGCGATAATGTCACAACACTTTATTTTAGTGCCATGACTTTTATGAATTTTTATGAACAAAATAGAATAGAGAAAGTTTTCTTTTCCAAACCAACATACAATTATTTATTACCCAAAAAAAAAAAATCCCAAACAATATCACTAAGTCTAGAAAAATAGCCAACCATTACAAGATTTCAAAAGTACTAACTCAAATATCACTAACTCATATGTTTTGGCTGTGTATTTTGTAGACTATAAGTTTTTTAAACCAAATGTCATTGTAATGAAGTCTCATTTACCCAAAACAAAGTCAAAAAGACTGGCACTTAATAGAATTTCAGCTTGAAAAAGGTACTATGAAATTTGTAATACTCTCCACAAGGTAGGTATTAATGCCAAAAATATATACTCCAGTTGGTTTCACAATTTTGGCAATAGCAAACTCTAATTGATTGGGACTTAAAGTTCAATTTGTCTTGATTTTTGCCTCCTTTTTAAACTCTTTTTTTTTTAAAAATGCATGAAAATCGCACCTAACTTATCTAAACAAGAGTGAGGGTGAGAGGAGATTAATTCTAACTCTTGAAAATGTTAGGTAAATGGAGGGATGTCTTCCAAAGTGAACAACTGTTAGGTAAACAAGGGCATTGGTTATACGTGTCTCGGTATAATGTAACATAAATCTATTTCTTACGATCTAAAACAAAATTGAGACTATTTTTTTGAGAACGGTCATATTTGTGAAATAAAATACTCTCTTGTACTTGTCTTTACAGAAGAAGTTTTTGTATGGAGTACTTACTGAAGTAAAATATGTGCACGCACGTATTATACAAGATTGATCAATAATGTACATTTTTCAATATATTTTCAAAATTCCCTTGAGATATAAATAGACAAAAAATTTAAATGAGTAGGAGACACCGTGCAAGGCACGGTGGAATAAGACTATCTTCAAACATCATCACCTTGTGGAATTTACCTTGTCCATATTGAACAAAAAAATCCAAATATTTACAATTATAATTTCCAACACACACACAAACGTATGCTTATCTTCATGTGATTTGTGCTAGGAATTTACTGTAGATTAACCCCAATGGACTTGCCTAGTGTCAACACTAAGATTTTGGGATTTGCTCCTGATTAAGTTTAAGGTTTGAAACAACTTACATGCAATCAAATCTTATAGACAACACATATTTATTGTGAGCTTCGTTTAGTTTAGTTGTTGTGTAATTATTAATCTTATAAGATTGATGTGAGGTTTGTGTTTTTATAATTTTCATCTCTTCATTTGATTTGTAGTATGAATTTACTTTAGATTATCTCCAATGAATTTGCCCGGCGTCAAAGATAGGATTTTAGGATTTGCTCCTTTCTAATTTTCAAGTTCAAAACCTCTTACGAGAAATCAAATCATGAGGAGACAACACATTTATTGTGAGCTTCATTTAGTTCTATTATTATAATTACCCGGGGCAGTTAATTAAAGGACCCATACAAAAAAAAAAAAGTTATGATTTCATCCTATTGAATTCGAATTGTTATGATTCCATCTTGAAATATAAAAAATACCCAAAAAGCCCTTGTGTAATATTTTGACCTTTTAAATTTCCTACATTTTAGTAACAGTTTTGGAAGACTTAATGGTCCCACAATCCCATAAGTATCGGGAAAACTTAATTTAATGGTTATGGAAAGCTTAATGGTCCCACAATCCCATAAGTCTCGGAAAAAACTTAATTTAATCGTTTTGGAATGTTTGGAAATGGTTATGTACTGTTTTCCTTATCAAACACCATCCTAAAACCGTCCCAAACACCCCCTTTCCTGTGTATAGGTAGAAACCATCCCAAACATCCCAAAACTCTCTTCGTCCCAAACCGTCCCAAATCCCTAACTCCACAACCCCAATCCCTACTCTTCCGGTGATTCAAAATCCCACAACCCACATCCCTAAATTTCCGATGGAACCGTCCCATCCCGAAATCCCCAATCCATAACCAATCTGTGTAAAGCTATCCACTACCCACATCATCCCATCCCACCACCCCATGACCCTATTTCGCCGGAGACACCACCGTCCCCTTACTCAGACGTTGGCCGACAGACGAGAGGAGTCGGAGTCGGGTGGCTACCGAAGTGCTCACCGGAGTAAAGCCCTAACAGTCTACGTATTTTCCGGTTCAACTAATGGCTCGTAAGTCTTCTTCTGTACTCAACAATCGGGTGGTTTGATTATGGTTTTTGAAGGTAGCAATGGTAGTCAGTTCTAGAATGTTTTTGGTTTGATTATGGTTTTTGGATGTAGCAATGGTAGTCAGTTCTGCTTGGTTTGATTATGGTTTTTGAATGTAGCATGGTACACTAAACACTGAATAGTAGTTGTTTGGGATGCTGAAAGTAGTGATATATGGTTGAATTGATTATGGTTCGTTAATGTGTCATGGTTATCTTCTAGTTGTCGGGATGTATGTGTTTCATGATATGTGACAAATGGAACACTGTTTTACCATTTTCATATTCATTAGAAGTTGAGTTCTGATGTTTTTCTTAAGATTGATGTATTGTTTGTGGGGTTTTTGGGAAGTATATTTGGGGGGTTTGTCTATGGTTTATTAATAAACCAAGTGTGGACACAAATAAATTATGGTTTTATTTGTTCATCTTCGTTCTGATGCATCAAAGATTTCCGTCCCAATTTTTTCGTTTTATTTTTTTGGGTTGGCTAAACACTGAAGATTAGTTGTTTGTTTGGGGCATCAAAAGTAGTGTGAAACCATATAACTATCATTCAACTTCTGCTTGAATTGGATATGGTGTTTGAATGTACCAAGATAATCCACAAGCCTTGACCAATGGAATTGTTCACCACATTTGTCACACACTAGTGGCATCGAAATAATTGGCAACATTAACATATGATGATGAAATAGAATATCATAATTTATGCGTGGCACAAATGTGGTGAAATATAAGATCATAATTTCTGTACGAAAAATGCCTCCGATGTATTAATTCTATGTGACAATCTTATAATTCTGTGTGACGATGATTTTTGGATTTTTCACCACATTTGTCACACCAGTGGTGTCGAAATAATTGGAAAAATTAACATATGATGATGAAATAGGACATCATATTTTCTGCGTGGCAAATGTGGTGAAATACAAGATCATATTTTCTGTGCAAAAGATGGCACTGGTGTATTAACATGTGATGATGATTTCTTCATTTTTCATCCATCGAAATGGGCTTCATGAACCGCAATTGTATCATGAAAAAAAAAAACAGTGATGATATATAATACCTTTTTCGATACCGATGAAATTACTTGACAAATCGCTTGAGGAATTGTTGAATCCCAACTTTCTGGATCCCACAACTGGCGTGACGAATTGAATTATTCAAACAAGAATGATCAAATTGGTCTTGATCTATAACTAGCCGAACTAGTATTGAGTAGGATTAGAATATTTGAAATTCAAATGGAGCTTAAAAAAAGGAAAGCAATCGGCTAGATTGAAACATGGAAAATCTTGATCCAACAAAGGAAAGGAAAGAAAAATATATCACTTTGATTTTGAAATCCATGATTTTAGACATCCTAATATGTTTTAAAAGATTCCAGTCAAGGGACTGTTATGGGATGACAATCATTTCCGGATTTTTAGTCCTACCAATTAATATTGAATATATTATTAACATATATATATTAATATTAATACCTAATATGGGCACAATTGTCCTGAAATCATTTTACAGGATAAAATCATAACAATTTGAAATATATGGGGTGGGAAAATAATAATCTTTTTTGTATGGGATGCCAAAATAATTTTTCCTTATAATTATCATCATATGTGTGTGTATATATATATATATTCTAGCTCCTAATTTTCAATTGATTTTTGGTATCAATTTACTTTACATTAAACCCAATTGGAAGACTGGTGTCAACACTGGGATTTAAGGATTAGCTTTCTCTTAAGTTTCAGCTTTGAAATTCATACTATATTATGTTTCGAGAGGAGAGAAAAAGGGTTAGAGAAGAACCAGATCGGGTCATTGGGTAATTCATATGTACAAATAGAATTGCGGAGTGACCATTGGTCCACTGGAAAATGCCAGCGTAAGTCATTTTACCCCAATAGACCAAAAAGATTTTACCTAGAAAAACATTTTACCTTTGATTTGTATAAACAAAAACCGGAGAACATGAAAATATTTTACAGGAAACATTTTACCTTTAAACAAACGGCCTTAATCACAGTTCACATATTGCCCTCTCCCACAAAGTAAGTAATTAAGATAATATTTACCGCAAAAAATGTAATCACGACAATCTCTTTTTTTAAATTTTCTTTTTGATAGAACTGTTCACTAGCGGGGATGTCAATTAAAGCCGGAGCAAATACCTATGGAGGAATGAAACCAAAGGAAATTATGGCACCTTTTTGGGGGTAAATATTATCTTAGAAGGGAGCAAACCTGAACATCTCAAACTTTTGACCACTAAGCAAACTACTTGCGGTAATAATTAAAATAATCTATTTTGATCAGCACCGTTGATTGTTAATTACAGGTTAAACCAAATAAACTAACATATTCCCAAATACTTGATGGCTTGAGGTTTCACTTCTTCTTCTTTTTTCTTTTTTTTTTTTGCCAGCGATAAAATGTTTATACGTTAATAGAGTTAAATTATTATGGCAAGTCAAACGTCATTCCATTGACTTGAAGCAAAATTGGTGGGTCTTGGAATGTGTTGTAGTGAAAAAACTGTTAGTTTTTCCTTCTTTGAACTCCACATGTTTGTTGCCGGTATATAAGAGGGGAGATATAAGCTTGAGCCGGATATATATATCCGGTGTTTGTTATTTTTTTTGACACCCGATATAAAATCCATGGATATGTATATCACCTTGTGGGAGGATAAAAAGGCACCCTCCCCCGTCTAAAGCATATCTGACTTCATTTCCACTCTACTCCTCTACTTGACCCACCACGACAGTGACAATAGGAGAGAGAGAAGAGAGAGAGAAAGAGAGATGCAACAGTTGGTGTGGCCCACCACTTTTCTTGCTTTTTGTTTTTTTATTTGGAACAAAAAGGATAGTTTACATTATCCAACCCCTCATATCCCTCTTCTACAATAACAAAACAAACAAAGTTATTTTAATCTCCCATTTTAAAATAACATTCTTCCAATCATATCCACCTCAATATCCCTCTCTTATTATATCTCTCTTCTCCCCTCACATGCATATCCCGCTAACAAACGAGCCGTTTGTCTTTGGACTTCAACGGATAGTGAGGGTTAGTGTAATTTCTGATTGCTCCGGAGTCTATTTTGCAATATTACAAACTACGGGTGTGGTAGATGTTAGTTACCGTCATTATATCGTCCCCAAGCTCGACTTTCCCGCCATTTTGCTTCTTTTGCTCTTTCCCATTCCATGGCCACAGCAAAACCCTAGATCGCCATGGAAGAGGAAATCAAAGCAGAGTTCGAGAAGAGCGGCTTCACTCTCGACGACGAACAAGAGGTTTTGCAGAAATGTGAGTATCCGATTCCCTTTTTGCCCTTGAACCCCGTCCGAATTTACCGAAAATGGTTCCATTCCTAAGTTTTGAGATTCTCTCAGGTCTTACTTTCTGCATTCAGTACAAGCGCAGTCCTTCCGACCTCGTTTCGAGCTGGGAGGTTTTCTCTCTCAACAGGTACAATGGTTTCTTTTAACCCTTGTGTGGTTCATAACGTCTGTTCTATGAGTTAGTTTACCTTCACCTCTTCTTCAACCGAAAAAGCGCCCCCTTTTTTTAACCTGGGCCAGAAGTAGATGATAATGCCTTATGAAGTAGAGTCGATAGGTAATTTCCGAGAAAACTGGCGAACGAATGAAAGAAAGTAAGAAAGTCATCTGGATTTTAGTGTCCGTTCAATGACTTCGTTTCCATCTCTTATTCTGAAAATAATTATACAGTTGAAGTGCTATTTTTGTGACAGGCAACTAGAATTGACGGTGAAAAATGCTTATATGGATGCATTCTTGCTGCATCTACAGGATGAGCAGAAGGAAGCAATTATCAAAAAAGAGTCTGGTTTGCATTTCTACTCCAATGATCTGGATATGTGAGCATCATACACTTGTTTTAAGTTTTGGTTGTTGGTTTAGTTTTTGGGTTATTTAATCTGCTTCATTGAATATGTGTACGCGTATAAGGTTGAACTAGTTAGGTCAGAGCAGTGCCAGCCCAATCCTTCATGAGGTCTAAGAAAAAGCTTATATCTAATATCTGGTATTGGTTAAAATATAAATTGTCATCCAAATCTTCACTTTGATGCTTGTAACATGAATTCAATAGGGGGGTTTTGACTTTTTACTATGAGCCTCCAAGGACAAGAAGCTTATTTTGTTGGGCCTTCTGTTTAAGGAGGTTCTGGCTGGCTTTCTGCCAAGAACCCTTTTTTATATGCTTTTGGACGCCAGTAGACTGTAGCCCATGAAATGAGGCCTTTCCAAGTTTGGAGGCCTAGGCAGAGCCTAACTAGTTAAGCTGTTCTGCCGCTGCTCAGTCAGGTGGAATCAAAGTTATCTTGCGTCCTAGTCAATTGGAAACCATAAGCCTTGTCGCCTTTTGAGTACGAAATCTTGCTATAGAATTGTGAGCTGAAATACTATTTCATTGTAAGTGATTTAGTTTGAAAGAACACTGAAATGCTGGAAACAAGCTCCAGACATTCATGCAACAAAAGCATCATTGTGTTTACCACTTATGGAAGAACTTTCTATGTAGGATATTGAGTGACGATCATGAAGATACAAAAGAAGGTATTCTCGGCACTCCGGCAGATAGAAGTGACACGCTCTGTCCAGAGCCACTTGATTCAATACACAAAATTAATGGCGATAGTTTTTCTTCCGGAAAGCCACCAGAAACTGTGACACCGTTTGGACAAAGAAAAAGTAAGTTTGTTGTGCAATCCACTCTCAATGATCTGCCTAATACAGAAAACATAAAGAAAGAGGAAGATAATGGAAATTCTGAGGATTACGTAATAATGAGGGTACAACCCAGCGCAAGGTGTTCCTTGGTGATCCATGGCTCCCAGCTTGAACCAGGTTGCAGGTTTATGTATGACAAGATTGAAGACAAGGTATAGCTGTTTCTCATAGCATGGTTTGCTTCACTTGCAGGCAAAGCACTAACTTTGTCCTTTGAATGATCTAGTTCAACTTCCTTGAAAATCGAATTAGAAAACATGCGACAGCGCTTGTTGCTTCTGGACTGTGTGAAGAAGTGAAGGACCCTACAGTTGCTTCACAGGTAATATAGTTGATCATAATGAACCCCTCTCCCCCTTCAAAAAAATAAAAATAAATTATATGTGTTTGTGTACAAAAAATGATAGGAACACAACCATCCAGACACAACATCGAACACAACCCCTCACATACACGTAGGCCCCACGCACATTTATTAAGCGGGACACACGTGTATGTGAGAGGTTGTGTTCGGTGTTGTGTCCGGATGGTTGTGTTCCTAGTAATTATGTATGTATATATTGTACGGCTCTCTATCATCCATGCACCAGTGAGATAAATGAAAGGAAGAGTAGACACGCTCTTTTGTCGGAGGAGAGAGGGGCTAAATGAGGATACGTTGGGGAAAAATTAAGAATAGATATCGAGGTTCAATTTTTATGTAGCACTTCCAAGATATTGCTTCATTTAGTTTTCTGGCCACTCTCTATCCCCAAACAAAGGAAATTATCCTTTGCATGCTCTTATTTTCCTCCTAATTTCCCATACTGGTGTACAGTGCAACTAAAGGGGGTTGACATAACTAAGCCATTTGCATTACCTTTTGTTAGTCTCTGAGTCTTTGGCTCATTCAAAGACAAGGGGTTGCCATTTGTACACTTATTCATTTGTATACTTTTTTCCATGTTCATTGAGTTCTTCTAATGGATTTCTACAGACTTACATTTCTTTTTGTTGGCTTGATTTCTACTAGTGCTAATTGAGCAACATAGCTATTCTTTCTAATGCAACTACTGTTTCAGGAAAGCATATTTGCTGTTGGCATGATCTGCTGTGATGAAGAAGGTCGATTGAAGGAGAAGCCTGTCCTGCTGCAGAGCAGGTAATCTTGCTTTTGCTTTTGGTCCTTGGCATTCATCTTCTGATTTGCCTTTTTCTTCATAAGATGTTACCCTGATGCACTTACTTTCATATTAAGATTCTTTTATTAATATGAAATTACCTGACATAGGAAATTACCTGACATGCAGAAGCCTTTTCTTATAGCTGGTAGTTGTCATTAGCCAAATAAGTCCTTTATTAGAGTCATTGGTCAACATGTAGTCGCGGAAACTACTAGCAACTGCTTTCTCCAACTGAGCATGTGGCACTTTATCCATGGCTGATGCCTTTCCTCAAGCCCTGAACGCACCTTCTTCCCCAGTATTAGGACTTCATAAACTATCATAATCACTTGTGTAAATGTTAAATTAATCCTAAGATGAGCTATGGATTTGGTTTGGCTGGGACATGTTACATCACTTTTTAAGTACGGCATTCGTAAAATATAGGCCAGAGTACTGCTTAGCCTTTGATGCTTTTAGTTATCTCTCCAACTTTTCTATGAAATATCTTATTCAGTTATCTTGAGCATCTGACAGCGTAGAGCACTCTGAAGGGCAGCGTGTACGTCTTGACTTACAAAAACTGGGCCAATTTTCAATTTTTCCGGGCCAGGTAAAGATGTGGGAATCTCCTGACCAGATGTCTTTATTCTTCCTTAAAATTGTAACATGATGCCAGGAGATTGCATCATTTTGCAGGTTGTAGGTGTTGAAGGGTACAATCCTAGTGGCCACTGTCTGATTGCGTCAAAACTTATTGATTGTGTGCCCATGTCAGTTCCAGTTCCTTCTGACGAGGACCTTCATCCTACAAAGAAACAAGCTATTGATCAGGAGTTTCAGTTAACTGATCCGTCCATGCTTGGAGAGCTATCCATGGTGTGTAAGCTTGGGTTTCATGTAATTAGTAAGATGTATAACAGAATACTGTATGTTGGATTTTTCTGGTGGTTACTTTTCCAGTAGTGTAATTCCTGTTATTTATCCTTTGTGTCTACGATATAACCCACCAGACATAATTATATGTTGGCCCGATAACTGACTGAAGGGAAACTAGAATTTGAGTTAACTTATCAAAAAAAGAAATTAAAATTTAAGTTAGACACCCATGAGGCCAAGCAAGCACTCTACGTTTACGAAATAAGAACCTTGATTTCTTACTTCAAATATGCAGCTGGTTTTGAGTGAGAAACATTCTCATAAAAGTGTTTATTATTTTCAACTGTGTCCAAGTTTAATTGCAATCATGCTACACACTGTATAGTGTTGCATGCTTACTCTTGTCTTTGGAATCTTAAACAGATCATTGCAGCAGGCCCTTTTACCACAATTGACAACTTATTCTTTGAACCTCTAGCTGAGCTGCTAGCATATGCACGTAGAAAGCAACCCCAATTGCTTTTATTGGTAAGCACACCCCATTACTCCTATCAAGAAGAATCACCATTGTACTCCGCATTTATCAAGGAATGGTATTTAACTTAGTAAGGGTTTTTGGCAGCTTGGACCATTCATTGATTCAGAACATCCAGAGATTAAGAAAGGAACTGTAAACAGGACCTTCGATGAAATCTTCCGTACGGAAATCCTTGAAAGGGTATCGACACTGCAAAACTTTGGCTGTTAAGAGTATATTCTTTTTGGTTTCTATTCTCCTTTTTGTACCATTTACATGGATTCTTTGTTTTTTCAGCTTCAAGATTATGTGGAATATATGGGCTCCGCTGCGCGTGTGATTCTTGTGCCATCTGTACGGGACGCTAACCATGATTTTGTTTTCCCTCAGGTAATCTTAGTCCCTGATCACTTTTGTATTGTCTCCACTTGAAAATATTGCTAACAACAAACTCAGATTGTGATTGTAACCATCAAAATGTACATTTACTCTGTTTGGTTTTGATTCTGCAGCCTGCTTTTGATATTCAACAAACTGATCTTAAGCATAAGGTATGCGTGGTGCTGCAAGATAAGGAAGTCCTCATTTGAACTGGTTTCTACTTCCCGAACATATTATTCTAAGTCTTCCAAGTCTGAATTTCAAACAAATTTGTCTTACCAGATAACCTGTCTTTCAAATCCAGGGATTTTCAGTGCCAATGAGGTAATCTCTGATTTCGTTTATTTGCAAATTATGATTGATCTTGTCAAGTCAAGTATTGATGCTCATGTACTTCTGAATAAGCAACTATGGTCCTATATGACATGGTTGATTCTGCTGCCTTGCATGATTTGGCCATCATAATGCATACAAGAGGTATAAATGTGAATTATGGTGTAGATTATATTCACTTTTTGAGTTTCAGATCAAGATAGGTTGCTGCACTGTTGATATTCTGAAGCAACTTAGTGGAGAGGAGATCTCACGAAATCCACTTGGGGGATCCAAGCAGCGAATGAGTAGACTCGCAAATCATCTGCTTAGCCAGCGCAGGCATGTTTTGAGTATTCCCCTTTGAAAATTAACTTCCACATATTTGAAAGACAAATACTTGCTAAAAAATTTACTGTGTTTTTTTTTATCATAAACTTTTGACAACAGCTTTTATCCTCTATATCCACCAATGGAGGGTACTCCCTTGGATTTTTCACTTGCTCCAGAGGCACTTCAGATCTCTCACGTTCCCGATATCCTCATCCTATCTTCAGACTTGGCTCATTTCGTAAAGGTAATGATAGCTCCGTTTTCGAATGGAAACTAAATTCAATTGGGACAAGAAGTTCTATGCTCTTCTCCGCTAGAACAAATTTGGACAAGAGAGTATTCTCGACATTCACTTCACGAAAGTTATTGGATAGCTTAATCAAAACAAAGAAGTTTGAACTTTTATGTCAACTTCTTAAAACTTTCATCAAACAGATGTAACCTTTCAAGCTCTTAACTAAAAAAGTCATAATTCAAGAAGGTAACTTCTAAGTGATACCGAAAATGGCTATGTATGAAAACTAATTCTTCGTCTCAATGCGCATAGGTTTTGTCAGTTGGGGATAAGAATGAAGGGGAAGAGCAAACAAAGTGTGTTTGCGTTAATCCAGGAAGACTGTCGAGGGGCGAAGGAGCCGGTTTCTTCGTCGAGCTTAACTACCATCAGAATCCTGATTCGACAGTTGCCTCAGTTATTAGCATATGAACCTGATTCTACGAATGCCTCATTTATCAACTTAATGCACCTTTGGACCAGAAGTGCTCGAATACAGCCCTGTTGCAGATAGTATCAGCTTGTTGGAAGCAAACTAGGGTGGACACTGAATACTAATCAAGCTACTGCGAACCACAAACGCTCTTTTTAGGTGATGATCCTGTATTGAATAGTTTCATATATGGTGGTGTAACAACTTTGGTGATGTTATAGGATTACTGTCCCTGTCAATGCTAATTTTATGATATTTCTGTTCTGGTTACTGATATGATGTATTGCTGTAATAATTAATGGTTGTTAGGGTGAGTTTCCCATTTCCTAAAACTCCTAAACACGGATTTCGAGATTGGTTATTCTCCTCACATACATCAACGAGTATCTTTTAAAATTTAGCATTTTTAGCTAAAAATGAAAAACTCACCCTTACCATTTGTTCCGTTTACATGATGGAATGAATCTTTTTTTGGTAAGAAATGTTGAAATCTTCGTCTCCGGCTAGCGAGCGACGATTGATAGCTCTACGATCACCACCACACAGTGCTCGGGGCCTTTTCACCACACGGTTTGGGAACCGGAACCATGCACCTTGTGATCACAAAAAATGTGGCAGTGAAAGGCCTGGACTGGAGCATCAAGTATGGAGCATTTAAAAAATAAATGCTCCCAGGTGGGTCACTGTTGGCCCTGACGCTGATGCCTAACTTCCTTTTTCCTAATCAAGAAGAGGGAATAGCGTATGGAAAGGATCTTGCGTATGAACATCTGCAGTTCAGCCCCACAATGGAATCCTTTTCTGCATATTCCAGTTCTGTCAAAAAGTGGGGCCGAAGTCCATCCAACAAAGCTACAAGCTTTTGTTTTCATTAATTGTAATGTGTCGAATGTTTGTAAAATTGCATTTATCTCTTCCTATTTTCCTCCCTTCCTATGGGGTTGGAATTCTGTGCTGTGCGCCTATGCATGCGCATAGCACAAGTGTTGTGTGCCTGTTGTGGGGCCCACTTTGGGTTATATTTTTTGATCCGAACAAGTTTGTGTCGCCAATACTTCATCCACGTAAATTCTCAGGTTGATCGGATTCACAAAGCATTTTTCTTGGAAAAGAAGCAGTTAAAAAAACCGTTGTAAATGATTTTTTTTTTTTACAAAACCGAACAGACTTGTTTATTTAAAATACAAGCATTTTTCGTAAACCGAACAGACTTGTTTAACAGACTTGATTTTTTTTTTTTACAAAACCGAACAGACTTTTTTTTCAATAATCTAAACCAAAAATTAGAGTGGTTCAGTTTATTTAAAATACATCATTATTTTGAGGGCTCTGAAAAAAAATAAGCTCATTCGGATCTAAGATCTTCATCATTTCATCCGGACCCTTTTATTTGTTTATTACATTGTGCGCTGTGACATCGGATACAAATTCGGATAAAGGCTTCTTACAAAGAAAGCCACTATTAACTAGAGTTTCTTATCTAAACGTGTGCACGGCAATTAGTGCTTGGAAACCTAATAACTCTGGACAAGAAATTTCGCAGAGGGCTCCCTCACTTTGCTACAGTGAGAGACTTTCATTTTGGATCAAATTTGGATGATTCGAACCGTTGGATATGTTTAAAAAGTGTTTTTAAAATCCGACGCGTGGACTTGTAAAAAAAATACCCGAAAGGGCTTGATCCGAGCAATTTTTGATAAAACTCAGTTTCCTATAAAACTGTGCAGTTTCATTAAAAAAACTGGCGTAGTTTCATCTTGGCAGTGGACGGCTCGAATTTGCAAAGTGCCGAGATGAAATAAGAACCGTTAAAAACACATCCAATAGCTCGATGCCGCACACCAGGACAGTACACTAGAATCCTCATTTCCTATTTGGATACTCTTAAATAGAAAAATAGAGGTCGAGAAAATGTAGGAATTGATTAGAGATGCTCTTAATTAGGTGAACAAACTGTAGGCTAATGAACCACATAGTTGTAAGCTAGACATAGACAAGGTGAGAAGCATGAAGTCTTGCAAGCCACCACATAAGTGGAGGATTGGATTCAAGATCTCTTACCTGAATTATTTTAGGCAAATGGGGCTTAATAATTGGGTAAAAAAAATGTACTGTATTTGTTAGATTTGCATCATTTTTTGTAAATTCTTTTTCGTCTCGACTAGAGGAATATAAAACTTAAAAATATGATTAAAGCTTAAAAAAATTAAGAAGGATAAAAATAATCTAAAAATTTATCTGTTTAGGATTATATTGGTTTTCAGTCCAAAAAAATAAGTTTTGAGCATAACATAACTATTTATTTTTTATATTATTCTCTCCGAGATGAACCAATAATACACAAAAAGTTGTACCAAAACTTAGAAATGCAAAAAAAATAAAATAAATCTAAACGGATTATTAAGGCTGAGTTTCCATTAAGGTATTTTTCGGTATTATTCCAGAAGTTATTCTCCTCACGTAATATTAACTAATTTGACAATTTATAAATAAATAAAAAATTGCCTTTTAGAAACTCATCCTCAACATCTAGTAAACATAGATAACGTGAGAAGCATGAAGTTGTCTTGCAAGCCACCGCATCAAGTGGGAGGAGGTTAGCGTAATTATCAAGGAATCAAATTATTGGAAGGTTTTGGCTTGCATTATCCAGGCAAGGCCGGAGATAAATGATGGTCCAATATTAATACTGTATTAATGAGATGGGTCTTGCTAGAGACCACCCTAAGGGTGATGTCCTTTTTTTTTTCTTTATCCGACTGAAAAATCATAAAATAGTCTTGATTTGACATAGTGACATTAGGTAGCGTAAATTTCTGAGCTCTCCGTACTGTGTTCGACCTTTTTCAATTCTTCTGCTGTGTTGCCCTTTGTTCCGAAGGGTCACTCCTCTTTTTACCCAAGAAAATGTTAGTGTGCGTCCAATAGGCACATATTAAGGTTTTAAAAATATATTAAAATGTGTGAATAAAGAAAAAAATAATCTAAATTGGTCTTTTAGTTTTTTTCGTTTTGTCCTTGTTCAATTTTTTTTGCATTTGTTAGTTTTTCGTCGATTTTTTATAATTTCTTGGCTTGTCTCGACGAGAGGAATCTAAAAAGTACTGTATAAAATTATTAGCAAAACTTAAAATTTTGTGAATAAAGACAAAAAATAATCCAAAAAACCGTTTTTTTTTGTAAAATTTTTCGTCTTTATTCACAAAACTTTAAGTTTGGCTAATAATTTTATATTTTTTAGATTCCTCTTGTCGAGACAAGCCAATAAACTACAAAAAATCGACCGAAAACTAACAAATGCAATTTTTTTTTGGTTGAAACGGTGGGACTTTGGTTCAAGCACTTCTAACCGCCCGACTGAGCTGAAATTTTGTAGGGTCACTCGAAAAAATGTTTTAAGAATAATGAACGGTTCGGATCACTCGTGTGGAACCCAAAAGTGGGTCCCCGAGAGCCCTCTGTGCGTTTTCTGTACAACTCATTCTGTACACATAGAACGGTCCTTAAAATTTTTTTTTAAAGAAAAAGAAAAATGCTAACATATGCCACTAGACTATGTTAAGGTTGAAAAAGTGTGTTAAAATATGTGGAAAAAAGGGTATAATAGTAGATGTAGATGTATTGAAAAGTGTAAGAGGTGGGATTGAAGCGCGTGGTTTTTTAGTCTTTTAGAGGGATTAAATAGTAAGGGGGAATAAAAGCAAAATAAAATTCAATGAATATTAAAAAAGTTTCAAACAATTTCATTTTTTGATTTGAAATATTATAATTTTAACACCTGCTGAACTCATTTGCTAAAATCTGATTGAAGTGCGCGAACTTGTACAGTAGTACAAACATTAGACAAGGGTAAAGTTAAAAAGAAAGACTGGGAGTTGTCCTTTCAATTGTCAGAGGAAGGACCGTTTGCAATGGAATTCACTCCTTAAAACTCTCTGTTCTAACTAGATTTTGCCTAATGGGATTAATAAATATAACATCCACCTTCTATATGTGAATTTTAAAAATTATTGGTTCGTCTCGACGAGAGATTTTTAAAGAAAAAAAACTATAAAGTACACTAAACTTTTTGTAAATAAAGACAAAAATAATTGTATAAAAAAAGTTGTCTTTAGTGAACTGTTTTAATATTTTTATATTAAATTTTGATTTTTTAGATTTCTCTCGTGACGACAAACTAATAATCAGAAAAAAAATCGACGGAAAACTAGCAAATTTAATTTTTTTTAATAAAGACAGAAGTAAACAAAATTGCCAAAGCACCCTAGATCAAGTCAAATGGATATATATTAGTAATGAACAAATCACATTTGTCTACGATAAAATTTTTCAGAAATTGAACTCTTGACAAGAGCTTGATTACCAAGCCCGGTAGCAGGGGGATAACAGAGATTCATAAAGCAAAGAATAGAAAGAAAAAAGAAGCAAAGCCATTTCAAAAATGACATATCTCCACTAGTAAAGAATCTGTGACAATCTGTACAAAAAGATAGAATCATTTGCTTTAAACAATTTGTAGCAGTTCAAAAGACTCATCTTTTATAAAAAAAAAAAAATAACGGGATGTTCGAGCCAACTTGCGCACACTTCGACTTTTTCCAGACCACTGGAGGTAACGAACAGGCATAGCTCCAGCGACCCTAAGAATTTACTGGCAAAGGAAATCGAACACCCCAAGAATTTGCTGACAAAGGGAATCGAACAAGGGACCTTGGCAGTTCAAAAGACTTTTGCTAATTAACCCAATTTGATCTTCTTCATCTCCTTGTTCCATCCCCTCTCTCTGCACCAATCGACCCACCGAATCCAAACCCACAGAACACTCAACAAAATCGCACTCACAATCACAACCATCCAAGAAACCCAAACCCACGTGGGAATGGGAATAATCCCCCCCTGTTCTTCTTTCAAACAAAACGCCCGGCCCATTTTCCACACAAAAACAGGCCCCAGAACCCCCCTCACAACCGAGTAAAGAGAGTAAAACAGGGGCGACAAGAACCCGTAAACCCGGGCCGCCGCCGGAGACTCCCCACGGCGGAATCTGGCCAAAGACCACACGTTCTGGCAAGGGCTGGTGACCTCGGCGAGGATGAGGAGTACTAGGATGGGGTAAGCCCCGTGGTTCACCATGTACCGGCAGGTGAGGAAGACGTAGATGGTCGCCACGTGGTGGGCTATGAAGAGGTAGTCGGTCGGGTCGAAGAGGAGGTAGTGGAGGAGGTCGGTGAGGAAGTAGGCGATGCTGAATTCTAAGGTGGCGTTCTGTAAGGGCGTGTTTGGGGAGGCGAAATTGTTGTTGGTTTGTTGTTGGAGGAGAGAGAGAGTGGCTAGGAGGACTGCGGGTGTGCCGTGGAAGAGAGAGAGGAGGCAGCTTGAGGCTTGGGGTTTAGTTTTGGTGCTCCAGTTTCGGAAAATTACCAAGTAAGCCAACAGGTATACGGTGGTGAAGTAGAAGAAGAAGGTGGGGAGAAGTGGTGGAGGAGAGAAGAAGAGGGGTAGAGTAATTTCCATGGGAGTTATCAAGCCTCCAAGGTTGAGAGAGAAATGAGGTTGCAAACATGAGAGAGAGAGAGAGAGAGAGATTATGAAAAGTTAAGATGGATTAGTATGGAGCTTAAGTGGTGAATTTTTTTTTCTTTTATAATCGGATGTTTGGGTCAGTTTGCGCGCACCTCAACTAATTCTGATGCCCTGAAAGTAATGATCAGGCATAACCCTCAGGAGCCCTAAGAATTTGCTGACAGGAGAATTGAACGTGAGATCTTAGATAAGAGAAAACTTTTAAGTCTCAAGACAAGATTACTTTGCTAACCTATTGGGGGTTTAAAGTGGTGAATCTTTTGTGGGGTTGGAATTAAGATTTGGGAAGAAAAATTAAAATAATTCAGGGACTTGTATGAGCTTCTTTTTCACCGCGTAAGGGTCTTTGGATGCATGTCCAGACATTTCTTACTTTTTTCCATTTTCATTTTCGCAATTTTCCACTTGTGGTTGTGGATGTTTGCATGTCCTCACCCATAGTTTATTCCATGAAAATGAATTTTCGTAATTTTGCAATTGATTATAGCTTTTTGGAAGTTTGTGTAATTTTGCAATTGATTATAGCTTTTTATACGGATCTCAAAAAAATATGCAATATAAATATTATTTGACATATCTCAATTAGTTCTATTATTCAAAAATTTTGAAATTATGAAAAACATTACAAATTGAATGAGAAAAGTTTAAAAACAAACGCAAACTCCGAAAAATGACCAACAAAAGCGGACAGATGTAGTATATTAAAGAACAAAAGCTAAAAGTAAAGGGAGACGCATATTCTGCACAAATCTCATAAACACCTCCAAAATATAGCGAGTAAAAATATAAAATACTCTATATGATCGAAAAGAGGGCATAAGCACCACGTAAAAGTGTCCGAGGTCACTCATGAAAAGAAAGAAAGAAGTTCGTTTTGGGTGGAAATTTGGGACGGAAAAAAAACAAAGGGGGACCCACCGCATGGTTTATCATGTGCTACTCGAGCATTGGTCTCCCGACTCTTTGAGTACAGAATTACTTTACGCGTCCGTGAATAAGGTTTGGTCGGTGTTAGCACAAGAAATTTGCAAAACGTAAGGATGTGAATTACAACATTTGTCTTCAGGGCTGGCCCTGAGCTAAAGAGTGTAAGGTGACTGACTTAGGCCTTATTTTGTAATAGATTTTAGGTAGATTTTATGAAAATTTCATAAAATGAGCATTTTATGGAGAGATAATAAAATAGAGTTGTTTTCCCAACTAATAAAAAGTAATAATTTTCCTATAGATTTTAGGAGAATTTTATGAAAATCTCATAAAATGACTTTTATATTTTATGTGCTAAGATTGAAGTGTCATAAAATATGAGATTTTATGTACCTAAAATCTATTGAAGAACAAGGCCTTAGACCTCCAAGTTTTGGCCTAAAATTAGGGCACCGGATAGTTACACCCAAGTACAAAATATATATTTAATATATCGCTTGTATAATCAATGAGCTAGGTAGCCTAATGGAAATGCTTAGTTTCTTTATGCAATAGGTACATGTTTCAATTCCTGGTTCTCTCTTTTCCTTCTGTACAACAAAATTTTTTCCCCTCACAAACTCACACTTTCAAGGGGATATTGTTTTGTTTTGCACCAAAAACTAGTTTTATTCGAAACAACGAAACGAATCATAGGAAAAAAATAAAATATAGTACCAAGTAACTATCATTTTGAGGTTAGTTTTATTTTTATTTTTTAAAAGAAGACATAGGACCAGATTTACAAGTTTGTCTTAGACCCCGAGAATCTCGGGGCCGGCCCTGTTTGTCTTGAATGGTCCGATTTACATTTTGGAATCAAAGATATGACCAACTTGAAATGTACAACAGCAGAGAGAAACCAGCTACGCCTTCCAGATTCCGGTTTGGCCATTAAGCCTTAAGCGGGTGCCAAGCATTTGCTTTTTTCTCTCATGAAGGTAGGGCTGTAAACGAATGGATCATGAGCAGTTTGATGCTTGGTTTGTTAGGGCTCGGTTCTGCTTGACTCATTCAGGTAGTGGAACGAAGCTAGATTTTCCGATTTGTTTGTTAACGTGATGAGCTTATAAATTTTTTTTAAAACTTGGCTCGGCTCGAAGAAGCTTGACTCAGATATAGAGGCTAATTTAGTAACTATACCGAGCTCGGCTCAGTTCATTTCTAGCCAAGTCAAAGTATATGGTACATACCACCAAGCTACCACTTTACTTTCGTCACAAGAGAACTTACTTTATACTCCTTCATTTCCTATTTTTTGTCCATGCAGACATCTCAACAATTTGTTTATGCATTCAAATGTATAATGTTCTAATTACGCAATGTGGATCGTATATTATATATCCCAATTTAATCTATTAAATAAATTTTTTTTTTTTAAAAGAAAAAACTAATGTCAAATAAAAATATAAATTATTTCAAAATAACAGGCATCCCAGAAAAACGAACAAAAAGGACGAATGGAGTGTTGATAGTGCACTTTTAGCATAATACGACAAGTGTTATTTAATCGTAAATTTCATAAAGCGTGATGAGATGTACAAAAGGACACCAAGCTCATCATTTGCTTGCACGAATTATCTTTCAATTCATTTGATCTTTTTCTTTTGTTGCACTATTAAAACCAAGATCACACGTAACATAGTAGTAACTTATTTAGAGCATTCTTATCGGCCTATCCAAAATTTTCATCAAATTTAATCTCAAAAACACATTTTATAAATTAACAAGTCACTTTATCAAAAACTCACAAAATCAGATTCTCTATTTTAACTTTCCTATATTAAACTATTACCCTCAAATCTATTAAAAAAAATTTCTCCTATTATATTAATCTCCCCCGCTAGGGAGTTACTGTTTATGTCAGGACAAAGGTTGAAAAAGGACAACTTGGTGCGGTAGAAAACAATTAAACTATCGACTGGTTCTTAATATCCACTGGTCCCTTACGTCTTCCCCCTAAAGTCTTGGGGGAGTCCACTGGTCCTCTGGTTCCTCACGACAAAAAACAATAAAAAAATGAGTTGGTGCGTGAACAGTGCCTACTCAAATTTGAGTAGGCACTGTAGCAAAAATAATTTGGTGAAGGAGAATAGAGAGACTGGTTTTTGGAGGTTTTGGGGGGTTTGGCTTTCCACTTTAACCCAGTTAAAGTGGAGAAGCTGATGAGGATGCCCTTAGGTGACCAGAATTTCAACTGGCGTATGAATCAAATGATTAAGACACGATACACAATTACTAGCAAGAAACTCGTGCTATGTACGGAACGAATTCTAGTACACAATTAGTTTAAAACTCGTGCTATGCACGAAAACTTTTGAAAATCAAGAGAGAACCAAAATCGGTTTTAGATTTATTCTTTACTAAGCAACGGGGAGTTGTGGTTAACATTTCAATTTGTAGTCATTTGTAAATTTGTAAAAATTTCCTAAAGTTATTAACCTTTGCTAAGTAATGATAGTCAAGGTAGTGAAAAAATTACTTCTGCGACGGGGAGTTGTGGTTAACCTTTCAATTTGTAGTCATTGATAAATTTGTAAAAATTTCCTAAAGTTATTAACCTTTGCTAAAGTAATGAAAGTCAAGGTAGTGAAAAAATTCTTAAAGAAATCAAAATTGATAAAATGAAAACTTACAAACCCACATGGATTTGTATGAGTCTGAAAGCTTTTGTTATATTATGGATTCTTTTTACCTTTTGACTTCCCTCCCATAATATTTGCATTATTTTCATATTTATTGGCCTATTTTTATGGCTCTCAAAATCACTCCACTATTCACCATCCATATATGTCTTACTTATTTCGTGCTATTTTAGCAGTAAATTCTTAAATATTTTTGCATCTCTCTTTCATTATTTTCCTTTTCAGTTTCATGTTTATTGACATAGTTTTATTGATGAAAAATTTTCTCAAATTTCCTTTCATCTCTCGGTTTACTTGCACTTGCAGTTGTTCAAACTCTCCCCGGCTCCGCAACTACAACAACAGAGGTACTTTGGATCCAATTTTAAATATCCCTCTTTCTCAATGATGAATAATTAAAAAAAAAAAAGTTTGCTTCCAGCGTATATCTATGTTTGCTCTTTTCAATTTATCTACAGTTCTTTTGATGTCATTGTAGTCATACGTTACTAGCGTTGTGCCCGTTCGATGCACAAGATAATAGAATTTAGATTTGATCAATGTAACTTAATTTTTTGTTATCCTGTGCATTGAATGGGCACAACACTAGTACAACTTGCAATGGGAGATGGACAACTGAGTTGGGGAGGCAAAGGTGAGGTTTAGAAAGGGTGGCTTCCCCGGCAGAGGCAAAAGTTTTGGGCCACCAACGAAATATTTTGTTGATCGGCCGTGGTGATTTCCAGCCTGACGTTAGGGTCTGATGAGATTTTTTGACCTTTTATTTTAGGGTTTGATGTCCTTAAAGACAAAATCGGATTTTAAATTAATGGGTCTAGACAGAAAAATAGAACCACTCTAGCACATTGCGGGGGGGTGTTTGGGCACTTCTTTTTCAAAATGAGTTTTGAAATTATGCATTCAGGGAGTGTTCCACTAACAAAAAATAGTTTTTTTTTTCCAAAAACTAAGACAAATCATTTTCTCACAATACATCACATAAAAAACAGTGAAAAACCAACTTATTCTAAAAACACCTATAACAGAACACTGAGAAGATAAGTGAAGAGTAGGGGGAGAATACTTTACAGATTCACTAATATACAATAATTCAAAAAATCAAAAATACAAAATGCAAAATGTCAGAAAGAGACTCCAAACACCCCCTACGAAGTACGAACCCCCAACAAAATCCTAGCCAGGTACTCTTTAGGCAATGGAAAAGTGTAGGAAACAGGAAAAGAAACAAAAAAAACATATATATATGAAAGTGTATCGGACGGTTGAGATCCGTTAGGTACACTGTTTGTAATAACCCGAAATTTTGTAAATAAAAAAAAATTTCGATTTATTAATGCGTTTTATTTTTAAATAATTATAGTTTATAATTTGGTTTGGTTAGATTAAACGAATTAGATTTTACCTGTTTAATTATACTTTTCGCGCCGTAAATAAACGCGTACACACCGGGTATTTCACCACACTGCGTCCGGAAGCCTTACTAAATCCCCAACTCTTATTTTATTTTATTAAAGTTAACCTTGATTAGGTGGGAGATTACTTATAACCTAAAACTAATCTTTAAGTTGGTGGGAAATTTGGTGGGGAATTTCTTATAACCTAAAACTAATCTTTAAGTTGGTGGGAAATTTGGTGGGGAATTTCTTATAACCTAAAACTAGTCTTTAAAACCTAATTTTTGCTTTTGCAAAAGGTTGTTTGGACACTTGTGGGGAGGGTTTTTGGCTAGTGATTATTTTTGGGGGAGGTGAACCTCATTGCTTCACTATAAATAGCTCACTCTCCTTGCTTCATTTCACACCAAAACCTCCCAACTTCTCCACTTTGTGCTTTCTAGTGTTCTTGAGTGAGTTCTTGAGTGTTCTCCTTGAAACTCATCCTAAACCACCACACACCACCACTCTCGACCACCCCTAGATCTTAGAAAGGTAGAATAAGTTAGCAAGAAAGCGTTCGAGCAAAGGTCGACTAGTCGTTACGCCGCCGGAATTCAACTAGCTTATCGGCTTCCGACTAATCATCGGAATTAAGGTAGATACTTTATCTTAACCTTAGATTAGTATTTACTAGTTCATATTGATTATGTTATTATTTTGCTTAAACGTGCTTAATTATGATTAAGCGTGATTATGTTGGTGATTAGTGATTTTATGAACAATTAGACTTTGAAAAAAAAAACACACTTAGTCGTTACTATGCACGAATTAAAATTGACTATCAAAATGCACCGTTATAATGTTCGATGGACTTTTGGGAAACCAAATTACCCAGTTATAATGCCTGAATGAAAATCGACTTTTCAAATTTACACAGTTATAATGCCCGACCAATTTTCTGAGAAAAGAGCTTTTCAAATGAAATGAGATTTTCCGGGATTATTGAATAAATATTCTTAATCTATTTAGACTAACAAATAGAATCTATGGCTAGCATGTCTAGTCAGGCTTTTTCTTGGTTTAGCCCAAACCAAGTGGCGATTCGACGAACGAATCTTAAAACACGCCAAACGGATTCAACTACTAGAGTTTTCTAGTAGGGTACTTTCTTGGTTTAGACAAACCAAGTGGCAATTTGACGTACGAATCTTAAAACACGCCAGCAAATTTAAGAACGAGAATTAATCCTTACGTTTTGATTTAAATCCCCGGAAGAAAGAACTTTTGTCGTTAAGTAACATGTTTTCGTAAGATGGGTTACGAGCGGAAGGTTTATCATGAACGATTCTAAACGGAGGATTTTGTTTTATGAAATTAATGCATGTGCACGTTCTTTTTCAAAGACGATACGACCCGACACATTTTTCGAGAAAGTGATCGAATGTTTTTAAATGGAAGAGATAGAAATGAGAATGAAAATGTTGATGTGATGAAAGTTGAGATGTTGATGCTGTTGGAGTCCCGCCTCAGTTCCCCGGGGTGAACTGGTGGTCAAAGCCCAACGGAACTATACGGTAGTGCTGTTTGAAGTTTCTCCTCAAATTCCGCGGGTGAATTTGACGGTTAGAACTTACTCAGTACAACACATAGCAAGCGGACCTCATAAACAAACTGGTGGGGATTCAGTGATATGGGTAGCCGGGACTATGTCGTGTGTGACGCGGAGTTAGCGGACCTCATACTGCAGGAGTCAGTTTATGGGTGGCCGACCCTTCGAACGGAAAGGTTGGTGACCGTTAGAACGGGGTTGTAGAACGGGCCAATAACTTTCGAGAGATGTGAGATGTTGACATGGTTGAAATTTGAAGAAGAATGTTGTTATGAGAAAATGATACGAGATACTGACACTATACTCTGGATTCTGAAATAATACGAGATACTGATTTTATTAAAGCTGCACTCTGATATGAAAAGAAATGGGATACTGATTTTTATTTAAGCTGCACTCTGATTTGATGTGATACTGATGCATTGACACGCATGAACTTACCGTTTTGATAAATGATTTTCAACTATTTACCTGCCAACAATATTGTTCTAGAATTGCTAGTTTAATGTTGGGGTACGGTATCTATTGAGCGTCCTCGCTCACGGTTTGCCCTGGCATAATACGACGTTGTTGCTTCGCAACTCTGACGTATTATGCTAGATTGTCACGATGGACAGGAATACCTTTACGGAGAACACGGAGCCGGAGGAGCTGCCGGAATAGAGATCCACCAGGCGGAGGAATTTGCGGAGCCGTAGAACCCACCTAGTCTACCTTTTTGTAATCTGTGAAGGATAGACCATCTATATGTATTTTGGTTATTATTATTACTGTTTAGACCGACTTTAAATTGTAATAATAATCCATAACGCTTTTCCCAAAATGCGGGGCGTTACACTGTTTAAGTAGTGCACCGAACGGATCTCAATCGTCCGATGCACTTTCATGTTTTTTTTATTGGTTTAAATAGTGTACCGAATAGATCTCAACCGTCTGATGCACTTTCATTTTTTTTTTTTTTTTCGTTTCTTTTCCTGTAGTGTACCATTCCTCTTAGGCAATTTATTGATGATAAAATGAAAGTGACTGTTAACCTCTCAACTCAACAATCCTGCGGTATACCGTACAGAAAACTGTTACCCTTAAATCCTAATTTAAACAAAATAAAATAGAATTGTAAAAGGAGAGTTTCCCCCTTCCTTTTTCCCCAGAATCTTTCTACAGTGCCTAATGTGGTATTGGGGCACTGGTGCCCTACTAAATTTGAACCATTGGATCTGTCATAAACGAATCTCAGCCATTGAATCCCAAAAAGTAAGTGGTTTTGCCAAAAAACGAGGTGGTTTTGAGGTTTTCCCGCCAAAAAATTCGCACTTCACTTACAATGAAAACTTGAAATATATATATCACCAAATAAGCTGAATATTATGGCTACACTTACCATGAATATTATGGCTACACTTACCACGCAAGAAGGAAATACTTACCACAAAATAAGGCGACTGGTTAATCCGATAGCAAGTCACCATTTTGAGCGGAAAAATTCTTACTTCTTGGAGTGTTATAACACCAAACCACTTTTTACTTTTTCCAGTCCAAATTTTGTCCTTTAACTAAGCTTTTTTATAATGGGCAACATTAAAAATGAGGTAAAATAGGATTTAGTTAAATTTTTTAATTTGTGTAGGTATATTTCTTAGAACAATTTTTTATTAATTGTATAATAATAATAATAATCTCTAAACTACATTAAAATGACGGAGAGAGTTATATATATATATATATATATATATATATATATATGAAAAGAAAATCAAGAGAGTAATTTGCGTACTGGTTGTGCAGGTTACATTCGTTTCATCTGCACGGCTCATTAGTTTGGATAAATCCAATGGCTAAAAGAATGGTATTGGGGCACTGGTGGTGCCCCCAAACCTGAGTGGGGCACCACAACCATTCCGTCCCCCGATCCAGTTTCCCTTTCTACTCTACTCTTCTTTGGGCTCCTCTCCGTTCTCTATGGTGTGTGACAGTTAGAACTCTCGTTTTCTAGCAAGATGTTCTCCCATTCACCCCTTTATTTTTGAATGACGGAGACCCAGATCTGGGTACTGGCTCTTGCTCGGTGGCCCTGTTCGGTTCGGATGGTGGTCAGTGAGCTCTCCAATGGCGGCGGTCAAGGCACCAAAATACAGATCCGGTGGTAATCTTGCAGCGGGCGTTATATCCACAGGACAGGTAAAATTAGAATTACCCCAGGTAACAAGACAAGTGGGGTAGCTCGCCGCAGGAAAGCAAGACGAGTAAGCAACAGAAGTTTTTCCACCCCTTCGGTAATCATGTAGCATAATAACAATAAACATGGTTGATGTAACTTGCAAGTATAAAAGCTGGGCTTCATGTGTTTCATTAGAGAACGTATGTTTCATGTGATGCAAAAAGTATACAAACCTTGGTTTGTGTCAATAACGTACTCAAGAACAAAACCCTAACAAACCTCCTCACCATTCCTATTATTTCTTGCTATCGCTACGTTGAAGAAAAACCGCCTGCATAAACCTCCATAGTCTTTTGTGATACATATCTACTCACTACTTGTCAGAGATCGAAAGGTATTTTTTGTAGTGATTTGGCAGTAAGTCTACTAGATGACCTTCTACATCACCATTCCGCCATCAATGGTAAACACCTGCATGGCCAGTCATTACCAAGAAGCGCGTAAGTATATCGGGAACGTGAAAGTTGTTATAGCATAGTGAAATTCATAATCACAAAATGGAGATCTGATGAATAGTATTTGAAAACCTGTCCAGTAATGTAACTAGCGGCAGGATTGAGGGCCAAGAATTCCACCAGTCCAGCAATTTCTTCTGGTTGGCCATACCTTCCTGAATTGACAAGAGAGACGAATAATCAGAATTACTCAAACCCTTTTGCTTCATTTTGTTGAAACTAAGGACCGTCAACCTCTAAAAATTGCCTCATCCAATTTGCTAATTTCAATTACAGGCACAGCATAAAGACTAAAGACAGATTTATTTCTGTTATAAGCGACATTGATTCACAAATAATATTGAAAAAATAATCTGTGATGAATGTGTGTGACTACTATAGTAAAAGTCTCACGGTGTTCAAAAATTCAAGCCGAAAATACAACATCACAAACATGGAAAAAGATACAGGTATTTATCAGAAAATGGCATAAAAAAAAGGTGGAGAAATTAAGGTGGGAGCTTTGCTGGATGGCTATGAAATAGAGTTTGGATCTTTTCATTTTATCTTACCCAATGGGATGGTTTCCAAGATTTTCTTCTCGATTTCTCCACCAAGCTTAGCAGTCATGTCAGATGCAATGAACCCTGGGGCAACAGCATTAACCTGTTGAATGGAAAGCCTCAAAGTGAAAACGTCTCTCAATTACTAGTATTAGCTGCATCTTGTCCTGTGTCTAGTTAAAAAGAAGAGTGTGAAGAACTCACATTGATATTCCTGCTTGCATATTCCTTTGCCACTGATTTCGTCAAGCCAATTACCCCTGCTTTCGCAGCACTATAGTTGGCTTGCCCAACATTACCAACAAGACCAACAACTGATGCTATGTTGATTATCCTACCCTGAAACACGAGCAGTTAAATACATAAAAGTTTCAAAAGCAAAAAAGATGTTAATCATTCTCTGGATTCCAAACTTCGCTCACCATTGTATCATCGTATGTCTTGTTTTATTTCCTTATTTCCAGATACAAGTATTATCTCAGGGACAGAGTATGCTAAAACGCCTGAGCTTAAGAACTATTGATTCTTTTGGTACCGGCAGAGTAACGAACTTGCAATAAATCATGAAAGAGCAGGACATTTGGTACATTCTTCAGTGAGGTTACAGTAACTACTTAAAGCCCCCACTCGAAGGATTATTTGGAGATACATATCAAAGATTGTCAAGCTCTTTATGATCAGTAAGGCGGTTGCATGTGTTGGGGGTTGAATTGAACATTCAAAAAAGAATGCAAATTTGAAGGGGAAACAACTCGAGTGGAAACTCATTAAAACTAGGCTGAAAGTCTCAACTAAAAGCCTATTATGTCCGCCATCACCTCACCCTCCCCATCAGCCAAAAAAAGGCAAGGAAAAAGTGTGTCTGCATATTCCGCCAATAACTATTATAGTTAATACATTTAACCAGAGAAAGGAGTACCTTTTTCTTTTTCATCATAATTTTGGCTGCAGCCTGAAATTAGTAGAAAAGCTTAGGTCAAACAAAGATAGAAGCTTATTGGCCGAAAATACTCAGATTTGAAAATCTACACACCTGAATGCAAAGGAATACACCAGTCAGATTCAGGTCGATAACTTCCTGCCACTGAGTTGTCTTCATTCTCATCAATAAACCATCTCTAGTAACGCCTGAATCCATGGTGACCAATTAGTAAACTAGATCTCAAATTGTAAATGACGGAATAGGAGATGAACTTCTGAGAACCTGCATTGTTTATCAATATATCAACAGTTCCCCATGCATCAACCACCTGCGGAAACGAATTGTATAGCATGCAAGAAGTAAGCAACATATTTAAGACAAAAACAATTGACAAGAACAGCAACATTTACTCACGGTTTTGATCATTGCTTCCACATCTGCTTCTTTTGAAACGTCTCCCCCAAATGCAAGAGCCTGACCGCCGCATGTTTCAATCTGCAAGATATGGCAGTACGTCATATAATCAATGATTCCTACTCCACAGTAGGCCCAACCAAGGATTTTATTGTCTAAAGAAGGAGTAGGTGATGGCACACACTATAGTGAGTAGGATGTTGTCCATGGCGATTCCAGGGCGTTGATTTTTGAGCAGAGACCACAAAGGCATTAGCCCAACCATCGGAGGCGTGCAGAGGAATCTGCTTTCCACGCCTTTTTCGCCCAGATGACAGAGACGAACGCATCATTACAAGTTGGAGTGCTCTTAAAGGTTGGATCTATATGCACCATGTTTTATGTCTTATCATGCTTTTGTGAATTATATCCCCTATTTTCTTATTATTAGTAAGACGCCTTTGTATGGGGAGAAAACTATCCCCTCTTTTTATGCTACTTTTAATTATTTTATATTTTATGGTTAAAAAAATAAAAACTCCAAAGGCTTATGTCTCAGCGCCTTGAAGCTTACGCCTTGCCTCGCGGGAGGTCAACCAAACACTTTCCCTACTAAAAACTTTGAGTTGGATAGCTGTACAACATGACTCCAACAGTAAGAGTAATTGGTCTTGTAGTCGCATAAAGTACGCTTCAAAGATTTTTCTAAATCACAGTTCCTCTCAGTCTCAGTATAAACATAGGATGCTTGATAAGGCAAGTGGGAGCTGGTTTTCAAATGGTAGAGGCAGGAAAAAGGCATAGGATCACAGCATCAGGCTTACAAAAAACTTCATTATAAATAAAGCAGAATCTCAGACGGAGGTTACTATAGAAAATCTAGGCATTCTTCCAGGAGAGAATACTAGATGACAAACACAAGCAAGAGAGAAGAGATAACACTAGCATCGACATTCTGAAGTGAAAATTTCTATAAGCTAAAAAGATTTGCTCGTGTCAGCCCCAAAGCAATTCCAGACATTATAAGCTGGGCCACTAACCTCTTTACAAACTTCTTCGGCCTCCTTTGATGATCTAGCATAATTAACCAAAACCTGTCAAAGAAGGCCCATATTCAGCATTAGGGAGTAAGGGAAGGTGAATGAAGAACCACTCTACAACTCAAAATGACATCGTTTATAACTCAGAAGCAAATAATTACACCATCTGTACTCTGCAGTTATGTCCTCTGTGCGCCAATTGGAAAAGAAGATATCCGGCAAAACAGTTGACTAATTTGGAGAGAGAAAAGTATGGAAACTACAAAATCTTTGAGCTTGTCATGGGTAATAAAGCTTTCTGTCCTTGAAATCATTTCAAATTTTCAACATCATGCACAAGCACAACCGTCACGGCGTCATATAAGGAAAATAATTTGCTTGACACTGACATACTTTCACATTCAAATGGATCACAATCTCCTGAGATATCTTCCCATAAACTACCAAGCAAACCAGATATGAGTGCCTGGAAGCCACAAAGCAAAATTTCTATTCGAGTATCCATGGTATGGGATTGTATCCCTCTGTTCCTATTTGATACTCCGACTTCGGGAATCTAACTTTTTTTTTTAAGGGGCTTCACAATTTGGGGGACATAATTTGAACTTTCCTACTTTGCCCCTAAAAATTTATGTTGGAGTTTAAATTGATTAATTGGGGCAGTTTTCAAAACAAAATGGTCACAACTTTCAAAAGTTAAGGCGGCTAGTTTGCACAAAATTAGAGGTAAATGTTCTCCTTAATGATTACTCCTCCCAATTGGCGGTAAAAGGGGCAGGGTTTCCCTGGGAATTTAAATACTACTCCAAACAAGAGCTGTCGAGGAGCATTAATTGACCTTAATTGATTTTGAAGAAGAATGGCAAAAAAGGAAAATTGAACCCTTTTTTTATGTTGACTTTCTAAATTGGACATTTATTTTAGAACACGTAAAAAAAGAAAGGTGGACTATCAAATAGGAATGGAGGGACTATATATTTATTTCCATATGATCTTTCATGCTCCTTTCTTTCCATCAAGCATTTCCAGTTGATAGTTGAGACTCAATACCAAGTTACCAACAGTGAAATACATATAACGATAGCTTCAACATGTTCTTCAGCTGAATTTTTCGAGATCGACAGCCTATTAACCAAGTTTTATTTACAGAATCACTTTAACAGTTACAAAGCTAGCCCTGATACTCTTTTCCATCTCTTCTATTTCTTGGGTGCATGTGGTGGGGGGCACTTGGTACATGGCACCTCGTTGCCTAGAGAGTGCATATCAAAGAAAACTAACACATTCAACATTAATTTTAGTATTTCAGAGAGTACCCTTGAAAATTTGGCTGAAGATTGGTGTAACAAAATACTGATCTTGATCGTTCCACAAAATATACTGGTGATAGGTATGGAAGGGGTAGATTGCGTACAGACCTAACATTTGGCAATATATGCAGGAAGCTGCTAACCTTCATAGCCAAAACTACAATCTCAAGGTTGTTAGGCAAAGTTTTAACCCCTCCCAAACCCCCCACTAAGGGGAACTAAACTGGGTGTAACTTTTTCTTTTAATATAGTGATGATAAGTGACAGCAGATGCAACTTGCATGTCAATTATATTACCATGGGAAAATATTTCCACAAATGCAGAGCGTAATTGATATGGAGGTACATCATAGTAGGTGACCACCTTAAATGTTATCTACAATGAGCAACGAGGAATTGTCTGACCTTACAGCCGGCTTTCCCCAAAGCCAAGGCAATGGCTCTGCCAATACCTCTAGAGGCTCCAGTAACCACAACAACAGGAGCTTCCAAATTTTTAGTCGCTTCAGTGCTTGCTTGCTCAACAGTAGCAACCTGTGCTTTTACACCTGCATGTGGCACCACATTTCATGCAATGAATATTACGAGACAAAAGGTAGGTGGGAAAGGGCATATATATAGGTGAAGCCAGGAAAGAGGGGCAGTAAAGCCCCTGGGTTAAAAAGGACTATTGAATGAGTTACAAAACCATGTAAGATAAACTCCTATGCTTATCATTTGCTACCAAACAATGGGATAATGGAAGCCTCCACATAACAAGGAGATATACAGTTTAAGCAAAAATCACACGTTTGCAACATTCAGTATATGTTAAATTTCAAAGTAAGAGGAGGGTTTGGCACAAAAGGAATAAAAATGGTTACAGATCTCTTTGATTCAATGCATACCCTAGTGAGGTAATACTTGCTCACCGAATTCTCGACATACGAGATGCTGGCCTCCAAGTTCTCATCACATGAGAAGTAGGGAGTGCTTGCCCACTAAGGCACACAAATGAGTTGCTACTCTTAAGCCAATTGCCAATGTGATCATCAGAGTACCCTACGGATGACTATCCCAGTCGGGAAGTACTCAAATGGATGTAGGAAGGCAGGAATTCCAGCCGGAAATCTCCTTAAGGTTGTGTTTTTTTCTGTCTAATTCTCTTCCTAAAAAGTACACAGAAATTTGCGACGCACATACGGAGTAATTGTTACCGGATTATCTTGAGATTTGTTTTCGAATTTCCTTAACTATCTGAGAGTATACCAGAAGTAAACAAAAGCAATGTCTATGCCTTTTGAAGAGGGCATACCATTTCATACAAATCATTTCTCAGTTAGTCAAAAAACATTCACGTTATTCCTAGCTATTTCCAAATTGTGAATAGTATTGAAGCCAAATCCCAAATCATGTTAGCAACAAGTCAAGTGCACGACCACACAGAAACACAAACTTTCAAATTCCCTGGACAATCCACGTGAATCAATTTCCCAAAACACAAAAAAAATCAATCTTCTATTGTCTTCAACTACGAGCTAAGGTTCTCTAGCTCGGTAAGAAAATTACAATCTAAAAATTTGTAGCAATTCCAGCTCAAACTATGTTAGACTTAATACCATCAAATGTGCCCAACAAATTTTTTTTTTTACAAGAATGTGCCCTACGAAATCACAATTCCCTCGATCATAGTGGAGTAAAAAAACGACGACGAACCATCTACAACGAGTAGCGATTGTCAGGAATCCTCGTGCATATATTTACGTTCATTTGTACTCATTTAGGCATGTATATCAAAGCAAAAAAAAAAAAAAAAACCGATTGGAATGGATTACCAGAGGAGGCAAAAGAAGTCCTCGATCCGCAATGAGAGTTAAAGCTATGTTGGAGCTGAATGGGTCGAACTCGGCCGCAAATGGGAGAGAAATTCCGGATATAAGAGGGATTTAGATCGGCGGAATGCGGTGGTGAAATAACGGCGGATTTGAAGACGGCGATGGCCGATCTGGCAACGGAAGATGCAGCCATAGAAGCTCCGGCGAGTCTGCGAACGGCGGCGATTGAGGCGAGAGAGGATTGAGAAATGACCAAGGCAGCCACGGAGAAGAGTTGTTTTTTTCTTATGGAGAGGAAATGAAGAGGGAAAAGCTTTGGAAGCTCCGGAGATCCCCCGCTTACAAAGAGTCGAGAGCTGATGGTTTTAGTTGAGCGTTTTGAGAGTTGGAAGGAATTCTGTGTTGACTCTACATTTCCAAAAAAAAAAAAAAAAAGGCAAATGTTAATGCTAAAACTATTTTTGATTGTGTCAAAATTCCAATGCATAAAATGTTTGTACTTATGTGCAATGTACATGTCTTTTATTCATTGGAGTTTTGGCACAATCAAAAATAGTTTTGGCATTATCACTACCCAAAAAAACCTTAAAAAAGATTTTTTCATCATCTCTCGTATCTGTCTTTTTAATCATTACTCACATTTCGCTCTCTACTCATACTCTCTCTCCAATCATTATTTTTATTTCTCTCTCTATCTCACTTTAATTATTGCATCTCTCTCTAATTATTACTTTTTCTAAAAATCCATCTAAACACTATCTCAAAAATATTTCTCAAAATATTCTTCTCAAAACTCTCAAAATATTATTAATGGAAAGTTTTTGACATCACATGTAAAATGCAAGGTTATTTTAGTTGGATTTTGCTAAAATATAAGAGATGAGATTTCCAATGGCATCAAGACCATTGATATCTTGGTTGGATTTCGTTAAACATGACTATATTTAAGCAAAATCAAATCACAAAAATCATCACACTAAAGATTTCACTACGACAAATTAAAATAAAAACATCTATAATTTGACAAATTCATAACCTCTCATTCGAATAAAGACCTCTTATATCTCTCATAAAATAATCACCAAAGACTGGCACCTATACATGAAAAAGCCAAATTTACCCCCAAAGCTCCTAAATTGACATCCAATATAGGCTTAATGCATGTAACATATCACAAAATAAGGTCACTTCTTTATCCAGTTTACAAGCTTCACACTTCGCATCATCCTCCACTTCGTGTCATCCTTCCCATGTCGCCTTTACCCTACTAGTGTTTTCATGGTAACAACTTCTTCTTTGCCAACCAACGAGGCAGGTATTGATCCACATTGAGTGAATAACGGCCACGATTCTGTTCCGAACTCTTGGAATATTGCAAAGCGGGTTGATTTTGAATTATTAGTTTTCACGGTATTTAGAAGCTTCAGCCCTTGTGTAGTTGATTGTCCTCTCATACACATTAATATAATACCGTAGACATAAGAAGCTTCAACTTGTCTTTTCTCTGAGGCTCTCCTCAAATTCTCAAGACCTGATTCCATTCTCATTGAACTGAAGTAATCAACCTATTTTAATGGTAGTGAGAAAAGATTAGCTAACCAATACAAAATTCGTATACCAAGGTACGTAATGTATTGTAAATAGATTAGCATTCGAGTAGAGGTGTCAAACGGGCCAAGCTGGCACGAGCACAACACGACACCTTTAAATGTGACACTGCACGGCACGAGCACAGTTTTAGACGGGCACGGCACAAAAGTGAGCATGGCACGGCATGGCTCAGGGTACGACACAACAAAAACATTTTTTTTTTTTAATCCAAGTTAACCATGGTTAACATTTATTGGGACCAAAATGTATTGTGTTATCATATGTTATACATTTTGTAGAGGTGTATTTTATTTCCTGAATCTAAACATAAGTGAATAAAGATTAGAAATCCAGGAATCAAGTATTGGCACCATATTTCTCTTGCTTCTCTCAATTTGAATAAAATTTGAGTGAATTTGTCCTAGTCATTGAAAAAACGGAGGAAAAAGGTAATCCCTCAAAAATTTGCACCATTTGCTTTTTGAGATTGAAACTGATTGAATTTTTCCACCTACAAATCTTGGCGCTAAAGTGGGAACTTTCCATGAATTGAAACTTTTCATATTCAATTTTGGAGCCAATTTGAAAATTTTTCAACGTATATGTACTGACTAGGAGAGAGAAAAAAAGAGGGAGAAATTTAAGTCTTCAATCTTGGCACTAGGTATTTCCATTCTATGGTGCTAAGCATTTTTTTTTCCAACAAAAATCATTTGGAGATGTGCTAGCATGGGTACAACACGACACGACAGAATTAAAAAAGGGCACAGCATGGCATGATTAAACAAATGGGCTGGCATGGCACAACATGATTAAGTCAACGGATCGGCACAACATTACACGAAGCACGGTTGGCATGATACTAACATGTGACACCTCTAAATTCGAGGCTTTCACTACGAGGAGATGTAGGTAGACTAGTGCTTGGTGCATTGTCCGAACCTAGTTCTTGAGTTATAATTATCACTTATTTAGGATATGAATATGTGGCCTATGAATAAGTGGTGCCGCAATGTCTCCTCAACCACACAACCATGCGGAGTTCAAACACATAATTGTGAACTCTACATGAATATGTGGTTGCAAAGATGGGGATCCAGAAACACAAGTCATGCACAAAGGATACGCATTAGCTGATATGTCCCGGACTTCCTAAACTAGTACGGCAATAAACTTCACCATAAAAAATTAGCTTACTCTAGCGTATTTTTGGCTTAAGTGGATCTTTTTAAATTCATTTCATGGTACATTACTCCCTCTGTCCCATATTTCTTGTCCATTCATCGGCGTCGTGCCATTTGTCAATTTAAAACTCATTCCGCGTCCCCCTTCCCATGTCGCCTTTACCCATCTAGTGTTTTCATGGCAACAACTTCTTCTTTGCCAACCAACGAGGCGGTTCATGATCCACATTGAGTGAATAACGACCTCGATTCTTTCCCGACACTCTTGGAATATTGCAAAGCAGGTTGATTTTGAATTACTAGTTTTCATGGCATTTAGAAGCTTCAACACCCCCCCCCCCCCCCCCCCCCTTGTACTTGATTGTCTTTCCATACACAGTAATATAATACCATAGACATAAGAAGCTTCAACGTGTCGTTACTCTGGGGCTCTCCTCAAATTCTCAAGACTTGATTACATTCTCAATGAACTGAAGTAATCAACCAATTTCAATGGTAGTGAGAAAAGATTAGCTAACCAATACAAAATTCGTCTACCAAGTTACGTAATGTGTTGTAAGTAGGCCAGCATTCGAGTAGAGGTGTCAAACGGGTCGGGCTGGCACTAGCACGGCAAGGCATGAGCACAATTTTAGACGGGCACAGCACAAAAGTGGGCACGAGCCAGGCACAGCACGACATGGTCTTAGACGAGCACAACACGGAAGTGGCCGAGTACCACTCAGGGCGTGACACAACAAAAACATTTTTTTTTTAATCCAAGTTAACCATGGTTAACATTTATTGTGACTAAAATATACTCGCTTCGTCCCAAAATGTGGTCCTATCTTGGGAGTTCAACTTTTTATGAAAAGTACATGATTATACCTAAAAAAAAGGAAAGAAGTACATATCCTTCTTTGTTAATTTTTTAAAATGACCATATCTTTGGGACAACCAAAAAGGGAAAATAGGACCAACAATTTCAGACGGAGGGAGTATTGTGTAATCATATGTTATACATTTTGTGGAGGTGTATTTTATTTCCTAAGTCAAAACATCCACTACAATATATAAAGAGGGAGAAGGGGGACGAAAGTTTTGGTAGAGGGCCCCTTGTGGAATTACCAGTTTGCCCCTTTGGATATTGATGGACTTTAATGATGCCGGAGTAGTGCATTTCCTTTGCAAATGTGAGAACAAATTTTCTTCTAGATTCACTCTCTGTCCACGTGTTCGGCTGACGGCTTGGCTAGTTTGCACCTATGATAACCCATCATAGGATGTGAAAAAGCTTTCATCCCTTTTTTTATTTTTGGTTTTCTTTTTTTCAGAATAATAATAAAAAAAAAAGGAGCATTGTGTAAGTTCACTCGGAGATAAAAGTTTGGGATGTTGAATCCTTAAGATAGATATAGGTGTGATATAAACTTTCTTGGTGAAATGATGGGAAAAAAAACGATATTTATTTTAGTTGGAATTGTGACAAGCATTTGCTATTTTATCCTCATGCCAACCACACGAGAAAATAGTCACATTTGGTAGCTCTAATGGAGGGGATAAAGAATTGCACTCTCCCATACGATTTCATATCCTGGGATATAAACATTGTCAGGACATGAAATCCGTCCATAATGCGATAACAAACGTTAGACTTTTAGGACCATGGCAAAATATATCCAATCTCACCATCAAATTCCCCAAACAAATGGGATGGCTTAACTATTTTTTGTTCATAGTAGTTATTTTGGGAGAGTAAATTTTAGTTCAAGTGGAGTGGGTGGAAAAGAACAATTTAACAAGTTATTTTGGGATGGCTTCCTAATTTTTCCTCTTGAAAAGCCTTGGTGATTTTAGCTTTTAGGGTCAATTTTCTATTTCCTAAAACTCCTAAACACTAATTTCTGAGGTCATTCTCCTCACAAACATCTAGGAGTTTTAGCACTTTAAAAGTTGTAGGACTTTTAGCTAAAAAAGAGAAACTCACTTTAGAATATAAAATATGAAAAAAGAAGAAGAAGAAGAAGAAGAATATTAAGCAGGTGTTTAACTTAATTTTCACTTTTCATATTCGTTCTTTTTAGTTATTACCTTCAATTTCGTTAAGGAATATTTGGGGGGATTTTCCTTCTTATAGTTATTGATTCATCATGACAAAATACTCCAAGTATAATTATAAGGGAACTCAAAAAACAAAAAAAACAAAATTTCTTCTCCACCTAAAAAAACAAAATTTTATTGGGCCCAATATTGCACGCCTTGCGCGCAAGCCCTTCCCTAGTACGTGAATAAAGATTAGAAATCCAGGAATCAAGTATTGGCACCATAATTCTCTTGCTTCTCTCAATTTAGATCAACTAAATTGAGTGAATTTGTCCTAGTCATTGAAAAAATGGAGAGAAAAGGTAATCCCACAAAAATTTGCACCATTTGCTTTTTGAAATTGAAACTGATTGAATTTTTCCACCTACCAATCTTGGCGCTAAGGTGGGAACTTTCCATGAATTGAAACTTTTCGTTTTCAATTTTGGAGCCAATTTGAAAAAATTTCAACATCTACGTACTGACTTGGAGAGGGAAAGAAAGAGGGAGAAATTTAAGCCTTCCAATCTTGGCTCTAGGTATTTGCACCATTTGCTTTTTGAAATTGAAACTAATTGAATTTTTCCACCTACAAATCTTGACACTAAAAGTGGGAACTTTCTGGGAATCGAAATTTTTCCGTTTCCAATTTGAAATTTATTCAACATCTACATACTGAATTGTAAAGGGAAAAAAGGAGGGAGAAATTTAAAACTAGAACGGCAAAAAACTTCACCATAAAAAAATTAGCTTACTCTAGTGTATTTTGGCTTAAGTAGCTTTTTTAAAATTCAGTTAATAGTACATTACTCCCCCCGTTCCATATTTCTTGTTCATTCATCGGCGTCGTGCCATTTGTCAATTTAAATTCATTTTGAGTCGCCCTTCCATGTCGCCTTTACCCTGCTAGTGTTTTCATGGCAACAACTTCTTATTTGCGGACCAACAAGGCAGTTATTGATCCACATTGAGTGAATAACGGGCTCTATTCTTTCCTGACACTCTTGGAATATTGCAAAGTGGGTTGATTTTGAATTACTAATTTTGACGGCATTTAGAAGCTTCAACCCTTGTATACTTGATTGTCTTTCCATACACATTAATATAATACCGTAGACATAAGAAGCTTCAACGTGTCCTTACTCTGAGGCTCTCCTCAAATTCTCAAGAATTGATTCCATTCTCATTGAACTAAAGTAATCAATGTATTTCAATGGTAGTGAGAAAAGATTAGCTAACCAATACAAAATTCGTATACCAAGGTACGTAATGTATTGTAAGTAAACTAGCGTTCGAGTAGTGGTGTGAAATAGGCCGGGCTTGCACTGCCATGGCACGCCACGTTTAAATGTGGCACAGCACGGTATGAGCACGGTTTTAGACGGGCACAGCATGGCACAGTCTTAGACGAGCACGACACGGCACGGGGCACAGCTCAAGGCACGACACAACAAAAACATTTTTGTTTTTAATCCAAGTTAACCGTGGTAAACATTTATTGTGACCAAAATGTAATGTGTAATCAATGTTATACATTTTGTGGAGGTGTATTTTATTTCTGTTGCAAATAGTAAAATACTGTAGCAAAAGTGTTTTTACGAAAGGATTGACCCGTGGCAATTGGTGGGGTAGCAAATGAGTTATCGCGACGGGCAGCCCTGTCACAAAAGCATTTGCGACGAAAAAATGATCTTTTGCTACAGTAATTTATGCGACGCAATTAATTAAAAAAAATCGAATCCGGGTTTGCCACGGTACTGTTCCTGTGGCAAAAAGAATATTATCCTTCGCAAAAAAAAAAAAAAACCTATTATTTTTGCTACCACAACAAATCCCATGGCAAAAGTTTTTGTTTTTGTTTTTTTTTGTAAATCCTAAATATTATCCAAAATGTGAATCGGAAAACACGCTTTTGTAGCTCTAAAACAAGCCATTCGTTCAAGTCCATGTATTAGCTAAATAAACATCTTGATTCTTAGCAACACAATAAATTATCCACCTATACTACATAGGAAAAAAAAAATACTAAAATGTGAAATGTGAATGAAAAATAAAACAAAGTCTATAAAAGAACGAATGCAAATTGCGAAGACTGCACTCAATAATCATCCATCTCTTTCTCGATCACCTGAGAATTAAACATTTACAAAAATTAAAATCAACTTATAAAAGCAATATCTAAATGAAAAAAAAAAAATTAGAGTCGCAATCTACATTACAAAAACACCATGCAACATAACAGCCAACAACATCTCCAACTGTTTCTACATCTTAACGAGGCCTTTCCAAACTAACTCTAGGCATTATTGCTTTACCAACATATACTTACAATAGCCTTCACCCAGTCGTTGTCCGTCTACTTCTATCGCAGGATTCGAAGTAATAAGTAGCCCTTCACCCACATCAAATTTTTGAATACGAAACTTTTGCAAGTATACTTCTCTTGTAAACTAGAAAGAATGTAAATTTCAATGAGACTCCAACCACCATGCATAAAATAAGTCAAAGCAATATAAAGCATGAAAGTGTTGGAAAAAAACAGTGGCAATCCAAATTCGAAAGAACAATTCCTCTGATATATAATATGAACAGAATACAACTGAAAATTTACAATAACAGAAATTTACAGAATATGAAAAACAGAGATACAAACAGTAATCGGAAGCCAAGTCGTGTGTAACACACTCTCCTTAACAAAGACTCGCCGCCTACCGTGGGTGTTGTAGGTTGAACCGATGTCTTCGTCCCAGGATACAACGGCAAAAAACCACGGCCGATAGAACACCTTTATCGACTGCCTTGGCGAACTAAAGCTAACGCCTGCCTCTCTCTCTCTATAACAATTTCTCGAATATGATGTGAAGCTCGAATTTCTGATGATCAAACCAATTGGCAAAGCTGCCAATTTATAGCTGAAGGAGGAGCTGCAACATTGAAGACGAAAATCAATGGGGAGCCTCCCCAATGAATACGGGAATCAATTCTGCAGAATAAAACCTCCCACGAAATAATGTCGCATATGAATTCTGGAAAGAAACTGCCACAGAATTTGAACGTCATCAAGTCTCATCATGGAGGGGTGTAACTCACGAATTAACCAGCGTCATCCCGTGTTTGAATCCGTTGGGTGGTCTCGGTTGCCTCGGGAGACCCTCCGAGTGCCCCGGTTTCATTCACAAAATTCTCCAACAGAAAGTAATAAAAGACTATATTCCCACATCTACTAAAGAACAACAAGAAAAATCCACTAGAGAACAACTGATTGAACTTTTTTTTTTATAGCAAAAGAAGATTTTATTATCAAGGTACAAGTACAGAGACAAAAAAGAAGAAGCGGAAACAGCATCGCAACACAATGAAAGTATCCCAATGCAATGAAAATGTCCCCTACCGTGTCCATATCCCCATTTTTTTAGGATTCCTATGTCCGTATCTGTATTTGTGTCCGAACATCTTAGGCCACACTTGACCCCCAAAAAGTTGACAAGATATCAACAAGAAAATAAGCAAAAATGCTAAAGCAAGTAGCACAGAGAAGAAACATGATCCATTGTGATCAACATGATCTCCCTAGAAAATGGCAGCAGCATTGTGGATCAGCAGCAGCTGTAAAACCACCAATTAGAAAGTAGTCGAACAATTTTTGTATCATCTAGTTTTTCCAAATCCCCCCACATGTCTGTATCCCCACTAATTTAGAATTATCGTGTCACATGTCTGTATATCTTCCTTTGTCTGCTTCTTAGCTTGCAAGTGTTACTCTTCTTGCATTTTAGTTGCACAATTACCAACTAAACTTGCGTTTATTTGGACTTGGACTAGGGCCTCCATTTGATTTGAGGTTCATTAATCCTAGAATTGTTTCCTCTGAAGGTCATTCGCATGCGCAAGCCAGAGCGTAAGCAGGTAAACCCACCTCTAGTCTGGACCGTCAGTTGCCGAGATCGATGGCTAAGAAGGGTGGGACAACAATAGAGGCAGAGAAATGGGGGCAGAGGATCCAATTCCTAATTTCCAAATGACTTCCACGTGGATCCTAGTTCCACCTCATGGTTTCCTATACCAGTTTTTTTTTCAAACACTAAAAAGGTGGGTTGTTACAACATTACTCCCTCTGTCCCATATTTCTTGTCCATTTATTGGCGTCGTGCCATTCGTCAAATTTTTTTTTATCTTTCTATATACAGTGTTTTTTTTATAATATTGAAAACTTTGTTTTACATAACTAATCAAGACCTATCAAACAATATCCGTATTGCACATATATAACATTGGACATTTAAAAATATAAACAATATTTATAAAGTTTCATGAAAAGCGAAATTAGACAAGAAATTTGTGACAGAGGGAGTATTGTTCGATTTTTCTCATTCAGACAATTGAAAGGTAAAAAAATTGTAGACAATGCTGCTAAAAGGAACTTATCCACACATCATGTAATTAATAAGCAATCTATGATATCATTAGGAAAGAGAGATTTTGTTACCATTCCTTGTCTGTAGAGGGCCTCTGGGTTTCCACTCTCCATGCATTGATTCAAGAACATACTTTCTCAGATTTAAGCCATTGATGGATCACCAAAAATTCTATTATCGATACTTGTTCAAGGATATATTCATCCTCTGATGCTCCCCTGAATTCTCTACAACTGTCATAATAAATAAATAAAGCAAAAATTCTGTTCAGTATTACTCAATTTAAAATAAAAAAATAGAGTACGAAATGATCTCAGTTTGAAAAAATATGCAAGAATCACTCAAGTTCGGAATTAAAGAAAAGGAGAAGAAGGGCGGGTAACCATAATTTGGAATTGAAGGGGTTAGTGAAGGAAGAAGGGTCAACCTGAGCGTGCACTAGTTCTATTCTATTATAAGGAGGAAGGGGGGAGGGTTGGTGGGAGTTCAGGGGTTGTGGTATGCACACCACACGTGCCTTGAACCAATTATGGGGTCCATTTTGGGTCCCATTATTATTATTATTTGATAACTGGAGGTCTGGGACAGCTTGTACAGATCTCGATTAGTTTCAAGGCCTTGGAGGTAACGACCAGGCATAACCTCCAGTGGCCTCAAGAGTTTGCTGACAAGGGGAATCGAACTTGAGACTTTAGGTGGGAGTAAACCCCTAAATCCCAAGACAAGACCACTTTGCCAACCCCTTGGGGCTAACCCCTTCGCATTATATTATTTGATCCAAACCGTTCATTTTGTTCGTCTCGTCGAGTACTTGGTCCACATAAAATTCTAGGATAATTGGGCATCGATAACTATATTTTCAAAATGCATTTTTCTTCAACAAGAAACTGTTGAGGATTTTTTTTTTTTTTTACAAAACCGTTAGATAAGTGCTCACAGATCAAATAGTTAATCGGGATTGTTCTATGAAACTGAGTTAAACTCAAAACTGACTTATTGCGCTTTACGAGACAGGTCACTCCTTCACAACACATCAACTCAATTTCACTCAATAAGTTTAAGTTTAAATCAGTTTGTGAAACATCAAACCAGCAAGATATCAACAAAAAATTATTCAATGTCCGTGGGTCATTACCCCAACACATATTTTTGCAGTCCGTACCATAATGTTGTGGAGAGGACCACAAAAATGTATGGTGGAGACAAGTGTAAAGGCATCAAGTGGCGATGACCCAAACAAATATGCAGAAGAAAAAAAGAGTTGGGACCACTTAGCAATGCCCCTAAGGCACTCAATAATCACTCAATATCAGCACACAAACGCTAAAGTGGCAATAAGCCAATAAGGGCCAACTTTGACTTGAGAACTGCCAAAGTCGTTTTTTTACTTCAAAAATTACCGACTATTATAGCATCTCCGAGACTTGCTTCAAATCTAAGGATATCAAATTCTTTTGAAGACTTGTATAGCAATTAATTTGACATGTTTATAAATTTCACATCTCTTAAAATGCTCATACTCCAACAAATATGTCAATGTTTCGGCAGTGGCAGAGCTAGGAATTGGAGTCAGAGGGGGGTGGATTATGCAAAAAGTCTTGGTTCAATGATTTTTTCAAGACAAATCTAGTCATTCGAGTTTTAATATGACGGTTTTGATAAATTAACAATTAATTTCGAGTATTGTTGTTATCATATGACTCGACGAACATCTTGGTTTTCCATCATATGACTCGACGAACACAGGATCGTCATTGCAAGGGATCATCCACCATAATTTAGTGCTCTTGATATCAAAATTATTCATACTTTTTAATTATTTCAAAATTTTATAATTTTTTAAGAATATTTATATATAAAAAAAATATGCAAAATATACTCCAAGATAGGAAACTAGGGAGGGGCCCAGGCCGCCCCTAGCCCCTAAATAGGTCCACCCATGTGTTTCCGTATGTTTTACTTTAATTTTGTTGTTATTTGTTATTTTATTATGTTTTTTCTAATGAAGTAATTAATGAAAAAATTTGACATCGCGTCATATGTGAGGTTATTTGGTTGGATTTTGCTAAAATCTGGTCACATCCTAGCGATGTCAAATTTGACATGAGAGAGGAGATGTCAAATTACATCTAGATGATTGATATCTTGGTTGGATTTCACTAAAATGCCATATGCAGTGTCAAATTTGACATCTCTTGGGGTCATTTGTTAATTAGGTCTCTTGCCATATACTTTTACTTGTGAAATGACTTAATGTTATTTACTTGGACCCATTTTTCTTCTGAAGTGGACTAATCGGATAGTTTTCAGAGGCCTAAAATGACGTAATTTATTTTTTCTTGCTTTTAAAACCAAATTTGCATAATGTTTCCATACTTCATTCTCTAAAAACAAGTTTATCGGTTCAATAAATTGAATCTTATCAATTTAATAAATTGAATCTCCTTTTTAATATCTCAAAAATTAAATTTATTTTTTAGAACTTTTTAGATAATAAATTTTAAAAGCAGTCAACTAGACAAGTTTAGGGATGAAATTGACAAATTCATAACTGAAGATTTCACTACCTCAAATCAATATAACATCTATAAATTGACTAATTCATAACCTCCCATTTGAATAAAGACCCTATGTCTCTCATAAAATACTAATCATTAAAGATTGGCGCCTATACATGAAAAAGCCAAACTTTAGCCCAAAGCTCCTAAATTGACATCCAATATAGGCTTAATGCAACATATCGCAAAATAAGCTCACTTCTTTATCTAGTTTACAAGCTTCACAACTCGCATCATCCTCCACTTGGCGTCGCCCTTCCCATGTCGCCTTTACCCTGCTGGTGTTTTCATGGCAGCAACTTCTTCTTTGCCGACCAACGAGGCGGTTATTAATCCACATTGAGTGAATAACAGCCTCGATTCTTTCCCGACACTCTTGGAATATTGCAAAGCGGGTTGATTTCGAATTACTCCTACTAGTTTTCACGGCATTTAGTAGCTTTAACCCTTGTGTACTTGATTGTCCTTCCATACACATTAATATAATACCGTAGACATAAGAAGCTTCAACGTGTCCTTTCTCTGACGCTCTCCTCAGATTCTCAAGACCTGATTCCATTCTCATTGAACTGAAGTAATCAACCTATTTCAATGGTAGAGAGGAAAGATTAGTTAACCAAATACAAAATTCGTTAGCAAGGTACGTAATGTATTGTAAGTAGACTAGAATTCGAGGCTTTCGTAATGAGAAGATGTGAGTAGACTAGTGCTTGGTGCGTTGTCCGAACCTAGTTCTCGAGTTATAGTGATCACTCATTTAGGATATGAATAAGTGGTGCGGCAACGCCTCCTCAACCACACAACCATGCGGAGTTCAAACACCTAATTGTGAACTCTGCATGAATATGTGGTGCAGAAGTGGTGATCCAAAAACACAAGTCACAAAGGATATGCATTAGTTGATATGTCCTGGACTTCCTAAACTAAACTAGAACGGCACAAAACTCCACCATAAAAAAATTAGCTTACTCTAGTGTGTTTTTGGCTTAATTGACTTCCTTAAAATTCGGTTCATAATACAATACTCCCTCCGTCCCATATGTCTTGTCTATTTATCGGCATCGTGTCATTTTTAAATTTTTATATCTTTCGATCTATAATTTTTTTTTATTTATAATTTTGAAAACTTTTGTAGGATAGGTCAGCGCGTCTGGTGACGTGGTAATTGACCAACCCGTAATGGGCAGCCACGTGGCTCGGGCGAAAAGGGCAAGAGACACGTCAGACATCAGTAGAATCCAGCAATCAGCGAATAGACACCGCGAAGAGCAAGTCTCGCGGCACGATATATCCAAACTTCTGTTACTTCCAGGAAAGGATGCCCCCAATAAGGGAAACATCACCGAGAAGAGGTCCACTCCTCGCGAGACCCTCAGCGAAGGAAATTGACACGACGGGGAAGAATGAACGCCCTTGTGAACATACGAACTAGGCTCGCGACGGCACCTGACCAAAAGGCAGGGAAAGGGAAGTCGATATGAGCTCGAAAGAGGTCTTGGCGCGAGCCAAAGGGCTCGCGACCATGACTAACACAGCGGGAACAGGGGAGATACAAGTGGTCTGGTGGCTTTGAGGGATTAAGGGTTGCTGCGAGGGAAAACGATGCACTGGAATGACCTAATGGAACCTTCCTAACGGCCAGTGACATCACCCACGTCGCCTAGGTATGCGGAAAGAGCACGTGTCACCATATTATTGGGGAAATGTCTGTCGTCCCATGATTGGGTGCAGATCCCTATAAATATGGGACATTCCTTCACTAAATTCGAAGAGAGATCTTCTGATTCATCCTAGAGCACGGAAATTCTAGAGAGAGAAAGTGACTCTGAGTCTTGGAAACAAGAGCATTGCTCTTGCTAGGGCTCGCGAGCTTGCATTCTCATCTAGAACTGTGATTCCAAGGGTAATGACGATCTCGAAGGGGATGGACTGAACATGGCTGCCTTCTCTTTTTGTACACTTGGCTTAATCCTTCACCCCTACTCACACTCTCTTGTTCCTGCTTGATCACTTGTTGCTAATTCAATCATTAGCTATTGTTTGCCTCTCCAAAGTTGAATTTATCTTAACTTAAACGAAGAACCTATTCCTACATAAGGCAACTCTGCTGGGGAGGCTTTCATAGCTGATGGTTGATACAAGAAGCCGTTTGAATACTCAACGAAGTGGTCCCCCAATACAGAGTTCTTCATCACAAAATCTTTTAAGTGCAATCGAAACCCTTCGCAAACGAGCGATGGAGAACCAGACACCAGTAATAGAAGAAATCCAAGAGGGAGATACTACCCAGCTGCTGGCTGCTAACGCTGAAACACTACGGGCCATTAGAGATGGTCAGCAGCAGATGCAGCAGGGCCAAACTCAATTGCTCATGGCTATAACCCAACTTACTCAAGCTGTGTTGGCTGCGACAGCACAAGCGGCTCCCCCAGTGCCCCCACCAAATGTTGTGGAGGGAAACCTGGTGGGTCAGCCCCCACAAGTGATAAATCCACCTGTCGCACCACCAGCTCTCCCCCAAGATGGCCACAATCCTAATCTAGTGGTGCCTCCTGTGTTTGCACCAGGAACACCAGCAGCAGGGGGTATGGTTCAGCAACCACAGCCACAGGCATTTCTTACTTTGGCTGATGTTCAGGCTTTGCTACAGCAAGAAAAGGCTAGAGCCACATTACCAACGCTTCCTAGCCCTGAGATACAACCTCCATACCCGGCCGCGATCATGGCTATGCCATACCCAGAAGGTTATGTTCCTCCCAAATTTATCAAATTCGACGGTAAAGACAGAAGTGCCCAAGAGCATGTCCACCGTTTCATTGAAACTTTGGGGGTTCATTCACAGGACGCCAATCTTCGTTTGAGGGAATTTTCCAAGTCCCTCACAGCTCGCGCCTATACTTGGTATGTCAATCTCGAGCCACACTCTGTAAACACTTGGGAAGAAATGGTGAATTTGTTTTACACCAAATTCTTCCAAGTGACGGAGAAAATAACATCATTAAATTTGGTGAACGAGAAGCAAAAATTGACTGAAGATATCGTTGATTTTATCAAACGATTCCAAGACAAAGCTGTCCAGTGTCACGAACCAGTCCCCGAAAAACGCTTGGTGGAAATCTGCCTCCTCGGCATGATCAAAGAGTACAAGAAACACTTGATCAATGGCAAGTATCAAACGTTCTCAGCCTTAATGGAGGCAGCGTTTAACATTCGCGGTACTGTCGATGTAGAGATACCAAAGACTATGTGGAAGAAGAGTGGAGGGATTGCTACTGCGGCCTCCGCGCAAGCCTCGCGGAAGCCACATGGGGGTGATGGCAACCCCAAGAGAAGGAATGGCAAGCCATTCAAAGATTACAAGGAGAGAGCAAAGGACGCACCTCCATATCCCTGCAGCATGGAGGAGGTTGTGGATCTCGTTAACGCGTGGGTCGCGGATGGATGTTTAAAGCTACCAGAAATCGAAGTCCAACCCACCCCCCATGACCGCGTGAACCCAAGATACTGTATCTTTCACAGGAGAGTCCAGCATCCAACGAGTGACTGTTGGACACTCAAAGAAATTTTCAAGAAGAAGCAGGACAATAACGAGCTACGGATTGGCGTAAACAGAGACGTCCGCGACAGGCCCTACCCCCAGCACGGGGAAGGGGTCGCGATGGCAGAATGCCACAATGGTGGGTATTACGACTTTATGTATGAGATGGAGGATGAAGATGAAGAGGTGTACATGACCTCTTTCTATGATCACATTGAAGAAGTCGCGAGCTATGATCAACCAACGGTGGAAGTAAGCGAGGAAGAAAGGTATAAGATCCTGTCTTGCAGCCATAAATTCAAAACCTTCTATGATGGGTTGGGTTTTTCCCCTAGCTCGCGAGTACAGATGACCAAAGCCATCTTGGGGATAGCTAATCAGAGCCAAGAGGCATGTGTGGTGGAAGGAGGCTCCGTCGCGAGGACCATCTGCGAGGACTCTAACACCATATCATTCTCGGATACAGACAAGAGGGTACCATTTTCTCACAACAGGCCTTTATTTGTCACTGCCTACATTAACGGTGTGGAATTTAAACGAGCATTTCTTGATGGAGGGGCATCAATCAACATTATGCCCCTCGAGACGTTGAAAAAGCTGGAAATCCCAGAGCCACGAATCATTAAGTCATTGGTGGGGATAGTTGGTTTTGGAGGAGAGAAGAAACCTTCCCTAGGGTACATCGTGCTCGACCTCGCTGTTGGACCTATTCGTTCACCAACAAAGTTCCACATCATTGAAGGACCAACTAATTACCATGTGATCTTGGGACGGTCTTGGATGCACAAGTACGCCGTGGTCCCGTCGAGCTATCACCAGTGCCTCAAAGGCATCTGGGCTGGAAAGAAGGTAATTGTACCTGCCACCGAGAGGCCCTTCGAGGCCTGTGAAGCTCACCTTTCAGACGCTGTGTACTTTTCTGAGGTGGAAGAAGCTTGCGAGGCCATCACCGCGACGCCCGTTGGGATAAAAATCCCAAAATGGGAAGACATCAAAGATGAATCATTAGAGCCAAGCCCCGCGAAGCGTTCCACGGTGTTTGACAGATTGACCCCTCGCAAAATCATAAAGACTAGCGAAGGGGGGAAGACTGTGTACCACTTATGACGGTCACAGGGGTCAGCAAGCGTTTGTGAGGCTTCTGACCCCCGCGACGTAGAAAGGGAGGGCGAAGAGCTCGAGATGATTAACAAACCTGAACCAGCCCCTGAGTACATGCAAGATGAACCAAAATCCCAGTTAGAACAGCTCGAGGAGATAAACCTGAGAGACGGAATAGGCGCCGCGAGGCCTGTATTTGTTAGTAGATCCATGGAGCCCACTGATCGAGCTAATCTGGTTGCTTTGCTTCGCAAGTACAGCGATGTATTTGCTTGGCACTACGACGAGATGCCTGGTTTAGATCCAGAGCTCGTGACTCACCACCTCGACGTATTCCCAAACTCCAAGCCAGTGAAGCAGCCACAGAGGAAGTACCACCCAGATTTGGAGGAAAAGATTAAAGAATAGGTAGAGAAGCTCAGAAGTGCAGGGTTCATCCGACCTATCCAGTACCCAACATGGTTGTGCAATATCGTACCAGTAAAAAAGAAGAATGGTCAAATCAAGGTCTGCGAGGACTTCCGCGACCTCAACAAAGCTTGTCCAAAGGATGAAATGCCATTGCCTCACATTGACACCTTGGTTGATACCACTGCCGGCCATGAAATGTTCTCTTTCGTGGATGGATTCAGTGGATACAATCAAATCAAAATGGCACCTGAGGACGCAGAAAAGACTGCCTTCAGAACCCCTTTGGGAAATTTCTACTATACCGTGATGCCATTTGGGCTTAAGAACGCCGGCGCGACTTACCAAAGGGCAATGACAGCGATCTTCCACGATATGATCCATCATTCTGTAGAAGTCTACGTCGATGACCTCGTCGCGAAGTCAAAGTACAAAGCAGAGCATCTGCGAGACCTCGAAGGAGTGTTCAAAAGGTGCAGAAAGTTCAACGTGAGGATGAATCCCCTTAAATGTGCCTTTGGGGTCACAGTGGGAAAGTTTTTGGGGTTCTTGGTACACAGACATGGAATTGATGCAGATGAAAGCAAGATTCGTTCTATCTCGAGCATGCCCCCTCCCCATTCCCAATGATCCCTCAAAGGATTCTTGGGGAAGGTGTCTTACCTAAGAAGGTTCATCCCTGCCCTGGTAGAAATCACTGCACCGCTGGGTGACTTGTTGAAGGGAAAAGTTAAATTTGAATGGAAGGACAAACACCAGGTGGCATTTGAACAAGTAAAGAATGTCCTAGCCTCACCACAGACAATGGTTTCTCCCCAAAAAGGGAAACCACTGATTTTGTATCTAACATCTACCGCAAGATCTATTGGGGCATTGTTGGCCCAAGAAATAGAAGGAATTGAAAGGCCAGTGTACTACATCAGTCGAAAGGTGCAAGGGGCAGAAGAACGCTACACCCTGATCGAACGTCATTGTTTAGCACTTGTTTTCACAGCACAGAAGCTCAGGCACTACTTCCTCTCATTTAAAGTACAGCTCATTACCAGAAATGACCCCATGAGATATCTTCTTTCTCGCCCTGTGCTTAATGGAAGGGCCGCGAAGTGGTTGCTAACCCTTGCAGAGTTCGACATAGAGTGCACAGCACCGCGAGCGATCAAATGTCAGGCTCTCGCAGATCTGTTGGCCCAATTTCCTAGCGGAGAATGTGAACCCTTGAACGATTCATTGCCAGGAGATGATTTCGAAGCATTAGCAGCCAGCTCTGAACAAGAAAGCTGGACTCTAAGCTTCGATGGGACAACAGGAGGACATGCAGCTGGAGCAGGAGTCACACTGCAGAGTGATAGTGGCGCGAAGCAGTATTTGTCTTATAAGTTAGCGTTTCAGTGCTCCAACAACGAAGCAGAGTATGAAGCACTTATCCTAGGATTGCTCGCGGCTAGAGAAAAGGGAATTAAAAGACTCAGAATCATAGGGGACTCAAAGCTGATAATCTTGCAAAGCGAAGGTGTCTACGCCCTGAAAGAAGCTAACCTCGCGCCATACAGGGCAACTGTTCAAAGGCTCAGGAAAGATTTTGACGATGTTAGCATCATTCACAAGCCGAGGTCTGAGAATAGGTTCCCTGACGCGTTGGCTACTTTGGGGGCCAAGACAGAATTTGAAGGGGACGCGGTGGCCATCAAGATCACAAGAAGGACTGACCCATCATTTATTGAAGAATATAAGAGTCCCAAAGATCAGGACTGGCGCGAACCCATCAAAACACAGATCGCGACGGGCGGCGGTGGGATCCTTATGATGGCTTTGTCACAATTTACCATGCTAAAAGGGGAACTGTACTTTCGCGGCCCACAAGGTTGGCTCGCGAGGTGTGTCTACAGCACGGAGGCTAAGGAATTGCTGAGCCAGATTCATGAAGAAACATGTGGTGAGAACGGCATCGCGCTGTACAGGAGGGTCCAGCGGCAAGGTTACTATTGACCTACGATGAAGGACGATGCCGCGATCATACTTAGAGGATGCCCTAACTGCTCACTTCACGAAATCGAGCACGAGTGCAACTTTTCGAATGAAGAAACAGATTGGAGGCAGAAATACATTGATTATCTGAAAGAAGGAGCCCTGCCCATGGACCGCGGTGGTATCCGAGAAGTGCAACGCTGCGAGAAGAGGTTTTTCATCAAAGACAATCAACTCTATAGAAGGGCTCTTGACCCCACATCCCTCTCAAATGCTTATCAAACAACAAGGCAGAGGAGGTTTTGGCTAAGGTACATGAGATGGAGCACCCTGGGGGAAGGAAGCTGTATGAGCAGATTACACATCTGGGTTACTACTGGCCTAGAATGGAGGGGGATTGCAAGAGCTATGTTCGCAGGTGCCACGCATGCCAGAAGCACGGGGATAGGGTGAATGCACCCTCCGTTGAGCTCCATCACATTCGAGCGCCCTACCCTTTTCATACATGGGCAATGGATTTGATTGGCCCTATCCATCTCTCTTCGCGAGGTAATCAGTGGATTTTAGTAGCAACAGAGATCACCACGAAATGGGTAGAGGCAGTTCCCCTAAAGCGTGCGACAGGTGATGTGGTGGCCAACTTCATCAAAGAGCACATAATCTGTAGATTTGGAATTCCCAAGGTGATCCTCTCCGATAACGGAACCCCCTTTGTTAATAGACAAGTAAAGCAACTGCTCGCGTCCTATGGCATCAAACAGAAAACTTCAACTCCCCATTACCCTCAAGGAAATGGGCAAGCAGAAGCTACCAACAAGTCTATTGTCAGGATTCTGAGCAAGCACCTGGACGAGAAAGGAGGATCTTAGGCGGAGCACCTCCCAATTGCTCTATGGGCTTACAGAACAGCTAAGAGGAAGTCTACGCGTATGAGCCCCTTCAGTTTGGTATATGGGGCTGAAACAGTGTTGCCCGCGGAGATAAGCGTGCCATCTGCACGTCTCGCGCTATCCACTGAGGTAACTGAAGGAGAAAGAAGGGCTGACCTCGAAGCATTGGAGGAGAGAAGGGAGGTCGCGGCTGAAAATCAAGAGAAGTACTGGCAGTCTGTGGCCAAGTACTACAACAAGAATGTGCTCGTGAGAGAGTTCAAGGTGGGAGACCTAGTGTGGAAGTCGGTCCCTGGGGTCATGCAAAACCTGAAGTTGCCAAAGTTCACACCAAAGTGGGAGGGTCCCTACGAAGTGATCAAAGCTGCAGAAAGTGGGCACTACAGGCTCGCAAGGGTCAGTGACGGATTTCTAACAGGACCAATCAACGCGAAGTACATCAAGAAGTTTTACCCTTAATTGATGCAAGTTTTGACTCGTCTTTTAAAAAGCTTTACTTTTGATTACTTATTCGCAATCAGATGTAACCCAGGGATGATGATCTGACACATCCCTTGGGATAAACTATATCGATTGAAATGATGAATGAGAAATACTATCCCTTTGTTTTAGAAAGTTATGTATCGTTGATTATCTGAACATGCTAGAAACAGAGAAGAAGTGATAGAATATAATGGTGACCCCGCGACATAAATTCATGTTAGCACAAGGGGAAAATTCATCATTCGCGAAGAGAAAAAGGAGTACAAAAACGCTGTACTTACTCATACGCGAGGCCTGTAAATGTTGCGAAATAAAGGGGAACCAAACGTGATTCTTCACTTTGGAATACTAACTTAATCGTTGGAATGCCCTCGCGACGGCTGTACATTTTAGGCCTTTATATGTTGCGAAACGGGTAGGGACCAAAGGAATTATTTCCTTTGGAATACTAACTTAAGTGTTGGAATACCCTCGCGACGGCCACTCCCCACAAATGAATGGGAACCAAAGTGAAATATCTCTTTGGAATGACTGGTTTTAAGGGTTAGAAACACCCTCAAGGAATCCTTGGCACAAGTAAGTGCCAGGCCTCCCCCCCTTAAAAGGGAATAAGTTTCAATATCAAGTCTGTGAAGTATTGCGAATAAAAGGGAAATACAAAGCAAATAAAAAGCATACAAGAGGAGATTTGCTATTTGCTACCCTTCGTGACCATACAACGAGTTGTAACAGCAGTGAATTCATAGACAAATTGCTAAAAAGGATTTCATTGATATCAATGTTACGAGTACAAAGTTTGCTGCCCCAGGAAAGGGACTTACACAACAAAAAAAAAAAACGACTATGTTAGGAGTTCCTGAGAGAACGAATCCAAGGGTGGGAGAACAGGTGCTACGTCACTTAGCGTGGTCTTTGGTTGAGCCTCCAAAGCTTGGTGATGCTGGACCAACACTTTGTGGTCTGCTTCCAGGACAGCAGCCTTTTCCTCAGCCTCCGCGAGCAGTTGCCTATGCTTCTCGCACGTCTCTTTTGCTTCAGCGATCTGAGCTGCACTGGCCTGGACTTTGAAAAGGCTCGAGAATAACATCTTCGTGGTACGAACTTTGCTCAGGTAATCGCGAAGCCATTTGAGGTCGAGGTCGAGCCTTTCCATGTCCCTGATTGAAGAAGCCATGTCCTCATACTCTTCGTCGGAAAAGTCCCTCACCCTTGTCCTCTGTAGAGACAGCACCATCTCGCCAAGGATGTCAAGAAGTGATCCACCTACGACACGGCTGGCAGAGAAGTTTGTAAAAGTGGAGAGGAATTGCTTCTCCAGAACGTGAAGGACTGGGGCATTTGACGCTTTGACATTCCATCGAGAGCTCCCTAGTGTATCACAGAAAAGAGAATGATGGGGGAGTCCAGGGCCAGATGCCTCTACTTCAGCTTGGGAGCCACTTAAGTCCTTTTGTTTCTCTGATAGCTGCTCTCCCTGGTCTTCACCTTCTGAAGCCTTCTCTTTCAAGAGCTGCTTTCCCTGATCATCTCTTTCGCGAGTGGGCTCTGAGTGATAAGAACGGCTTGGCATTAGCAATTTAGAAGGGGTACAAGAGGGAAGATGAAAAATGTCCTCCATCCCTGCAAAAATGTCACTGCTGCACTTACCTTGGGAGCCTCCAGAGACCTCCTCACAATCATCCCCACTCTCGCCGAGATCGTCCATGTCTGAGCTCTCACTGATAACCGATCCGGGGACAGGTATGGAGCCGACTGTGCTCTTATCTGTGGAAGAGGGAATCTGCACCACGTCCTCATCACGAGGCGGCGAAGGAGTTCTATCTCGCGAAGGAGAAGAAGGGGGTTTGACTATCTTCTTCCTCAATTTCTTCTTCTTTTTGATTGAAGCTGAGCCACCCGCGATAGGACTTTGGTTTAGAAGGAAAGGGTCAGCCCCATGGGAGCTCGCTGGTGATTCAGTTTCTTGTGCAGGCTCTGCTTTTGTGATCGCGGTCCCTTCCTCAGAGCCTCCAGCTTCCTCTGTTCGCATCGCTACCTCCAATTTATCACTCGGCCCACCAACCTCCTGCACGATCACCTTCGCGATGTTACTCGCGATGTCCATAGCATTGAATTCATCAACCTCTGGAGTGCCCTGACCTCGCCCCTCAGTAAGCTGCGAGGTGCCCCCCTCTTTCTCAGGAACGGCCTCTTTTGAACCCCCCTCTTGAGGAGGAGCAGTGGAAGAAGTTGATTGATCAACATCGCGAGCAGGAGAGTTCGCGAGAGGCACGTTCTCGGCATCTGTAGTGGTCTTGGGCGGTTGAGCCTTCTCATCTGAAAAATAACACGCAAATCTCGTGAGTAAAAAAAAAAGAAGAGAGTTGCAGAAAGCTAGGGAAGCACCATTCAGGGGTGTTACCTTGATCGACCGGAATCGTTGGCCCGGCCTGGGATAGGGGCTCCGCGGTCGAGAAAGAGGACCCCACCATTGTTCGACCCTTCCGCGAAGGACCCTGAAAGATTGAGAAACAGCAACAAGTCAATAAAAGCGTGAAGAACTCTCTAAGGAAAACAGAGACAAAGAAAGGAGTAAAAGGTCTTACCCTTGCCCTCTTTGGGGCAGGCTCTAGCTGCGGAGGGGATCGCTTCTTGGCCTTCCTTTTGTCCTGAACGGTGAGGTGCTGTGGCGTAGGGACTACCATGTGCTCCGCGGGGCGGATCTTCTGGAGGGGGATGGCATTAATCACGTTCAGAGGAATCATGGTGCCTTTTACCCAATAGGAATAGGGACCACGCCAATCAGAATCTTTCCCGGGCTTGAAAGTCCGGAGAGTTAAGTCTTTCTTCGAGATGGGCTCCGCGGAGGGCACCACCGCCGGAGTCAGCACAAAGTCCATAAAGGACTGCAGATTTCTCGCCCAATAAACCCTATTCTCTGGGGTAAAGGCCGCTTTACGTTTGGAGCTGGGAATAACCCTATCTCCTCCATAATCCGCGGTGAGCTCGTGGTTGAACGGCCTGAGAAGACGGCGAATCCCAGTCAAGAAATCCTTGGGTGGGGAAGAAGGCCCGCGAGGAACGCCTTGGTCATACCCAAATTGTATTTGAAGCCTATCAGCTCTGTACAGCACCAGAACAGAACCCTCGGCGGATAGAGTCGGGAGATAGCAAGGAGTGACCCATGTGAGGAAGTCCAACTTGTGGGATCGGATGCTATGGCTTTGGAAATCAACGGCGGTGTCCTCCAAAAAGACGGCCGGGCCTAGTGCGCCATCAGCAGGTTGCTCGTAGGGACGAGGGTTGAAGGAGGTTATCTCATCACACCAGTCCTCGAGCAGGCGGTTTGGGGAGGTCCTGCTCCACCTCATGATCCTTGACACCCTTTCGCTCAGTCGCAAGATGGGCTTGCCCTTGCCATCGCAAATGATCTCTCCGGCGGCATTCCTCTCCTGGACAGACTTCAAAGGAGGGAGGTCGTGGGGAGAAGGGGCAGCCTTTGGAAAATATTCATAAAAAAAGGCGAGGAGGAAGGGGATGTGAACCATGGAAGTAATCTCATACCTCCCCATCGATCGCTCAAAATCTTGTACGGTGCGATCCAGCTGACGGTAGAAGTGGCCCAAAAACATGGGACCCATGGGGAGCTTCTTCCCTGACGCGAGGACTGCCGCGAGAGGAATCATCTCGCGACGGGGACCTTCGTGTGGGAGGTCAGGAAAGAGGAAGAGGGATAGGAATTAAACCAAGAAAACCGCCAGGGACAGCAGACCTCCATGATAGGTGCTCACCGTCATCGCGAGCTTCCCATCCACCTCGACAGGGGCAATATCGCGGAACCAGTACCGCTGCCAAGAACCCCAGGTTGTCTTGTTGGCTTTTGGAGGAGCTCGGAGTTTCCCCGAGTTGTCGTAACGCGAACCATACTCGCCAGCAGCTTTGAACTCATTTTCTATGAATTCGATCGCCGTCTCAGCATCGGAGGGATATTTGGAGGGGTCGTAGTGGTACTCGCCACGAGTGGGAAGGCCCATTAGGGTTTCTGTGTCTAGAAGAGTTGGGCTGGCCTCTCCAAAAGGAAATATAAAGGAATGACTGGTGGGGCTCCAGCAAGACACCGCGAAATCAAGGTCGCGTTGAGGGCGGCTCGCGACGAGGTACCGCGAGAGTTGTACAGTCTTCAATAAACCCACTCTGTCTAAAATTACTCTGTACTCAAAATTGTCAAGGATGGTGGCCACCCAGTCGCCCCAATCCCTTGGGGGTTGAATACTGGCCTTATACTGAACCTGCGAGAAAGGGTAGTCACCCCTCTCGATCCTCAGCCTCACCAGCGAAGATGGGTCGACCATGTCTGCCTCTGAAGCACTAACCTCATCAAAAAGCAACAGGCGCTGAGCATTAGGATTACCTCGAAGGGGAACGTAGTTCTGGATGTTAGCCCAGAAAGTGTCACCCTCTGACTTCAGATATGGAGCCCTCCTCCATTCACTGGCAGGAGGGAGCGATGTTTTTGCCAGAAGAGCCTCAGTATCGGGTTCGTGCCTTCTCGATCGAGACATGATCAACATAAAAGGGAGATTAGGGTTTCGAAGAAGGTCTGGAAAAGGAATAAAAATGGGGGATTTGCTTTCCTTTTTGAAATCAGCATAGGAGAGTTTGGAAGAAGTAAGAAAGAACAAGCTCGGTCTTGCCTTGTAAAGGGTATTTATAGACCTAGCCCCTCTGTCATCAACGGTAAATAAGCGGTCGAAACGACACCGGCAGTCCAATCGGCCTGCAAAACTTCGAAACTCGGGATAACCACCTTTTGGAGGGAAATGCTAAAACGACAGACTCTGCTGACGTCGCACGCGCGCGATTCAACGCGTTAAGCACCACGCGCCGCGAAATCACGCTCGCGCGAGGGGCTTATGTAGGATAGGTCAGCACGTCTGGTGACGTGGTAATTGACCAACCCGTAATGGGCAGCCACGTGGCTCGGGCGAAAAGGGCAAGAGACACGTCAGACATCAGTAGAATCCAGCAATCAGCGAATAGACACCGCGAAGAGCAAGTCTCGCGGCACGATATATCCAAACTTCTGTTACTTCCAGGAAAGGATGCCCCCAATAAGGGAAACATCACCGAGAAGAGGTCCACTCCTCGCGAGACCCTCAGCGAAGGAAATTGACACGACGGGGAAGAATGAACGCCCTTGTGAACATACGAACTAGGCTCGCGACGGCACCTGACCAAAAGGCAGGGAAAGGGAAGTCGATATGAGCTCGAAAGAGGTCTTGGCGCGAGCCAAAGGGCTCGCGACCATGACTAACACAGCGGGAACAGGGGAGATACAAGTGGTCTGGTGGCTTTGAGGGATTAAGGGTTGCTGCGAGGGAAAACGATGCACTGGAATGACCTAATGGAATCTTCCTAACGGCCAGTGACATCACCCACGTCGCCTAGGTATGCGGAAAGAGCACGTGTCACCATATTATTGGGGAAATGTCTGTCGTCCCATGATTGGGTGCAAATCCCTATAAATATGGGACATTCCTTCACTAAATTCGAAGAGAGATCTTCTGATTCATCCTAGAGCACGGAAATTCTAGAGAGAGAAAGTGACTCTGAGTCTTGGAAACAAGAGCATTGCTCTTGCTAGGGCTCGCGAGCTTGCATTCTCATCTAGAACTGTGATTCCAAGGGTAATGACGATCTCGAAGGGGATGGACTGAACATGGCTGCCTTCTCTTTCTGTACACTTGGCTTAATCCTTCACCCCTACTCACACTCTCTTGTTCCTGCTTGATCACTTGTTGCTAATTCAATCATTAGCTATTGTTTGCCTCTCCAAAGTTGAATTTATCTTAACTTAAACGAAGAACCTATTCCTACAACTTTATTTTTCCAGAACTAATGATCAAGAACTGTCAAACTATATTTATAAAGTTTCACGAATAGCAAAAGTGGACAAAAAATTTGAGACGGAGGGAGGGAGTATTATTCAATTCTTCTCGTCTAGACAAATTGCAAAAGCTAGCAATCGTTTAATGAAGACAATGCTACTAAAAAGAATTTTTCCACACAGCATTAAATTAAAAAGCAATCTATGAGATCGTTAGGAAAGAGAGATTTTGTTAATTACCATTCCCTGTCTGTAGAGGGCCTCTGAGTTTCCACTCTCCATGCATTGATTCAAGAACCTGCTCACTTCCTCAGATTTAAGCCATTGATGGATCACCGGAAATTCCATTATCGATACTTGCTCAAGGATATATTCATCCTCTGATGCTCCCCTAAATTCTCTGCAACTATCATAATAAATAAAAAGAAGCAAAAATTTGATTAAATATTACTCAATCTGAAACAAAGAAACAGAGTACGTAATGATCTAATTATGAAAAAAGATGCAAGAATCAGTCAAGTTCGGAGTTAAGAAAAGGAGAGAAGAAGATCGGCTAACCAGAATTTGGAATTGAAGAGATCAGTGAAGGAAGAAGAGGCGACCCGGGCAAGAACGTCGACCAACAATTCGGGTGGAAGAGAGTTGATGCCATGAGTTGGAATACAGCCGTAATCTTCTTGTTCTTGATGTCCTGCCGGAATATGATTTGATGGAAGAATCGTCATGTGTGGCTGGCTGTTTGCCAAATCAAAGAAAAATATCTGTCTGGTTTTAAGAAGTAAATTAAAGCCAGCTGGAGAAAGTACTAGTAAGCTTCGATATTATATGTTTGCGTGTATATCTTGTCTTTGTGTAGCGTGGGCATATGTATTTATAGATAGGGGTCGTCGGTGTTGGAAAAGGAAACCAAGTTGAATAAGGAATTGAACTTTTAGTCGTGTTGTTCTGGTAAACCCCACGAGAGACGGTGAAGGAAACATAAGAGGAATTAAGGAACTCCTCCCTCCCGGTTGTTGTTCCAATCTGATAGCTGGCTTATTTTTTCGTCTTTATTTGATTTTTTTTTTCGTATTTTTTAGTTTTGCATCAACTTTTTGTGTATTATTAAGTTCGTCTCGATAAAAGGAATCAAAAAAGTAAAAAGTTATGATCGAAACTTAAATTTTTTTTAATAAAGACAAAAATAAGTTTAAAAGACAGTATTTTTACACTTTTTTCGATATTATTCAGAAAAAATAGAGTTCTAATCATAATATTTTACCTTTTTAGATTCCTCTCCTCGAGACGAACCAATAATACTCAAAAAATCGATGCAAAACTAACAAACGCAAAAAAAATAAAAATAAAATAAAATAAAGACGAAGAAAAAAGTTAAGCCAACTTCTTTAGCCAAAACACAACTCCCAAAATTAGGAAGTCTCAGTGGCGGACCCGATTCCTATCACAGAGACCAAATCATATACTCCTATATTCATAAATTAACATCCAAATATCATTCTTATATATTAATAAAAACAATTTTGAGGGCACCTTTCTTCATTATTTTTACAAACAAAAACTTAAAATAGAGTAGAAAATTGGGATAATTGGGGGGTGAGCGGGGACATTTGCACCCCTTATGTCCGCCCCTTCGGAAGGCTGGAAGTGTGGATTTACTGTAGTTTTTTCCTTTTGGATTCAAATATAGGGCCTGTGAGGCCCAACTTATGTAAGATAGCATCGGGCTCTAAAATTGGGCCGGTCAATGTAGTAGTAATTTAAAAGGGGTCCTTTTGGGCCTGTCGTGAGAATATTCCTTATACCGGAGGTGGAAAACTACCATTTTTCACCACCGCTTTTTTGGGTCTCAATGTGTACTATTTTTTTTGTCTAAACCGTTCAACTTCTACAAGGGGTCCTTTTGGGCCTGTCGTGAGAATATTCCTTATATCGGAGGTGGAAAACTGCCATTTTTCACCACCGCTCTTTTGGGTCTCAATGTGTACTAATTTTTTTGTCCAAACCGTTCATCTTCTACACTCAAAGTAGTACGTTCATGCAAAAAATCAGCTTGATTTGTCATTAACATTTAAGGCCCCATTCCGCTAAAAAAAAACAGTTTTGTTTTAACTAAAAAACTATCTCATTCCATTAACAAAAAACCACTTAGTTTTTTTTTTGCAAAACTAAAAACCAAAAAAGCCAAACAACTAGTTAGTGGAACAAGTTAGTTTTTTTGCAAAACTAAACAAACAAAAAACTAGTTTAATGGAACAAGTTAGCGGAACAAGTTAGTTTTTTTGCAAAACTAAAAACCAAAACACCAAAAAACTAGTTAGTGGAACAAGTTAGTTTTTTTACAAAACTAAAACATCCAAAAAAACCCCAAAACCAAGTTAGTGGAACACCCCCTAGCTAAATCAAAAATTGATTTTTGTTATGTCAAATGGACGGTTATGTGTCCATTTCATAAAATAAAGTTCTAAATTTTATATACCTATGTATGTTCGATCAAACTATTTTTTTGCATGAATATATTACTATGAGGGCCCTACAAGATAAACAATTCAAATCAAAGCACTCACGGTGGGACTCACATATGGTGGTGGTGGAAAAGGGAGATTTTTCACTGGTAGTGTATAAAAAATGTTTTCTCATGTGGATTATACCTCAGCAAGTCTCAGGCAAATTAGTCATATGCGTTCTTGACGGACTCTTTTTTACATGCACGCGCATCTCTCTCTCCCTCTCTCTCTCTCTCTTTCTCCCGCCTTTTTATTTTAAACTTTAAAATGTTTATAACTTTTGTTGTGCATATTTGATTTTGGAAAAAAAAAATTATTTTCAAAATCTATTCGACGAGATCTATCAAACAAGATCCATATTGAATGTGAAAATTTTGTGTTGAAAAAAAAAAACAATATTTTGGGTGTAGGGTCTCTTTTTTTCTTTTTTTTTAAGCATTATAAACTTTAAAATGATCTTGCTAACCTCTGCCCACTAGGCGAAGGGTACTATGGACGTAAAGTCAAAGGAGTTCAGATTTCAATACACGTTTCATGGATAATAATATGGTTTCACAAATATCAGTACATTTTTCTCGAATATCAATACATATTTTTACATATTATTCTCCGCCGAGTTTTAACAAGTTATTTATGAAACATCAATTTAGAAAAAACCAACCCATGTTGAGTGCAACTTAATAGGGGGAAGTTGAAGAAAGAATTTGTTATGGGAAAATTTCAAAAAAAACCCCAAACTTTGCCCTCAATATCAAAAATACTCCCAAACTTTAAATTTTTTCAATTGTACTCCCAAACTTTCATTCCGTAATCAAAATTGCTCCCACCGTCTGCATCCGTGAACTCACTAACAGGAAATGCTGAGTTGGATGTTACCAGACCCCAAAAACCGTTAAATGGCCCAAAACGACGTCGTTTTGGACGTCGTTTTGGGCCTTTAAAAAAAAAAAAGAAAAAAGAAACCTCTCTTCTTCCTCCTCTAATTCTCACAGGGGAAAGAGAGAGAGAGAGAGAGAGATTCTCACTGTGAACTACCGCGAGGCCTACGGTCTCTTTGCCTACAACGGGATCCTCTTTAACCACGAATCCATCCCCGCGGCGTGGCGAGAACTTTGTAACTCGGAAAATCACATGAGCCGTGGGCCGAATCAAGATCGGGATGTAGAGCAAACTCTTTTTAGGAAATTTGCAGGCAGCGGGAGATTGGGGGTTTGCCGGAGACTACGTGGAGGCCATGTGGCTGATGCTACAGCAGGAAGCATGAGAAGCCAGATGACTAGGCGATGGAGGAGGCCCACACGGTGGAGGAGTTTCTTGGGGTGGAGTTTGGATATGTCGAGTTGAATTGGAAAGACCACATGGTGATTGCACAAGCAGTATTTCCGGCCGGCGGAGGTTGATCTTGATCCGGGTTAGTGATTGAAAAGGGTTGGGTTCAGATTTTAGAGAGAGAGAAGAGGGAGATTGGGGGTGTTGCTTGGACAAGACCACCACTCACTGGAGGTGGCTCCGCTCCTCTCTCTTTCCATCTCTCTTCCCTATGAGAATTAGAGGAAGAAGAGAGGTTTCTTTCTTTCTTTTTTTTTTTTAAAGGCCCAAAACGACGTCATTTTGGGCCACTTAACGGTTTTTGGGGTCTATTAACATCCAACTCAGCATTTCCCGTTAGTGAGTTCACGGAAGCAGACGGTGGGAGCAATTTTGATTATGGAATGAAAGTTTGGGAGTACGATTGAAAAATTTTAAAAGTTTGGGAGTATTTTTTATATTGAGGGCAAAGTTTGGGGGTTTTTTTGAAATTTTCCCATTTGTTATTTACCTTTCAAACTAAACATGACTATATTTAAGCAAACTCAAATCACAAAAATCATCACACTAAATATTTCACTACCTCAAATTAATATAACAACATCAATAAATTGACAAATTCAAAACCTCTCATTTGAATAAAGACCCGATGTCTCTCATAAAATAATCACCAAAGACTTGCACCTATACATGGAAAAACCAAACTTTCGACCAAAGCTCCTAAATTAACATCCAATACAGGCCTTATTGTAACATATCGCAAAACAAGCTCACTTCTTTATCCAATTTACATGCTTCACAACTAGCATCATCCTCCACTTCACGTCGCCCTTCCCATGTCGCCTTTACCCTGCTGGTGTTTTCATGGCAACAACTACTTCTTTGCCGACCAACGAGGCGGTTACTGATCCACATTGAGTGAATAACGGCCTCGATTCTTTCCCGACACTCTTGGAATATTGCAAAGCGGGGTGATTTTGAATTACTAGTTATCACGGCATTTAGAAGCTTCAACCCTTGTGTACTTGATTGTCCTTCCATACACATTAATATAATACCATAGACATAAGAAGCTCCAACGTGTCCTTTCTCTGACGCTCTCCTCAAATTCTCAAGACCTGATTCCATTCTCATTGAACTGAAGTAATCAACCTATTTCAATGGTAACGAGAAAAGATTAGTTAACCAATACAAAATTTGTATACCAAGGTACGTAATGTATTTCAAGTAGACCAGCATTCAAGGCTTTCATTATGAGGAGATGCAAGTAGACTAGTGCTTCGTGCATTGTTCGATTTTGAAAATTTTATTTTATAGAACTAATCAAGAACTATCAACAAAATTCATATTGCATATATATAACATTATATATTTAAAAATATAACAATAGTTATAAACTTTCATAAACAAAGTGGACAATAAATTTGGGATAGGGAGTAGTATTCAATTTTTCTCGTCTATATAAATATAAAAAGATAGCAATTTTTTATTGTAGACAGTGCTACTGAAAAGAATTTATCCACACATGATGTAATTAATAAGCAATCTATGAGATCATTAGGAAAGAGAGATTTTGTTACCATTCCCTGTCTGTAGAGGGCCTCTGGGTTTCCGCTCTCCATGCATTGATTCAAGAACATACTCAATTTCTCAGATTTAAGCCATTGATGGATCACTGGAAATTCCATTATCGATACTTGCTCAAGAATATATGCATCCTCTGTTGCTCCCCTAAATTCTCTACAACTGTCATAATAAAAAATTAAAAAACAAATAAGTAAAAATTCAAGCATTGTTACCTATACGGAATGCATCACTCGAATTTAGAATTACAGAAAAAGAAGAAGATGAAGAGGATAAACTTTTGCATTACGACTATATATGCTAATGCATGAGTACATACAGTTATCTAAAGCAAGAAACAGAGTACGGGAGGTGTACATGCATGCATGCATAATTTGGAATTTTTGAGTATAATTTGTAAGAAAGGGGCGACGACTAACCATAATTTGGAATTGAAGAGGTCAGTGAAGGAAGAAGAGGCAACCCGGGCAAGAACATCAACCAACAATTCGGGTGGAAGAGAGTTGATGCTACAAGAATTACAGCGATTAATGTTTTCTTCTTCTTCTCCTGCAATCATCATCATGTCTTGCTAATTGCCAAATTAAAGAAAAATTAACCTCTGGTTTTTAGAAGTTAAGGCTACAGAAATTATTAATAAGTTCCCACAGATTATTTGTAAACCGGTCTTTGTGTAGTCTGCACATATATATATATATATATATATATATATATATATATATATATATATATTAGTTTCTCTCTCTCTCTCCTCTCTCTCTCTCTCTCTCTCTGGGTGCAAATCCAAGAACGAGTTGGAAAAGGAAGTGGTGGTGTTCTGGAAAACTCAAGGAGTGACGGAAAAGGAAACATAGAGAAATTAAGGAACTTGTCCGACTCCTATTTGTTGTAGTTGTTGGAATATTTGAATAACCGACTCCCAAAATTAGGAAGTGTGGATTTAAGTATTTTTTTTTTTTTTCGTTCAAATATAGGGCCTGGGAGGCCCAACGCATGTAATTAAAAGGGGTGTTTTTGGGCCGGTCATGTCTAATAAGTGGATTTATTGAGAGTTGATTATTTCCACCAGCGGTGTAAAACCGTAATTTTTCACCACCGTCTTTGTGGGTCTTACTGTGTATTAATTGTTGATCGAAACTATTTAAAATTTGATTTTTGTTTTATGAAATGGGCTGTCATGTACAGTTTTAGCTTTAAAATACACAACTATCCATTTGACAAAACAAGCAAAATTTTATATACCTATCAATGTTCGATTAAGCAGCTGATTTTTTTTGCATGAATTTACTACTCTGCGGGCTCTACAAGATTAACGGCTTAGATCAAAACAATAAACTCACAGTAAGACTCATATATGGTGGTCTTGGAAAAAGCAAGGTTTTACACTGGCTATGTAAAAAATGTTTTTTCAAGTGGATTATACTCAGCAAGTCCCATGCAAATTAGCTAGTCATATATTCGTTCTTGACGAAGTCCTTTTTACATGTGTGCATCTCTCTCTCTCTCTCTCTCTCTCTCTCTCTCTCTCTCTCTCTCTTCTCCCCTTTTTTATTTTAAACCCTAAAATGTTTATTACTTTTGTCGTGCATATCCGATTTTGGAAACAAATTTATTTTAAAAACTTATTCAACGAGATCAATCAAAAAAGACCCATAATGATGTGAAATTGTGTGTTAAAATTTTTTTCGAGTGTAGGCTCCTCTTTTCTTTTTTTTCTTTTTTTTTCATTATAAAAAAGGTCTTGTTAATCTCTGCCCATTAGGTGGAGGGAAATATGGACGTAAAGACAAATAAGTTCGAATTTCAATACACATTTCACATATGACAATACATTTTCGTAGATATCAGTGCACTTTTCTCGAATACTGAAACATATTTACCATATTATTTTCCTCCCAAAGGACGGAATCTAGCATTTTCCACTTTAAAATGCTATAACTTTCACTATACAATGTTTGCTTTTCATGAAATTTATGAAAAGATTATCGACTAATTTATATGTCTGCTTTTATTTTGGGTGTATGCTCCTCTAGTACGCAAGTAGTATTTATTTTGGTTACACGTGAAGCGTGAGGGTTATTGAAATGTTAAAAAATGACTCTATCCTTTTTACGGATTGTAGACACACTGGCGCGTGTAATTAGTAAGTCACTTATGCCGTTGTTGACTGTGCTTTTGTGCATTTTGATACTGTATTTTAGAGTTATTAGTGTCTATTTCGGGTGCTTTACCCCTCTGTTTTATCATCATGTACCTCTGTAATATGATCCTTGGATCTTCTTAATGCATAACAATATCAGCGATGTTCTACTACAAAACAAATCGAATTAGATCCAAATCCTCCAATCCCACAAAATCCCAATTCGATTACCAAAATGTGATCCGGCAATCCATTTGATCCGCATCCAATAATCAGAAAACTATCTGATCGGATTTGGATATATCCAATCCGATTTGTTATGAATTTGTTCTGGTAATTTTACTTTTGATGTGCAAGAGTGTTATATATTTATGTGTAATTACAAGATTTAAAGTAATGAATCCTTTGGCTTATATGTTTTATCTTTTTAATAAAGTTGAATGAATTTTTTTTCCTACATTCGAATTCGAAGTGACTTATAAATGAATTTCCACTAGTTGGATTCAAACTGGATTTGGAATTTTTTATAGTGAAAATTTCAAAATACCCCAAACTTTAATCTTAATGTCCCCAAACTTTTAAAAAAATCAATTGCCCTCCTAAAGTTTCCTTCCATCATCAAATAGATCCTATACCGTCTCAATCTGTCAAATTCATTAATTTTTTTTTTTTTTGGTGATGTGGACGTTTTGAATCCGTTAAATGCTTAAGTGGCATCTTATTTCACTTAGAATGTGACAGGTGTCATCCCCTCTCTCTGTGTGTGTGTGGTAGTTTTCCGGATCTCGTCCAGTACAAAAACACACAATGTTTTTCCCGATCAAAATGCACCAGAAAATTGGAAGAGAAAAATAAAGAAGACAAAGTGGAGAGAGAGAGAGAGAGACAGAGAGAGAGGACGCTTGCCCAAAGAGAAAAATCAAATCCACCAACATGAACTTTCCACTCTCCGATTTGGATACTTTCTTTATCTTGTGGGAGACTTAAAAAGAGGAGTAAGAGTATATCCACTCCTTTCTCAATTTTAGATTCAACCTCAAATTTGAGTGAAAATCATCCAAAACTCTCCTCCACTCCGATCCTTACCCAAACCAATACCAAATTTGAGTTTTACTCAAATATTTCACCAAATCTGATGTGAGCCAAATTTGTACTCAAATATGAGGCTCTTTTGTTGCACTACTATTTACCCTTTTGCCGTTCAATGCCGTGGATTAAATCTCTACCATACAATTTGAGTAAGGGTTGAAAAGAGTCACACCAAATCAAGTTTTTACCCCAAAATTTTACTCAAACTTTAGTAAAAATTTGGGTAAGGGGTGGAGATGCTCTAGTAGCTATATCGGGTTTTTATATCTACCCATATACTAAAAACGATTAAATCGGGTGAGTAAAATGGACACCCCAATTTCGAACCGAGAATGATGAGGAACTGATATATCGGGCTAGTAGAATTACCTCATTCCTATCGAGTAAGAAAGAAGGGGAGAGGCAAAGTGGTTTATGGAGTACACACACACACACACACACACACACAGAGAGAGAGAGAGAGAAGGCGTTGAATATTCTGGCAAATGAGAGAGATCAGAGTGCAATAGGAGAAGAAGGCATAGATCACAAAAATTCACCCAAATGTGTTGATGGGAATTAGCATATGAATTTTGCTAATCCAATTAGCATTAATAAGATTATGGGTTTTGAAGAATACATCCAGAGAGGGAGAGAGAGTGGAAAGGGAAAGAGATAGAATGTCACGCCCTCAAATTTAATAAAAACAAATACAAATAAAATCCACGTAGAATAAGTCAAAGGTCTTACATTTCACCGTTGAAAGGTCAAAGTCAAAGTACACAGAGTTTCTACAAAGGGTACCTGTACCCATGCATAAGTAATGAAGAGTTCAGAGTTATTACATAAATCAAGTTTTTGTCAAAAGATTGAAGAAATTAAAGTTACAAGATCATCTCCCAAAATATATTAACGATGGAGAGGATAAAATAACACCATGTCAAATGAGCTTCATGATATGCATCTACACGCCAAGCATTCCAATCACGTGCCTTGCCGAGTACCTGAAAATGATAGGTTGAGCTCACTAGCCCAGTAGGAAATCTTTCTACTAGCGCTAAGGGTATAGAGAATGAAAGATGCACATGAAAGTATGATACACATGAATGAGCAAGCTAAAAACGGACCAAGATAGATCTACTGGATGATAGAATGTCTAGGAGATGTCCCAAAGATCTAACCAAACCCAAGTGTCCATAAGTTTCCTCATAACCGTTACATTTCGTGTCGTGGGTTCAATCCTTTCAAAACACAGTCATTTTCATAAAACATTTCCTTTTTCACCTCTTCACAAATAACCACTTATTTAAATAGGGAATGAATCCCTCTGCCGGATTTCGTGGGCTCCGAACACCCCTGCCGGATTTCATGGGCTCCGCACACCCCTACCGAATTTCATGGGCTCTGAACACCCCTGCCAGATTTCGTGGGCTCCGAACACCCATGGCTAGGGACGCACCAAATGGTGGCCCTAGAATAAGCAAATTATCCTTTTCAAAAGTTTACTAAACAATCAAGTGTCCAAAAACATCCACGTAATTCATTTAGTTCGAAAATTCGTAGTGTGTCGGTAGTGGCAAAGTTAACATGTGTCCAAGAACATGAGAGATTGTGACAAAACATCATTCATACCATGATAGACTACCAAAGTTTAGAAGTTGATTCAAGGAGTCTAGGAAGGACCAATGAAGGCCCGGAGCAAAGGAACATGAAAATGGAACTACGAATCTCGAGAAAATCCGACATACCGATAGGAAAAAGCATATTTCTCTCAAAATACAAAGGCTATGAATATGAGATCAATTGAGTTTGAAAGTAGACTCATAGAGCTTTCCAACGGTCCAATAATCGCCTCAATCGGAGTTCGGATGAAGTCGAGGCGTGTCCGCGAAGTTAGTTCAAAAATCTGCCTGAACAGAAAGAATCTGGATCGATCCAAAAGGTGTTTGGATCGATCCAAAAGGTCTGGATCGATCCGAGAAAGGTGTGGATCGATCCAAAATGTGTCGAGTGCAGAACAGAAGGTTTTGGATCGATCCAAACAAATTTGGATCGATCCATAATGGTTCAAAACACCATCAGACTATTTTGGATCGATCCAACTTACATTTGGATCGATCCAAACGGGTTTCGAGTGAAATTTTGACAACTTTGTTCTAAATGAAAGAGGTTTCAATCCAAGGCAAAATTTAGGTTCCAAAGCACAACAAAGCATCATTGTAGCATGTCTAAACATCCAATCAAAGACCAATCCAACAAAGTATGGAGAATCAAGATTTCACAAGCTTAAACCCAATTTCCATGGAGGTATAAAAGTTAGGTAGAAAAATCAAGGAGAGATATGAACATTATGCAATAATTCAAACCATATACACTTAGAGGAGGTAGAAATGGATTCCCTACCTCAATGGTTTAGCTCCAAAGATGGGAGAGTGAAAGCCTTAGCTTTTCATTGCAACCCAACCGAAATGTGCTTGCTCCAAGCAAAAATCACGGGGTCCCAGACTCCAAATCACGCGTAGAAGATGAATCTTTGGTTGGATGTCGAAGTAATTGAGTGTGGAGGGTGGATTTGTGGTAGAGAAATGGAGGGGTTTTGAGGAAAGAATGAGAGAGAGAGAGAGGGAGACGTGAGTTTTTGGGAGGAGAGGAGTGTGTGTTTTGCCCAAAAAAATCTGATGCAAATGTGTTTATACACACTCTCACACTAGCACTTACACCCCTCTTGTTTCTAATGTGTTTCACAAACACCCAAATGCAATTACTAACTTCACATTGACCCCATATAGCACTATTTTCATTTCCTCACACTTCCCCAATATTATTTCCGGAAAATTATTTAAAAACACGAGCCCTTACATAGAAGATTGACAAGTGTCACGTTCGGAGTGGAATAAGATACCACGTAAGCATTTAACGGAGTCAAAACTTCCACGTTAGCTAAAAAAAAACATTAGGAATTTGATAGATTGAGACAATAAAGTTTTATTTGATGACGGAAGGAAAGTTTAGGAGTGAAATTGATTTATTTGTTTATTTATTTAAGTTTGGGAGTCTATCAGACATTGAAGTCAAAGTTTGTAGGGTACTTTGAAATTTTTTCGAGAGCTGATTTTGGGGCTCCCTTCTTTTATGCAGACACTCCAAAATATAGTGAAGTTACAAAACTATCCTTTTCAAAATATAAAAATTACTAGAGGCACTCCACCCTCAAATCATCTCCTCATTTACTAATTCACTCTAAACAAAATATTGAACCAAAACCAAACGGAAAAAGTTAGAAGCAATTATCATTAGCAGTCCAAATGATAATTGTTTTCCAGAAATTAACATTAGCAGTCCAAATGGTAAAGACAGAAGCAATCATAGTCCATAGCTATGCAAACCTACTGTTGCATGTTAGATTGGAGCAGGAGAAATCAACGATCGGTGCGGCGGCTGAACGGATTGGGGAGGGAGATTAATCAAAACGCTTAGAAAATCGAAAAAACAGGGGGAGGGGAGCTGGTGTTCAAGAGACTGGCGTGAGGCGCCCGGCCTCCCCTTGAGCAGCGACGGCTGGTTGAGAGGTGGTTGAAAAAAAGGGGCTTATGAGAAAAGTTAGGTTAGAGAGAGTTGGGTTAAAAAAACTTCAAAAATATACATAACAAATTTACAGCTAGAATATGCAAACCTTAAAAAAATTGCAGTTAGAACAAGGAAACCTTATATCAGAATACCAAGGTAAGTTTCGACATGGAAAATCTACTCAAAAAAGAAATAAAAATAATCACGAGCTTGAACCAGCTTTCAGATCCGAAAGCTTCCAACTGTTTATGCCTGTAGCAGTAGTGGTGGTGATGTATTGAAGCGCATCGATATTTTTTCCCCTGTTTGGTTCCCCTTTCATCTAGATTTGTGAAGAAACTGATGGCGAAATTTTTTAGCCAAACCACGCCCTTCTTAAAATGCACAAAACCCACCAAATCATAACTTAATCCCGACAAAATCATAAGAAAAGAACTAAAAAAATACCTTCCGAGCTTGAATCCTCGATCTACATCACCCAATTCACAATAGAGTTTTTGTCACAGGTTAGGGTTTGGGTAGGCGTCCATTTTTTCTTCTTCCGTTAACAAAGGAGGCAAAGGAGAATAGTAAAAAAATTTAGGAGCGCCTAAAGTGAAATTGAGAGTAAAAAACTTTAGGAGCACCTAAAGTAAAATTAAAACTTGGAAAATGATGTTTTGAAAAATCATTGTAACTTGGAGTGCTTGCATCAATTTTCCTTTTTATAATCCTATTAGATTTGGATCTTGCTGAATTGGATATGAATCCAGTCACCTGATAGGCCTAAGTCAGGGGTATGATTTGGGATGGTCCAGACACAAATTTGCCCTTAGGGATCAGTTACAAAGTTCAATTTCCTCATGAGATGCTATATGTATTTTTTTTCCCACAAATGAATGATAATTTAGAATTATGATCGATCAATAAAAATCAGATACTTGGAACGAAATTGAAAGAAATTACAACTTTTGGGGTAGTTTTCCAGAGACTAGAGTGCCAATCTCGCTGTGAAGTCATCATGATTTTTTTCCTGATTAATCTTTATATTTTCTATTCAAGGATTAATAAAATCTGCTTCTTTGTTGTTTTAATTTTTTTTTGGTAAGGTTTAAAAATTATCTTTGGTGAAGTGTGAAAATTTCTCTAAATTTTAATGATTTCTCTGGAAGTTGTGGAAAAGAAGATAACTCATAAGGAAATGTGAGGAAAGTGGAGGAGAAAATCTATATTACTTTTTCATATTTTTATTTCAAGACTTTGGGGTTTGGCCCAACGTTTATATAGCACTCCCTAAGGGCGTAAGGTTTGACTTCTATGAACATGCGGTTGACCCTCTTAATCTAACAAATTTTAATATACTACCAAACAAACAAGATAAAGCAAGTGGTGGCTAGCTCGTGCAGTAGAGCTTTTGAATGTCCCGTACTATATTTTGGGATCGAATCTTATTCTCCCTCCCTCATGTAATAGATTAGAAATGACGAATGATAAATAAATAAATAAATAACTAAGTAAATAAATTTAACCACTTTGTTTCGTTTTTCTCTGCACATTCTTCGTAAACCAAATAAGAGAAGATAAATTTTATAAAAAATTGTTATAGGGTCCATTATAGCTTTTTATAATACCTCTAAGTCCACCTAATGTTTTCATAACACCCCTAATCCACCAAATCACTTTTTCTATTCTGTTAGGTCCACTCCTTATTTTTCACAGGACAAAAATGCCCCTGTGAGAAAAGTCGTTCGTTGAATCTCTTTTACGACTGAAACACGCATACAGAGAGGGAGAGGGAGATCGAGTGAGAGGTTTCACTGTTCTTCTTTGTCGTGACTGTTCGATTGGGTGAATTGGTCGACATTAAAGATTCATCAATTTCTCAATTTACTGGGTGAGAAGATGTTACGAGGTTGGCGATTTGGACGGAATATTAAAACTCCTCAAACTTCCTTCGATTCCTCTTCTCTGGTAATCTCATGGACCTCTGATTGATTGATGTTCTTTTGTCCATCCCTGTGGATCTTTTTACATGTTTTCCTGCTTAAGTCATGAACTACATAATCCGATTTCGGTTTTGAATAAATCTGGGCATTCTTCGTGTTCGCGAAGGGAGAGTCAGAAATCTAGTCCTACTCATGCGAGTAAAAGTATATCACACTGCAAGTTTTGCATAGTATAATGACTGATATGCGGTATTATGTGGGCTCTTGGAGGAATATCAAAAAATCTGCCATCAATCAGCATCGACATGCTTGGTTTGGAGTATCTCTTTTGAGATCTTATACTTTCGTGTTAATCTACTCGGCTTTCTGGAAAAAGAGATGATGCAAGTGTGTTGTTTGATGAAATGCCTAATAGAAAAGCAATGTGGTGGACAACAATGTTGTTTTTGTCTAATCCCCATCAAGCTCAACTCCACATTGGTTAAACAACATTGCTTTTCTACCCTAATGACATATGTTAAACATTACCGTCACCTGTGATTAGCTATGAATATAAATACAAACAAGTTCGGATTTCAAAAAAAAAAAATGATAAGAACCACTATGCTTCTTGCATCCATCAGTAGTGAGCTTTGTGGTAAGCATGCATTGAGACAAAAATAGGTGTCAGAACATATCCGATCTTTTTACGTTTTGCATCTTCAATTTGTCTTATTTTTGCATCTTGCTGATCCTATGTTTGTTGAATAATGCATGGTACAAATAATTTTTTTTTCCCAAAGTAAATGGATCTGATGATTTTGTAATACCATGGTACACACTGTACATACAAGATTAAGGCCCATTTTGGATGTCATTTGGCAGGTGGACATGGACCACGTTGAAGGATCTCATTTTGAAAGTTATTCGTTGAACTTTATGAACATCTGGAATCAGAAAGAGGAAAGCAATATGAATCTGGCAATAGCCTTTGCGCTCATTTGGAAGTGTCGAAATGATCTGGCCTTTGAGAACAAACACACATATCGCAGCTTCACGTACCAAGGAGTTCATCGCAGCTGCTAAAATTGGAACACATGTCTTGAAACACTGGACGAAAACCATTGAAACCATTTTTTTCAACTTATTTGTGTTCCGATGAGGCACTTAACGATATTCGATTGAGTTGATTTTTAGTACACTTATAGTAGTCGACGAGTTCTATGCGGTGGACATCTCAGATCATCGAAACAGTGCCGGCGCAGCGCCGAAATGGGCTCACACAGCACACTGCGCAACACTCCCCCCAGCCCTTTATTAATGATAGAGCTATTGGCCTTTAATTTCAAATAAGAGCTGTAAAAGCCTTTTAAGGCTCCAATATATATATAATTCGATGTCCATCAGTGTATATTATAGCATTTGTGTTGCATTTTGCTTTTTTTTTTTTCTCCCTCAGTTGCAATTTGTTGTTAATTCAATGAAAATTGGACTTCGCTGAAAAAATCGCCGGCGCAAATAACCATATCTTTTGAACCACAAGATGTGGTTTTTCTGTACTATATCTTTGTTTTAAAGCCTACTTGGTATCAGATGTGGTTATCTGAACTCACAAGATGTGGTTATCTAGAGATTCTGGACTATATATCTCTTTTTTTCTTAAAGTCTACTTGGGGTCAGATGTGGTTATCTGAACTCATAAGAGGTGGTTATCTGACTCAGAAGATGTGGTTATTCGGACTGTAATTTTTTTTTTAAAGCCTACTTGGGATTTGATGTCGTTATCTGGACTCACAAGATGTGGATATCTGACAATTATGGAGTATATCTTCTTCTTTTTTAAAGCCTAATTGGGATCAGATATGGTTATTTGGACTCACAAGATGTGGTTATCTGGTGATTTTGGACTATATCTTCTTTTTTTTAAGCCTACTTGAGATCAGATGTGGTTATCTGAACTCACAAGAGGTGGTTATCTGACTCTGTGGTTATTTGGACTGTAATTTTTTTTAAAGCCTACTTGGGATTTGATGTAACTTTTCCGGAAAAGTTTGCCGGAATTCCACCGGTGCCGGAAAAGTTCACCGAAAAATTCTACAGGCGCCGGAAAATTCTGCCAGTGCTGGAAAAGTCGCCTGCAAATTAGACTTCGCCGGAAAAGTGACCGGCGCAGATGTGGTTATCTGAACTATGTTATTTTTTAAAAAAACCTACTTAGGATCAGATGTGGTTATCTTGACTCACAAGAGGTGGTTATCTGTACTCACAAGATATGGTTATCTGGGCTCACAAGATGTGGTTATTTATACTATATCTTTTTTAAAGCCCAATTGGGATCAGATGTGGTTATCTAGAATTCACAAGAGATGGTTATCTAGACTCATAAGATATGCCATAAGACAGCTGGTGTAATCCCATAAATAAAAGAAAATAGTACATGTGAACCGTTTGTTGAAAGATAAGAGGGAGCAAGCCTCTCTGGTGTGATAAGTGTACACTATTACAATCTCCAAAGGGCTATTGCTCTGCCCGAAAAGGGAAAAGGTAGGCAAGAAACCAACAAAAAAAAAAAACACCACAAAATACAACCCAAACTCTTTGAAAAAATTACCACAACCTAGACCCCTCAAACTCTGCAATTAGGCTATAAGCTGGGATAAATAAGTGGACACTCCTCTTCATCAAGATTCTAACCCCGTCAAAGGCAGTGGATGACACATACGAGATAAAGTTCAAAAGGTTGTTTCGGTTGATTATGCTAAGAAAACCCACCAATGATAATAATAATCCAAGTGACAATAGTGCGATAAACCATTCGATCAAACAGCTCTCGTGCTTTGGAAAGATTGCTGGATGTGACATAAGACGAAATCAAAATGTTGGCCAAGTCCATTTTTTGTGAGGCATTTGATCAAACACGTTGTGGGCAAGTGAAAATTTGTTGGTGACATCCTCTTCCTCTTCTTGCAGCTATTGGAACAATTAGTGGATATTGTTGGACATGAGTTTGAAAACCACCATCACTGTCAAATGAAAAAAAATGTAGTAAAATTAACAATTAAAATCTATGAAATCCAAATCTAAGATACCTAAAATCAACACTTAGCTTATCAAAAGAGATACTACTAGAAAGCTGACACCAATTGAAGTAGAACTCCATGGAGAGCATTTATCTCCAGACTCAAAATTGTAAAAGCAAGATCTCGATCATCACCTGCTTTTTCGAGGCTTGATTTGAGTTCCGATAATAGATCTTCCAATCACTACTAGGGCTTCACTAAGCTGTGACCGGATTTATGAGGCGAAGACAGCATAAGGGATTTGCTGAACCCGATCTCGATCTCGACGGTTCCTGGCCATTCGGCTATGCAGATATCTATCAGGCTGAAGAGACAGATAAGAAATGATCCTGCCGTAGCACCGCCCATCAAACCAAGACCCCATCTCTGGCGCTACCCACTATCGGCGCTTCTCCTACGGCGAAGCCCACGATTAAGCAAATGTCTCTCTCTCTCTCTCTCTCTCTCTCTCTCAATTAGGGGTAGTCGGGTCTTTTTGTTATTCTAGTGGATCTTATGTCTTAGAGAATATTTGGGTGGACCTTACACTATAAGAAATTGCTATAGTGGACCCTATACCAACTCTCCCTAAATTTTATAGTAAATCTTTTTAATAACTTTCCATTCGCTTCCCTCATTTTTCCCATTCTCCAAACAGACCGAAAGATTTGTCCGGTGAAGATTTTAAATGTTTTATTGAATGAGAGACATTTATCTCCTATTTGTTTCGGCCGACAAAGAAATACTTCATTGTGTAGACATCCATTCTGATGTTTTATAAAGAGGTTAACGCCCGGGCGACATTGATGAATTTTTTAACAGTACATATGTTTACGTGACATTGTTAAAAGGTCAAGTTCGGGTTTTGAGGGAGGATTTTGGGAGTAATGAGTAGAGAGAGATAGAAATAAAATTTTATTGGGAACCATGCAGGATGGGTTTTGAGACCCAAACCGAACAGGGTGGAAGTATATTGAAATTTCTTTCCTACTATCTAGAAGAAGGCACATTTATTTTCCCCGGAGTGACATACACAGGAAAACTACCGAGAAAATGCCCATAAATTGAAAATGAATGGCTTGGATTCACTAAACATTTAATTCAAACAAATATAGAACCAGAATGGATGGTTTTGTGTCTATTACCCGTTCTTCCTCCCGAGTTAAGACCGATGATTCAACTAGATGGGGGTAAGCTAATGAGCTCGGATATCAATGAACTCTGTAGAAGAGATCTCTTTCGTAACAAACATCTTACAGTTCTATTAAAATCCAGTCCATTTGTGCTTGTAGACCTCGTAAGGTGCTAGGAGCAATTCGTATAAGCAGTCGTAGGACAAGCCAAGAGATAGCAGTGCCACCTTTCATTTCTACTTAATAAAATTGATTTTTTCGACAAAAATAACGACTTAAGGATAACCGATAAATTATGAATCAACTTTCTTTTATATTAATACAAAATATAGTCATTTTCAAGTCAACAATTTATCCATAATATTTTTTCGATGTCTTTCGTAATAAGAATCTAAGCCATTCATTTTTAAATTCTGGGTACTTAAGTTTTTTTTTACATCAAGCATTTTTCTTATTTTCCCTCCATTTTCTCCTTGTTTTGCAACCAAACACACCTTTAAACCCTTCAAGTGAAAACGGCGGGAAAACTTCCGCAGAGCATCCAACAGTGGAGTGGAGAAGGGACCTCCAAACCACCCCCCATTTCCAATCTCTCTCCTCTCTCCACTCATCGTCTTCCATGGATTCCGATTCCGACGGCTCTCACATCTCTGCAACGCCTCCACGAGATCTCCAACCGCCGCCGCCGCCCTCCTCCCACATTTCCAGAATCAAGCTTTTCTCCACAATTACCCACTCCCACCCGACTTCAAACCCTAACCCTAAACCAAAACCAAAACCTAAACCTAAACCAAAACGATACTCCAAGCCATCAAAACCACCCTCAAAACCCCTCCCCAAACCCTCTCAACCAGAACCATCACCGACCCCAATCCCCGTCCCAAACCTCTCCGATCTACCCTTCCAAATCCGCCGCCCCTCCGATGAAAAACCTGATGACTCCACGTGTAACGTTCCTGCTGGGGGTTTGTACTTATCCAAGTTCGCCTCTTTTTCGAAGATTCGTAGACCGACAAGTCTCGATGTAAAGTCTATAGCTAATGATTCAGCTTCGGATTCAATTCCACCGCCGTGTAGGACGGAGGTGAAAGGAGAAGGAGTTGATATTAATGCTGTGAAGGTAGTGAAGAGACATCCTAATTTGATTGGAGGAAGTAATTTTCCTGCATTGCCGGCGAAGAAACCAAGAATTAGTAATGAAGGGAATTTTGTAAGGCTAAACATCAATGGCTATGGGAAAAGCAAGTTTAAGTTCAAGGGAAAACGAAAGGGTTATAGTGCAGCGAGTGGTCGTAGGTCTTTTCGAGGATACAAGCGAAAAGCAAGAGGTAGTGGTGAGATTGAGAACAAAGGTGTTTGTGGTGAAGATGGATTGGGTTTCGAGATATCTCAGGTGGGTAAACTAATCCAAATTAAGCCTCGAGTCCCAGTCAATTGGGTGGGCAACATAAATTCTTTCGTCATTTTCCTTTATCAAGGGCTATGTATCTCTTAAATTCATTTCCTTTCCTCATCTCCACATACCATGCCAAGCATTTGTACTTGACAGTTTTACCGTTGCATCATAGGTGGGTAAGCGAGATAGATTGGAAGTAGATGAAGAATTGATTAGGGATGCAGTGTCGGGTGTCCGAAATGAGTCATCTGATGAGAATCTTCTTAAGTTGTTGAAGCTCACACATGGGTATGAGTCATTTCGCGAGGGTCAGTTGGAGGCAATCAAGATGGTGCTTTCTGGGAAATCAACGATGTTGGTATTGCCAACGGGGGCCGGGAAGTCACTGTGTTATCAGCTACCAGCTTTGATCTTACCAGGGATTGTGCTTGTTGTGAGTCCATTAGTGGCATTGATGATCGATCAACTTAAACAGCTACCTTCAATGATTGAGGGAGGCCTTATTTGTAGCTCTCAGGTGGTGCCCACCCCCGCGCCGCCCAACCCCCCCCCCCCCCCCCCCGAGTGATTATAATAATTAGAATTCCTAATTCAATCCTTCATCTTGTTGTAGACAGCTGAAGAGATATCCGAAACACTGAGGCTGCTGCAAGAAGGAACCATAAAGGTGACTGTTAAGAATCTGAAAGCTATTGCAGCTTTTCAATCATTTTCGTTTCATATATGGGAAAAACTATACTGAAGTAATTAGAATTGTTTGACTGCCTTTTGTTCGAATTCATAAACCAGGCATTTTTTTGTCCAGTAATAAATTCTAAACATATATGTGTGTGTGTGTGTTATGATAGGTGTTCTGTGGCGCACATACTATTTCATTGAAAATGTTTTCTCTGGATGTCATTTTGAAAGCTAAACTAATGTAATTTATGTCGTAGGTGCTTTTCGTTTCACCAGAGAGGTTTTTAAATGCAGAATTTATATCTATATTTTCTACCACTCCAGTGATATCACTTTTGGTGGTGGATGAAGCTCATTGTGTTTCAGAATGGTGAGTTGTTGCAGTGCCATTTGACTTGGTACCTTCTAACATGGTATTTCCGCATGATTAGTCTAAACTGAAAATACTTCAACAGGTCACACAATTTCCGGCCTTCATATATGAGGCTCAAGGCATCCTTACTTCGTACTAGGCTAAATGTTCAATGCATTCTGGCAATGACTGCGACTGCAACCACCAAAACTTTGAACGATGTAATGTGTGCTTTGGAGATTCCTCAGACAAATCTTATAAAGTCAGCGCATATGAGGGACAACTTACAGTTGTCAGTTAGTTTGAGTAGGAACAGGCAAGTGTGGATGCATATAGTGATTTTTAGGTACCATGCCTCGTGTTTTTATGGGTGGTGGACAATTCATTACTTTATATCAGTGTCAATCACTTGTTGCTTTTCGTTTCATCCTTTTACTGGATGTAATTGATTCCTTCCCAACATTTTTGCCATCATAGAATGAAGGATCTGATGACGTTACTCAAGTCCTCCCCCTTTGTGGACGTTGAAAGCATCATTATATACTGCAAATTTCAGGTAACCACGCTTTCCTTCACCGTAGAATGGAACTGGATGGAGAGTTATGTGCATCACAATGTTGACTAGCCTTTGATTAATTATTTTTTTTGCAGTCTGAAACTGATATGATAAGCAAATACTTATGTGACAACAATATTTCGGCAATGGTTAGCTTCTCATTTACTTTATTGGTTTGCTTGAATGAAGTATTGTTTAGAGAGAGTGAAGCTAATTTATTCTTCAACTGTAACATGGCAAACTTCTCGAAACATAAGAGTTACCACAGTGGTATACTCAATAAGGATCGGAGCCGTGTCCAGGAATTATTTTGTTCCAACAAGATAAGAGTGGTAAGAAAATTATTATTCTCAGTGAAGTTTGTACATATTTGCCATTTTTAATCACATCTTCTCTATTTATGTGAGAAATTGTTATGTCTAATATATGGCAAATTCATTTACTTGCATTGGTTTTCCCTGGAAGGTTGTTGCAACCGTGGCATTTGGCATGGGACTTGACAAGAGGGACGTTGGAGCTGTAAGAATTAGGACCTTAATTAGGCATTATCAATCATTAATTGATTTCAAGAATTTCTACATTTTAAAGGTCGGCAATCTGGAGTCTATTATTCAAAATTGTGGCTGTCTAAGCCCAGATTTTGGCTTTTGGTTGACCATTCTTGTGCACAGGTTTCAGCTATGCACCCTGAAATTGGGCTAAACAACTCCAGAGCAAGGTTGTCAAATCGCGAATCGAATCGAGAATCTAATTGACCCTTTTTTGAATCGTGAATCGTAACGATTCGGTCCAACTTTCACAAATACATTAGAAAATGTATCTATGCATCTACATAATAAAGATACATTGTAAAATTGTAAAATTTAAGCTGAAATACATATTTAAGTTTGTTTTCTAGTATAAATTGATGATCACATGGCATCATAGCAAAATAAATACAATAGTAACATCGATATATGCATATAGATGTTAAGGATTCATAATAAAAAGCTTACAAAATAAAGCTTGTAGCCTAATAGGTAGGAACCTAGCTTATATGGCAATGTATGTGGGTTAGTCCGAGCCTCAAAGTCGTGCCCTGATCTATGATTTAGAGGATACAAGAACCAAAAAGATTGATTTGTGAAATTACATATCCATGGTAGATTCGCCTCCATTGGATAAGGAATATGATTTCTCGTAATATATGATCTCATATTCTTACTTTTCTATAAGAAAAAACAAGGCAAAATAGCAAAAGTGGTTTCATATTATCGAATGTAAGTTGTGACAAACCTTGATTCACCTAAAGATTCGAATCGTTTTTGTGTGAATCAGGAATCGAATTGCGAATTGTGAATCGGACGATTCACCTCCGATTCTATATCAACCTTGATTCACCCATAGATTTGTATCGCTTTTGCACAAAATTGTGAATCGAATCGTAAATCGAATCGTGAATCGTGCGATTCTGACAACCATGCTCCAGAGCAACATTATATGTTTTTCTACCAAAAATGAAATTCTGTTTTCCGGATTTACATGCATCTAGCGCGGGACTACACTATAGCTAGCAATGCCTAGTATACTGAAGCATCGTTGTTTGTTTTCATCTTAGGTTATCCACTACACTTTGCCAGAAAGCTTAGAAGAATATGTTCAGGTGGGTCTTTGTTTCATAATCACCAGTTATTTAGAAGCTATTGTTCAGGTCAAAGTTAGCTTACAAATGGTATAACACTCTTATGCAGGAGATCGGCCGTGCTGGACGAGATGGTAGATTATCTTATTGCCACCTCCTTTTCGATGATAACTTATATTTGAAGCTTCGTAGTCTCACATACAGGTGGTCGCATTTTTTTGAGTTTTGCATTGAGTTTCAACGTATTAAATTGGTGATCTGAAGTTCACTAAGATTATTGTGCTTCTCAGTGATGGTGTAGATGAATATGCAGTTAGTAGACTCCTCTCACAAGTTTTTGCTACCGGCTTGAGTTCGCAACAGAAAATATGTGCTTTAGTCAGAGAGTCTGCATCGCAAAAATTTGATATGAAAGAAGAGGTTATTTCAACATTCTATTTCCGATACTTGAGTGTTTCTGATTCATCTGAAATCTTCAATTTACTTGTAACGGTTTTACCAAAATAAGAAAAGATAAGATATTTTGATGCTTGGTTCTCTTGTTATCAGAAATTTTGTGCTTCTATTGGACGAAGCGTCTAGCTCCTTCTTTGTTTGTAGAAATATTGGAATGTTGACAAAGCATCTTTCATTTCAATTCACCAAGGCATGTTTATCAGCATCGGAAGAGCTAAACTTCTGGCTTTTTGCACTTTGGCAGGTGATTCTGACCATTCTAACACACTTGGAGTTGGGTGAAGTGCAATACTTGAGTGTACTTCCACAGATAAATGCGACCTGCACTTTAAATTTCCACCAGGTTGGTTGGAAATTAGGTTTAACTATTCCTTCTCTATCTGCATAGAAGGGGAAGGTCATTCAAGCATTTTCTTGTTTCTTTGCTATTCCAATTTAAGGGAATGAAATTGGACAAGTGATCAATCCAGTCATTATCTCCTGTTATGACCAACCAAAGATATTTGCATTTGATAGGTTTAGCTACGAATATGTTAGTTTCTCTGTTGTTGGTTTGCTATGAGCAACATTGCAAAACTATATGAGCGTATTTTGATTTGACCATGTTCTAACCATTTTTAGTTGCGATTGCAGACTCCCTCCGGTTTGCTAGCTGCTAAGGATATTGTGATTGCAACAATTCTCAAGACGTGAGTGTAGACTTCCCCTCTGATTACACGAACAAAATTTAGCTTCTTTTTCCTTAATGTAACTCTTCTAAGAACAAGTTATGCTTTACATTTTTTATCAGTGCTGACATTAAGCATGGGCAATATGTGTTTGACATACCAACCGTGGCAAATAGCATTGGAGTTTCAGCTGTTGACATATTGAATATGTTGCAAAAGCTAAAGGTTTGTGTATCTTTTCAAACAATTCCGTTGCTATCTTTGTGTTATGAGTTGATCTCTTTCAGAAGTTTGTATTCTTGATAATTTACTACTATATATAGCTCAACATTGTATATTTGTTCGACAATGCACACTGTTTGCTAGAGAAAATGGGATACAGCCTGCTTAAAAACGACCCTCCTGTTGAGGTGTGGATACCAATCACCTGTAGGTGGCTGGAGCTGAATTTCTTCTATATCCAGTTTTCGTCCAGTCTTGGAGGAATCAGCTTATAGATGTGAAGATAATGAGAATATTACGGTTAGGATGTCTGCCAGAATGAAGATATGAAATTACAGACATTCGGAAAGTTTAAAATATCTTCAACAAGTAGATTCCTGATTTCCATTCAATTTTTACCAAAGTCAAGGTAGGTGACAAATTTTGTTAGCTTCTTTGCTTCAAAATAGTTGTGAGATCATGATACTCTGGCAGTCTGGCTTCCATTTTTGTCCGGTCAACTTAGAGGAACATAAAATTGGATAGATCTGTATCATCAATGAAAAACTGCATGGTGTATCATTCACCTACTTTGTCAGGGTGGAGGAAGTAACTATTTGTTGGGGATCTAGACTGTTAGTTTCTCTCATGGCAGAAGTAATGCGATTAGATCACCGTATAGTGGCTTTTATTTCATTGTATTGATGTCAGAACTTTTTGTATTTTTTTTCTTACATTTCCTACACCGTATCTGAAAGTAATAGCAAGCTAATAGCGTAGTGTAGCTTTCGTCATTTAGTGCAACAACTGAAGTTAGACCTTTTCGAAGTGGCAAAACTCTGAACTACGATATTCATCAATTTTATGATTGTAGTTTGTCATCGCAATGGTTTTACAGTCTTTGATTTACTTTTTAACAAATATTCAGAATATTATCCACGTGCCTTGCATTCGTATGCGTGTTTGAAGTTTCTGAACTAAAACATTTCAGGATTTCTTAGATTGTGTAGCTCCAAATTTTAAGTTCTGTAATTTTTTTCAAAGGATACTGAATTCAGATTCCACGAAAATAATTTTTTTCCTGTTTAGTCAAAGGGAGAGATCACATATGACATGAAGGACCCAGCCTATTGCTATACGCTTGTGGATGTACCCAAGGACTTCTGCTCTCTTACAGCACACCTTACCAAGTGGTTGTCCGAGATTGAAAGTTGCAAGGTAATCAATTTGAGAGTATCAACTCAAAAGTTGGTTCAGTCCTTACTTCAAACTTAATTGGTGAAACCACTATCAGATCGTCGCTATAAATCTTTTACACTATTTTCTAAACCACAGAAATGATATATGGAAGCCAATAGGTTGTCCTGTGGGGTCTTAAGTTTTGAATATGTTCCTTCTTTTTTTCTTTCTAACAAATGATTTGATTCTGCTTTTAACATAGGTGCAAAAGATAGATGTAATGTTTCATGCTGCAGCTTTCGCGGTGCAAGAGTGTAAGAGGATGAACGGATGCAAGGACTCCCAACATACGCCATGCTTGCACAAAAAGATTTTGGAATACTTCAACGAAGATGGTTTCACAGACGTACCTGAGAAGCTGGATCAAAGCAGGTTGACAGAAGTGAAACTCTTTTGAAGTACATTTATATGCATGATTGATTCAATCATAGTATGATGCTTAAGTTTTGGTACCTTGCAGTTCGGAAAACCATCCCAAGTGTGTCCTCTGTCCCCGAACCCATATTCTTAAATACATGATTCAGAGGAAGCGATATGTATATAATTCCTACATTCAGAAAATTGTCCTTTTATTGTGTTACGTATGACAGAATACTACATCTCCCAGAACTCATGCATTACCAACATCCATAAAATCATTCTGATGTCCATCATTTAATGTGGATGAATTTGCAGTTACGTAGCATGTTCATATAAAACACCTATTAGGAGTTGAATGTCCCTAGGTTTTTTTTTTTTTTTTTGAGCGCGCGTCTGTCTGAATGTATTTATTCATAAAGTTTGGTCACTTAATTTTGCCTAAGTTTCTATTCCAACGATAATATGTTATTGCATTATACTGAGGAGGATTTTATTTGTATTTGCAGTCCGTTTTTACGAGCAGATATTAAGGTGAGGGATTGCTTGAGCTAATTTCTACTTAAAGAAACGTCATATTTTGTAATGCTAAATGTTTTTTTCTTGTTTTAATAGGTCTTTTTGCAGAGTAATTCCCAAGCCAAATTTACTCCCAGAGCTGTTGCAAGGATAATGCATGGCATTGCCAGTCCAGCATTCCCTTCAATGACTTGGTCTAAAACCCACTTCTGGTATCAATCTACAGATTTCTACTTGTACTAATTCACGTGGTACTACATTTGGAGATCATGTCGTGCATACAATTCTAGACATCCTGCACAAAGCCAGTTGTTTCCAAATGGAATTACAAATGGAACTGACTTCCTTTTGCATATGTAATACACTGTGCACAAACCCCCCAGTAATTTTTTAATAGAGTGGTGAGTTGATGGTTAGGACTCGGGATTCTACCTTCATAAATTGGGTGGCTTTAGGACCTTAGGAGTTCTTTATTAGTGAAGTCAAATTTTGCAATTATCTTCATAGATTACCTCTAAGTTCCATGTTTACAGTAGAGCATTATTTCTTAAGAGAGACGAGACCATATACTTAGTCCATTTGTGTATGTCAGGGGAAGGTATTCACATATCAACTTTCACGTGGTAACCGAAGCTGCAAAGGCAGAGCTCATGAATTTTGTGAAAACTGATTTAACGTAGTACGGTGGCACCTTGCAATTTGTTGCATGACATGCACAATAAACCAATTCCGACAATGTTTATAGGTAAGAGATAAGTTCAACTTCCCAATTTTATCAAACTTTTTGGTCGGATGGTTGATATATACATGTTTCTGAGTAGCTTCTTTTCCTCTTTGCAGAAAGTGTACTCGGGATCAAGGAATAGCGTATTTGAGCCTGATTGTGTCATACAAGATTCCAAAATAAAAAAATCTCCAGATATAACTTATGACAGGTAAGTTGCTTCAAATCAAAATGAGAATTCAGTCACATTATGTCAAAGGTAATAGTTACTGTAAATCGTTTCAACATTTATTTCTTGACATTTTCAAGACTTAACGAGCATAAAACGCACATGAAGTAAAAGTTCATAACACTTTAGTCAATTTAGTGCATTCTCTTTTAAGTTAAAAGTACATTTGGAGAATGTTTCATTCTTAACTTGACAAAAGTAAGCCTGACTGAACATAAATTCAAGGAGAAATGCTCCTTTACTGCAGTCTCAAGTTTCCTATGTGCTAAATATCAATTCTCAAGAAAAAGTAGGGCGATGAAGGCCTTGAATAATGCAAATGCTAATCATGGATATTGTATTTCATATTAGGGAGCATTCTGGCCTGTAATATAGAGACTTGTATTATACACAACAGATTTACACTCTAGAGACATGAAGCAAGAGAAGGAGAGAATCGGCGCTGTATTCCTGGCAGTGAATGTACACAAATGAGATGCAATGCCGAAGGAATAATGCATGTGGTTACAGTCATATATTGTTACGTACATTCAGTGATGTATCCACGAATAAGTGGAAGTGTCAATAGGAATGGTAGAATGTTGTTCCATAAAGATAGCTTATCCTCTGGAATTTGCACTTGTACCTTTATGCTTCAATTAGAGACTTTGTTCTGCATCATCTTAGTTGAAGACCTGAAGGAAATTTACTTTCTTCGCTTTGTTTACCGACCCACTTTTCTTTTTATGCTAATTGCACGAACTTGCGATTTTTAAGTCATGTTTTATCTGTGGCGTAGTAGGCATTTTTCATACCAAATGTCATGATGCTTAGATTAAGAGGTCATACTCGGGGCCTGTTTAGTTTGACATTTTATTTGCTTATTTGTTTAATCTGGATGAATCTGGGCATAATTGAGTCTGGATTCAACAAGGTTTTAAGCAAACAAGACGCTCCAAACAATCCTTCAGTGTACAAGACTCGCTTACTAATTACTATAGGGATTGAAAGAGGTACTAGTAATTTGACCCCATTTCACATAGTGGATTATTGGCTTTTTTGATTTTTTACATTTTAGGAGAAAATATTTTCCTCACTTACATGAACTGAAAAAGACCAAAAAGTCAACTTGGTGGAACAGTCCTAACCTTGCTTTTTTGTTTTGGTGGAGAGGCTGGTTTTGTTTTGTCACCTGAAACCATTCCATAGCGTGGTTTGAGATGCATTTTCTCCTTGCACAGTTGCACGCATCAGAGAGACTTGGAATTTCGTGAAAAGCATGTCATCCACCAGGAAATGACATCTTGACTTTTTTGTCGAGGTGATCCACTTTGCAGAGTACTCTAGCGACCCCTTGGAGCAACTCCAGCCCTGAACAATTTTTTTTCCCTAAAATTTGTTCAAAAATCTAAATAAAAGTTTAATTTGATATCATGCTCTCTAGCCCTTTACTCAGACTTCAAGCTCTAACCGCCGCTCGCTGCCACGTGCCGCCTTCCTCCACCAGAATCCCAATCGCCTCCAAGACCAAGATTGCTGCCTTCGAGCTCTGAAACCACCCCCTATCACCAGCAACATCTGAAACCACCATCGACGTCAAAACCACCACCAACATCCACCGTCACCAAATCTGAAACCACGACCGCCAACCACCAGATCTGAAACCACGACCGCCAACCACCACACCACCAACGTCCACCGTCACCAGCTCTGGAACCACCGCTTTCCGGCGACGATCACGCCGGCGAATGCTTTCCGACCACCGCAAAGACTGGAGCTTGATTTTGGGGGTTTTTACTCAGATTTCAAATTTGGGTTTGGTTTTGAGTGAGGGCTGCAGCTGCTCTTAGTGCACGGGTGTAGTTTAGAATTCTAGAGTTCCATTTCAGTAATCAATTTTTTGAATTTTAAATCTAAACACTGAAAATAGTTTTAAGCGGCTGGAAATGCTGCACTACACCTCCATAGTGCACCTATGTACTACTCAAGGTCCTCGGGTTCTGTATTTGGAAATACGGGGTAATGTTTTTTTAATGCAAGTTCAACATTAAGGTCTAATACACAACAGGAAAAGAAAACATGAAACAAAACAGGAAAAGGAAATGAACGGCACAGATCCGCCCAATGTCTGTGCCGTTCATTTCCTTTTCCTGTTTTGTTTCATGGTTTTTTTTCCTGTTGCGAACACTTTCCCTTTTTTCTTTGAAAATTCTTGAAAGTACTTGATAAAGTTAATTGTTTGAAAACAAAAAAAGTTAGAGCTCACCCAGACTGATTTTAAGAGACCAAGCTTGACTTTTGTTTATGACTAATCCCACCTTCCATTAATCTAGGGCTTGGTTGATATAATAGCTCTGCCTCTAACCCCTTTAAATGGCCAACTTGGTATCCTATAAAGTACTATATAAAGTAAAAGGGACTGTAAGCGTCAATTATGCCCAAAAAAAAAAAAAAAGAGTGTAAAATGAAAAATCAAGTATCCTTTCTGGAATTTTTTTATACGTCAAAGGGTGCTTTGGCCGGCGGGTCAGTGTTGGTTGTAACAAAAAGAAACAAGCAAAGAAGGTCAACGGTCGTCCTCATCACGGGAGATTGGCAAATTGCTGAGAATATTTACATTAAAGATTATTAAAGCAAAATACCAGGCAAATATATGTTACATGTATGTACACACACAATTAAAGATTATTAAAGCGAAGTATTAGGCGCGCGTGCACACATATACGATACTGTATTGGTCTGGAAGGGGTTTTACCATTTCTTGCAAGAAAATGTAAAATTATATTATATAGAAATAAATGTTCATGTTACTACATTATTCTTGAAATGTTACAGGGTGTTTTACTAAACAATAAGTTAGTGAAACTGGTTTAATGTTTATTGAATGAAATTGGGTTGATGTTTTGTAAGAAAATGATATGTCTCGTAAAACATAATAAGCCAGTTTAGTCAATAAGTCAGTGTAGTGAAAAATGCTTTACCTCAATCAAACCAGTCTTTGGAATATAGTATTTTAGCACGTATAATTGCAATATAGTATTATTGTGGATACATCAAAATATTCATTATCTACACATAGCCAAAAAGCAGGGGCGGATGCAGGATTTATCATTAGGGGGGTCAAAAATCTACAATATTTAGTCCTGTGGTGCAAGGATCATAAGATAAAGACAACATATACTCCTATGGGGCAAAATTACAAAAATTACCAAAGAAATATGCATATCAAAGGGAGAATTTCCGGCTCAGGGGGGTCAGCTGCCCCCCGCCCCTACATGGGGCCGCCCTTGCCAAAAAGTAAATGTCTTCGTCAACAAAAGAGCCGAAGAGAATTGAAATAACTGGGTCAAAAGAAAAAACAAATTGTGGATAAAACATATAAGTGATTTTCACACCCAAAATTATTATCCACACCGTATTTTGTCTGCTACTAAATGACAAAAAAAAAATGATTTAACAATTTGGTCGTAAAATATATACTCCTACAACTTTGGGGTGCTTTGGCAAAAAAACCAAAAACTAGTTTTTTGTTTTTTCCTTATAATTTTTTTTTGCATTTGTTAGTTCTGCATCAAGTTTTCGTGGTTTATGGTCCAAAGAGTATAAAACTATGGTCGAAACTATTTTTTTTTTTAATAAAGGCCAAATTAAACCAATAAATTGGTATATTTTGGTTTATTTTCGGCTTTATTCAGAAAAAACTTTCGACCATAATTTTATACTCTTTGGAATCATCTCGTCAAGACGAATCCATAAATCACAAAAACTTGACGCAAAACAAACAAATACAATAAAAAATTTGAGTAAGAACAAACAACAACAAAAAAAAAAAACCAGTTTTTGGAATTTTTTTCTTTTCCAAAACACCCCTTACAAGGAAACCAAAACAAGAGAAAAGGTTTTGAGGGGCATCTACCGGAAGTCTCAATCTGAACAAAGAAAGCATATTCAATCGGCAGTTGCTTGCTTGCTTCCTTGAGAGAGAGAGGCAAAGACCGTTGAGTTCGGTTTCTCTCTCTACCATGGACGGAGAAGTACTCTGACAAAGTCCATTCATTAGTATATAAGTTTTCATATCTATATTGTATAATCATTGGTGAATTGAGGTTGTAGAAAGGAGGAGGAGGAGTGGGACGAAGACGATGGATGATTTGGCGATGCAAAATGCACCCCCAACAACAACCTCATCTGCTCTTTCTTCGTCTTCCTCAATCTTTACGAATTACCCTCTCATTTCAGCTCTCGTCGCCTTTGCTATCGCCCAATCCACCAAGTTCTTCACCTCCTGGTAATAATCTGTGTACATATATTTGTGTAATTATATTAGAGTAATTGTTCTCATGTAAAGTTGTTTGATTTCAAGAAATTCTGATTTCATGGTGCGTTCTATTCTTTTTTGGAAATTTAGATTTGATAAAGCACCAAACCAAAAGGATCATGGGGGTAGCCTTGAAAATTCAACAAATGCAGATAATAAAATGGAGACCCCAACACCAGGAAACAAAAAACATAAAAAGGGCCAAAGGGGAAAACAAAACCCTAACTACACCAAAAGAAAAACGGCACAATCTACTCGAACAAGTTCAAATTGTACAGATCCTCTTCTTGTCTGCTGTTGGACTCACCTTCCTCCAAGAGCGATGACAAGCTCTAATTTGATCGACTATCTTATTGGAATCCCTCCCGTATCTGCGTCTGTCTTTCTTCCAATTATAGCATTCCTTTCACCCCATCTATCATAGCATAGTTAATATAGAGACTGCCTAAGAAGAGTTCCTGTGCAGTTGCTTATACCCCCAATTCAATTCATTCATCAAGTGTATTGGATGCCTGGAAACACCACACTTTACCGGCAAGACCTTGTGTACCGAAATTGAAAAGCACAAACTGAAAGAATAATTAGGTATGGGATTTCACACCTCCTTGGCAAACCACATTCTCTATCTGAAACAACACAGCACCCCATTTGGCTAGTCTGTCCCTAGTGGATAGAGGCCCCTTCAGTGTCACCATTGGATGAATGCATTTCTTGGGATGTGATATTTAAACCAAACAAGACCATGCCAATCAACCGTAGGAGCCACAGCTCTCAAAGCATGCCAAGCAGGATTCTTAATCTTTTTACTAAATGTGATTGACATTGTTGAAGATGATCTGACCTAGTTCCGTTGGTTTTTTCATGCCTTCTTTTCCTTGATTTCCTATATGGGACCCTGATCCCATTTTCCTCGGTTCAACTGTGTGAAATTGTTTGTTAAATTTGTCGAAATTGGTTCGAAGTTTCTGAAATAGCATCAATCTTTGACCATATTAAAGTAGTTGAAAGGTTCCACCAAGATTACGTTCAATCAGCGTGGAAAGTTTGTCGTTTTCCATAGTTCTCTGTCAGGATCCAGAGTAAAAATGAATTAAGGACCTAAACAATAATTACTTGAACTTTTATCTAGAATGCCTGACATCAAATTGTAATTAGCTTATCAGAGGAAAAAGTAACGGTAAATGATGAGATAAGAATATAACTGAGTGAAGAAGCTAAACTTGTTTCCTTGGTTTCCCTATCATCTATTTTTCTGTGATAAATTGCTCAGAAAATCTTTAATCCAAAGACAACCTGAGAGTCTTATGCCTTCATAGATTTACAGGTATAAGGAGAGACATTGGGATCTCAAGAGGCTTGTCGGATCTGGCGGGATGCCCTCTTCACACTCTGCAACTGTCACAGCTCTTGCTGTGGCGGTTGGTTTCCAAGATGGCTTTGGAGGATCACTGTTTGCAACTGCATTGACCTTAGCATGTGTTGTATGACCCTTAATATTCTTTGACAAAATTGTGTACAGTTATATACCGAAGTATTCTCACCTGGATATTCTATTTACCAGTGTTTTAGCCTTGTATTCTAAATGGAACATAATAAGGTATTACTGATTGCGACCAATGGAAATAGTTTGTCACACAAAATAAGGTGGTTAACCACATGGATATGGACCATAATAAGGTATTACTGATTGCGACCAACGGATAGAATTTTGAGTTTGATCTTCTATCATCTTATCTTTTAGAATTCGCCGTTGCATTCAAAAGAATTGGCAAGTGATGATAGTGATAATTTACTAATTTCTAGTTGTTTGTGCGCTTGTAAACAAAGCCAAACAGCTATGGCTTCATTTATTTTGAGTAATTCATATCAGTATGTTTGATGTCACATGCCATGTGATAATTTCTTTTGAGTTTAGGTGTATTAGAATTTCCTGTTATCTGATGTTGCACTTGTGCTTAAAGCCAGCTGATACATATAAACATCATTTTCACATTCTAAAAAATGGGAATTTCTGTTTGGTAGTTTGTTGCCATTATCTTCATCTTTATTATAACCTTTGTGTGCCTTAAATGCACAATAGTGAGTAAACAGAAGATTTGAGTTAATATTTTCTATGAGGCCAGCTACTGTAGAGGGTTAATAATGCAAAAGATGTTATGACAGGTGATGTATGACGCATTTGGTGTAAGATTACATGCTGGACGCCAAGCAGAGGTTTATTGCTCTTTTCTCTCTTTCTTGTTCCCCTGCATTAGAAGTTCTTTTGATAGTGCATACGTATTTTCTAAAGTTTTTAGCAGTGCTAACCTGCAAGGTGCCAAGGCATCTTGTGGAGATTCAAATTCATTTCTGCTATATATTCCAATTTGAATTCCTCAGGTTTTGAATCAAATTGTGTACGAGCTTCCTGCCGAACATCCTCTAGCTGAGAGCAGGCCACTACGCGAACTTCTGGGACACACCCCTCCTCAGGTTTGGTTGAAAGCATTAGATTGCCATCGTGTTGATTTGGCTAAATTATTGGTAATTTGATTGCCACAACAAAAGGAGTATGATGTTCGTTTTCAATGGCACAATGGCAAAATGGGGAAGCTCACATTGAATCAAAGATTCGCGGTCAATGGTTATAATGGAAATTAAATTACTCAATAAAAAAAATTAAAAAAAAATCTTAAGAGAACCTAATCCAGTTAGCCAAGAGGTCACCATGTCATTTTCAGGTTCCACATTAATTATAGCAAAAAGGGCCCTTTTTGACGTTCAAGTTCTTGCACCACACCATTTAAGAATATTGTAATAGGTTGCTTGCGGTGTTTCCACTAATTGCACCACTCCATTTTGAGAATATTGTAATCGGTTGCTTACGGTGTTTCCACTTCTAAATTTTTACTATTGTAGGTTATTGCTGGTGCGTTTCTGGGACTTGTTACAGCATCAATAGGCCATTTGATTTTTGTTTGGGCTGGTAGTCAAGCATGATGCACAACTTTCTCCTGCCGTTTCCATGTGGACCGTGCCCCTGGCCTGAATTTCCAGAATTGTATTCTTTGAAGTGTTTCGCGAATCTGAATATCAAGTCTGTGTTCTCATAATTTGGCTAGTATATATCCTTGTTGTCAACAATAATTTCATGTTTAAGTTTGAACAATACGTTGATTTTTTCACAATTGCTGCTGCAGTGAACTTTGTTAGAGACTCTTCAGCAGATAGCTCGGTGTTCGTACTCATTTAAAGATTTGAAAGGGAAAAAATTAGTATGAATGGTAGACTGAGTTCTCAATTTAGGCATTCTAATGATAGGGAATGGATTGAAGCTAAGACTGATGAATTAACGGACAAGTTGAACCGTGGATAGTTCAAATTTTGGCTTGAAAAATTTACTATCTTTGAAAGTGTGAAAATTTAGCTTGCTTATAGAGCACAGTGATCTCAAATTTTTAACAAAGCTGATAATGAACCGGTCAAGATAACGTGAATTATGTAAACATCATAAGTCGAACAAACCGAGTAAATTATGTAAACATCATAAGTCGAACAAACCGAGTAGTGGTTTGTTCAAGTTTGATTTTGAACTAGTACCGACGTTAAAAAATGTACGAATATAATTTGTTCATGTGACAAATTGATACAAAACGAGCTCGAACCAGAATAGTTGGTTTGTTTGTTTAGCTCCTCGTGAGAGGACCTGCAGCCCTGAACCAAATTCAGAATCAAATTCGAAATTTGAGTAAAATCATCCAAAACACACCTCCAGTCCTAGAATCAAACCCATACCAAATTGGTTTTTACTCAAATTTTTACGCAAATCTAGGGATAACCAAATATCAAACAACTACTTTTTGGTCGACGACCATGTCGGTTGACGATTATGGTGCTGGTTATCGGGCAACGGCGGTGTTGGTTGACGACAGTGGTGCTGGTCGATGCTGGTTGGTGCTTATGGTGGGTCGACGCTGTTGAAGGAGAAGAATCTGGGTATGAAAATGTTTATTTCTTTTAAAGCAAAATCTGAGTAAAAAATAGTCTTGTGATTATAGTGCACCATAACAAATCAAGCTTCTACTCAATTTTTTTGATCGAATTTGAGAAAAAAAAATAGAATTAGGGCTAGAGATGCTCAGACAGTAACAAACTAGAACATCAATGTTATTTTTCCATTTCTTTCTTTCTTTTAACATGCTAAACATGCAAGATACTTAGACGGGGCATTGCGGGTAAAAATCTAGAAGTTCTCTAGGAAATGTTCCACGAATACCTATTTTTGTTTGATCTTATTAATGGCTAAGAATCCAATTATGTTTCCATTCCTTTTTTTCTTTTTTTTCTTTTTTTGGTTTCCATAATATTACCTTACTTGTGTTTGGATGACCGAAATCTGAGTAGGAGTAGGAATATGATTACCGGGAATCAAATTCCCGAGAATTTTCTTGGGTAAAAATAAGAATATGATTACTGGGATTCGAATTCCTGTGAATTTGATACCTGAAAGAATTGCATTTCCGTGTTTGGATTAATTCAGTAATCTTATGCGAGAAAAAAAATATTTTGGAAATTTATTAAAGTCAACATTTCATTTTCTTAATGGAAGAACCAGGAATCTGAGATTCCCATGGGGTACGGGAAGGATCAGATTCCCACTCAGTCTAGGAAGGTGATTCTTGATTGAATATGTCATTAGGAATCACATTCCTATTCGGCAGTGTTTGGATAACAGGAATCTTGAGTAGGAATAGAAATATGATTACCGGGAATCAAATTTCCGGAAAATTTCTTGGGTAGGAATAGGAATATGATTACTGGGCAAAGAATTCCTAGGAATTTGATACTTGGAGGAATGACATTTCGATGTTTGGATTAATTCAATAATCTTACACGGGAAACAATTATTTTGGAAAATTATTAAAGTCAACATTTCCTTTTCTGAATGAATGAGTCAGGAATCTGAGATTGCCATGGGGTAAGGGAGGGATCACATTCCCACTCAGTCTAGGAATGTGATTCCTGGTTGAATATGTCATCAGGAATCACATTCCTATTCTTGTCTCTGCCAAACGTTGAAATTAGAAAAGTCTGGCATCACATTCCTGTTCCTATCTGTTCCAAACGTTGAAATCATGGGTAGAAGGCATCACATTTTCATTCCCCCTTGAGATTAATGTCATCCAAACATAGCCTTGATGTCTTTGCCAAATGTTGGAATTAGAAAATCCTGGTATCACATTCTTGTTCCTGTCTGTTTCAAACGTTGCAATCATGGGTAGAAGGCATCACATTCTCATTTCCCCTTGAGATTACTGCCATCCAAACTGAGCCTAGGGGGTGTTTGGAGTTGATTATTTCGATCGATTATATAGGAGTAGATTCTAGTTTGTGATTCTAAATTCTGGGATTATAGAACTCAAAATCAAAATTTGTAAAAGTTTTTGGTGAATGTATGAAAAATAAATTATGCATCTTGAAAGTTTTTGTTAGTATAATTGGATTACTGGCTTGTGAGTGTAAATTTGACCATGATGCCCTTGGTTTGTCAAATTATGAATATAAGTTTGTGGACATCTAAAATACTATGACATATTGTAAAAATGTAGGAGTACATACTATGCCTCCTAAAAATATTTAAATAATATAATTATATAAAACAAAAGTTATATTGTTAATATTTACAAATATATGTATGGATAAATAAATACACACATTTCATATGTATTAAAAGTATATGTTTATGTGCATATGTTGTAAAAATGTGTACTTATATAGGTATATTCATATCTAAAAATTAATGCATTATCATGTAGGAGTAACTGAGTAGCATAGTATATAGTTTTTCCAAAAAGAATAATAACACGTATAGAAATGAAGATGTATTTACCATATAAGTACATATATAAAAATACAAATATGTATGAAGGTAACATAAATACAAATACATATCCTGATATACTTATACACACACATATAATTGTTTTAATGAATATGTATCTAAATAATATAAATACACAGTATATATAAATACTTTGGTATCTATATACCTTGGATAATTCAGAATAAGAATTCAAAATAGCTTCGAAGGTACTTTTCAGATTGTGTCTCCTTATACTTGTTTTGAGAATCCATTATGTCAGAATTTGCATCATTCAAAATTTGCACTATACAGTTACATAATGTAAAATCAGAATTCAGAATCAACACCAAACACCCACTAAAATGAAGGGGATGTTAAAGCATAAGAGAGTTCAATTTTCATCGAAAAGAAAAGAAGTGAGGAAACCGAAAGGAAGGGAAAATAAAAAGGCTAGGTCGCAATAATGAAACAAATGGGAGAAAAATAGTAATAAAACAAACATCAAGGAAAGTAAGAGGAGAGTTCTAGAGAGAGTTTGTGTGAGAAAGAGAGAAGTGGGAGGCGGCCCTCTTTAGGCTTCGCCTCTGGTGGCCGATCCACACCCCCTCCTCCTCTACACCCCTTCCACTCGCCTACTCGACCTCCTTTCTGACTCACCGATCTTCTCTATGGCTGCACTTCTTTAGCGTTTGAAGACTCCTCGTGCCAAACGACCCTCTCCGTTCCAATATGGCTGACCAGTGACCATGCCTGATTTTTGGACCGGGGGCGCCAGATCTGGTGTTTCCAGATCCGAACTCCTACAACGCTGGCGGTAAGTGACAACTCCGGTGACTTGCTCTGACGTTCTTTGTTTTCCTGCCCTTTTTTATTGTTAGTTTTGCAGGCGGTTTTGGCCGGCCGCATGTTTTGTAGGCAATCTTGCTGCTGTTAGTTTTGTAGGTGTGGCCGGCGATTTCGCAGCTGTAGTTTTTGGTTTGCTAGTTTTGGCCGGCGGTTTTGTTTAATAAAATTTCTCCTACCTCCTTATCCAAAAAAAAAAAAACATCAGAGATTTTTTTGGGTGAAGAGTTAGAAAAATATTATTCAATAAAAAACCACCGGCTAAAAAATTGGGTACACATATCCATCGGCCCTAAAATCACCAGCCACAAAACTACTTACAAAGAAAAACCAGAAATACAAAAAAAAAAAAAACAGAAAATAAAGACACCGGAGTATGTCCCGAGAGCTGTTAGGAATTTAAGACCTTATGAAAATTAACAATAAGCTAATCTGAAGGAATCATTTACTAATCCCGCGTACAAAATCGCAATTACGGTTCTTTCTTTTCAGCCGATTTGGGGTCTGTGTGTGTGTGTGTGTCTGAAGCAGCGCCGCCGACGCCGCCCTTTCTTTCTCTACCTGTCACAGAGCTTCACCGGTAAGAATTCCCAATCTCTCGTCGTGTGAGAGAGAACGGAACATCTATCGACGGTTTCTTCGGTTTTTATATTCTTCCTTCTTCTGTATTTACTTTCTAGGGTTGTGATATCATAATCGATACTCTTTTATGTCTTGGGAAATTTATAGCTCTAGAAGATAGAAAAGTCGAAGTTTGATTTGTTATTCGTTCGTTTTGTGTTTGATTCTCGGATTCGTTAGCACATCCGCCTTTGATTGTATCTAGGCGTTGAATTTAGGGTTCTTCGACTGTGAATTCTCTTTATATTGATTGGGTTGTTTTAGCCTTTTAGGGTTAGATTTTGTCAGAGAGGTAGATTTGTGGGTGAGATTTGGTCTATAGATGGCAGCAGGTAGACACAGGGGTTATCGCGATAATGGATTCAGGGAGCGTGAGTCTGATTTCGATGTTTTGAGGCGGGATTTTTCTTTTCCCAAGGGTGATTCTGATAGGATTAGAAACAGGGATCGTAATCATGGGAGGAGGAGTCGCGTTCATAATGAGGGCGCAGGGGATAGGGTTAGGGTTAGACAGAGAGATATTAAGGAGAGGGAAGCAAGTAATGGTGGTGGACATCACTCTGCTTCTAGTAGGAGTGATTCTGGTAGCAGTGGCAGTGGTCGTAATCAGAGTCAGTTTTTGTTTGGAGCCATGGACCGAGAGCCAGGTGAATTGTCAAGTGAAAGTGGATCTGATGAGGCTGTTGATTCTGAATCACAGGTTATACAAAATGATGGTTTGAAGTTAGTGAACACGGGTTGCTTACCTGTGGAGAGTAAGAAGAGGAAGTTTTCACCAGTTGTTTGGGATAGAGATGACAAGGAAGCGAGCAACACCTCCCGAAGTTCTTCGATTGCGACATCCCTCCCTCCACCGCCACCACTTCCTAAGACTTTCCGTCAGTCACCTGCACTTTTTCTGGATGGGGGTGTACTCATTTCTCCCGCAGAAGATAATAACTTTCAGACTTCAGAACCTTCGCCAGCTAAGCCTCCTGTGGTGCTTGGCTTACATGTATCTGATGTATCCCTGTCCCCCGTGGATTTATCTTCTTCTCCACCTCTGGAGCAGCGATATGCTAACTATCAGGAAAGAGAAACAGAAGTGGTAGATGATGAGGACTACATCCCGACAAGGCATATATCAGCCTCTCGATGGGCAGCTGAAGCCAGTTCTCCAGGTGATGAAGGAGAAATTTCTGATGCTGAAGAAATGCCTAAAAGGAGGAAGAAAACTCCTCTTTCCAAGTCGATGGAAAAGAGGGTACGAAGTAATTCATTAACTCCTGAGCCTGGGGAGCTTGAGAGGGAAGGCTCTGAAGGAGCTAGGGCTAGATCATCCGAACGCGATGGAGGTTACCAAGAGAGGTCTTCCAGCAGAGATGATTCCTCTGCGGACGATTCTGCCGAGAACGATTCCATGGAGATAGATGAGGAGCGCAATAAAAATGGTATTAGTGTTAACCGGTCACATACAGAATCTGAGGATGAACATGATTCTCGTGGTACACCAGAGCCTGTGGTCACAGCCAAAAGAACTGTAAACATGCTTAATGCATGTAGAAGTGTTGATGAGTTTGAGAGGCTGAACAAGATAGACGAAGGAACTTATGGGGTCGTTTACAGAGCAAGGGATATGGATTCAGGAGAAATTGTTGCACTGAAGAAGGTAAAGATGGAAAAAGAAAGAGAGGGTTTCCCTTTGACTTCGCTGAGGGAAATAAACATTCTTCTTTCTTTTCATCACCCATCGATTGTGGATGTTAAAGAAGTCGTGGTTGGGAAGGCTCTTGATAGTATCTTTATGGTGATGGAATACATGGATCATGATCTTAAGGCATTGATGGAGACGATGAAGCAGCCATTTAGTCAGAGTGAAGTTAAATGTCTAATGCTTCAGCTATTAGGGGGTGTCAAGTATCTCCATGACAACTGGGTGCTTCACCGGGACTTGAAGACGTCAAATCTGCTTCTGAATAACCAAGGTGAGTTGAAGATTTGTGACTTTGGGCTGGCTCGTCAATATGGCAGCCCATTGAAGCCATATACTCATTTGGTTGTGACCTTGTGGTACAGGTGAGCTGCCCTGTATTTGTTATTTTCCCTCCATTTTTGCCAATAATTATTTTTATCTTATTGTTTTTCTTTACATTTTGAGTCCATCTTCTTGTCTTTTAATTTTTGTTAGTGTTTTTGGTTTTGCTTACATGGGGTTGTGTCTACCTGGGTGATATAGGGGGCCATGTTACACCCCTTTTTCCCTTTAAAGTTCTCATACTCTGCTTTGTCAGGCATATCTATTGTTCCCCTCTCGTAGATAGAGTTGATAGTGGACTTATTCTTCTTTTTCACAGGGCGCCTGAGCTTTTGTTAGGAGCAAAGCAGTATTCAACAGCAATTGACATGTGGTCGTTGGGATGTATCATGGCTGAACTGTTATTAAAAGCACCACTGTTTAATGGGAAAACAGAATTTGATCAGCTTGACAAGGTACAATAAATTGATGATTTTGTGTTTCCCTTGGCAACCAAGGCTAATTCTTCTGGTCTTTTGCTTTGACTTATGGGCTGATTAGTTTTCCTTGGCCTCTCTATGGCTGTAGATCTTCAGAATCCTTGGCACCCCCAATGAGACTATTTGGCCTGGATTTTCCAAACTTCCTGGAGTAAAGGTGAACTTCGTGAAGCACCAGTAAGTATCGATCTTCGCTTATTCAATGCTCCCTACGTTGAGTGCTACTTCATGTTATCTTATTTTTCCCATTGTTTTCCCAGGCTTCCAGCTTTGGGTGATTCTGGTCTGGCTTTCTGGCCTACATTGGTGACAGTTTCAGTGCTCGTTTGGTTTCCATTGCTTGTTTGCTTATTGCTTAAAATAGCAAAAATGCCACGAGAAATAACAAATTTGTTTGGTTAAACATTGCTTGTCTTTTTGTCTCCTCTTGTAAATTTTCGGTTTCCGTACAACAAACAATTAAGCTAGTGAGTGTGTCCAAACCTTCTTATTTGCTTGTTGCTCATTTTAAGCAAATAAGCAAGGCAACCAAACGAGCAAGAAATAATATATTATATGTCTATTGTCTACTAACTAGAGGTGTGTGCATTTCAGGTACAACCTATTGCGTAGGAAATTTCCGTCTACATCTTTCACTGTTGCACCAGTTCTCTCTGATGCTGGATTTGACTTGTTGAACAAACTTCTAACTTATGACCCTGAGAAGGTAATATACTACCTGGCTAGCTATGATTTTCATTTTTCATTTTCTTTTTTACTTTAACATCATCAAAGCTAATAGAAGAGGCCTGTGGTATATTGCAGCGAATAACAGCTGAAGAAGCTCTTAAGCATGAGTGGTTCCGTGAAGTTCCACTTCCCAAGACTAAAGAGTTCATGCCTACTTTTCCGGCTCAACATGCGCAAGACAGGTACAGTAATCCTTGAGAAAGGAATTACCAAGAAACTCGGGACTATTTTTTGGTTGCATTTGTATCAATTAGTTTTGCCTTCATTTGATTTCAGGCGTTTGCGAAGGGTAATGAAGAGTCCTGATCCTTTAGAAGAGCAGCGTCGGAAAGAGTTACAGCAAGGGGAAGTAGGGACTGGCGGTCTGTTTGGCTAAGCGAAATGAGTAGTTTGCGCTTGGAATGCTTTGATCTCTGTTTCAGTTATTTACAGGTCTTGCAAATTGACATGGTTGAGCCATTGAGGATTGAGGTGATAACGATGCCTCGAAAGGAAGTTTCAAACCTCGTTCCCCAACGATCATTCATGTTCTTTTGGCGGGCCCCTTGACGACCCAGGTGGAGAATGAACCTTTTTGCCTCTCATGCCATCAGATCTGTAGCCTACTAGCATTTTGATTTCATTTCTCCAGCTTTGGTCATCACATAGAGTTGCATATCTGACACTGCTTGCATTGCAAGGTGCGGCAAACATGGCCTTCTTTTAAGAAGTTTCAGATGAAACTTGTATTTGTAACATAGTTCCCATAGGTTCTCTGTAAAGGATTCTTTAAAATGGGTTTTGAATACCAGATATGGATTTACTGTGTACTATCAGTTCGACACTTTTTAATCTTCGTATTGTGTTTTCAATAGACAGTTGGGTAACACGGAAGGGGAGTTCTTACCATGGACGAAGAATTTGACCGAAACTCTTCCACTTGGAAGGTAATAACTTAGTCTGGCTCTGGCATGTGTGGAATGTACAAGGGACTCAATGGGGAATATGCCTATTGCAAATTTTGTGCCAGTGGCCTGTCATAGAGTATTGTGGATTAATCGATGCTTATGTTTGGAATTTGGATAATATTGTTTGATGGGGCCCATTCCGCTAACACAACGAATAACACCACATTTGAAGCAAGTTTTTTGTGTAAACCCCACGCAAATGGTCGGAGCCGTTCAATTTTTTTGAAACATGTTTTTAAGGGTAAGGGCTTGATCGATTCATTCAGTGATTCTTGTCAGATTTTCAGGATAAAACTGAATGAACCGATCAAGTCTTTACCGCTATCCAAGTGAGTTGATTTTTTACAGGAGCTCTTAAAAACATGTTTTAAACAAATTTAACGGCTCCGATTGTTAGCGTGGGGCTCCAATTATTGTTATGTCAAATGCTACGTTAATCGTTGTGTTAGCGGAACCGCCCCCTTCTTTGATTTTGTTTATTTCCACATACTTCTCATGTGACAACTTGGCACTGCTGGAGCAAATGAAGTTGGATGCTTCCGTCTCATGTGTTTAGTTTCAACACGAGGAACCAATTATTTGAGGAAAATTGCCTCTATTTTGGGTTCAAAGTGAACTTTCCAAGATAGATCTGACTGCTTCTCTTTCTGTGACCAGATGAACCATTCACCAATCAATGTTTTTAGTGCGGAGTCTATAATTGTTCACATTAGGGAAGAGTTTTTGAGTTTCACATGCAACATGTCAATCACCCAGATTTGGAGTTTTTAGTACGTAACAATAATGATAAGGATTTTAACTATAGGTAAATTACTTGGAGTTGCTTGCCAGTTCTAGGAACAGTCTTGCTTTGTTGTTTTGTGTAGTATGTCAAGGCGTGAAATTTCGTTGAGAATGGGGCCTTGAAAGCTAATGCCAAACCATGAGATTGCCTCTCTTTTTGTCTCCACAAACTACTTGGTGCTTTGTGTATTTTTGGTGCCATCTTCTGCAATGACAACTCAAGATGATTGATTTTCACGTGTAACTACGTCCGAGTCCAACATGAACATATCAAACCTGGATTAAGAAAGTCTATATTTCATTCAGGTCCTAGCAACCATTAGTTGGTGGAAAGTTTGCATAACCTATCAGGATGAGGTTGCAAGTGCACTTCCAAACGTTGTTGAACTTAGGTGTGATTACTTAATTGAGTTAATTCATATAGAATGAATCTATAGATACCTCATTACTGTCCATTGATAAACTCTGAAACGGTATTATATCTTTCCTGTGAATTAAGTCGCTACATGTTACACGATGAGGAGAGGCAGTTCCTGTGTGGTCATCTATTGTGTCATTTACATTCCTAATCTATATGAACCTACCACATGGTAGTTCTCATGTATTTCTGATTTTATTTCTATTGTTTCCTCCTGATTTTTGCAACTTTCATAGTGCTTGCCTTTTATGTGGGCATCAGTGTTTAATTGGCAAAGATTCTGGTTGGTTGAGCTATTCTTTTATTTACACCACATTTGCATTTCCTTTTTGTAGCACTGGATGTGATCAATTAAAACTGTTGAGTATAGAGTGATGACCATTAAGACATCTATGGAAGTATAAAATACTACCTCGTAGCTCTTTTCCCCTGCTCTCTTCTTCCTTCGTTTCTATTTTGTCTCTTCCGCCTCCCCATCGTTATATTTGTGGTATGAAAGTTAGTTTTATGACATTTTCTGGAATGTAACTGCAGTGTCAAAGCAAGCAGGTTGAGGAGGTTACTTGCGCAAAGTGGAATATATAGAATTTCACATTATGTTTTCCGTTCTTCAGAAATTCGTTTTTGTTTCTTTCAGGCTCAATAAGGTATCTTATCAACCCCTGTTCTGCTATATTATGTTTTATTAACAAGATTGATTTTTCGTTTTTGTGTTCTTTCACTGTTGTGTTGTTTTGTTTTGTTTTTTCTTTTTTGAACTTGAAAGGCTAGGTCTAGTAGATGTTTATGTAATATGCCATACGATAAGTGGACATAGTACATTCATATCATCTGATTGGCTATCTTGCGTGGTGAACTAATATCTTGTATCTCATTTATAGTCTGAAAACTAGGTGCGACTTGTGATACTCGGTGCAACTTGTGCCTCAGGACATTGTAGAGAATCCTAGATGTTATTGCTGGGGCTTCACTATGGTCACAATTAACCCCTGCACATATCTATCCCTCCAACTTTCTTTTGGAACGATGGTTTCTCTGTGTCGGAAAAATATCAACCTTATTTCAGCTTAAGCCGAACAACCCTGTACAGCTGTCTCCAACGCCCCCAACCTTCACCTGATAAGTTACGGATTCATCACGAAATGGAATTAGGTATCTGGGCTTAGTTCGCTTGGCCTTTTGATGGTACGTGGTAGAATGGCCTCATTTCTTTGCACTTGTCAGTGATTTGATTATTCACTGCTCATCTACTGGATATGTTATTATGCATACCGTTTTGATTATTCCCCATGAGCTTCATTTGGAACAAATATACTGGATATTGTTTTGTTCTTATGTTGTCTACAAATTGTTTTGCTTTCTAAATGTTTCTGCATGTCATTTATTTAACAACTTTCCTGCATACTTATTTAGTATCAAATATTGTGTGAGGGTGAAAACAACTGCCACCTCCGTTCCCCAAAAATTGTCTGGTCTGCAAAACGAATACTTAAAAATAATGCATTTGTCAACTACAATTGAATCTTTTGATTCATCATAATTTTTTTGAATTGTTCTTTATGTAAATACAATTTTTTTAAGTCCTCGTTTTGCGGACCAACAATCTGTTTGGAACGGAGGGAGTATGTTTATTGTAATTTGTGTCTTAAATAGTTGGCATTTTTGTGGTCTTTGTTGTGTCTAGTTGCTATTCTCCATGGAGGGTATTCACATTTTCCTTTTTCTTCCCCCTTTGTTTATTTTTATGGCCTTCATTAGAAAGTGTGCCATTAGGGTTGATTATTAGTTGGACGGTAACCAAGTTGATTATTAGTTGGGACTCGGAAGTCTATTGTTTAGATGGGAGTACTTGATAGAAATGTAAATTATTTACTTAACTAAATTATCATTGGTCTGGTAATGTTTATCTTCCTTTATGCCTTTATTTGGAAAGATCAACTGGTTGTCGATATTGTTCTGTTTTCTTTGTGAAGCTAATTTGGAAAGCCAAATATTTGGGTTGGATTGGACAGGGTGGATTGTAAGGTAGTGTGGTTTGTTTAGATTGATCTCGAATTATGTTGCGAAGTGCTTTTAGTAAGGGTAAAAGTTATTTTTTGTCGTGTTTTAACTTTTTAGTGCTTGAACATTATTTGGTGACTTTGAGATTGAATTTGAGAAGGGATTTCGGTGGAAGGGAAAAACTGTTGTTTTGGGTTGTGCACTCCAATCAATTTATACGTTTAGTGACTTTAGGGACAGGCAATTTCGAGTTCTATATAGTACGATGTTTTGGGGGATACTTGTATGTTGTTTTCGTTGATGGACTGTTGATGGGAATCGTTAGAGATCTCAGTTGCCTTTCTATTTTAAATGGCTATTTAGATATGCCTGCCTTAATCTTTGTATAACTATGAGGTTTGGTCAAGTGGGTTGTGGATTTTGGGAGTTTTGTGAAAATTGTACTTTTGTGTTGAAGAATCCAGAAGACCTTCCTTGCAATTAATTTGCAAATACTTGGGGAGCAACCCTTGGTGTAGTATCCATCTTGCATATGGACACCAGACGGAATAGCTGTTTGGCCAGGGCCTGGGAGTTAGCACTGTTGACCGTTGCGATTGGCACACAAAGAGGAAGTGATGCTTCAAGCAAGAGAGCTGAAAAAAAAAGACTCGTCAGTTATGCTTTTATCCGGAAGAGACTCAGTTGGACTCTTTTTTGGCTTGTCATTTGTAATTCGGTGTCCTCTCAATTCACGCATGCCATGTGAACATGTTTTAGGTTTACTAATGTGTATGTTTGCTGCCTTGGGTTCCAGTGATCTTGTGTGGATTTCAGTTACAAGTATAGCCTTAAAACTTCGTGTTCAGATACTACTAGTTTGCTTACGTTCATGACTCCAATGAATAATCTCAATATGATCGTTTTTTTTTTCTTCCGAAAAGTAAAAAAGAAACAAAGAGAACCTCTGTAAGCCTATAAACATAATTCAGATTGAGAGCATAATAATAACAGGGGTGGGTCTATTTGCAACCCTTTTTGGCTCAATATAGCTCTTGCAAAATAAATACCAATACGTTCCTCGCGAAAAGACCATTTAGTCCCTCAAATTATTTCATACCAACCCACTCCACTTTTTCCCAATTGCTACATACCAACCAACTTCACTTTTTCCCAACCTATCTTCTTTTTCCTTTCTCCTCCATTGTATTCTCTCCTCCCCCAATCAAAAAAAATCCCTCATCCAGTCGAAAACAACCCAGCCATTAACCTCCTTTGTCCTCCTCTGCCCTTCATCTCTCATCTCTCTCAATGAAGAACTTTGGTGAATCAATGGAATGATCTTCTCCCTCACTAGACTTGGAAGAAGAGCTCCAAAGAGTAATGAAGCAACTTACAACTCCAATTCCACTAATGGATGCACAAATACAGACCAAGAGTAACCCGGACATGAAGATTTTCGAGCAAAAAATGACCAAAGAGTAACCCATTGTTTTTTCGATTTCTCAGGCGCTGTTCGTTCAAAATGGTACCACAGTCTCGAAAATCGCAACACATTTTAGTAGCTTGTATCCAAATTATGTGTTTAGTTTCGGGAATTAATATTTGAAATATGCCAAAACCAAAGAGCAGACATTGTTAGCAATAGTTAATATCCGATATGTTGGCCATAATTCCGCAGTTTGTATCCATGTTATGTGTATAGTTTCGGGAGTAAATATCTGAAATGTGCCAAAACCAGACAAGTAAAACAACGGCTGTGGTTGGAGGAGTGGTTGCCGTCGCCGTGGCTGTTGCCGGTAATTGGGTCGATCAATGAGGGGGTTAATCGGCGAGGAGAAGAGTCGGTTGTGGTGACGAAGGTCAGAGGTTTGTATCGAGTTATGTGAGGAGGAAAGAGAAGGGTTTTGAGTGAATTTTGAGAGTTTGGAGTGTTGAAATTTGGGACAAAAATAAAGGGACAATTTTGGAAATGTGCCGGGTTATATGAAGCAAATATATAGATTTGCCACCTCACCAAGGTTGAATTTAGCAAACGGATTGTACGAAGTCCAAAAAGGGTTGCAAATAGACCCACCCTAATAACAGACCCAATGCAGAAAGATAACATCTTGGAGCCGCAAGTCTGAATCTTTGCTGCTATCTACTGATTACTTGACGAAATTCTTGGTTTTCTACTAACCAAATTGAGTGTGCGCGCTTCAGCAAGTATAATTGATGCCGTCTACAGTTACTACAATTTACTATTCGCATAAAAAGCAAACAAATATAGTGAGAGGAGAAAGAAAAAAGAGGGAGGAAAGAGGGAACCACTTCCACCAGGACAATCTCTCGTTCGGCATATAAAAAAATGGTAAGGTACGAGAGTCGATGATGAAGAAATCAATAATGGATTGTCTCTGAGCTGGTGCGGTTTTTGAAGCACAGTACAACATTTACAATATCATGTCCCAACTCCCTCTCACTTCATGGTCTACACTAGCTTTTTCAATACCTAGGGGAGCATCCTTCCCTGAGAGTTCTGTTGTGTTGATTCAATATTATCCCATATTGAACTCGGTGGTGGCCCAAGCCACCAAGGTAGGATGGCAGTAACAATGATCTCTCCTTGTGATCCAAGTTGGGTTTTGGAAAAAAAGGGCTTATGAGGAATTGGTCATTGTGCGAAAATTACTACAGTTTTCCCCAGTACAAAGAGAACTAGTGATAGTTCAATGAAGAAGATTGTATTGATAAGACCACGGTCAACTGTCAACCCGAATATTGTGATACCGCCAGGATTCATCTGCAAGTACAGCACTGCAAAGATTGGACAAGTATGAGACAAGAACGTAACAACATACATCGAAGGAAACTTCTGAAAATACAAAAAGTTACCCATAAAAGAATGTTAAAACAAAAACGAAGTTTGCATTCAGCGTAGTAAACGAGCTAAAAATTGTGGGAGAGTTTCCTCAACCAAATTCTACTTGAATATTAGGCAACCTAGAATTTCACAGCACATCCAGGATGGTAACACATTAGAGCCAAGAGGAACCTGGAAATTACATGGATGACTTTTTTGGCAGCACTATTCTCTATTGAGAGAAGAATAAAGGAAAGGAATCCGCATGTGAATAGACAATCCTTTTCCACGAGTTAGCTGTCATAGACATATTTCAACTTTAGTCATCTTACTAGATACATCTAAAATAATTCTATCATGGCAATTTAATCTTCAGTTCATGTTCTAAAACTCGTTAGGCGCTCCTAAGGCCGCCGGGCACCTTCTAGCTTCCAGGCCGAGTACCAGTGCCTAGTCGGCGAGGGGCCTTCTAGCACCTAGGCGGCAATACTCGGCCGCCTAGACCTTTTCAAACACTGACAACAGCACTACTGATATAATGAGAAAATAAAAGTCTATACGACTACTTTATGCGAAACCATTTCACTGAGAACATGTCGAGCAAAATGGAAACTTCTCACATCAATGTGTTTGACAAATGACGATGATGGGAAGGAAGTATAATTGAATTTTTTGAGTTTTACTCTGATGCTTTGAGCATGAAAATTAAGCATTTATCTCTGGGAAGTTATGCTATCAGTCTTTTCGTACATGGCTCGTGAGGTTTCACTATTTAGGCTGTGTCTTTTATCTTGGGTGTTAACACAAACCAGACAACAGATGGAATTCTGTAACCCATGTTCAAGCCAAAATGAATGCCAGGTAATAGCAATCTCTTGCCTGCGGTGTAAGAAGACCAAATATGCACAAAACATGCTCTATGCAGTACAGAAATAATTACAATTGATTTACATACATACCGAAGGCTTGTCTCTTGTGGTATGAAGAAATACAGGAATCCAACTGTGTATTTCTAGGCATTGCAATATGTTCCAGTGACTCCAAGTCACTTTCCGATTTACTTATGATCACCGACCCCATTGTACTGGCAACACCCAAGTTCCCAATACTACTTGATACTCTCAATTGAGCTGCATCAGCAGAACTGCATGTCACCGTAGCATGCCATCTACTTGCTAGCGATGCAATCCCCTGAGCCCTATGGGAAATTTTGGCTGCAGCATTCAAGCAAAGAGTTATTCCTGCAACCTGAACAAGCGACGAGACCTGGAAAACCAGAAATGAAGGCAAATAAGACTAAATCATTTTGAAAGAATAAATGAACTAAATTCAGGCATGCAATGAATATATATTAGCATAGCTAGGTAAATAGCCACGCAGCCCACTCGTTCATTACCAAACGTAATTTGCTAAATAGTTGATGTACAGCCAGATACCTCAATGTACCAACACACATGAGCATTGTTGTCAAATCTCAAATCGGAAAATCATGAACTGTTGATGAAATTTTGAGGTGCGAGTCTTGTGACTCATATTGGACAGTGAATCTTCAGATGCAACCTTCATGTGTGTTGCGTCTATAAAAATACACTCATGATTGAAATGATGGTATATAACTATAAAACACTGAGTATCTGGATGTAAATGTAATACGATAAAGATTTCGATAAAATTGAGGAATTTCGAGCTTTTTTCTTGATAGAGAGGAGAATAGAATTTTATCCATTATGCATAGAATAATAGGAACAAAACTAAATAGTGGTGATGTGTAGCCAATCGAAGTGAATCACAAGATGAATCCCAAGAATTGAATTGGGAATCCCACAGTTGTAACAACAATGGATATAAGTAGACACTGGACCACTTTCAAGTAGCTGTTTTTAGAAACCTTCAAATTAACTTAAGCTAATTTCTTTGGACCACGAAGATAAATTGGGCAGAAAAGGTTTGGACCACAATGTAAACTGCCCACTCATTCATTACCAAATGTTATTTTCTTAAGAGTGGATGTTCAAGAAGATAAATCATTGGAGAATCATGCATAAGCATTGTTATCAAATCGCAAAACGAATCGTGAACAACTATGATTAAATACTGAATTGTGAATCGTATTTGATATGAAAACTAAAAATTTATACACATAAAAATAATACACATGGTCGAAATAATAGTATCAGTATAAAACGATAAGATTGAATCATATCTGTATGTAAATCTACAACGATAAGAATCTTCAAATTGATCAATTGCTGGCTTTTTTCTTGATGGAGAGGTGAAAATGACAGAATTTACAGCATTATGCACAAAAATAACGAACAACACTGACTAGTAGTGAAGCATAGCCAATCATAGCGAATCACAGAATGAATTGTAAGATCCCCTTCATTTTCAATTCACTGCAAGACTCAGATCAAATTGGTTGAAAGTCGTAGCAAATTATAAAGTCAAATTGGTAATCACACAATTATAACAATGACAATTATAGAAGTTGTACCACTTTTAGGTGGTCGTTTCAGAAACCTTCAAATTAACTTGAGGCACTCTGTGCAATAGCTAAATTATTTTGACCACAAATAAAATTGAGCAAAAGAGTAGGACAAAATGTGAAGTGCCGACATCATTCTATGTAAAAGACATGGAGAACTGAACTTACTGCAAAATCACCTCCATTTATTAAAGTAATTAGTCCAGTATATCCTGTAGTGAGGAACAGCGTCACAACAAGGCCTGCTGTGACGACTAGGAACACCAGAAGAAGATATATCCTAAACCTATGGCTTATTTTAGAGAGGTGATGCCGCAGACGAATGTGCTCCTCTATGAATACCATAACGTCAGATTCTCTTTCCAAGGACTTCCCATAATCTTCGAAGTGGATAATTTGCAAATTGCAGACCAAATAAAATAAAATGCAAGCTGATAAATAGATTGCACTTGCATATGTCCATGATAAGATCAAGGCTAATAAAATAGCAACAGGCAACCACCATGAATCATGAGGCACGTATAGCACGCGGGTGACTTCGCGTGCAGTCTTCAAAACGAAACATGCTAGTACCCACAGTACAAACATGCGGAAAGAATCCTGCCAAACAAGAAAAAATTAAATGAAAAAGCTAATTCACCCAAAAGCCAAGTTACTTGTCAAGCGGGAAGGTTGCCATGAATACTAAAACATCGATGTGCCAGATTAGCCAGATTAGTGATTAGAGTTTCAGGATATTGTGAGAACTGAGAACTCAAAAAGTACAGAGTCTGTATTTGAACGTGCCAAAAATCCAAGATCTAACTCATAATCAATTCAGATAAGAAAAGAAAGAGAATAGCTCATATAATCCATTAGATATGAGTGGAGAGGTCGCCAATGCTCATATACTAGTTTTGGGTGATACTTAACCAATGTGAGTTCTAACACTTCTGTGCCACGTGATCTCAATTTAGACTTGAACAAATAATTAGCTATGACTGAAGAGGTCGCGCAGACTCATACATTAGTTTCTGAGGTGGTAATTAGTCACTGAGGTGGTAATTAGTCAATGTGGGTCAAGCTCTAATAATAAACTTGAAGGAAAAAGTATAGCTAATCAATAATCAATTGCTAGAGGCCATCGGTAGCTAACAATTATACGGGGAATCACATGTTATGTTCGAAAGGAAGGATTCAACTAATGAATCTATATCAATAAGGGCATTGTTACATGGACTCAAGTATTTGTATGTGTAGTGTAAGATTCTAATTCCCTCTCAAGGACAAAGGAACATTCATAAATCCTTGTCCGAAGGTATTTCTACTTTTTACTAGGATAAATAGTCTTTATAAGGTGCATTAAAGTACTTTATTCATAATTGAGGATCATGGTGAACTCGAAGTTGCTATGTTGAATACCCAACTAAAATGGTTGGACACGGATCTCCGAGCCTAATTCAAGTGTAGGTTGTTGGACAATTATGGTTCACACATTTAGAGTGTCCTGCAAACCCAGCCCCACACAATTACTAATTCGAGTGTAGGTTGTTTGACAATTATGGTTCACACATTTAGAGTATCCTGTAAACCCAGCCCATACAATTACCCATGGAAATCAGTAAATGGTCCATCTCCTAAGGTGCAGAAGTGTTGTAGATAGTAAATGGACACATAAAATACTAAAATAGATTGTTTCAAAAAAAAAAAAAAAAGGTGCTAAAATAGATAGGAAGGAAGGAAATTTCTTTCCATTCGCTTGCTGAGAGGATAGCTAATCTCTATCTTCCTTCCTCGGATTATGAGTCTTGGGATCCATATATTAAACGCTCAGATTTCAGATTATGTAAAATAGATTTGTCAAATTCGCTCTGTTAAATGAGGTTACACAAAATCATATCATTAAACTACAGCTTGGATACATAGAAAGCACCCTGCCAACCAAGTACTTCAAATTGCATATCTGGGATATAAGTTAGGGGAAATTACGGTTCAGTGGTGGGGACAAACAATAATTACCTGTTTAATGGCGTCAAGTATTGAAATCCCCAAAACATGGCATCCCCAACAATAGTGACTAATACATGGTAACCATGACTTGCCCGGACAATGTTACCCTAATTATGTGGTGAAAGTCCAAAGACTACCACTGATTGATAATTTACCCTACCCTTTATTACGTCCTACAAAATAGATAAAGAAGTTTGAACTTCTTGTTTATTTATTCTATCAGAAGTTGATTCAATGTCAAAAGTTGTCATCGAAAACCATGGAGTTTTACAATTATTCACCCTAGATTGCGACCAGACTTAAACATCAAAGTCAATGACTATGGTCAATCAATTTCTTCAAAAACTTAATGCTAGCAAACTATAACCAGTATTTAACTATCCACTTCCATGACTATGGTTAAACAAGCTTTCCAAACATCTAATGCCAACATGCATTCAAATGCAGATTGCTTTCGGTGTGGATGGCTTTGTAGACGGAAAATGTGCGGATTTCTCTTCAGGAATAGAAAATACGTTGTCCACACGCCTTTTCTTTTCCCTACACAAAACATTGATCTTTCCACTAGTGCAGGATGCTCCTTACACGACCTGTTCAATTTCAACTAAACAGATGCCCAAAAATTGTTGAACTAAACCAAGTCAATCAACTATCATCACCAACCCTCCCATAAATTCAGGTTCATAGTAATATATCTAACATATAACCTCTATGTATGCATAGATGCAAAAGGTGGCGCTAAATTTTATGAACAATGAGTCAAATACCAAAAAACCACACATTTCATTAGAATTGAGTTTCGTTACGAAACAATAAAGAGCACATATTGGAGCAATTTACAATCTTGGGTTCAAATGGATAAAATACCAACAAATGTTTTACTAAAACAAAGAATTTCCAACTCAGTGGGGTCAACTGGCCTACTTGCAATCACATTCCTCCACCCTTGCATAGGAAAAAACTTTCAATGGACCGGTTATTTGCAATGCTTTCTCACATGAGGCTGTTTCATATATGTGTAGGTCCCATCCCAAAAGACTATGTATTTACCACAAAAAATAACAAAAAGAAAAACAAGACTGCATAAATAGAAGTAATGGAGTTCTTACTTCAATTTTCTGTATGTAATGGTCGCTAAACCGAGCCATTTGACCACTAAACCGATCAACAAATAGAAACTTCCTTATACCATACTTGCGCAGATTGTGAGAAACACAAAGCAGAGAAACAGAAGCCAAACACGCCTGCGAAGCCACTATCTCCGCCTCGAATTCCTTGATCTGGTACTGCTCACAATCCGAACAGTCCAGTAACTCAAGCGCAACAAGCGGAATTGCGACGCCGATGAAGAAAAACGCGATCCAAGACACTGCAAAGCTCAAGGCCGATGTTTGGTTGAAACCCAAAAGAGTGAGGAACAATTCTAGCTTTTGAAGGTTTTTGTCGAGACGGGGATCTGAACCTTCTTCTGGGATTTCTTGATTTCGTGGTTTGGATTGGTCTGTGGTGTTTAGAAGAGGGGTTTGGGTTGGGTTTTGAATTTGAATTTGAGTGTTCGATGGTTGTGAGAGTATGTGATGAGGATCGGCCATAGATAGAGGCCTTCGGGTTTAGGCATTCGAAATTGAAGAGAAATGGGTCAAATGCCGATGAAAAATCAATCATATGATGGAGTATTCATCTGTGGAGGATTAGTAAAGAAGAAGAAACTAAGTAATGGGGCCTAATTTACAGACCAAAATGGCATACTACACGCTACACCCCACCATCCGATTATCACGCAATCACACAAGTCGCAGTATTATATTCTACTAGTACCATCCAGAACTCTAGCAACAGTGTTGCCGTTTTCTGGGGAAAGGTGTGACTTGTTGGATCCACGCTTCTGTTCTTTCCGTTTTCTCCCTCTCTTTTGTTTGAGAAAATTTTCAGTGCCAGGTGGGTATTGCTCACGTGGTATTCACTTGGCAATCTCAGCCGTTCAAAGCGCGATCCGATGGTTCGGAAGAGGAGAGAGAAAAGGAGGAGAGAGGATGGTCGGGTGAGAGGAGAGAGAGTGAATCAATCTCGGTCGTCTAAAATACTTTTGGACGGCTGAGATCGTGCTCGGCATGACCACGTGATACCCACTCGGTACCCAAAATTTTTCTGTTTGTTTGGTGGGGGTTGAGTCACATTTCAACTTGATGGAGTTGGGTTTAGGTTGAGTTGAGCTAAACTCAAGAACTTGTTAATTTTTGCAAGCAAATTTTTTCAGTTTTGAAGACTCTTGCACGAAAGAGTTAACTGTTGCACACAAGAGTTTTCACTTTCCAATCTTAAGACAGCCAATGGGTGATTGTAGAATTTTCCTAAATGCTATAGATAGGATAGTTATTTAGGTTGCCGAATAAAATATTTATGGCTTAACATAAACCTACTACCTGGCTCATAAAATAGTCGACGCAATTGCTCAGTTTCACACCTACAATAAAACTTATCTAAAGCATAAAAAATGAAATACTTCTTTATACAGTTACTGTGTATGACCTTCATTTTCCATCTCATAATTTCAAGATCTTTCTCTTGTGAGGAAGGAACTCATCATGATCATGGTCATAATGATTCAAACCATTCATTTAGTAAGTATCGTTGTGTTAAGTCCATGAAAAAAGTCAAATTAATTGAAGATCAGTAGAAATTAATCGAATAATATTTGTCTGAAGAGAAATAAACAATTAGACTTTGACTATCTATTTCTCCTGTATAAATTTGATTCATTCAAAGGAATGCCAATGTCTAATGAATTTGATTTTTTGCATGGACATTAAACGCATCGAGCCTCAAGAAAATAAATTGTTCAGAAAATAAACCTATGATCTTTCTTGCGTCACACGATGAATTATCACATGAGATGATCTAGATTCCTTGCCCGGAGTTCAATCCCAAAAATATAGCCATCCCTGCCCCCTCACATCAATCCCACGAACCCACCTTAGCGGCTGCAATTGCTATAGCAAAAATTGAAAAAATAGCTCTTCTTTGACTTATAACTATTTTTATGTGAATTATTCCAATACTTAGATTCAGGTCTTGTTTTCCATTTGCTAAAATGGGAATGCCATCAAATCAAATGGGTTGATTTTATGGAATTTCCATTTTAACAAATGAGATACAACGCCTAAAAAAAAAAAAAAGTTTACTCCCACAACCCTCGTATTTGTAACCCCAAATGGTCACAAATTAAATACTAAAATGTAGTGATAGTAGAGAGACATTGAACTAAAATAAAGGAAAAGAGCCAAAAAAAACAGAAGAAGAAGGAAACGGATGGTAGAGACACAGAGGAAAGGGAAAGGCTATAAATACACACCTTTAATATACGCTTATTGTGTAGTCCATATTGTGTCACTTCATAATAAATGACTTGGAGAACCAATCATTTATAAGATTTGCTGATGGTGACCCTTCAATAGATGGTTCAGTTGATTTTTATTTCGATTTGTCCATTCAACGTACAAGGGTTTCAATATATGTATGGTTTAATCCATATATTGTAACAACTGAAGCGGTTTTTTCTTGCTCCCCCTTTTAGTTACAAGTAGTAACTCAAAATACTAATTATTTCCATGTTGTAGAATACTATATCAACGAACTCTGATGCGTGAGATACTGTGATTCTTTTATGGAATTTAAAATTAGAACAAGAAATGAAAGTAGGAATTAAAAGTGGGAGCAAGAAACGGAGGATGGATATGGGGTAAGGTAGTTCTTATCATTGTAAACTCTTGATGATAAGTTTTTTTTGCAATTCTTGGATTTGTTTTGTTTTTGCGTTCAAGCAGTTCGAATTGTCTTCAAATTTCTTCTTATTAGTATGGGACATTGATCATGAATGCTGCAATTGTTTGGCGCTTGAAAATTATTTGAAACCAACGTAGATGTCATTTCACATTGTTGGAGTTCGTGGATAGTTGCTTTGGATCTTTTAAAGCGTATTTATTGGCTAACTCTTATCCATTTTCTCTTGATTTGCTGATGGTGACCCTTCAATAGATGGTTCAGTTGATTTTTATTTCGATTTGTCCATTCAACATACAAGGGTTTCAATATATGTATGGTTTAATCCATATATTGTAACAACTGAAGCAGTTTTTTCTTGCTCCCCCTTTTAGTTACAAGTAGTAACTCAAAATACTAATTATTTCCATGTTGTAGAATACTATATCAACGAACTCTGATGCGTGAGATACTGTGATTCTTTTATGGAATTTAAAATTAGAACAAGAAATGAAAGTAGGAATTAAAAGTGGGAGCAAGAAACGGAGGATGGATATGGGGTAAGGTAGTTCTTATCATTGTAAACTCTTGATGATAAGTTTTTTTTGCAATTCTTGGATTTGTTTTGTTTTTGCGTTCAAGCAGTTCGAATTGTCTTCAAATTTCTTCTTATTAGTATGGGACATTGATCATGAATGCTGCAATTGTTTGGCGCTTGAAAATTATTTGAAACCAACGTAGATGTCATTTCACATTGTTGGAGTTCGTGGATATTTGCTTTGGATCTTTTAAAGCGTATTTATTGGCTGACTCTTATCCATTTTCTCTTGATTTGCTGATGGTGACCCTTCAATAGATGGTTCAGTTGATTTTTATTTCGATTTGTCCATTCAACGTACAAGGGTTTCAATATATGTATGGTTTAATCCATATATTGTAACAACTGAAGCGGTTTTTTCTTGCTCCCCCTTTTAGTTACAAGTAGTAACTCAAAATACTAATTATTTCCATGCTGTAGAATACTATATCAACAAACTCTGATGTGTAAGATACGGTGATTCTTTTATGGAATTTAAAATTAGAACAAGAAATGAAAGTAGGAATTAAAAGTGGGAGCAAGAAACGGAGGATGGATATGGGGTAAGGTTGTTCTTATCATTGTAAACTTTTGATGATCAGTTTTTTTTGCAATTCTTGGATTTGTTTTGTTTTTGCGTTCAACCAGTTCGAATTGTCTTCAAATTTCTTCTTATTAGTATGGGAGATTGATCATGAATGCTGCAATTGTTTGGCTCTTGAAAATTATTTGAAACCAACGTAGATGTCATTCCACATTGTTGGAGTTCGTGGATAGTTGCTTTGGATCTTTTAAAGCGTATTTATTGGCTGACTCTTATCCATTTTCTCTTTGATTTGTATAGCAATGACCATGCTAAATCTGCTCAAAAAGCTCAAAAACCAGTACACGAGGCAATACTGTGATGAGTGCACCGATTGCTCCGGTGCGGAGGTAAGTTCTTTCTAATTTCCTTTGAGTCAGCTTTCACGTAAGCTTAAACGCCTTTTAAGCCCACTTGCCTCATTGATTTCACTTTTCCCCAACATTTTGTCTATAGAAAACTTCACATATTTAAGACATAGAAGACGAAATATGGTTGGGGTGTTCCTGCAATTGCTTCACTATTTAGCTTTACAACACTTGTCCATGCAACATATGCGTAATTAGGAAATTATCCATGCATATATATTCGTGACTGCTGCACATTTGGCATTAATTCATAGCCAACATCTCTCTCAAGTGGATGAAAAAGCCATGTCAGTAGGCATTCTCTTAGCTCATGGATTTCATGGGTACTGTTTGATAATGCATGCTATGGCGAGAAGGAAATTAATATTTGGGGAGTGGGAGTTGAACAGGAAATGATGAGAAATGATTGCAAGACATTGTTCTGGGCTGTTAAAAAAACAGAGAAGGAAAAAAAAAAAAATTAATTTTTAGGCAATCACTTGGCTCACGAGATTCATTCACTTAGATTGAATTTCTTCTCCTCCTCTTTCATGGTTTATAGTGGTTATATATATGACCAAATGGTAAGAAATGTAATAAGGTCTTTACCAAAAAAAAGAAAAAGTAATAAGGTCTCAGGTTTATAGTGGTCTTTACCAAGTGGTTCATGGTTTGCATTCTCGCTTTCTTTATGTTAACCTTGTCTAGGATCGTTAGACGAGCTAACAGGGTTGTGCCACGTAAGAAAATGGCCGGTGCGATAAAGGTCAATGTAAATGTTGATTGCAAATGCAGTGCGCCTGCTCTAAATGCGATGCCGCCTGCTCCGGCTAATAAGCGGACCATCGGAGAAATGCTCGACAGTATCAGGGGTGTGGTTGAGGCCATATGTTGCGTTGGCTTTTTCGTGGCTGATGTCTATGACAGGCGAGTGATTGCCAAGATGAGGTCAGAAGAATCCTCAAACAAAGATGAGCAGCTCAAGCAACAGGGAAGGGCGGAGAAGAGTAAGAAGGAATCAACAAAGTGATTGTTTTCTACTTGACACAAGAATACTGATACATTGCATGTTTTTTTCTAGATTTTAAGACTAGTTTGTTTTCTGGTGGATTGAAGTGATAACTGCTGGGTGCTTATGTTTTCATCCGCATCCCATTGCAAAGTTTTTGGAGAAATGTTAGTTCAATAATTCTGAGTGGATCCCAGATGCATGCCTCATTGCTTGCAGCATTATAGCATTCCTTATTTGGCTTTCATGGAGTCTGCTTTCAGTTTTATAATACGGATTTCGTGGAATGCTTACTGGGCGTAGCAGTTTTAAGCATTCTGGAATGCTTACTAGTATATACTTTAATCAGGTAATAAGTGATTTACTATCAATCTACAAGTTTAACTGATCTGATTTTTAGATTCCAGTTACTGTATGTTAATGTATGCATCCATATGTGTTTGTCCTTACGTGAATGGCTTATGCATCCATATGGACAAACGTACATATGGATGCATACATTAACATACAATAACTGGAATCTAAAAATCAGATCAGCTAAACTTGTAGATTGATATTAAATCACTTATTACCTGATTAAAGTATATACTAGTAAGCATTCCAGAATGCTTAAAACTGCTACGCCCAGTAAGCATTCCACGAAATCTGTATTATAAAACTGAAAGCAGACTCCATGAAAGCCAAATAAGGAATGCTATAATGCTGCAAGCAATGAGGCATGCATCTGGGATCCAATCAGAATTATTGAACTAACATTTCTCCAAAAACTTTGCCATGGGATGCAGATGAAAACATAAGCACCCAGCAGTTATCACTTCAATCCACCAGAAAACAAACTAGTCTTAAAATCCAGAAAAAAACATGCAATGTATCAGTATTCTTGTGTCAAGCAGAAAACAATCACTTTGTTGATTCCTTCTTACTCTTCTCCGCCCTTCCCTGTTGCTTGAGCTGCTCATCTTTGTTTAAGGATTCTTCTAACCTCATCTTGGCAATCACTCGCCTGTCATAGACATAAGCCACGAAAAAGCCAACACAACATATGGCCTCAACCAGACCCCTAATACTGTCGAGAATTTCTCCGATGGTCCGCTTATTAGCCGGAGCAGGCGGCATCGCATTTAGAGCAGGCGCACTGCATTTGAAGTCAACATTTACATTGACCTTTATCCCACCGGCCATTTTCTTACGTGGCACAACCCTGTTAGCTCGTCTAACGATCCTAGACAAGGTTAACATAAAGAAAGTGAGAATGCAAACCATGAACCACTTGGTAAAGACCACTATAAACCTAAGACCTTATTACTTTTTCTTTTTTTTGGTAAAGACCTTATTACATTTCTTACCATTTGGTCATATATATAACCACTATAAACCATGAAAGAGGAGGAGACGAAATTCAATCTAAATGAATGAATCTCGTGAGCCAAGTGATTGCCTAAAAATTAATTTTTTTTTTCCTTCTCTGTTTTTTTAACAGCCCAGAACAATGTCTTGCAATCATTTCTCATCATTTCCTGTTCAACTCCCACTCCCCAAATATTAATTTCCTTCTTTCAATCTCGCCATAGCATGCATTATCAAACAGTACCCATGAAATCCATGAGCTAAGAGAATGCCTACTGACATGGCTTTTTCATCCACTTGAGAGAGCTGTTGGCTATGAAATAATGCCAAATGTGCAGCAGTCACGAATATATATGCATGGATAATTTCCTAATTACGCATATGTTGCATGGACAAGTGTTGTAAAGCTAAATAGTGAAGCAATTGCAGGAACACCCCAACCATATTTCGTCTTCTGTGTCTTAAATATGTGAAGTTTTCTATAGACAAAATGTTGGGGAAAAGTGAAATCAATGAGGCAAGTGGGCTTAAAAGGCGTTTAAGCTTACGTGAAAGCTGACTCAAAGGAAATTAGAAAGAACTTACCTCCGCACCGGAGCAATCGGTGCACTCATCACAGTATTGCCTCGTGTACTGGTTTTTGAGCTTTTTGAACAGATTTAGCATGGTCATTGCTATACAAATCAAAGAGAAAATGGATAAGAGTCGGCCAATAAATACGCTTTAAAAGATCCAAAGCAACTATCCACGAACTCCAACAATGTGGAATGACATCTACGTTGGTTTCAAATAATTTTCAAGCGCCAAACAATTGCAGCATTCATGATCAATGTCCGATACTAATAAGAAGAAATTTGAAGACAATTCGAACTGCTTGAACGCAAAAACAAAACAAATCCAAGAATTGCAAAAAAAAACTGATCATCAAAAGTTTACAATGATAAGAACTACCTTACCCCATATCCATCCTCCGTTTCTTGCTCCCACTTTTAATTCCTACTTTCATTTCTTGTTCTAATTTTAAATTCCATAAAAGAATCACAGTATCTCACGCATCAGAGTTCGTTGATATAGTATTCTACAACATGGAAATAATTAGTATTTTGAGTTACTGCTTGTAACTAAAAGGGGGAGCAAGAAAAAACAGCTTCAGTTGTTACAATATATGGATTAAACCATACGTATATTGAAACCCTTGTACGTTGAATGGACAAATCGAAATAAAAATCAACTGAACCATCTATTGAAGGGTCACCATCAACAAATCAAGAGAAAATGGATAAGAGTCAGCCAATAAATACGCTTTAAAAGATCCAAAGCAACTCTCCATGAACTCCAACAATGTGGAATGACATCTACGTTGGTTTCAAATAATTTTCAAGCGCCAAACAATTGCAGCATTCATGATCAATGTCCCATACTAATAAGAAGAAATTTGAAGACAATTCGAACTGCTTGAACGCAAAAACAAAACAAATCCAAGAATTGCAAAAAAAACTTATCATCAAGAGTTTACAATGATAAGAACTACCTTACCCCATATCCATCCTCCGTTTCTTGCTCCCACTTTTAATTCCTACTTTCATTTCTTGTTCTAATTTTAAATTCCATAAAAGAATCACAGTATCGCACGCATCAGAGTTCGTTGATACAGTATTCTACAACATGGAAATAATTAGTATTTTGAGTTACTACTTGTAACTAAAAGGGGGAGCAAGAAAAAACTGCTTCAGTTGTTACAATATATGGATTAAACCATACATATATTGAAACCCTTGTACGTTGAATGAAGCGAAACACTTACATTTTACGGTAATATAGTAGTCATGTATCCGTAAATACGTAATAGTTTCAAGGCAAAAATTCAGTGAATTGAAGTTTGTTTGCGAATAATTAGTTATTCGATGGTTTTGGGGTTTCGCCACGTGGTGCCCTAAAATCCTTCTCCATCACTTTTTTTTTTTCCCTTGGCCTTCATCATCACATATTTAGGTAAAACCCATCTACTTAGTCTCGAGTTCCACATAAATATGTACAGGAGAATGATGCTATAACACCGCGTAGTGGCATCCCACAGGCAGTAATTAGTATTTTGTATAAAAATGGTGATCTACCGGCTAAATTCCTAACGTATTTTTCTATAAGAATGTGAAGAAAAAGACACAAAAAAAGAAAGAAAGAAAAACCCCCTTAAATCTAGTGCCGCCCGCATTCGTCCTATAGTGGCTCCGCCACTGAGTCCATCAAAATTCAGTTTAATAGCATGGTCCACTTATAGGCGGAAGCCGGGCTCTGTAGTGAGGTAACTTACTACAGGACTGTAGTGAGCCCCATCCGACCGTCCATCTTGGCACCGAAGGCTCAGATTTAATCCAAACTCCAAATGATCTTAGCCGTTCATTGTTTGGATTAATATTCGAGCTGTCATTACCGAAATGGACGACTGGATAAACTCACTACAACCCTGTAGTTAGCCTCTCACTACAGGAATAGGCTGATGCACACCTGAAACCACTTCAAAATCAACATATTCAGTCCCCCTCGGCTCACAAGAACTGGCATCCCAAACCTCCTATGCAAAACCCACTCCAAAATGTAAAACTTGCATAGAATCTAACTTTTTATAATTGAAAAAAAAAAAAAAAAACATTGTTAATGAGTTTTCTAAATAAACCTGAGCACGTTTGGAACTCTTTAGCGCTATTCTCTTTTTCAAACAGCAATTCCACATGTTCAGGCCAAAACCGATTTAATCAAATCATTTTCTTTTGACAGGCTATAGTGTCATTTTACAGGAAACGACTAGGTTGCTTCACTAGTACAATACTATCACTTTGGCATAACTATTTGTCATTACCCTTTGCAACCATCAAACGTGGCAACTGGCAAGTTCGGCAATAACCAAATTCGGCATCAAATTTAGCTCTAATTTTCAGAATCAGGCATCGAATTTAACACAATAAATGGAATTGCCAAAATTTTGATTTTGGCACAAGAGTTTTATAGTCTTCAAGTCAATTGTCAAAGTCTGATTTTGGCATGACATTTGACACAAGGGTGGACTTACTTAAGACAAGACTTACATTTATTCTCATAAATAGTGGGATTCGGATCAAACAAATAGGAAAAAAAAGAAAGAAAATAAAATATTTATTTGGATAACTAGAAGAGATAAGAAATAATGGGGATTTAAAATACAGATTTTTTCCAAATCATTTTTCTCCAAATATCATCCACTTTGGTGATCATTCTAGTGAAATTTCGTGAACCACACCATTTTCTCCTTCTTTCTCTCAATCCGAAGGGATTGTTGTGGTATTTTCAAAACCAATGAAATGAAAATTAACACTACAACAAAAAAAAAACACTTTCAATAGCATTTCGAAAAATGCTATAAAAGGCTTTAGATAACGTTCTTAAGAACATTAAGACAGCCGATGTTATAAAAAGTCGGGATCTTTCATAGCGTTCATTGTGTGCTATAAGTCACAGTTTTTTCAAAGCATGCTATAAGTTACAGAGCTTCTGTAGCAGTAATTGAATGCTATCAATGAGACCTATTATAGCATTTATTGAATGCTACATTTGAGAAAATTTTGCAATAATCAAGGAACTTTATATATTAGAAATAATTTTTTTTCCCAATCATAATCGCTATATTTAATAATCCCATCATAACATTCATTCCATCCTAATCCTTTAATTTTGAATAGCATAATCAAAAACCAAAACAAAAATCAATCATCGAGCCAATTGCCAATAAAAAATACCTTCTATTAACACATTGTTCCATACAAACTAGTAGGCATCTCAAAATAGAAGCGAGTAGCTACTTATATAACATTGGCAAGGAGATCATAGGCATTCAAGTATCTCAAAACTAAGTTGCCCAATTACATATATACGTTGATACAAAAAATGGTGTCATTGATGCAAAAACTTCAATTGAGTTTCAACCAACACTAGCAAGATGATCATAATCTCCAACTTGAGCAAAAAGTGACAAATTATCCATCTTCTCTTCAATCAATCGACCAACATACAATGTAAGAAAGAGACTTAGAAGATAACACAATAAATTACCTTCGAGATTCTAATTCTATAATCAAGAAACCATGGACATTAAATGAACTAGAGAATGCATAGTTTCTGTGTATGTGCTTGGGTTAATCTGGAGAATGGAAGTTCTGCTAGTCTAAGACGTGTATGAGTAGATGTGATCCTGGAATCAATTTGAAATTGTCCAATTCAAGTACAAGGAGTGAACTTAGCCATGGCGGGGCCCAAGTGGCATGTAAAAATCCGGTTGTGTCGGTGTGTGCATAGCCAAAGTGACCGAAACATGGAAACGTCATTACTTGTCTTACTACTACGGAGCAGTTCTAAAATTCATGCTACAATATGCGCCAACCACTGTAGAGCAGGAAGATTTCACGTTTTCCAAGGTCAATGTATACAAAAGAAGCAGGAATAAGCTAACTTTTTAAGGAAATGCAGCGAGCAGCAGCATATGCAGCAAAGGGCAGGTGTAGATCCAAGAAAACACAAGAATCTTGCAAAAAATATGCAGTAACAGAAGCCCGATTCACTATAAACAGGAAATGCAGCTAGCCATTAGCTACCTCAAGCTAAGTAGTAGTGCATAATTAGCCAAGCAGAGTAAGAGCTCATGATCCAATGAAAAAGTGCACAACAGTAAGCCATAACTGTTTGAGCATCGACATACACAGATGACTGAAACAGCCAAAAAAACAAAGCTACATTACTCTTAGAATCTTGAACAAGGTCTGACAAGAGCTGCACAATCAACCGAGGAACAATTTCACTGTTTCAAATTTTTACACAAGGTCTCACTAGAGTCCTTGAAATTTCACTACATTTCCAAATTTCACTAGTTATACAATCAAATTCACTAGATTACCAAATTTCACTAGATTACTAGTGTCCGTTGTGAAATTTCATTAGATTACCAACTTTCACTACATTACCAGAGTCCTTTGTGAAATTTCACTAGATTACCCAATTTCACTAGATTACTAGTATCCTTTGTGATACAGCCCTAAAATTGAAGAGAAGTTTGGGTCACAATCTACTCATTGACAAATTCAAAGTCTTTACCTCCAAGCTTCTCAGATCCGTAGGCGTCTTCGTAAACAAATGAGCTAATTCAGGTTGACTACTCTGTTTGTAGGCTTAATTCAACTTCAATGTTCGGACAAGCAGCTACTACGAGATTTCGACACGAAGCATGAGGATTATAATCAATTTTCGACACGAGCATGCACATGAGAGAGAGAGAGAGAGAGAGAGAGAGAGAGAGAGAGACAGAGAGAGACAGAGAGACAGAGACTCAAACAATGGAAAGCCTCCAGCAACAGATTTGAATGCATTATTTGGAACAGAAGTCCACAATTTATCCCCGTTTAAACCCTGCATATAAAATACACAAAGTCACAATTGAGAGCAAAACTCCAATGTGGAACCAAAATGTGTTTCCAAAGGAATGCTCACACAACCTAACAATGCAGTATATATTTCCAAAATCTCATCACAAGGCCACAAGTTCTGAAGGCCATGAATTAAGCACTTTTTTGCTTCTGCATGGGTGAAAGCACAAATCGTAATCAAAGTCTTATTAGACTAACAAGCCGGAAAGACATTGTAGTTTAATTTGATTGCAGCACTAAAGAAAATGAAATACTTGCTATATGCAGTCAATGTAACTTCTTGTCTCCATTCATCATTTGATACGTGAAAACTGGTGTAAGCCATGAATGTCCTCAACTACAAAGTGAGGAATCAACTACCGAGTTAATTTATTTTCTAACTCCCACGACATTTGGAAAGACACAAAATAGGTATATAGAGAAGCCTATAGCAAATAACTGCATTCAAATAGCAATATATGTCCCAGAGATGTCTGGCTTGTCACCCCTGCCTTTGGGTGAAACTGTTGCGGTACAATTTTTGGCTTTACAAGTTTCTCTCCAGCCCCTCAATTATGCTTGGACATAAGTTGGGTCCTACAGATGATCACAAATTAAAATGGGGGCCTATAATCTTATGTTCATGAAGAACGAAAACAGAGAAGCATATTCTTGTCCAAAGAAGTACTTGAACAAAGCTAATACTACTACTAGTAAACAAGGTCAACGAGTTGGAAAGAAAAGAAAAGAACAGAACAGCAGGAAATTGACAGTGGTGAAGAGGATCATGACCGGCAAAAACACAAATCTGAAGACTCTGTAACATGCCTGGTGAACAAGGTGAACAGTGGGGGCCAAGAATATAATCAATTTCTTCTTTTGAGGAGGGGAGAGGTTGAGCGATGGAGCAATGTCTTTAATGATCATCACAGAAATCAGAGTCTTTCCAGCTCCCGTGTCCAACACCGCGATGGTGTTTCGCCTCATTGCTATCTGAAACAGTTTTGTTTGGTACCTAATACAGAGCAACAAAAAGACATAATCAAATCAAACCTGTAAACATAAAACCACACACATATACAAGAAAAAACACATAGATGAAAACAGTAACGAGGCGTATGTATTGTACACATACTCTCTTGGCCGGAAGTTGTCGGTGTCTGTGGAATTCGGCTTCGAGTTCATGACTTCAAAGCTTCTCTTCAGTGGATTGATCGCCTGCGCCTGCGCCTCGGCCGCTGCGTCGGCCGTAGAATGCATGTTGAAGATCGCTCTCTCACTTTGTATCTGTATGTCTCTCTCTGTGTGAGTTATAATCAATACCCCTATATGTTTTCTATTGCAACGGAAGAGTGAAGAAGAATTCCCTATAATAGTGATAAAGATCAGAAAATCATGAGAAGAGCGTGAAGGAATCGATTCTCCGTACCTTTTTGTTTTCTCTCTCTAGATAATGTGGATGGAAGGTCGTGAATTGAATGTTTTAGCAAGAGGAGAGGAAAGAGAAGATGCCCTCTGAGAGGGTAGAGTTATGTGGAACCATTGAAAAGGAAAAAGGGACTTTGATAAACGGACTACAGATGAAAATGTGCAGAAAACGAACAAAATGCGCAGAAAACGTACAGAGCGCTCTCGGGGACTCACTTTTGGGTCCTACACGAGTGATCCGAACCTTTCATTATTCTTAAAACATTTTCCCAAGGGGGCCCACAAAATTTCCCAAGGGGCCCCACTTTTGGGTCCTACACGGTCGTAAGTGCTTGAATCCGTTTCAATAAAAAAAAATTGTTTGAAACGGTGGGACTTTGGTTCAAACACTCCGATTGAGGTGAAATTTTGTGGGGGCCTTCGGAAAAATGTTCTAAGAATAATGAACGGTTCGGATCACTCATGTAGGACCCCAAAGTGGATCCCCAAGAGCATTCTGTACGTTTTCTGGATATTTTCTTCTGTACCCATAGGTTTTTCCTTGATAAACACGGGTGAGTTCGACTCCTAGGGTGGGGTTTTGTCACGTTTCCCACAATAATGATACAGTCACTCCCCATTTGCCACACCCATCCACTCCCTGCCACTGTTCACGCACTATTCACGTGGGCCCCACCCACTTGACCCCAGAGAAAAAAAAAAAAAATCTGAAATTTTGAAAATCCCCAAATCTTCTGCACCACTCTCATTTTTGCGGGTCAAGAGAGAGAGGGAGAGAAGAGAGAAGATAGATTGCGACCCAGATCCACCGTCCGACGATCGGCTACCCTTCACCGGCGAGTCCAACTCCGGCGTCACTCCCCCAGCACAACCACCACCAGTTCACCACGACTCAAGCCCAACCCGTCCACCACCCCGACAACGGCAAATCGAAGAAGACGTACGGCAAGGCTTGCAACGCCAAGTCTCTCTCTCTCTCTGCTTGTTTCAACTAGGTTCCAACGTCCGACTAGGGTAATTGAACAGGTGAAGTGCTTGTACTTACCGATTTTAGGGTTTTGAAAATGAAGTTTTTTGAACCCGGTTTTGGTTTGATACTGTGCTTGTACTTACCGATTTTAGGTTGATATTGTGCTTGTGTTAGGTTTGTTTCATGGCATTGAGGCACCCATGAATGATACTAATGGCTGCCATTATGCAGAAGTTCCATTTATACTGTCCCAATGTGTTTATGTTATACTCTCTTTTCTCCTCAAGTCAGTAAACATGAAACTCTTCCTCGTGTCATGATCGATTGAGTTTAATTATATTGTGTGTCATGATCGATTGAGTTTAATTATATTGTCTGTGAAGATTCTCCTGTTATGAACTTATCTCCTGTTATGAGCAAGTAAAAACCATATTTTGTGAAAATTAGACTGCTAGTCTAGTTAGACAATGAAAACTAATGCACATTACCTGTTTGTGAAAATGTTTGTGCACGGATTTTCTAGTATTGTGAGTTCTGTGGTGGTAAGAAATCCTTTTTTCATAGAGGAGTAATGTCGAGGTTTCGGCTATTTTTCTTTGCAATACTCGAGGACATTAGTTGACCTTACACAAGGTGATGCATTTAGTATCTTTCCAACTTGAGAAAACTTACAGAAAACAAATTCTTAAATTTCAAAATCTCTTACGTACGTACGGTCTCTACAGTTATTGGGACCTTGCTGTTAATAGGGCTCTACAGATGATAAATAGAAACAAATCACCACTCATTAAGGTAATTACTCTGTTTCTTCCTTGGCTATTTTGCTCTCATCTACATGATGAAAGTTTTTTTTTCTATCATATCCAGTTGTCTTATCTTTCTTTGTTCTTATGAGTGTTTATGTTTTCATTGCATCAACTTTGTACTGAAAATTCATATTGTTCTTGCACGCTGCAGCAGGGTTGTGACTTCTACTGATATCAATCCTTTAGCATGGTTAGCTTGTTTACAGGTGTTCACTTATCTTACTTCTCTCTTTTAACCAATTCTTTCTTGAATGCAATTTAAGATTGGATGAAATACAACTTGGCTTACTATTTTCAGGTTGTAGATGGAAATTCTTATCAATTCTGTATTCAGCCTCCTGATGCAAAGCTATGCAAGAGGGAGAGCACAAAGCAGTTCCACAACTCCAAAATCACATCATGTTGGCATCCGACAAGAAGTCTAGGTGGCCAACTGGGACCAATAAAGTGCAGATGAAGATTCATGCAATGAAGATTGATTTGCATTTCTTTTTTTGGTTAATGTTGTACCTGTACTCTTCAATGGGAAGAGGCAAAAACTTAGATATTCCTTAGTAATGATGTAATGCAATTTCAATGGAAATGTAATGCACTTCTGTATTGAACCAAATGTTATAAAAATTGAGTATCAATTCAGTCAATATTTAATGTGATTGTAGATCAAATTATATGAATTGTGTTTGGTGTTATTGTTGACTGTCTGATGAGATACTGAGACGTCGGGCTAGATAAGAAAATAAAGGAGATGATGTCAAATTTTTTTGAGAAAAACCTACTTTTTAGCACTCATTTTCAGCAGCCATAAACGAAAACCATTTCCACTTTAGACTAACAAGATAAACTAGTTATGGATTATTCTATCACCTAGTTTTATGTTCTGGATTAGCAGTTGATTGTCTGATGAGACGCTAAGGCGTCGGGTATGCAACAAAATAGGGGAAATGCTGCCCAAATTTTTGCAAAAGTAGCAACCTAAACTCAATTTTCTTCACTTTTATAGCAGTTTGAGCAACCTAAAGTGATTTTTCTGCACTTCTAAAGCAGTTCAAGCGAGTATAACTCCATTTTTATGCACTTTTATCGCAGTTTCAGCAACCTAAAGTCAGTTTCTGCACTTTTTATAGCAGTTTCTGCACTTATATAGCAGTTTTCAACAACCAAAAGTGATTTTTCTGCACTTCTAAGGCAGTTTCAGCGAGTATAACTCCATTTTTATGCACTTTTATTGCAGTTTCAGCAACCTAAAGTCAGTTTCTGCACTTTTTATAGCAGTTTCTGCACTTATATAGCAATTTTCAACAACCAAAAGTGATTTTTCTGCACTTCTAAGGCAGTTTCAGCGAGTATAACTCCATTTTTATGCACTTTTATCGCAGTTTCAGCAACCTAAAGTCAGTTTCTGCACTTTTTATAGCAGTTTCTGCACTTATATAGCAGTTTTCAGCAACCAAAAGTGATTTTTCTGCACTTTTTCTGCAGTTTCAGCAACCAAAAGTCTATTTTCTACACTTTTAGTGCTATACGGATACGATACAACCAAGACTCGATACGGACACGACACAAAGAAGACATGATACAAACAAGACACGATACAAACAATACTCGATATGCACACGATACGATAAAAAAGAGACTAAAATACATTCCATTAACAGTCACTTGAATACAATACAAACACGATATGATAAAAAAAAAGAGTAAAATACATTCCATTAAGAAGACATGATACAGACACGATACGATAAAAAAAAGAGTACAATACATTCCATTAACATTTCTAAAAAAAGAGTACAATACACGATACCAAGTGTCTACTCTTTCTTATTATTCATTCCATTCATCATTCCTAAAAAACTTGGTTGAACACCTTGCCATTCTTGCAATTGACTTCCTATTAAACTTGAATGTGGCGTTCCCCAACCTTGTGGCCCTCCTCTTATTGCACTCTACATGGTCGGCATCAAGTTCGGTGGATTTTGGAAGTTATGGGCCATCATGTTTGGCCACATTAATGGTCCCATGTTTGGCCACATTAATGGCCCCATGTTTGCATAATTCTGCCATATAAAAAAAAATTAAACATAAATCAATACCAATAAATTAAGAGTGTAACAGGACAATACCAAACTCATTAATTAGTTACTTACATTGACATTTAAAACACTATCTTGTGTTGTAGCCACATTGACTACCGCATTATCTCCGATCTCCTGAAATTAACAAATGATATTACTACGAATTACTCATTCAATATATCTATATGGCCATATTAACTAGCAAGAAAAAAAATGAATACAAAGTTTATACCTTAACTTGTTCCTTGGACATGGCAGCCTTCCCGGCGGTCAAGGTTTTCTTCTTAACAGCTTCCCTTTTCTTTTTAATAGCTTTTTCCACATAACTTTGCTTCCTTTTACACGGCGGTCTCCCTTTTCGAGTAACGCTTTTAGGGTCAAGTATGTTCGTGCTTTGCTCGGAAGGTATAACTCCATCTCCAAATGAAAAAGAATCAACTCTATCATCAACCATATTGCTTGCACAAACAACCTGCGTTTCAATCACTTCGGTTTCAATGAACTGTCGTTTGAACTCATTCCCCTGTGCCATCACCGTATTATACTTCTCTTCATTGTCTTCCACCAAGTCGGCAATCTCCTTGTAGAGATTGCAAACGTTGTCATTCCTACGCGCTTCAATGCTTTTTCCCGATTTATCGTAACTTATCTAAACTTTAGTGTGGGCCATTTTCACATTTTTGCACCATCTTATCAACACATACTTTTCTGGCACTTTGTGAATTCCCCTAAGCTGGTACACAAACATTTGATGCTTACAGACGATTACTTTTGACTCAAACAACCGGCAATTACAATGAGTTTCATTTCTTTCAGCATTAAAATGAACTTTAAATGGCACACACTTCTGAAATTGGTCTTCTCCTTCTCCAACTGTAATTAACTCTTTCACCTCATATAATGTCACAACATCACCTACTTTTGTTTTACCTAAAGAACATACCATTTTTCCACAATATTGCTCATGAAATTGTCTTACCTTGGTATGAGTGTAAGCAGTTACAAATTGCTTCTCCAACCCATCGGCTGTTATGCAAGGAATGAAAGTGTGCCAACTAATGTGATCTTCTTGTTTTTCATTTTCCACCTTTTTCGTCAATGCATTTTCATATTGTTCAATGAATTGTTTCAAGGTGGTTGTTGATCTAATGTAACCATCAAAATATGCATTCATACTCTCGCTCCATTGTGTAGATGACATTCCCGCCCAAAACACATCTTTCACAAATGCCGGCACCCACCTCTTCTTCTCCAAATACAACCCATGTAACCATGTGTTACTCTGAAGCTCGTACTTTTTGATGAGCGCATCCCAACCGGTCTCAAATTCTTCTACTGTCAGTGAATCATAAACTACGGAGCAAAAACGGTAACTAATTTTATCATAAGCTTCGTACCCTTTCAACTTTTCCGGCACCTTCTTCATAATGTGCCATATGCACCATCGATGTCGGGTATTGGGAAATATATTCTCTATAGCATTCCTCATAGCGGCGCATTGATCGGTAATAATTGCATCGGGAGCACGACCCGACATGCATGTCAACCAATTCTTAAATAGCCACGAAAATGACTCCGTATCTTCATGGGAGATAAGTCCACATCCTAATAATACCGAGCTACCATGATGATTGACGCCTACGAAAGGAGCAAAAGGCATGTCGTACCGGTTGACGAGGTATGTTGTGTCAAATGTCACAACGTCACCAAACTCCTTAAAAGCTGCTCTACTCCTTGCGTCAGCCCAGAATACATTCCTTAATCGACCCTCCTCATTCATATCAATTGCATAAAAGAAGTCTCCATTGTCAGCTTGCATTCTCATGAAATATTGATTCATTGCCTCAGCATCTCCTTCCGTAAGTTGTAAACGTCGAACCTTATCCAAATAATTCCGGCAATCCCTCGGCAAATATGGAACCTTATCAGGTCCACCAGCTTCAATTTGAAGCGAGTCAATACTCTTATTCAACCTGATCCCAGCCTTGTCGTTCATTACAAGAATCCTTTTCACATTTGAATCAAGTACTCTATTGCTCTTAAAAAATCTAGACTTTCCCGGACTTTGTTCATGATTGTGCTCCAAGATAACCCGACTTACCCTCCACTTTGCCTCCTGGGTTAAACAAATGTTAAGGTGAGCCGGACATTCCGTTTTTGCCTATGGACGTGGCTTGGCAGGGTTGCTTCCTCTAACCCTTGCCTTTTCACGTTTGGTGCATTCAAACATTACATGCCTCAACACTCCATCTTTTCCCTTTTTCGAAGTTCTTTTAGCCACTGCAAACCCCTATTCTTTCGCAAAATTTGAGTAATACAAATAAGCATCGCTGGGGCTGTCGAATTCCATTCCCATCTTCGGTTCCTCGAATGTATCTTCGTAATTCTCAATTGCCGCTTTACCATCACCACCCTTCTTTATTGGAGAACCATTCGTAACCTCTTCTTCTTCTACGTTGTCTCCACTCCATACCTCTTCCACTTCTTTGTCCCTTTCTTCAATTTGGGAAGATATAGGACACATCACCGATGGTGGTGATGGTAACTGAAACATCACCTGCAGATTAAAAAACCACAAGAACAAGTGAGTACAACGAAAAAATTTGAGGACAAGTGAATCTGACCACAAGAACAAGTGAATCTGCACAATCTTTCCATATCTACAACGAAAAAATTGAGGACACAAGATTCATAGGGAAATTGCCCTAAATTTGGCTTAGACCCTTTTTTCTCGTTGATCTTGCTAATGAAACTGGAGACAAAGTTTGAGTTTTACCCCCACCATCCCAAGACTCCCAACCTATTTGTCCACTTTTAAACTTTTTAGTGTCTCAAAACATTTGTCCACTTGACTTTGTGAATGACATTACATGGGCTTTCCTTAAACCTTGCAGTCTTGCACTACCAGGCCATTGTAAGGCAACTACTCATAGTTACGTCATGAATCTAGAAAAAATTAAAGCTGTTCTACAACTGCAGTGACAAAGGGAAAATCAAACATGATCCTCCGCACTGCAGCTCGCACTGTTCAACACATGGAACCGAGAGAAACGAAAAAACCAAAGTGTCCCACATGATACTTGGCTGATTTCTTTCACCTGTTCTAGATAAATTTTATTGTAAGTGTGAAACCACGTGTAATTTAGTTGATTATTTTATTACCCATGTAGTAAATGGTCCATCTCCTAAGTTGCAGGAGTGTTGTAGATAGTAAATAGACACATAAAATGCTAATTGTTTAAAAAAAAAAAAAAAAGGTGCTAAAATAGATAGGAAGGAAGGAAATTTTTTTCCATTCGCTTGCTGAGAGGATAGCTAATCTCTATCTTCCTTCCTCGGATATGAGTCTTGGGATCCATATATTAAACGCTCAGATTTCAGATTATGTAAAATAGATTTGTCAAATTCGCTCTGTTAAATGAGGTTACACAAAATCATATCATTAAACTACAGCTTGGAAACATAGAAAGCACCCTGCCAACCAGGTACTTTAAATTGCATATCTGGGATATAAGTTAGGGGAAATTACGGTTCAGTGGTGGGTACAAACAATAATTACCTGTTTAATGGTGTCAAGTATTGAAATCCCCAAAACATGGCATCCCCAACAATAGTGACTAATACATGGTAACCCTGACTTGCCCGGACAATTTTACCCTAATCATGTGGTGAAAGTCCAAAGACTACCATTGATTGATAATTTACCCTACTCTTTATTACATCCTACAAAATAGATAAAGAAGTTTGAACTTCTTGTTTATTTATTCTATCAGAAGTTGATTCAATGTCAAAAGTCGCCATCGAAAACCATGGAGTTTTACAATTATTCACCCTAGATTGCGACTGGATGTTATGTCAAGACAATTATAGAATAAACTAGGGGGGTCTTTGTAATTGAGTAATAAGAAAGTAGTTACAAGTAGTTACAGAATAACAGTTAGAGGAGCGTATGAATCAGTTAGAGGAGCGTATAAGTTTGCCTATAAAAGGGAGATCTCAGGGAATGGAATGTATGTTGATTTTTACAAGAAATAAGATCATTCTTTACTTCTTTCTCTCTCTGTCATTCTGTTATTTCCGTTAAATTCTGTTATCTTCTTCCTAGTCGTGACATTGGTATCAAAGCTTAGAATTCTCGGCCTGACCACCATCATGGCAGAAGGGACTAGAGCAGCCCTAGAAAGCAAGAAAATCGAAGAAGCCCTACGCACTCTGAAGGAAGGAAATGAAAATAATACAAAGGAGATTGGGGAAATCAGGAGTTCGCTCAAAGATTTGGGAGATATCAAAGAACTAATTGCAGCTATGAATACCAAATATGACCAGATGGCGTCACACATCTATGGGAAGCAGGCGTGCAACCAAGGCCAGAATGGGGGTTCTCGAGTGCATCGTCAAGAACAGCAGCGTCAAGAACAACCTGGGCAACGTCAAGAACAGTTCTCACAAGCTTGTCAAGAAAACCCTGGAGCACTGGGATTCCAGGTGTTTGGAGAAATGCCCAACACCAACAGGTTTGAACTACAGCCTCAATCATCTTACCATTTCAATCAAAAGTTTGCAAAGATTGAGTTTCCACGATTTTATGGAGAAAACCCTAACGGATGGGTATACAAATGTGAGAGGTTCTTTGAATACAACTCTGTAGAGACATGTGACAGAGTCAAATTAGCTTCTCTCCATTTGGAAGACAATTCCCTCCAATGGTTTCAATGGTTTGAGAAGTGTCATAACCACATAACCTGGGAATTGTTTAAACAAGGGTTAATTTCGAGATTTGGTCCCAACACATTTGAAGATGCTGTAGGCGAATTAACCAAATTAAAGCAAGTAACCACAGTTAAAGCCTATCAAGAACAGTTTGAAGTTTTAGCCAACAAAACTCAAAACCTACCTGCATCATTCTTTGTTAGCTGCTTCATAAGTGGGTTAAAGGAGGAGATCCAACCAGGGGTCCTCATGTTTAGACCTACTTCGATTACACAAGCTATAGGGTTGGCAAAGTTGCAGGAAACAAGTATTGATGCCATTACCAAGAAGACAAGAATGGTATCCAAAACAGAAGGAATTCTACCTCTTCCTCAGAATAGATCCAACTTAGGCAGTGGGATTTTTGTCAAAAGGGAATTGTCCAAAGAATTGGAGGCAAAGAGGGCCAAAGGGTTGTGTTTTAAATGCAATGAAAGGTATACCAGGGATCATGTCTGCAAGAAGAAGCAACTTTATGCTTTGGAGGGGGAAGAAGAGGAGGAGGAACCACTGCAATCTCTGGGGGAACAGGAGGATGTGGAAGATGAACCATCACCTGACGAAGAACTGTAGATTTCCCTTAATGCCCTTACAGGATCCATTTCTTATAGGACCATGAGAATAAAAGGGAATGTGAAGAAGAAATTAATCATCATTCTGATTGACTCTGGTTCTACACACAATTTCCTTAGCCCAGAAGTGGTGAAAAGGGCTGGACTAGGGACAGAAAACACTGATTGCTTGCCAGTATTTGTAGCAGACGGCACAAAAATGCTCAGTTCAGCCATGTGCAGAAATTTTTCATGGGAGATGCAAGGTACAACTTTCCAAGCTGACATGAGAATCTTGCAATTAAAAGGATGTGACATGGTTCTTGGAATCCAGTGGCTGGCAACACTTGGACCAGTCAAGTGGGATTTTAGGAACCTTAGCATGGAATTCTCCTTGGATGGCAGAAGGCATGTCCTAAGGGGGGGAAAGAAGGAAGAGTTGAAGGTGGTAGGAGCAGAAAGAATGCACAAACTACTGCAGAAACAACCTCATGGAGCTATAGCTCAAATCTGTATGTTACAAGCTGAGGGCACTAAAATTGCTGAGGGCACTAAAATTGCAGATACAGGGGGCAAATCACAGGAGTTGGAGGAGGTTCTTACAACGTTTGCAGATCTCTTCCAAGAGCCAACAACATTGCCTCCAGCTAGGTCTCAAGACCACTGCATTCCCCTCAAACCAGGAGTTGAACCTACAAATGCCAGGCCCTACAGGTATCCTTATTTCCAAAAAACTGAAATTGAAAAACAAGTGAGGGATATGCTACATTCAGGCATCATAAGGCCAAGTGTCAGCCCATATTCCTCACCTGTTCTCTTGGTTAAGAAAAAGGATGGATGTTGGAGAATGTGCGTGGACTATAGAGCTCTAAATAGTGCCACTATTAAGGATAAGTTTCCTATTCCAGTTATAGATGAATTGTTGGATGAGTTATGTGGAGCAAAATATTTTTCTAAATTGGACCTACGGTCTGGCTATCATCAAATTAGGGTCCATCCACATGACATTGACAAGACAGCATTTAGGACTCATGATGGGCACTATGAATTTCTGGTAATGCCTTTTGGTCTTACCAATGCACCGTCAACATTCCAAAGTTTAATGAATGAGATATTCAGGCCTTATTTGAGGAGATTTATTCTGGTATTTTTTGATGACATACTAGTGTATAGTCCAACTTGGGAGGACCACTTACATCACTTGAATGTCACCCTACAACTACTTAGACAACATTCCTTGTTGGCTAAGATGTCAAAGTGTGTGTTTGGCAAGCAAGAAGTGGAATACTTGGGACATTTAGTTTCAGATAAGGGGGTTTCAGCTGAACCCAACAAACAGCAAGCTATTAGTTCTTGGCCTTTGCCAACTACAATCAAGGAACTGAGGGGCTTCTTGGGCATTACTGGATATTACAGAAGGTTTATTCAAAATTATGGTAAGATTTGTGGACCACTCCATGCTCTGCTCAAAAAAGACTCCTTTGCATGGTCACCTGCCGCCACTCTAGCCTTCCAGCAGTTAAAGGAAGCCATGACAACAGCACCAGTGTTGGCTTTACCAAACTACAGCAAACCCTTCCTTGTGGAATCAGATGCATCTGGTACAGGGTTAGGGGCTGTACTCATGCAAGATGGGCATCCTATTGCTTATTGGAGTAAAGGCCTTTCACCAAGGGAGCAAGCTCTATCTACCTATGAGAAGGAATTAATGGCAGTGGTTTTAGCAGTCCTAAAGTGGAGATATTACCTATTGGGGAGATCATTTCTTATCAGGACTGACCATCAAAGCTTAAAATACTTATTGGAGCAAAGGGTGGGCACTCCTTTTCAACAAAAGTGGATCACCAAGCTGTTGGGTTTTGATTATACCATTGTTTACAGAAGTGGCAAGGAAAACTATGCTGCAGATGCCTTGTCTAGAAAAAGGGACTTGATTTCTTCCACTGATCCAGTTGCCACAATTCATGCCCTTTCTTGTATAGCTACCAGTTGGTTGGATGAAATAAAGATGAGTTGGACAGCTGATCCTCAGGTTCAACATCTTATCACAGATCTTCAGCAAGGTCAAACACATTCTGGGTATATGTGGGAGCATGGGCTCCTAACCTATCATGGCAAAATGGTAGTAGGAGAGTCACCAGCCAGAAGGAAATTGATTCAGGAGTTCCATTCCTCTCCTATAGGAGGTCATTCAGGGGTAGGCAAGACTACAAAAGGCTGCAACGTACCTTCTATTGGAAAGGACTCCAAGGAGATGTAGCACTCTTTATTTCCGAATGTGACACCTGTCAGAGGTTTAAAAGTGAGAATGTTAAATACCCAGGCCTGCTGCAACCCTTACCTATTCCGACCAAGATTTGGTCTGATATTTCAATGGACTTCATTGATGGGTTACCCAACTCTCAGGGGAAAACTGTGATTTTTGTGGTGGTTGATCGATTGTCCAAATATGGGCATTTCATGCCTCTTTCACACCCTTATACTGCCAAAGATGTGGCTAAAGTATTCTTTGATCAGGTGTTTAGGTTGCATGGGTTGCCTTCTACAATCGTATCCGACAGAGATGCTGTCTTTACTAGCCAATTTTGGCATGAGCTTTTTACCCTACAAGGTTGTGCACTATGCCTTAGCACAGCCTACCATCCTCAAACAGATGGACAGACGGAAATCCTGAACAAATGCTTAGAGAATTATCTACGATGCATGACTGGAGACTACCCTAAACAGTGGGTCAAATGGCTACCACTTGCAGAATGGTGGTACAACACTACACACCATTCTGCCATTAAAACCTCTCCCCATTTTGCAGTATACGGACAAGAACCTCCAGACCACACATTCTGCATTTCCAAGCCTTCCACAGTGGCTGAGGTAAATCATTGGTTGAATGAAAGGGAAGCTATCACCAAGAAGTTAAGGGACAATCTATTACAAGCTCAACAGAGAATGAAGTACTATGCTGACAAAGGAAGGTCTGAAAGGTGTTTTGCGATTGGAGACTGGGTTTTCCTTCGACTTCAGCCTTACAAACAGACTACTGTGTCCTTACAGAGAAACATGAAGTTGGCCCCACGATTCTATGGGCCATATCAAGTGCTGCAGAAGATTGGCTCTGTGGCCTACAAGTTACAGCTCCCTGCAGAGGCTAGGATTCACCCTGTGTTCCATGTTTCATTGCTCAAAAAGAAAGTGGGCACCCACGTGACAGCTCTACCTAGTATCCCTCCTGTGGGTTCTGATGGGACTTTGCAACTGGAGCCAATGGCTGTGCTGGATAGAAAGATGATTAAGAGGGGTAACAAGGCAGTGGTGCAATGGTTGGTGCAGTGGACCAATTCTTTCCCAGAAGATGCAACTTGGGTTGACTATTCTGAGATGCAGACCAAGTACCCCAACTTCCAGCCTTGAGGACAAGGCTGTTCTCAAGTACTGGGGAATGTTATGTCAAGACAATTATAGAATAAACTAGGGGGGTCTTTGTAATTGAGTAATAAGAAAGTAGTTACAAGTAGTTACAGAATAACAGTTAGAGGAGCGTATGAATCAGTTAGAGGAGCGTATAAGTTTGCCTATAAAAGGGAGATCTCAGGGAATGGAATGTATGTTGATTTTTACAAGAAATAAGATCATTCTTTACTTCTTTCTCTCTCTGTCATTCTGTTATTTCCGTTAAATTCTGTTATCTTCTTCCTAGTCGTGACACTGGACTTAAACATCGAAGTCAATGACTATGGTCAAACATTTTTTTCAAAAACTTAATGCTAGCAAACTATAACCAGTATTTAACTATCTACTTCAATGAATGGTTAAACAAGCTTTCCAAACATCTAATGCCAACATGCATTCATATGCAGATTGCTTTGTGTGTGTGGATGGCTTTGTAGACGGAAAATGTGGGGATTTCTCTTAAGAAATAGAAAATATGTTGTCCACGCCTTTTCTTTTCCCTACACAAAACATTGTGCTTACCACTAGTGCAGGATGCTCTTTACTACACCTGTTCAATTTCAACTAAACAGATGCCCAAAAATTGTCGAACTAAACCAAGTCAATCAACTATCTGTTGGAAAAAAACTTGTTTTCATCCATTTTAAATTAATTATTTAAGTGGGTCCCACACGTCCACGTGGCCGGACCCACATACTGCTGTGTTTGTCTTAATTAGGAGATTAAGATCGAACCCCTGATTGGATAAAATCAAGTTTAAGGTGAATGAGAAATTGACCTTGAAAGTGCCTACATGAACATTGGTAGAAGGGGGGAAAAAAGAGTTGTCCCACGTTGGTGAGACACAACAAATTCATTGGGTACATGTATCCGAAGTTGGGCATTAAGGGTTGGCCCTTTGGGTCATGACAACTTTTATTGGGGGAGAGGGCATGGATAAAGTGGGTTTTGGTCCATATAACATGCCTGCGCTGCCGTCCGACTGAACCGGGTTGGGTTGGGTCAAAAGATGAGATTGGGCTTGGCCCAAGAGCTTCCTATCCTTTTACTAAAAATTTTCATACAGACTGGGCCGGGTCCATTTCAATTATATTTAATTCCTCTCCTTACCGAAACAGTGTACCCGAATTGATTTCTTTTCTCTTTCCTGTGCATCTGTTCACGAAACCAGCAACAGTCATCGGACATGACTGTTTGCTTGCGACGAGGTGCGTCCGTTCGGTTCCAACAACCGCTTCTTTCCGTTTCGTACCTTTCCATTCGGGTGCCTATTTACCTATAAATAGGACCCTACTCTTCCTCATTCATTCACGTTTTTCATTTGCATTCATTCTACACTTACCGCATTAAAAACTTCTGAGACTTCTACGTGGTTTCCTGGTTCGCCTACTGATCAGATTGCAGTGCTGCTTCTGACCGGTGAAAGTCGGGTATTTCTGGGAGGCAAACGCCCAAGTTCTCCATCAGCACCGTAGTGGAGGGCGATTTCCGGTGTACTGAAATTGGCCCAGTACGTTCTTCTAACATTCTTAATTTCCGGTGTACTGAAATTGGCCCAGTACGTTCTTCTAACATTCTTAATTTCTGTTTTTATTGTTTATTTCCAGGTTGTTTTGAACCGTGTTTCCAACACTATCATCACCAACCCTCCCATAAATTCAGGTTCATAGTAATATATCTAACATATAACCTCTATGTATGCATAGATGCAAAGGGTGGAGCTAAATTTTATGAACAATGAGTCAAATACCGAAAAATCACACATTTGCATTAGAATTCAGTTTCGTTACGAAACAATAAAGAGCACATACTGGAGCAATTTACAATCTTGGGTTCAAATGGATAAAATACCAACAAATGTTTTACTAAAACAAAGAATTTCCAACTCAGTGGGATCAACTGGCCTACTTGCAATCACATCCCTCCACCCTTGCGTAGGAAAAAACTTTCAATGGACCGGTTATTTGCAACGCCTTCTCACATGAGCTTATTTCATATGTGTAGGTCCCATCCCAAAAGACTAGTAGTTTATCGACCTTGTTTTGACGGTAAACGAGCTTCAATGTAATGTTCAAGCTTGGTTTGTTCTTGAACAAGATTTTAACAAACGAACATTAGTTCAATCTTGAATAGTTTGATTTATATATATAAGTTTATTCGAATAGTTTTTAGACTTGAACCGCTCATCTAAACCAAAACCACTTATTTTTTCTATATACAGAATTTATTTTCGTTATTATTCTAAGAGCCCCTTTTTTTTTGTGCAGAAGGGTGAGATAAGAAGGGAGTATTTTTCTATGAGATTTGGAGAGGAATGAGAAGAAACCAACAGAAAAATAATTATTTTTGTACTTTTCTACTATCTGTTTTCACCAAAATACTCAATTGAAAGAGTGATTTTGACAAAACGCTTTATTTTCTTTTCTTATCATATCAATTAATCCAAATGGGCCCTAAAACTTAGACTTTGTCCTTTCCATTTGTCTGATGAGTATAAAAATTCAGAAGCTTAAATAAGTTAAAAATCGTCTTTCGCTAACATCAACCCACCAAGCATTATCGGACCTTGGAAATTGGCGCGTAATCCTCCCACAGTAGAGAACTTGGGAAAATGTAACTTTTTTTTTTTTTGAACTCCAGAAAAACTTCTATTACTCCAAAACTTCCAGCGGTATATCCAACTTACAAATTTGGGAAAGTAAAGGAGGGGGATTAACCACCCAATCGTGTGAAAGAACAGAATAGTGAAAATGGGATGCAACCCAGTGAGCAACTCTATTGTTAATTCTATTTACCCAAGAAAAGGCACATCTACTAGAGGTTGCAAAATCTTTGATATCATCTATAATCGCAGAACATTCCCATGGGGGAACAGTTTCCGTGGAGCAGAGCTTGATCAAGATTTTGCTATCGCTCTCGATAACAAAATTTGAGCAGTTGAAACTTCCCATTAAAGCTCCTGCTAAACGAACTGCCAAGGCTTCGCCCTGTAACACTGAGGAGGCATAACCTCTGGCAACACGACCCCCAATTAGGTAACTATAGCTGCTGTTGTCCTGGGAAAATGTAACTTGCACGTCAGATTTTTACATGTGCGCTTCAAAATTAGACTTTTAGTGTTCTATTGGGGATAATTTTAAACACCCAAAAAGCTAAATTCAAATTAACTAGGATAAGGTAAAAAATAAGTTGTTCAGATAAAATGCCTAGTTAATTTTAATAGATTACATAATTATATCCTCCAATGGAGGTCCCTACTAAAATTAAATATAATTAAATTCAAAATTAAAGTCTCCCCATTTCTAATGACCGCGTGAAATGAGAAGTTGGAATACGTTTTGGTCTCTCTCTCTCTCCATGCCTTAACAAAAACCCACGCTACAAAACAATCTATATTATAATAAAGAGCGATTTTTGTCTCAGTCGTCATATTAGATTGTCTCAATCATCATATTACATTTTATCACTCTCTTTGCTAACTCATTCTATCTCTCTCTCTACCCTTTTCTTCCATCGGTCCGCTACACTCAAAATTTCAAATCACATTCTCTCTCTCTCCCCTTTTGAAAATTCAAACCACATTTTCTCTCACTGTCTCCTCTCCTTCTCCCTCTCTGAAATTTGAAAGACTATAAAGAATGAGAATGGACACGGGCGTCGATTGCTCAAGCCTTGCCTTCAGTCACGGGCAGGGGTATGCACTAGTTTAATAATACAATATTGGAGCGGTTTTTATCTCAGTCATATTTTTTGTCTCAATCATTATACTAGTACATTTTATCCCTCTCTCTCCCTACCCTTTCCCTCCATCAGCCCACTACACCTAAAATTTCAAATCACATTATCTCTTACTACTTTACTAGCATCGAACCCGTGCTATGCACAGGATGATTTCAAATGCACACCATCCACGTGCACTTGAAAAACATGTGTTCATGAATAACATAAGAGACAATTCTTAGATGGTTTTTTCTATGGAAATCACGTGTTCATGAATTGTGCACCTATTATTGAACCGCTAAATTTAATGTCTATGGTCTGAATTTGGGAACAAATATTTCATAAGCTTTTTTAAAAGTAAACAATATCAAGAAAAAAGTAATGGAGAGGCATAATTTATTTATTTTTTTACGAAAAAAGAGATGAGTCAAAATATATGTATTTAACTTTGAGACCAAAAAATTAATGATAGAAAAAGTCTTAGTGGGGTGAGTTGGCTCCGCCACCTCACCTATATATCTTCTACTTTCCACCCAAATCAGCGAAGCAAAATTACGTTAAGAAAAACTTAATAAAACATATTCTTACTCTAACCAAGATTTGCAAGTATAAACTAACATACATTTGTTTTTTTTTATTTTTAAATTTAGGATGTAGAGTATTTACCCTTCATTTCACGAAACATCCACCAAAAGAAATGCTGAACCTTTAGCTCCATTTTAGATGTTAATCATCGCCTCCATAGCCTAATAAATATTCCCAAAAAATTACTAAAAAGTTGAAAATAAAGTATTTTGTTGTTGAAGAATAACAATAGAGCTTTTAAAACCTAAATTGAAGTATCAAAGAATCAAAGCATAATTAATCATAACAAAAACCCGTGCTATGCACGGAATTTCACTGAGTTTGTAGTGCACGGAATTTCACTGAGTTTGTAGTTAATTTTTCAATCTAACAAAAAAAAAAAAATCCCACAAAGTAAAACCTTTATATGCAATCACAAAGCAAAATATGAACACAGAAGGTTGAATCCGACTTCCTTTTTTTAATCATCCTGTAACGCCCCCAAAATTTGGGCACATTAATTATTATTACAAACCATAATAAAGTTTAACCTTAAACTTTAATACAAATAATAATGTCTCAAATTACTACTCCTATATAAATAACAACCGGGGTGGTTCTAGGTCTTCGTCTATCCTTGCGTCGGGTCATTCCCCACTCCGGCAGCACTACCTGCTCCATATATATGACTGATCTCCACAGTATCAGTCCTGTCCATCTAGATAATCTGACAGAATACGTCAAAGTCGCGCATGCAATATCGCGGTATTATGCCAGGGTTATACAAGTGCAACACCATGAGCAAGACCCAGTAGTTCACTATACTAAATTGTTCAGAAAATAAACCTACAATCGGTCCTTTCTCGCGTCACACGATGAATTATCAGATGAGATGATCTTGATTCCTCGCCCAAAGTTCTCCCCCAGAAATATAGCCATCCCTGCCCCCTCACATCAATCCCACGAACCAACTTTAGCGGCTGCAATTGCTATAACAAAAATTGAGAAAATAGCTCTTCTTCGACTTATAATTATTTTTATGTGAATTATTCCAATACTTAGATTCAGGTCTTGTTTTCCATTTGCTAAAATGAGAATCCCAGCAAATCAAATGGCCGGGTTGATTTTAGCAAATGAAACCGAGTTGATTTTATGGAATTTCCATTTTAACAAATGAGAAACAACCCCTCAAGAAAGAAAAAAAAAAAAGTTTACTCCTACGACCCTCGTATTTGTAACCCCAAATGGTCATTATATGACTCATATCCGGGTTGATTTTTTTTTTTTTTTTTTTTTTGATCAGCAAAAGAACTAAATATATATAGAATGGAAATATCCAACAGCGAGCGAACAAACAAAAGCAACCAGGAAGAGGTTGATAAGAGATCAACCACAACCAACATAACAACAGAAAAACTAAGAGGTCGACATGACCAAAAAACAATAAACTGAGCCCTTCAAAAAAACAGCCCCTTGACAGAATTCCTCCAGAAGATCATATAGACAACCAAGAGGTATTAGCAATATAAATAGGGCTTCTCCAACCACAGCAAAAATAAACTTCTGAAAACAGCCAGTAACCCACCATTGTTAGGATAGAGTACATCTCGCCAACTTCAGCCTTCTAATACCTTGTAGACATCTTTTAATATCATCCACCGAGTAATCGTGAATCGCATAACTTACCTTAGTCCACAAAGCAATTTTAGTTTTGATATCATCCACCAATTCTGCAACATCCACAGTTTTAGCATTGAAGATGGCTTTATTCCTTGCTAACCAAAGGGACCACAATACGGCAAAAAAAGATATTTCCCAACACCCTTTTTCCACGCTGCTATAATTGTGCGCAAACCACCAATTCAAAAGATTATACAGACTTGATGGAGGCACCCATACTACTCCCCACCATTTAACGATTTGAGACCAGACTTCCCATGAGACCGAACAATGGAGTAGCAGGTGACGTGGGCTTTCCAAATCACTATTACATAGCGGGCACTAATCCACTCCTATAGCGTCAATACTCAGTATATTTCTTCTTATGAGCTCATTCCTTGTTGCGATCTTGTTTTGCATGGCTTGCCAAGTAAAAACTTCAACTTTGAAAGGAACGAGATTGCTCCAAATCACTTTACACTTAGGCCCAATAAAATTTTCAGAATTATACTCCTCCTCCCAATTTTCGTAACAAGATTTCACCGAGAATAAACCATTATTTCCCACCCCCCTCCATTTTAGTAAGTCCCTGCTATTAGGAGAGATTGATTCCCCATTGAGCACTTGAACTAGGCGGGCTAATTGATTGGACTCATAAACAAACAGAGGTCTTCTAAAATTGAGTTCCCAAGACTGCGTTCCAAAGTCAAAAACTTCCCCTACCATAGCATTTTTGTAGACACCCCAAAATGAAACTTTCACGTACATTGTATTCCCCGATGATGAAAGGAAATGCCCGGAAGGCCTCTCGGATTGAAACTCTTCAAGTCAACTCAGTCAACAGTACCGTACGGTACTCATCTCTCACGCACGGCACAGCCCAAGTCGCATACAGCACTCTTTTGAATTTTGGCGGTGGAAGTGTGCCGTACGGCACAGTTGGTGTACCGCACGGCACAGTCGCAGTGCCGTACGGCACAGTTTCAGCAGCCTTGGTCACCAAGTTTTCTTGATCCCAAAGTATTTTGACGGCCAAGTATTTTTCTTTTCGTTTGGGCCAAGTATACTTGGTCCCTAAGCAGATTTTTGCCCTATATAAACTCCTCCCCACTTCACTTTCAAAAAAGAAGAGATCTCTCCCCCATTTTTCACCACCGAAAGCTCTCATTTTCCATGAGCAATCAAAAAACATGAAAAACCTCTCTCAAATTCTGTCCTAATTCCACCCTCAACCAAAACTACTTACTGCCAATACTCTCTAACCTCCATAAATCAATCCTATAATCCTCTCCAAAGCAAATTCAATCAAAAAACCCAACCCTCAGTTTTCGGTTCCAAACCCGTGAGGTAGCCATTCCAAATTTGTTCAAGTTCTAGCCATCAACCATATTTGCTATCATACCAGATTGGAGTTGGAGTCCAGAGGAAGCCCAAGCCACATTTGGAAGTTCAAGAAAGAGTTTTAATCTGAGAGTTGCGAACCGAGGTATATGTCCGTTTTGCCAAATTTTACAACTTTGGTACTCTGAGGGGAGGGATGCCGAGTGTGGGATGATCTTCTATATCATCTCCACATTTGGTATACCCATGTAACATCAAAAATCAGTTCAATCTAAAACCTCCCGGTTGCGTCGTACGGTGAAATTATCGCCTCGTACGGGGTAATTTAGTGAGGAGGAACATGTTCTATTTAAACATGTCATTTCTTAATTCAAAATAATCTTGTTTTAATTAAGTTTCATGCTTTGTATGTGCCTTCATTTCATTCTTTTCGAAAATCAAAGTTTGAACTGTCTGTGAAGGAAACAGTGCCGCACGGTACACTTGGAGTGCTGTACGGCACTCTTTTGAAAATTTGACCGTTGGATTGATGAACAGTGCCGCACGGCACACTTTCTGTACCGCACGGTACACCTAGTGCGCCGCACGGCACACATTTTTGTCAAATTTGAAGTTTTAACCAGTGCCTTGCACGAATAGTTTGAACCTTTGATTGGTTGTTTGCTTATTGTTTGCTTATTGATATGACTTGCATTACTATCTGTTTTCATTGTTATCGTCTGTTTTGCTTGATAAATTGGTTATTTGAATAAAGTTCGGCATTAAAATATTTTCTAAAAATCCCACAAATGTTTAGTAAAGACCGATTTTTAATCGGGCGAGCGGGGTGCATTAAAACCCTTCCCCGTTCGTAACCTGGCTCCCGAATCCAAAACGAATCTCTGGTTTTCAAATTGTTTTATAAATCATTTTTTTCAATCATTTTTCAAAACGGTTTCTCGGGTCCTAAACCATTTTTCAAAAAAACCCGGGTGGCGACTCTATTTTCAAAACATCATTTTCAAAACCATCAAACCGGCGTGGAGGTCGACCGTCCACAATTTTGTTGCGTCGAAATGGAGAACAGTCTGGGGAACTGATTGCTTAGTACTTCATCACCCACCCATACATCCTTCCAAAAGGAGGTGTTCAAGCCATTCCCAACTTTGATCCAGAATCCTTTGCGTATAATGTTTGCCATTTCAGACCCATTCGAACCCAGAGACGTAATATCACTCCACACCCTAGACAACCTGGATATAGTTATCTGATTCTCGTTCATTGAGGGTAGCCACTTACTTGGATCCAAGCCATACTTCCCATTTATCGCTCTAACCCATAAAGCCTCTTTATCCACACCATATCTCCACCACCATTTGCATAAAAGGGCAGCATTTTGGATTTGTAGACTCTTGACCCCCAGACCTCCTCTTTTCTTACTTTTAGTAACTCTTTCCCAACCAACCAGATGTAACTTCCTTTTCCCATTTGAGTCCCCCCAAAGAAACTGTCTCTGCATCTTTTTCAGCTTTTTTGCCACTGAGATGGGCATTTTATAAAGGGACATATAAAATTGAGGAAGATGCCCAAGAGTAGACTTAATAAGGTTGATTCTACCTCCAATTGAGATATATTTCCTCCTCCATAAGGCCAGCTTCTTCTCGAACTTTTCAATAACTGGCTTCCACGTTGCAATTCTATTGGGGTTTGCACCAAGTGGGAGCCCCAAATATTTGATTGGCAGGTCCACCACTTTGCAGTCTAGGACCCTTGCATAAGTCAGCAAATCCTCTTCAGGAACACCAATCCCACATAGCTGACTTTTTGAGAAATTAATCTTCAGGCCTCTAGCAAGATTGCAATTCTGGTGAAATTGCTGGAAGAAAGCCAAGACATCATCTTTTATAATATTCCACGATTTCTTCACGAAAGCCATATTGAAACCATCCGGCCCGGGAGCTTTGAATGAGCAGCAATCTTTTACTACCATAACAATTTCCTCCACAGTGAAGGGAATCTCCAAATCTCTGCTATCGTGGTCCTGAATTCTTCTAGAAAAAACTCCTCCAAGAATAGACAGCCCCTCATTTTGCTTTGTGAAAATCCCTTTGAAATATGCCACAGTAGCTTCTTTGATTTGAAATGGTTCCTCAATTTGAACACCACCCACTTCCACAGATCCCAAGAAGTTCTTTCTGTATCTATTGTTAGTGATAATCTGGAAGTATCTAGTGTTCCTATCTCCCAATTTGATCCATTTGGCTCTTGACTTCTGTCTCCATAAACATTCCCTTAATTTTTCCGTGGACCAAAACTCATTCCTGCAATCCTCTTTCTCCTTCTTTTCATCTGTCGTTAGGGCCCTCTCCTCAGCCAGTAAATCAAGCTGATGCAGCTTCTCTTTCAAGGATTCCAATTTGGTATTCAGGTTACCAAATTCATTCTTGTTCCATTCCTTGAGCTTTTCTTTCACATCTCTTAGTTTGCACATGATTTTGTACCCAGCAAATCCTCTGTAAGCACCAGATTCCCATACTTCTTTGATAATCTGAAGGCACTTGGGGTGAGATAGCCACACGTTCATGAAACGAAAGGGTTTGGGTCCCCAGTCCTTCTTCTCATCATCAACTAAAATTGGGCAATGGTCAGATATAATCCTTGGTAATCCCCATTGGAATAGCTTGTATTGTTCTAGCCACTCGTGAGAAAAAAGGAAACGATCCAATCTTGATTGAATGTTTCTTTCCTGGAAATTTGACCAAGTGTATTTTCTCCCCAACATAGGTAAATCACATAACTCCATCCCATTGATAAAATTCTGAAATTCCCTCATGCCTAGATCAAGTCTTGTGCATCCCACCCTTTCACTAATACGCTTAATTTCGTTGAAATCGCCTGCTATACACCAAGGCAAATTGTTGTTGCTCTTCAATTCAGTCAGCTCACCCCATACAGCTCTCCTTTCTATGTAATTGTTTGGTGCATAAATGTTTACAATCACACACGGGAAAGAATTATCAATAGAGCCTTTGTGGTATATAAAGTGCTTACTGCAGATAACTTCGTCAGCTTTAAAAAACTTAGTACTCCAGATCGATAGGATTCCCCCAGAAGCACCCTCAGCTTGAGAAAAAGCATACTCCATATCAGCATCAAACCATAACCTTTGAACTTGGAATCTATCCAAATTATCTAATTTTGTTTCCTGAATGAAGAAAAAGTCAGGCTTCCTTTCAACCCCCATCTTAAAAACATGGCGCTTCTTAACACTACTTGACAAACCCCTCACATTCCAAGAAATAAGCTTCATGATTACACCCTTATTACGCCCAACTCCACCCAGCTAACTGATATATCATGGATTAGACACAAAAAATTGTTGTAAATTCTTGAACTCACCCATATTAAGCTGGGCAATCCTCTGGATAACCTCCTCATCACTTTCAAGGTGTATAACCCCCACTCTTTTACTGTCCTCAACAGCTTTTTCAAAGGCTTTTAGTATAGCAGAATTCCTCCTGGTAATATCCTCTGAATTTATCGATTCAGAGTGAAAACTCCCTTCAATATCATGCTCATCCTTTTCGTCATCCTCAAGGGTCACAGATTCCAGAATGTTACTCAGCACTTTCCTTTTCCTTCTTCTTCTCTCTTTGGCCGAAATTATCTCTGAATCTTGGATCTTAGACTCATTATTATCATTTGTATCTTCAACCACTTCATCTTCCTCTTCCTCATGAAAGCTGTCATTTACTGCTCTTTCAAAACTACCCCCACTTACTTGATTGATGAGCCCAGCTTCAGGAGTTTCTCCTACATTTGACTCTTCACCTTCTTCCTCAGTGGTAGCCAAGCCATTATCAATCATTAAAGGCTTTGATTGCAAAATCCCCATATTATCCGCCAGCTTCAAATTCCCCGAAATATTAAACTCCCCATTCTCTAGGTTCTCCAAAATCATTGAACTCTCCATATTGTTGTTAATTCCAGCCTCGACCTCACCAATTTTGGTTTGCAACTCCAGCTCTGGAGATTTAGTCGATTCCCCACCCTTATCATTTGGGGCCACAATCCTGTTAACCTCATCATCCTTATCATGGTTTGGCACAGGGCCGTGAAACACAACATCCTTATTTTGAACATAATCTGGATTTACCACCCTGAAGGTTTCATCCTCTTCTACTCTGACCGAATAGTCCTTACCATTAACCTCCAATAGAATCTGTCCCTGAATTCTACCAACTTCTTCTGTGACAATCAAAATTCTGCCTTTCTCATAGGAATTTTGTTTGAGCGTTGCATCATCAACCTCCACAAAAAGACCCCATATGTTTCCAATGCTTTTAAACGTAGGTACGTTCCAAGCATTCAATGGCATTCCATAACATGATAACCATACAAACCTTTCCAATTGAGCAGATTCACCATTCCATGGTCTCAGCTCCTCAAACCAAATTCCCAGCCAAACCTCTTTAATCACTTTGTCTCTAATAGCTTCATTACAAAAAGTCAGCAGTAAGAACCTACCTCCCATGGATTTGATCTGCACATTCTCAATTTTTTCCTGCCCAAAAACTTCCTCTAACTTCTGGATTGAAATTGGCCTTCTCATAATCCCAACAACACTCCTAACAAGCCCTCCATTACCATATGATTGAGCCTTGATGTTACTAATGTGCATTTTCTTCTTCGCCTCAAGATCGGCACAATTTCTCATCTCGCCCTGTTTACTGGTCTCTTGAACTCCCTTTCTTCTCCAGACTTCTTTACCCCTCAGCACCGATTGGGGTAATCGATTTGTATTCTGCTTTCGAGCAAGGGGATTGTTTAAATTTCGGCCTGATTGCCCAAAATTTCGGGTTGATGTTGGCTTTCAGGAGTATGGCTAGGGTTGTGGTAATTTGATGGAGCATTCGTGGCTCTGCTGAAGTATGTGTTGCTTCTAGTTCGGCTGCAATTGATCATGTAAAAAGGCTTAATTATCTGCCTATGCTATTTTCTGCTGCAAATGTCCCAGTGGGGAGGCCTATACTCAATGAAAGCATTTCTGGTACACTAATGGGGCAGTTCAATCTTGAGGAGAGACCATGCGGAGACGTGTGTTTCTATAGCATTCTTCATGGGACCTTGATTATATTTATTTCTGGGTTTTGGTTTTAGCTTTGTAAGAAATACTAGATTGGGTTGTGGGGTTGGTTGCCTCCTGGGCATCCTTTCTTTCTCTTTTCGAGCTTAAGTTGGTATGTGATTGTCGAGGGTTATTTCACTTGTCGTGATGTCATTTTTATTTTTTTTTTACCTTTTAATCTTTATATCCGTTCTCCAAAGCTTAATATTTTTCTTTGGCTTTTCAAGAACAAAAAGAACAAGGGAATGAACCCCAAAAATTGAAATCTCCGTAATATAACCCTGGACTACCATGATCAAATAACGCTCAAAATCCGATAATAGCTAAAGCGGTTTGCCTACCAAAACAATGACTTTGACTAATAACTAACACTTGGTTGTCTTTTCAAAACATAAAAATAAAATTGGAATCGTTCATAAGCATCATTGATAAAAAAAAATTCACAAGATTCCAGATGGTTTGGATTTTGGATAATATGGTGGGCGAGCAGATGGTCCTAGCAAGCTTAATGGACCACTTGTCATAAAGGGGCCAGGCTATTGGACTAAACCAAAGCTTGATATACCGTTTATATTCACCCAAAAACGCTCTCTACTTCCTCTCAGTCACTCACTCAACCATTGGAGTGCCCGCTTGGTCACCTAAAGAATTATGTATTGCCTCGTTAGCAATACAATTGGACTTGTTAGACTTTTTCCCCATTCATGTAAAATTAAAGACTGAAGTAGGAGTATATTAGAATTCACTTTGAGGTTCAAACAGATCATAGCAAACCAAACCTAACCACTTCAACGCAGTCTCGTTTGGTTGACCACAGTTATCGCTTGATCCATTTTACTGAACTTCAAAACCGATTACATTGGTTCGGTCCAAAATTATCATAAAAACCGACCAAAACGAACCATTTACATCCCTACCTGTATCAAATAGGCTGTAAAAGTTGTCGTACGAAAGGAGACCGGTCTAAAACAGAAGGGAAAAAGTGTTGTTTCTCTTTTTTTAGGCTGGTTTTCCCTTCAGCACCTGTGAATGAGAATATATTATGAGTTGTTCAAATAAAAGATATAATAGTCTAGGAAATAGCTGCAATACACACCCCTTTTAGGTTGTGTATCATATGCACCCTTGTTATTTACCGTTGGATCACTAAAAGTTACGAATCAATTATAAAAGGAAAACGCTTCCATACAACCCACCCATTTGGGGATACCATATCCCCCTCAATCCAACGGTTGAGATGATGCCACGTAGGCAAAATTGACCCGGTCAACAGGTCATCCGAAAAATAAACCCCTAAGAGGTATAACAAAAACCCCTATAGGGCATTACTGTTACGCCAAAGGGTCGGGACCAAAATTTTAGTGGCGTAACCTAATCCCGTAAATAACATAACCTCAACCCCTAAACGGCATAACAAGAGGAAAAAAACCCCCTAAAAGGCATAACCAAGAGGGCATAACCCGATTAAGGCCTAACAAGGGACCCTTAGGGGCATAACCGAAACAGGTAAATGGATTGAAAATCCCCAAAATGGCATAACAATAACCCCTACAAGGCATAACTTAAACCCCTAAAAGGCATAACATTTCAGAAGGGCTCCAAAAAACCCATATCTGGCATAACCCAAACCCCAAATAGGCCAAAAAGTCCCCTAGATGGCATAACTTTGTCTAGGAAACCCCAAAGTTGCATAACCTAAGCCCCAACTGAGCATAACCATTGGTGGCATGTAGGTGGACCCAGGCGGACCCACCTCGGTTCTTTATAATCGATTTTTAAATATTTTTTTTTTGTTAGGTTAACTATGGTTAACAATTAGGTGTCAAATTAAGTGTTAATGATTTACTAATAATCAAATTTCAAACTTTTGCGGATCTCACGAAGATTAAACTATTTTAAGAATCAATTACGTTAATATTGTTCGTCTTGTTGATAAAATCAATCTTGTATAAAGTTATATCTCAAATGGGATTATAAAACTACTTCATTTGGGTATAAATTTATTATTTACATGAAATTTACAAGTTAGTTATCGTTCGATTAAATGTAAGTTCAAACTTGATGAACTTAATTTTTTGTACAAACTATGTAATCGATATTGTGTGAAATATAGACGGTTCGGATCGCCAAAAAAATACTCTGGTGGGTATGTTATGGTTTACAGTCAAACATGAAATGCCTCGAGATGAAGTGAAGATGAACCGATCTCGTGGCTATCGATATCCAATGATTACAAAATTTTGTCTCAATGGCATTAACACCGATATGTGAAATCCTAATGGTTCGGATCGACCGTTATAAATTTTTACTTGGTAACGACTTTGCAAATCTGTTCGTTCAATATAAGTGGTTATGAACTAAGTATATGCGCTATAGTTTAATGTACATTGGCCACATGACTGCAAAACAATTGCAATAATCGAGACCGTTGAAAATGTTTATCTTAGTGATCATAGTGTTGTCGTAAAAAAATAGATCGATCGGACTTAGAAATGTACTTGATCGAGACCCAATTTCATGAAAAAAATAGTTTTTTTGATCGAAAAAGGGCGTAGCAATATCAGATTAACTTAATTTTTGGTATGAATGATCTAATACACGTAACGTTTAAGATAGATGATTCTGATGGCGAAAAAACTACATGTGGGGCCCAATTGACAAATCACAGTAATGCACTTTATGTAAGGTAAACTTAACCGGCTGAGATGACATTGTTTTTGATTCCCGATCATCACAGATTTCCGGTTCTCTCATGGAATGTGCATGACCTGAAACATTATCAGTTCAGATTGGGCAAAGTAAACGTCAAACTATAAATTTATTTGACAATTGTTACATTGTTACACTGTTATTTTGCAACATGGGAAAATTACCCAAAAATTGAATAAAAACCCTAGAACTTGGGTCTTCCGCCCATTTCCTTTCCCAACCCACAAACACACACAGACACCATTTACTTTCCCTGCCCTTCTCCGTTAGACCTCCCCTCGCCAAACACCAGCACGACGACGACGACCACCCCGTCGAACTCCAGCACCACGAGTGGGATGAACAGTACGTGACCATCAGCTGCGGCAGGACACTCATTTTTCATCATTCACCATCTAGTGGGGGATGGATGATACAGGGTATACGCACACTCTCTCTCTCTCTCTCTCTCTCTCTCTCACACACACACACACACACACACACACACACGCAGAGTAACGAAAATGAACCTGTATTTTTGGGTTGTGGACGCTAGGGTTTGAGAAATGGAATTGGAAAGAAAATTTGTATGATTTCTATGCTGGTTAGGGTTTGGTAGTTAGGTTTTCAGAAGTCCAATTCACAAAATTTGTTTGTTTCATATGGTACGAGAGATTACGTTTCAATGTATGTGATTTATGTGTGAGTATGGTTGTTTATGTGAGATGTGATGTCATATTATGTGTGAAATTGGTCATTTAACTCAATCATTACTGTTTATTTGAAATTACATTACTAGATTTCAGCTTTAAAGTACTGAAAAAGAATGTTGATAAATTGTGTGAATTGGCCGGTCAATCGATTTAGTAATTGATTGGTACCAGTAGCAGTAGTTTTTTGGTTTTATAAGTGATTGACTGAAGTATTTGAATTATATTTATACGTATAACCATTGCGCCATGGTAGAGTTTGAAATTGCCATGATTGCTTGATTTGTATATTTGAAGGGCGAAAGAGTGTTTTTTCAAGGATGGAACTTTGAAACGACGGGCGGCAACCTCCTTCCTCTTATACAAGTATCCCTTCCTTTCTTGCACTTGTTAAGTTAATGGTGCTATAGCACACACTCTTAGATAGGTTACTTTGTGCGACATTATCTCATACATGTGTTACATGACATTCATGTAGCAAAGAAGCTTACGCAAAATGGTCTGAAGAAAATGCTGGTAGCAGTCTGACAAACGAGGTCAATTACTATTTTCACAAGATATGTATTTAAAATATTTTCATATACTTGCATCATACGTTATTTTTTAATATGAATGATCATGGGATCATGGTTTCATGTGTTGGTACATTTGCAGACAAAGGTGGAAATTGGTCGGGAATGGAGAAATCTACCGGAGGAGATTAAGGAAAAGTACGTAAATGAGGCTAAGTTGGCAAAGGATAGGTTGGAAAATGAGAAGAAAAGGCTCGCCAACCTTAACGAATCGGATCTGCCAAAACCTAAGAAGGTGGGTACAAAATATATGTTTACTATGAAGTATTACAATATTCCGTCCAACCATGTTTAAAAGCTAACTTCTATGGTTTTGGTGTTGTTTCATATGCAGAGAAAGATCCAGACGCGTATTGCATTAAACCAAATCAAAGAAATAGTTGATAAATTTAATGACGACCAACGTAACGCTATTAAACTTATTGGCTTGGGAGGAATTTTGGAGCTTAGGTGTACAATGCTAAACCACGGGCTATGCCAGTGGTTGGTTGATAAATTTGATCCTGATAAATCTTCACTAAATGTACACGGTCGGGAATTTGTTCTTACGGAATCCAACGTACACGAGTGTTTGGGCATTAACGCAAAAGGCAACACTCATACGATGAAAATTGCTGATGGTTTTGAAAAACTGTGTACAGATCTTGGAGTAAGTAAAGGGGGTGTGCATTTTCAACAGTTGACCGGGTATTTGGGTTCTGTGAAGGAGGTCGATGACGAATTTAAGATGAAATTTGCACTGTACATATTGGGATCATTCTTATGCCCAACCACAAAGCCAGCTGTTAATCAATCATATATTCATCTGGTTAGTGATGTTCGCGGCATGGAGAATGTTAATTGGGCCAAGATAACTCTTGACTTCTTATGCCAGGGTATCCGAGTGCAACGAAGTAATGGTCTTGTACAAGCGAATGGCTGCCTATTCCTCTTGTTGATGCGGTTATGCATTATGGTTTAACTCATTTATGTCATACTTAATTCGATTGCTTGTGAAAGGTGCTTGTCTGAACACATTTTATCTTTTCACGTAGGTATTCTATTTGGATCATGTATTGCCAACCGGATTACCAATTCCTCGGACAAATCCTCGTCTAGCTATTTGGGGAGATAGGGAAATTAAGGAAGTGTTGAGGGAGTTCAACGTAATTGGAGGTTACAAAAAGGAGGGTGTCCGTGTAGCTTTTACGACGGAAGAAGAGGAGGGGCAAAAAACTAGACCGAAGGAAGGCTCCTCGTCACATTGCATATCATGTAATGAAGTAATGAATACTTTGGCCACTATACTAGATCGACAAACTAGTATAATGAAGAGGCAATATGGTTCTCAACTGCCCTTTAACTCGCAAGTCGCGTATAACCACCAGCATGGCCCAATTAGTAGAAAATGGGGTAGCCCGTACAAGGGAGAAAGAACTTCAAATCCGGTCACCTTTCGAACTCCTCCTTTTGGTTTTGGGGACCATTTGAAAGGACACGGACATGGTGTTGAAGAGAACAAAGAAGGACCTGTTGCCTTTACTCCGCAGAGTAAGACTCCGCAGAGTAAGAGCGACACACGTAAGACGAACACTGGTTCGGGTGGTGATGAGGGTAAGAGGGACACACCTAAGACCAACGTTGAACCGGACATTGAATTTTTTCCTTCCCCACTTTCTGGCTTTAAGCCTACTGTGCCTATGAGTAGAGGCAGGAAACGGAAGATGCCACATTCAAATTCGCGGCCTTGTAGTAAGCTGAAGATTGAGTATGAACCTCCTCAATTGCGATAGCGAGATGAGTTGAAGAAAAGCCAACTTATACGTTCACCCTATACCAGAGATTGTCGAAAGAAGCGGAACCCCTTCAAAAAGCTTGACCTTGGGGGTGTGAAGTCGCCGATTAATGTTGAGGACAATAACTTGGAAGTCAACTTACCGAAAGTGTGATTCTGAATTTTTTTTTCATTTGTTGCTTGCTTATGTTTAATGTTTCACGGTGTTTAATATGTATTTCTTGTGCAATCCATCAGATTGGTGGAATGATGAATAAACTAAAATCATGCAACTTTGCTGATGCATATTATGTGCAAGAGTTCAGTCAAGAACATAAGGTTTAATTCGTCAAATATTTGATTATCCCTATCCCCCATGTACACTTCTGCAGTTAGACTAGTTTTCCTTACGTTTTTATATTTTCCCTAGTCGTATCTCCGAGAGACGCCGGACTACACAACAAACCCGAGGTCTGAACCATTAAATGACATGGAACAGCTATTGATCATGCATATTTTTGATAATACCATTCCATTTACAAGGTTTGTTTTTGTAATATATATATATATATATATATATATATATATATATATATATATATATATATATATATATATATATATATATATATATATATATATATATATATATATATATATATAGAGGAACTCTCTAGTCCGGGACCCTTGGGTCCGGATCTCATAGTTCCGGATCAAATTTTGACGATCCGAGCCGTCCAATGTGTTCAAAAGGTGTTTTCCAAGGCCCATGCGGGAAATCTTCAAAAAAAAATACCGGGAAGGGCTTGATCCACGCAATTTTGTAAATATGCAGTTTTTGCGAAAAATTGCGTGGATCAAGCCCTTCCCGGTATTTTTTTTTGAAGATTTCCCGCGTGGGCCTTGGAAAACACCTTTTGAACACATTGGACGGCTCGGATCGTCAAAAAAATATCGGGAAGGGCTTCAAAATGCTTCAATCCGGGAAATCCGGGATCCTTGACAGGATCTCCCGTGTATATATATATATATATATATATATATATATATATATATATATATATAAATATATGTTGCATCATGTGTCTTTGTCAAGTACTTTACTGATCTTATCTTTGCATGCATGTAGTGAACCACCATATGTGCACTTGGAGTTGCTGTCTGTAGCAAGGGACTTTGCCACCCGTAAGGAGTTATGTTGTTTGAAACCAAAACATTGGATAAGTGACTCGGTAAGTGCGAAGTATGTTAGGGTTTTTTAAAGTACTTCTTTATATATTATACCATTTTAGGCTAATGTCGTTACATGTGCCAACCTCAAAGATTCTAAATTTGGTCGCCATGCAATTGACGAATGCGGAAAGATCAAAGCATCCTGACCTGTGCCACATGGCATGGTATTTTCCGGTGCTTCTTGTGGTGAGTAACAGTGTAGTTATCTTTTTTCCCCTTTGCATTTCTTTGTCTTGCCTTTTACTTTCATCTACGTGTGTAGCGTAAAATCTTACAATATCCGCCACCCAATGAACGGGATATTGATAAGATGTGCCAGCACTACCTTGGAGACCACCAGTTCACTGCCAAACTATCTGCGTGCAAATCGGTAATATAAAAATAGTAAATACTAATTATTCATTCCCTGTTTTTTCTGTACTTATAATGTCTCAATATTGTTACAACTTTGGATGTAGATATACTTGCCACTTAACCACAATAACGATCACTGGATTTGCATCAAGGTAGACTTGGTGAATGAAAAGACTTACTTGTTTGATTCGATGCCTCATCGTCCATCGCATTATGCATGCTTCAATGTGGCAAGGAAAGTGGTACGTTAATAGTCGTGAAACCAATTCGACGTCTCTCGCCCTCTCTCTCTCTCTCACTCACACACACACACACGCACACACATCACCTCAATCATTGTATGGCTTACCATTGACTGAGCAACTTAAATCCCCAAACTAACTTCAAATTAATTTCTTATAGATGGGTGTACTTCACCAAATGATGCAGCGACAATTTGGAGCCCTTTATCAGCAAGATGTGTCTAAGTTTAATGTTTTAAATCTGGAAAGGCAACCCTTGCAGGATTACACAGACACGTAAGTACTTGGGTTGTTATGCATGATTTATTGTACTTACCTTTTCCTCAAAGTGATTTAATGTTTCGTGAAATATAGATATGATTGTGGGTTGTTCGTCATCAAATTCATGCGAGGGTATGATTACCCACCTGGTGTACACATGGTTAGTTTTGATGAAATATATTAGCCCTTTTATATTTTAGAATGGCAAAAAATTGTTTTCCGTTCGAGGTTAGTTGATAAATACTTTGCTTTATTGTAGATGGAGAGTAATGAAAGGCCAAGGTTGATATTGGATTTGGTGTTTGACGTTAACAATCGGACTGCGTTCGATGTGTTACACATATTTGATGAATGGAGGGCTGACAAAGGTTTCATACATTATCTCACACATTTTTATATATTGTTAAATGAATCATACTGTCCACCCTAGTAATACGTTTATTTGTTTTGTTGTCCAGGTATTTAGAAACGTAACCGCGTAACGTAAGTATGATGTTCTATTTATATTTCTGTATTCAGGTGACATAGCATCTTTTTTGTACAAAACCATATATAGGTACGTGGTATTTTTTGTGCAGCAAGTACAGAGGTCGGTTGGTTGGTGTAAGGCTTATTAGGATTCAATTTTTGATCAGTTGGTCCAAATTTATAGGAATACTGAAAGGGCTTTAGAGCATTTGTAGGAGATTTTTTGTGTACGAAGTAGAGAGCTTCGTGTAATCCGTCTCATGCATGAATTGCTGAAATCAACAGTTGGAATTTATATAATTTTGGAATTTACACCATATGTAGGACGAATTTATATAATTTTCTGTGTACTCTGTACAAAGGTTATTGTAATCCTTGTCCGTCTCTATTTTATACAATTCACGTGTGCATTTTCAGTGGGCAGATAAATTTTCTAACCTTGTCTTTTGTGTGTGTGTGTGTTCAATCTTGTTGCAAGTTTGTGGTTGTGAATGTTGGCTGCATGTGGCCGTGGTGGAAGTGCACTTGACAGGAAATCGATTCGCCATTCGATTGTTGGACTGTAAGTATTCCCGTAAATTCCGGTACTGGTTGGGCAATGATGATTGAACTCATCGTTTTGCATAATTATTGTACTTAAGGTGGCGAGGCAACCTTAGTTGCAGCCATATGAGTACATAAATGCATCTACAGTTCCTGAGCCCTATTTTAGTATTCAAGCTTGGCGCACCCGAGTGTGTTGTGCGTTGGTTCAGCAGTGTGGTCTCAAATGAGTACAAACAATCGATTCCACATTCGATTGTTGGACTGTAAGTATTCTGTATCTGACTGCTATATTCGGCGAACAAAAAAATTGAACCCTGAGTTTTAAAATATTAATTAAAATGACCTTCATTGTTATTGCTAATCTCGAATGAGCCAAAAAATGGGCGAACTAATCTACTTTTGTAAAATCGGCAAAAGAATGCAAATTTTATAAATTATGATCCAACCGAATGGGTAAAAAAAAAAGGCCCAAACAAATTAACCTGTTTTTTTTACATGGGCCGAGTATGGTAGTTTTTAAAAAGGCCCAAACAAATTAACCTGTTTTTTAAAAATGGGCCAAGTATGGTAGTTTTTAAAAAGCCCCAAACAAATTAACCTTTTTTTAAAATTGGGCCTACAAGTAGTTAATTCAAATGACCCAACAAATGTAATGCCCTTGGCCCAATCCCAATCGGTATGCTACAACTACCCGCCCCCCCCTTTTTGAAATTTCAAATTTAAGAGCCAATTTTAAATTTTCAAATTTCAAATTTTCAAACTACCATTCCCACCCACTTTAACCTCTTTCAAACCCTCCCCCTTAAACCCATCCCCTCCCCCTTTACATCAGCACTCTCTCTCTCTCTCTCTCTCCGAAAAATCTCTCTTTCTCTCTCTCTCTCCGAAAAATCTCTCTCTCTCTCTCTATCTCTCTCTCTCTCCCCGAAAACTCTCTCTTCTCTCCAAAACTCTCTCTCTCTCCCCGAAAAGACCGCGTCTCTCTCTCCCCAAAAATTCTCTCTCTCTCTCTCTCTCTCTCTCTCTCTCTCTCTCTCTCGGCTTTAGCTACGGCAGGAAACAGTACCTCATTTGAAGGTTAATCGTGAGGTATGATGCTGTTTATCTTTGTAATTTTGTAACCGTAAGACATGAACTCTCTCTCTATCTAATTTATGGTGGTTGTTTGTTAGATATTGTAGTTGGAATATGTGTTCTTCCTCCACCATTAATTTCAGGGGTGGTGATGGGGACACGGTGCCTTTATATGACCCACCACCAAACTGTTATTGTGGTGTCAAGGCAGACCTGAGGATCGTTGGCCCTCTCAAGATCACAAAGGGAAGGTTATACTTTGCATGTTTAAAAAAAAACCCAGAGGGATGTGGTTATTTTAGGTGGTGTTTACCTAAATCGTGGGCAAAGCAAGGTGAAGTGGAGGTTTATGACAAAGATGAACAAACTCTTGAAGATGGAATTCATGATGGTGATCTTCGAACTTCGGTTGACAGGCTTCAACAAGAAGTTCGGTTCATGAAACAAATGCTATGGGGTTTCATTCTATGTTTAATTGCGGTGGTGGTGCTCCCAATGGTAGTCTAGTATGGCTTTGCCTTTTACCGTGATATTAATGATTTTATTTTTTTTTATAAATATTTTGACTTTTGTTATGTAATATTTGGTAGTTACTGCGGTTCGGCTGGGAAATTAACCTTTTGTACAAATTTTGTGAAGTTATGCAGTTGCTTTGAATGGGAACCTAATTAAATGATTTCCGCGAAATTTAGGTACACTACGGTGGATGTTATTTGTCTGACTAACGAGGTTGTGGTTTTCCAAAATCCTGTTGATACTCTCATTGCCTACTTTTCCAAGGGGAAATTTTGGCAAAGAGAGTATCGAAGGATTTTGGAGAAATTTGAACACCCAACTTAAGACAAGGGTACAAGACTAGCCACAGGAATTTCGACATTGGAACTTCGACATCAAATCGAAATCAGAAATTCGACAAAGTTGAACACCCGTCCCCTTCATCCTCTTTATTTTTACATTTCATGTTAACAAATTTGAAGTCAGCATTTTCTTTTTTATTAAGTTGCTATATTGATAATTTGCAGGGATGGGTAACTTCATATACGAATAAAAGCCCATCACAATCGGAGGCTTCTCAATTATTAAAGGCCCCATAAAAGTCGGAGGCTTCTTCTTTGGCCTATTCAGTAGAGGGTCCTTCATTTGTGTAATCTAATAATGTAATGTAATGTAATATTAGTTTTTGTTGAATTTATTCCATATTATGTGGTTGTATTTGTGACAATGTACAATAATTTATATCTTTTGTATTTTGTCGCCATTGAAGTGACAACTCCATAATACAATATTTCAAAAATTTTGGCAAAATGAACGGCAAATTTGCAATCCACAACATATAAGGTATGAGAAGTACTTTGACAGTCGCACAACAAACAAACAAACAAATGGGCATGACCCAAAATAAAATTTGGTGGAAGTAACAATCGATCTACCAATCCATTGGTCAGTCTGATGAATGGTAAGTTTGACAAGTACTTTTACCACAGACAAGATGCAAAGAAATGTGCTTGAGCCGCCAAAAAAATTTGGTGGAAGGAGCAATCGATCTACCAATCAATTGGTCAGTTTGATGAATGTTAAGTAACACCATTTGGGTGTAGACATAGTACATGATGTAAGACCCTTGCTGCATCTTAATTATTAAACGGGTTTGTTTCGGCCAAAAAAAAAAAAAAAACAAAAAACCGTTTTTAAATTTGGATTATAAATTATTAAAAACCCTTTTAACTTATAATATTTGTAAAAAAATTATACAACACACGCTCTAATACACAATTTTAAAAGGTCTTAAGTTAAAAAATGTGGACTCCGTGCCGGACAAAGTTTATGGGACGGAGCGAGTTGTATTTATGATTTTCTATCCATCCAACAAGGTGCTTTTGTTAGTTGGGTGAACTTTTGACCATTTGGGTGGCCACATGGTAAGCATGTTCCAACAAACTTTTTTTCGTCCTCACTTTGGAAAATTAAAAATATCTACAACTTGGGAACAAGTTTATCTTCCCACCTGGAAGTCCAATGTATTTTGTCCAAGTCTATTTATACCACACTTCCACCAAGTCTCAAAATTACACATATCCTGAGCGATGATTAGAAAATATTATGTGTTATGTCTCTCTCTCTATAGAGTGAATTCACATCATATCTCACAAGGGCAAATTCATTTTGTGTTCATATTGTTGAACACCACTTTAACTATGATTTCGGGAGGTCATTAAAGTATCAACAGGATTTTGGAGCTATCTCGGCCAATACAACCGGCACACAAAAGCATGATTAACTGATTTCCAATGAAGTCCGCTTATTTATTTATCTAACACGTGTATTCATTTTCACTTGTAATCAAAATTGTACAGGGCTGGTGCAAGCTACGTCTGGGTGGCCGGGCATGTTTGAAGTCTGCTTTCGCCCCCATTAGGACCCGGACTTCAGTGGTTTTGAGGCCGCACGGATACAAGTATCCCAGTTTGGTTCATTAAAGACCGGCGAAGTCAATTTCTATATGGGGGGAGTCCGGACATGGAGCAGACTTCGATGGAGTCAATATTCAATGTAATGAATAATATATATATATATATATATATATATATATATATATATATATATATATATATATATATATATATATATATATATATATCATTTGGATTATGAATCAGAGTTTAACGTGTAATTCCATATTTCTTTTAACTTAATTCCATAGAAGTTTATCGGAAGAGAGCCAAGACTATAATTTCAACGCAAGTAGTAGCACCAACATAGTTATCTACCTTTACCGAAATAGCAAACATAACATAAAAATCACTTAACAAATCCCCATCACCCCAGCAGTACCGCATAGTGTAATCACCAAACCCAATAAGTAGCAAGATGTTGACTTGAGTTACAGTTGAACATTACATAAGTACCAATGACCATCACCGAAACAGCAAAACTCTGCTACAGGCGGCAAAAAACCAACGAAACTAATCACAGTAATGGTCTTCATACTCCTGCAACAGCAGCAAAAGAAGGGATTACAATCGATTCTCCATTCGATTAAATGAAATTTGCAAGGAACATAGAAAATAAAATGCAAGGGAATATTACGTACGTTGAACACTAATCTTCGTCCTCGTCATCTCCCTCACTTTGGATCTCAATTTCATCTTCTTCATCATGAGGTTCAGTTTCCTCATCATCATGATCACTTTCATCACCATCAGCTTCATTATCACGACTTTCATCACCACCACTTTCACTTTCGTCATCATGGCCACCACTTTCATCAGCATCACCTTCTTCATCACCACATTCATCATCATCCTCGACTGCCTTGGAGGATTCCACACCATTGCCCTTCTTAATGCCTACTTTTTCCTCAATCCTCGTCATTCTTTGCACCATCTCCAATTGATTTTTCTCCAATCTAACCTGTTTTTTCTTTATATCCACTAACAAGTAAAATACATCACTTATGTTCTCGTGAATAGAAAGTAGGAGGTCATTGTTCCCTTCTACCGTTGCAAGATTAGGGCACTTACTAACCCGATGCAACTTGCTCTGCCCTTCGGACTTTCCAAGTGTTGCGCGCCCTAATGGACTCTTTTGGACCTGCCAATCATCATCCGGATCGACAACAACACCGTACTCATTCAACATAAGGTCTGTCAACAATATTCCAAGGGGAAGGGAGGCAACTGAACTTGTTTTCGAATATACCGCATAAATACTGCAAAACCACAACATGGCTATATCCGGCAGTGTTCCATTGTATATTGCAAATATCATGCGAGCTTGGTCCTTAGTTAGAGATCTCAGTGGGGGTTTCGGATTCACATTCCACCAAAAAAGATGGTGGAGGAACACGAAGTCCCGCTCCAGTGTGTTCACGTAAATGATGTTGCTCTCAGTTGGTTTGCAACCATTTTTTAACATCGTTGCCCAAACTTCCGTCCAAGCGTACTTCTTAACGGCTTTTAATAATGATTCATCCGGTGATGGTCGATTGAACTTCCGAAACTTAGCAAGGGCATCCGGAGTCACAACAATCCTAACCCCGCGCACAACGCTCGTCACTATCTCCTTACGAATGTCACTCATAGATCTGTCAATCCCGGCATAAAACTCCCGGACAAGGTTTTTATTGGCACTTCCCTCGATTTCACAAATGGGTTCCAATCTACTTGTGTCTACAACGTGTGGGATTTGTGATTTACACAATTCCCATATCGCCACAGATCTCTCACATATAACTGCACGAGTAGCATAGGAACCAAGGTGTTCAACAGACATTTGAACACCTTCCACTACGGTATTGTGTATGGCAGTCCTTGTGTCACTGGATTCATTCGACGCCAAAGGGAAATCGTTAGATTGAACTTGCCTTTTTGATTTCGAGGTTTCAGTTGGTGCCTTGGCCTTCCTTTTTCGTGTCTTCATGACGGGCTCCATGGTCTGCGATGACATGGGAACATCCTTAACTGCAGCTTGCCTTTTGGACTTACGGGTTTGCGTCACCTCAGCCTTCCTTTTACGCGTGTTCATGACGGAGAACCTGCACCTGAAATAAGTTAAATAACCACATTTATAAGTTAATGGTAATTGACAATGAATTGAATTAACCACATTAAAATACCATGGCCTTTACATGAAAACGTAATAGATGCCACTTCATCATTGTGATCAGTTGGTCAATCGATTAACAACAGGGTTTCCAGATTTGATAAAGTTACAAAGTTATCACCGGCAATGTACAACATCACGTAGATAGTGTGTACAATAATTCATGCAAAATGATGAACATATTAACAATTTGGCCTCTCACATATTAACATAGCATGGCCTTTACATGAAAACGTATTAGAAGCCACTTCATCATTCTGATCACTTGGTCAATCGATTAACAACAGGGTTTCCAGATTTTATAAAGTTACAAAGTTATCACCGGCAATGTACAACATCACGTAGATAGTATGTACAATAACTCATGCAAAATGATGAACACGTTAACAATTTGGCCTCTCACACATTAACATACCATGGCCTTTACATGAAAACGTAATAGATGCCATTTCATCATTGTGATCAGTTGGTCAATCGATTAACAACAGGGTTTCCAGAGTTGATAAATTTAGAAAGATATCACTGGTCATGTTACAACATACTGCCCATGTTCGCAATATCATATCCCAGAATTGTCTTAAACCCATATGCGAAAGGAACAAATTACAAGGTTACACAAATTACAATATCATATCCCAGAATCGTCTTAAACCCATTTGTGAAATTCAACCTTACACAAATTTTGCACCAAATAAAAAAAAAAGAACAAGAAAAAAAGGACATCCAACCAAGCAGTTACTCCTTCGCTTTCAACTTCGGACATGTCTGCTTATCGTGACCTATGCTCTGGCACACCCGGCACTTCCTAGCCTTTCGAGTTCCATTACTTTCAGCATTATTCCTAGGGTTTCCTTTTGTCTTGACTATCACTGGATCTCCCACGCCAAATAGACTACCTACAGAACTTGGTTCCCCCACATCTGATGTACGCAGCTTCTTTACCTTCTCCCAACGGTCCCTCATCCAAGATGTCATTTCATGAGAGACTTGCCTTGCATGTTCAAATGACTCGTGAGTATGCGATGCATAGAATGACATCAAGTTATAACCCGAACTCAATATTCCATACCGTGCCATAGAGGTCATACTTGGAGATATTTGGCCAATAGTGGGTTGTCGAGGCGTTGCACGCCTCATCCATCGTTGCATGATTAAGCTTTCAGGAATAGCAAGTAAGTGTTCACATTTCATGACCGAAATCATGTGGCAACACGGTAACCCAAAGGACTCAAACATTAAACAACAACATTTGATTTGGTTATCAACAGGATTATACTCCACCGTCCAATTACCTTCCCGCCGTGCATAATGCTCAAGGTAGTACAAATGACGAACTTCTCCCTCATCAACGCGATTAGCCACAACCAATGCACTTTCGCGTACTATCTCATCCTGAAACAATTTGAATATGTATTGCGTGTAGACCTCCCTCCCATGTCTCTCTAAACTTTGTAGCTGCGTGATCAAAACGGGAGTACTATGCTGTGTCGCTGTTTCAGCCTCCGCATCGGCAACGCGCATCCTATCTAGACCATGGTCATATTGTTCAACAAATTCAAATAGCCGTAGCCGGACTTTTAAGAATTGCTTCAAATAATTATTCAAACCTTCACACCGCTGAGTGCTCCTCATCCCGCCAAAAAAATGGCCAAGAAGATATGCCTCAGCCCATCTTTCACGGTCGTTGTAAGTCTCCAACACCCAACTATTTTTCTCTAATTGGTAGTGTGACACCACTTGAGGCCACATTGCTTCGAATTCTTCCGGATGACATTCCATAAGCATTAGTCTTGTAAAGTCGGAGACAAAATCAGGCATGTGGACATTTTTACAAGCATTTCGCTCCAAATGCCACGTACATAGACGATGCCTCGCATGTGGAAATATGTTTCTAATGGCATTGCGCATTGCCAAATCCCCGTCAGTGATAACAGAAATCGGTTTTTTCCCATCCATAGCCTCCACAAATGTCAAAAGAACCCAGTTATACGTTTCCTCGGTCTCATTTGCCAACAAGGCACAACCAAATATAGCGGTCGTAAAATGATTACTAACACCCGCCAATATGACAAATGGTTTCTTGTAAGAATTGGTTCGATAGGTTGTGTCAAACACCAACACATCCCCGAATGCGGCATAATCCATCCGTGACCTCCCATCTGTCCAAAATAGTGCCTCCAACCGATCATTATCATCTACGGTGTACTTGAAAAAAAATAGGGGATCGTTCTTCCCCTTACCAGAAAGATACCCCAACGCACCCTCAGCGTCGCCATTGTTAAGTGCTGCTGTGCGGTCCCTATACAGTTTATTGCGCAAATCTCGTCTTGTGTATCCCACATTATGGAAGCCCCCTGACTGACATGTGACAAAGTCCATAATCTGACTTTCCTTCATGCCAACATTTTTCATGGCGGTTGCTTGAGCATGGTCCGCACTCTTTACACATCTATGAGACCGTAAAAATGGAACGCAATGGGGGGCTGCTAAGTCATGATTATGGAGACTCACAAAGTTCGTAACAATGTACGAGTCTGTTTGCCTCTCATAACGGACACGGAATTTCACACCACAATTAGTTCTCGTTTCAGCCCTATGACGTCTAGTCCGATTTTCCAATTGTAAGTATCGCATTTGTCTTTTACCTTGCTTTGAACAAACCCAAACCCTAAACCTTACCTTCAGATCATTGCCCTTTAGAGGTTTACTTTTACATTTGCGAATGCTAAACCCCTTTGCCTTGGCATATGTATTGTAAAAAAAATGTGCCTCATCCTCCGTAGCAAATTTCAGTTGCATAATTTCACCGTCAGTTAGCCTTTCCATGTTCCCATTGACATTGTTATCGACAAATGTGTGCCTATCTGTATTCCTAGGGGAACACTCCGATTGTGATTCAGATTCGTAGGAATCCATCTCCACACCCATTCCCTTACTCCTACTAGTCGGACTCTCCATGACCCCTACATAATAAACCAAGTTCACAAAGATTTTGTTCAACTATACAATTAATTACATCGAAATATCAATGGGGATATTAAGCAAATTTTTAAGTCGATGACAAAATTGAAGCTGAATTATCAGAACACTTAAAAATTAAGAATGAAATAAGATAAGTAAAGTTGGTGCTGGTGGCGGTGATGGAGTATACAAAACAAAAGTCATTAAAGCAACATTGTTATGGTAATTCAAGCCAGAATCTCATTGGCTATATCTAAAGGAATCAACCTTTTAAATTCCAGTCCTTTCTCAATCAAGACAATGACTTTCATTCATCATAAATCACAAAAAATTGAAATCACAAATATAAAAAGAAATGCATGATACAATTTTGAAAAGTATAATTGTATTTTCCTAATGCTGCCACTTGTAAGAACTCAATCTATCATTCAACCAAACATTTATAAGAAAATCAATAAATTAGATGCATGGCAAGATCCCCACTGACCCTATTGACCAAACCACTTGATTTTATTCTAGACTCTCTATCACTTCTATATCCCGTGCACGATAAGTGATTTATTCCATACTCAATCACTTCAATCATGAAGGTTCAAAAAAAAGAAATTCATGAACGATTTTTTACACCTAAAATCCTCACTTTATTTCATTCCCCTATCCCCTCTCACTCTCATGTACCCACGGAGGATCCTGAAAGAGACCTGCATTTCAACCTTCCACTCATATTCACACTTTTGGTTACTTGTACACAATCTAAGCTTACTAGATTATCATCCCAAAAGTTGTGAATTGTGATCACCCACATGGGTGGAAGATGTGCTTCAAATTTAAATCACTTTTACATGCATGATCCATACCCGTCAGGGGTCAGTGATGCATTCAAATGCTGCAAACTTTGTACCTACTCCATTGATTTTTTTCTATCCCCTACATTTACACTGCTTAAATTAATGTTTCAAGTTTGCGAAAATAATTTCAATGAAGGTGACATGATTTTACTACCAGAGCACATTTTTTCAAACCAAATTACAATATCAGCCACACACACAAAAACATAAAATAAAAAGCACATGATCAGAGCCCTATTTTCTTATTTTTTGTTATTTAGTCAACCTTCCAACCACAGTCACCAACAATAAGACACAATAACAGTATTTCATGTTAACAAATTTGATGATATCCGTTCTTAATTTCGTGAAAACTCAAAAAATTCAAACATCAAATTTCCAGGTATCAATATCAAACGGAATGAAATGGTTGAAATTATCTTCAAACGTTAGAAGTGGCTTCAATGGCCTATAAAGAATCAACCACCACCGATGTGTTCACCGTTTGCTATCCTATAAATTGTGAACAATTGTTATTTACCCCTAAAATCCATAAATCTGAGGAAACGAACCACAGAACAGGGGATGGAAGGGGAACATGCATTTACAGGGACCCCAATCTTCTGTATTTATCAAATAATCAACGGAAGACGGATAGAGGAAGAGGTGAAAGACAAGAAGCTGTTTGTTTCACACCATGGGGCATCACCGTGGGTTCGCCGAAATAAAAATACCGATACGAAAAACTCATATGAACGGAAAATCAAATAAATGGGGTCTAATTTGCAAATTAAATTACGGATATTACACTTACCTAATCGAAACCTCAAACAACAGAGATACGGATTTGGAGCAGTGAAGTCGGCATTCCTAGGGTTTTCAACTTCTCGAACATATCTTTGTGGTTGACAACCGTACCTCTTTCTTCTTCGTCGTCGATGAACAACTATATCCACGGTTCGGTTTACTCCATTGTTTTTGTGGAACCGATTGAAATTTTCGCGAATGGCGGTGTGAGATTTGGGCGCTAGAGTTATGAACAACTACGGTCAATGCTGTTCATAATGATGGAGACAAACGGAGAGGGGGAGGAAGAGGGGCTTCCATTTAGGGTTTCATTTTGCAGGGAGAGAGGGTGAGGGTGAGAGAACGATCGATGTAAGGGAGGGGAAGGGACTGACTGGGGAGAGAGAAGGGAACAACGGGGGAAAAAGGTAAGTAACCATGGTTAGATGTGAGGTCAAATGTGTTTTTTTTTTTTTTTCTTTCCTGGGTAACCGGCTTGGGGGGTTGCCAATAATTTTTAATTTTAAAATTAATGGCTGTGATTAGTTGATGAAGATCCAAGGGCTATAAGGAGGGGGGATATGGTATCCCCAAAAGGACAGGGGGATATGGAAGAGTTCTCCATTATAAAAAGTTACAAATTGGTAACTTGTTAACCTGAGCAACATGTTACGTAACAAAAAGTTACGTAACAAAAAGTTAGTTACGAATCACATTTGTGAAAATTTAAAAAACGTACAAAAATGTTACCAATCATATTTGAGAAAAGTTATAATTTTTTATCTCAAAGTTACGAGTTCCACGAAAAGTTACGAAACACACAAAAAGTTACGAAACAAAATAAAAGTTACGAAACAAAAGAAAATGTTATGAATCATATTGTCCAAAAGTTACAAATGCTTGTATAAAAGTTACAAAACACACGAAAATGTTACGAATCATATTTGAGAAAAGTTATAATTTTTTTATCTTAAAGTTACGAAACCCACAAAAAATTACAAAACACACGAAAAGTTATGAAATGAAATAAAATGTTACGAATCATATTATCTAAAAGTTACGAATTCTTAGTATAAAAGTTACGAAACAAACGAAAATGTTACGAATGACCGGTTCTCCAGGTCATTTTTTATGAGGTGGCGCAATATGGACCACACAATGGGTGCATATCGTACACCCTAAAAGGGGATGTGTATTGTAGATTTTTCCAATAGTCTATCATGAGATCATCAAATATTAGAGCTTTTTAATTTTATATCGCTCGAACTATATATCATTTTTCTGCTTCGTCCTCAAATTATCAAAATCGACCATTTCGTCCTCCAACTATGACGTTGCAATCAACTAAGTCCAATTTCTAACTTACGTTAGAAATCCAAACGGAAAATGGTCATGTGGTGCGCATAAATTGTGACATGGGACCCACTTTGAGATCCCACATGAACAATCCATTCCATTCATTAATTGTGAAAATATGTTTTCGAGTGATTTCGATAAAATAAAAAATGTTGAATAACTTTAAATGCTTGATCTTACATACTTATCAAAATTTGGAAGATCTGATGGAGCACTCAGAGTTATTCAATTGAGCTGGATTTTAGAAAAGCTAATGAAAACATATTTTAAAAGTAATGAACAGTTTGAATTACTTGTGTGGAACCTTGAAATGGGCTTCATAGAGCAATCTGCACAGATAAGTGCACATGAAACATTTTCTGGTTGGATTTTTAACAGAAGTTAGAAATTGAACTTAATAAATTGCAATGTCATAATTGGAAGACAAAATAGACAACTTTAATAGTTTAAGGATGAGCTAGAAAAATAGTTCTTCTATAATTTGAAGGATATAAACGAAAAACTCCATATGTAATATCCTACCGACCTACACATACATGCAAAGTACGAATGGGCCACAACATAAAGAAGGGCATGAGAGAGAGAGAGAGAGAGAGAGAGAGAGAGACTGCGGATTTCATTATCCCTTGAGCGTAGTTGTTGAAAACCTACGATACACGATACGTATCCTACGATTCGTATCGTCTCTTTCATTAAACGATACGTATCGCACCCTGTAATCTTTTTATATAGAAATCCTACGATACGATCACGTATCCTATGATTTATACGCGTATCCTAATTTGGTACGTATCCTACGATTACTTATAGGAAAAAAGTCCGACCTTATTTTAAGAAGCGGAACCCCAAACGTATTAATCTAAGCCATTTGATCCAATTATGGCTATATTCAAACACTTGATAGAAATTCAACCTCAATGTAGGGCTAGCTTGAATAGAGGAAAGAACCATAATTCGATTGTGTTTTGCCTGAATCATACAAGGGCAATGTTACGCCTCATTAAGAGATTAGAGTAAGTTCACCAATTGTTATTGAAATAGTATTGCCAATTTTTTTTAGTTTGCTACAATGTCAAAAAATAAATAGTTTTGTCAGCTGACAAAAAGAAAAATACTAGGGAAAAAAAAGAAGATTTGTTTTGGGGAACGAGGATATTTGTGTTAGCCATCAACCAACCAAAAGAAAGAACATTTTTTTTTTTGAAAAGCATCACCAATAGTATATTTAAGAGAGTGTATCATATAATAGCATGTGCCAAAAGTTTAAAGAAACTCTTCTTTTCTTTTCATAGCTAAGGCAGCAAAAAGCCTTAATGTGATAAACCCCAATTGAGAGACTTGAAATTTTGCATCTTAAAAACATTTTATTTTTGTAAATGTAAGTATAGTTAGTTGATGTCACTAGGTATAACTACTTTTAATCATATATTAATTATGATTATTATTGTTGAAGAATAAACTAGATTTAGTATTTTGGCACAAGAAAAATAAAGTCAAAATAAGCCTAATTGACAATGTTCAAAGATGAAAGATATTATTGAAGTAGATATAAATTTCTAGTTTCTAGATGCTCTATAATATCTATCTTCTAGAAATTCTACAATATCCTTGTAAAATATCTAGATTTTTTGTGCGAATTAGTTACATATGTAATTCTAGAATCTGCCTCAAAGTTGATCTTATATGAAAATATCCTTGTACTAGACCCTTCCATTGAGTATTATAAATATGGATGGGTTCTGGCCATTTTGTACCAAGCCAAAAAAAAAAAAAGAGTTTTGAGTTTAAGTGTAACATAAATACCTTCCTTCCCCATCCTTGCCTTAATTATTTCCACCTTCCCCAAAATCTTGTGTAACTAAACATTATAAACTCCTACTCTTCCATCAAATGTATCTTAAGACATGTGATACGTATCCCGATACGATTTATACAATGAAAAAAATGATATACGGTACGTATCCCAATTTGAAAACACTGCTTTTGAGTTAGGTACGATCAAGATTTTCAAGCTTCCCTTCCCTCCATTCTCAGTTCTTCTCCTATTACTTCCAATCGGCTATCTGTTTTTGGTTTGAAATCATCTTACATGGTAGTTTGCAGGCAGGATTCGAGACGATTGCTCGTTCGTTCGCAGACCGTTGTAAGTTTCTATTATGAATTGATTCTTAGTATTTTCATATCACTCGTTTATCAAGAGAAGTTCACTAATTTAAGACGTCTCTTTTGTTATCGTTGACAGTGCCACCCTTCTTTATCAGGGCATGTTTCGTGATTATGATTTGCCCATGAGACAGTCGAGACGTAAGTATTCTATTTCTTGTCTTGGTTTACCATCTTTTATGGGAATTGATATTGGCACTCCCCATTTTGATATTTGACACTCCCTATTTTGTCCCTATAGGTGAAGTTACTAAACCACCATTGTACTTTGATAGCAAGCGATTACTGTAATCGTAAAATACAAGGGTAGTTTAGTAATTTCACCTAATAAGGGCAAAAAAGGGAGTGTCGATATCAAAAGGAAGCGCTAATATCAATTTCCTCTCTGATTCTCTAAAACTTTTCTTAGGGCAAACATGATACATATAGAGAAGTCAACGTGGTGCCTGCCACGAAAAAAAAAAAGAAAAAGAAACAAGATGATGTTTGTGGTGTCTATTTAAATAATGATCTTGGATTTCATGGGAACGTGTATATGTGGGGAATGGGGTTAAGACGATGTTAGTTTTACTGAAATTATGGGGCATGTAGGTGACTTTGGTGGTGACAAAAATTGTGGTGGTTTTCCTAAAAAAAATGATGTTTGTGGTGCTTAAATAATGATCTCCTGGGGCTAAAAAGGATGATAAATGGTCCTGCGCAAATGCACCAACCTGGTGTACGAATGCTAAAATTGGAGCTCTAATGAGTGTCAGTGCTACCTCCGCTGTCTCTTCTACTATTGGGATTTTTTCGGCACCATTCTAATCTACCAGACTACCACCTAGCTTGTTGATGCTTATAATAATCAGCTCAAATCTGATCAACGTGGGTGTGGAGGACCGGGATGGGAAGGTGTATGTGTGGGGAATGGGTTTAAGACGACGGTAGTACACTAGTATTATTGAGCTTTGGGGCATGTAGGTGACTCTGGTGGTGACAATGAGGTGGTTATGGTGGGGTACGGTATGGAATAATTAGGGTTGAAATAGAGTAGAGCTATATATACTCTCTATTGTAAAAATCCTAGCCGATTTTGATCATAATAAACAGACTCGCTCTCGCTTCCGTAGAGGTACCCGGTTTTAAGGAACCACGTAAATTCTTGTGTTCGATTCTTTACTATTTTCGTATTTCATTATTGTGTGTGTGGTGATTTCTCTAACAATCCTATTGTGCCCACGAGATCAAACCAAACACACACAAAACACATGCACACAAATAACACAGATATTTTACATGGTTTCCCATAATCGGGTACGTCCACGGAGGAATCAAACAATCACACTATATGGAAAGCTTTACAAGGAATACTCTCTGAACTTCCTACACTCTCCCTCAATCAATCCTTTACATTGTAACCTCACAAGTCTCTCACAGAGACACAAGTCTCCTACACTGGAGATCCAAGACCACTCTCTGTGGGTGATGTACAATACATAGGCAGAGGCTATCTCTTACAGCCATGAAACTCAGACAATGAGTTACGTAGAGTAACTCTAGGTAGCTGGAACAATGATGGTTTGCTGATCAATACCCCCATCTAGATCTAACCACCCATCAATTGGTTGCCAGCAATTATACAGTGGTATTGATTTTGACAGTGAAGAGGATGGGAGCCACCACCCATATCCAACAAATCCCCCATAACACATTCTACAAAAACTCATCCTCAATTTTTGATGAAGGAGAAGAAAAGCTACAAGTAGCACCAGAGGTGCTTTTCCTATTCTAGTTTTGCCGTCTCATTTTGACATCATAGCCAAAGACCCAATCATCCTCCTCTTTTTTCTAGTAATAACAAAAAATCACTAATATTTAAATGTTTATCTCTCCTCACTTCACTTTTGTAGTTCACGACTATTTTAATTTGTGTAATATTTTTACTTGTTTCCCTTTTATTTGGTAGTCTGATTTTTCAGATTAATTCCATATGCTTCGTAGTTTTTTTTTCCCCCCCGTAGTAATTAGGAAAAAAAGCCAAAAAAACCAAAAAGTTGAAAAGTAGGCTCCTAAACACCTCTTAATTACCCTAGACCACCCCCACCATGATGGAATTTATGGAAAAGTGAGCTCCCGATTTTTCACAAACTCCAAAAAAAAAAAAAAAAAAAGGTTTCTGGAATTTCAGGGGTCACGTGACCCCCCTTGCCTCTACAAGAATCTGCCCCTGCGCGGCACCATTCCTCTCCATTCCTCTCGCCAATACTGTATCATGGATTGATTCGCCACGCGCTCGCTCATTCATAGTTTCAATTCATTTTAGTTGTTCCTTTTTTTTCCTTTTCTTTTTTTGACATTTTTGAACTGGAGTTTTTTTTTTTTTTTTAAATTTTATTGTTTCATTGGTGCTATGCCTTTTTATGGTTATTGACAAATCTTAATGATTATTTTGTTATCCATTTTCTCCATGTGAAATTGATATTTTTCATTGATAGCTTACTCACACTAACCTTCCCCATCAAGGAGTGTGGTACAAGGTATGAGTTTATAGCCTTAAAAAGGAAAACTGGTTGTATTGTTTTTCCTTTTTGGTGTGGGATCTCCTGGCTTTAATGATTTTTCTTTGATTTGTATAGTTCTTCATTCTTGCAATGACCATGCTTAATGTGCTCAAAATGTCAGAAACCGGTACACAGTACTATGATTTTGCTACCTGTGTGCCGATTGCTCTTGTGCGGACGTAATTTTCTTTGAGACAACTTAAGATTCGTGGGCCTTGCCCTCTCACTAGTAGACAAATGCATCCTCACTTTCTCTGTTTTAACCTACATTTTATTTTCTTCGGTATCTAGTAGCGTTAGAAGGATTCTGCCACGTAACAAGTTGCGTGGCGGGGTAAACATCAATGTCAGAGTTGGTTGCAATTGTAATCTGCCTGTTCCAAATGCAGTTGGTTACAAATACAAGCCGCCTGCTCCAACTACAAGGCAAACTATCTCAAAAATGCTCGAAAATTTCAAGGATGGGGTTGATTCCCTATGTTGCGTCTTTTTTTTTGTGGCATATGTGTATCAGTTGCAATCGATTGCCAAGATGCAGTCAAATGAAGGCTCAAACAAGGAAGAACAGCACAAGGAACAGGAAGAGAAAAAAAAACCGGAGCAGGGAAGGGTTGAGAAGGAGCACCCTAAGAAGGATTCCAAAAAATGATTGTTTTATGTTGGAGCCTGATATTATCTCATATTATCTCATATGATGACGTGTTAAATTTGGAGCCTGATATTATCTTGAAGTTCCTTTTAGGATAAGGAACTAAAAGGAACTTCGAGCACATCATCATATGAGATAATATCAAGCTCCAAATTTAATAGCTCTAGGCTCCAACAGAAAACAATCATTTTTTGGAATCCTTGTTAGGGTGCCCCTTTTCAACCCTTCCTTGCTTCGGCTTTTTTTTCTCCTCCTGTTCCTTGTGCTGTTCTTCCTTGTTTGAGCCTTCATTTGACCGCATCTTGGCAGTCGATCGCAACTGATACACATATGCCACCAAAAAAAAGACGCAACATAGGGCATCAACCCCATCCTTGAAATTTTCGAGCATTTCTGAGATAGTCTGTTTTTAGCTGGAGCAAGCGGCTTGTATTTGTAACGAACTGCATTTGGAGCAGGCAGATTACAATTGCAACCAACTCTGACATTGATGTTTACCCCGCCACCCAACTTGTTACGTGGCAGAATCCTTCTAATGGTACTAGATACCAAAGAAAATAAAATGTAGATTAAAATAGAGAAAGTGAGGATGCATTTGTCTACTAGTGAGAGGGCAAGGCCCATGAATCTTAAGTTGACTCAAAGGAAATTACCTCTGCACAGGAGCAATCGGTACACTGGTAGCAGAATCACAGTATTGTGTACCGGTTTTTGACATTTTGAGCACATTAAGCATTGTCATTGCAAGAATGAAGAACTATACAAATCAAAGAAAAATCATTAAAGCCAGGAGATCCCACACCAAAAAGGAAAAACAATACAACCAGTATTCCTTTTTACGGCTATAAACTCATACCTTGTACCACACTCCTTGATGGGGAAGGTTAGCGTGAGTAAGCTCTCAATGAATAATATCAATTTCACATGGAGAAAATGGATAACAAAATAATCATTAAGATTTGTTAATAACCATAAAAAGGCATAGCACCAATGAAACAATAAAATAAACAAAAACTCCAGTTCGAAAATGTCAAAAAAGAAAAGAAAAAATAAAAGGAACAACTAGAAAACAAGAAATAACAATGATAATGGCGTCTTGGAGACCTCACTAGACTTCGCCTCCCCTGAAAACCCAGATTGTGCAAACCCAGATTTCCAGATTTTGCAAACCCAAATTGTAGATTTGCAAACCCAAATTTACAAATTTTGCAGTTTCAATGCTCACCAAAACCCAGATTTCCTAACTCTCCCTTTCTGTGTCTCTCAGATACATTCGTCATGAGCAACAGCTCCAACCACGTCACTCATAGGCATTTCATCAAACACCATGCGAGCACAATCAACAAACTCACATTTTGAGTACATATTAATCAACATATTTGACATAAAAGTGTCTGTTTGCAATTCAAAACGAACAATATGGCCATGGCAGGCCTTTCCTTCGTTGGGATCTCTCTTTCTTGCACAACGCTGCAAGAGTTCTTGCAAAATTGATCATTGGGTCCCATTTCGACCCATTGAAACAAGGTCATGAGAGGCTGAAAACTTTCTGTTTTGCGGAGCATGTAAAGGACTAAAAACCAAAATCTTATTTCAAACTTATCAGAAAGAAATCAAGATTGGGCACACGTGAAAGAACAACAAACTAGTGGCCGTGAACATCATCTAAATAGCAATGGTATCAATTTCACATCGAGAAAATGGATAACAAAATACTCATTAAGATTTCTCAATAACCATAAAGAGGCATAACACCAATGAAACACTAAATAACACTCCGGTTCGAAAATGCAAAACATATACAACAGGAACAACTACAAACGAGAACTAACAATGATAACGACGTCTTGTAGACCTCACTGGATTGAAGAAACAAACCATTGAAGAGTGGAATGACTCATAGAGAGAAGGCAGTTTGCGATTGCCCTGGTTTACTCTGTGTGAATGAATTGAAACTATGAATGAGCGAGCGCGTGGCGAATCAATCCATGATGCAATACTGGCGAGAGGAATGGTGCCGTGCAGGGGTGGATTCTTATAGAGGCAAGGGGAGTCACGTGACCCCCTGAAATTCCAGAAACCCTTTGGAGTTTTTGAAAAATCTGAGTTGGGAGCTTACTTTTCTAGAAATTCCATCATGGTGGGGGTGGTTTGGGGGTAATTAGGGGGTATTTAGGAACCTACTTTTCAACTTTCTGGTTTTTTCAGCCCAATTACTACGGGAAAAAAAAACTATGAAGCATATGGAATTAATCTAAAAAAAACAGACTACCAAATAAGGGGAACAAGTAAAAATATTACACAAATTAAAATAGTCGTGAACTACAAAAGTGAAGAGAGGAGATAAACATTTAAATATTAGTGATTTTTTGTTATTACTAGAAAAAAGAGGAGGATAATGGGTCTTTGGCTATGATGTCAAAATGAGACGGCAAAACTAGAATAGGAAAAGCACCTCTGGTGCTACTTGTAGCTTTTCTTCTCCTTCATCAAAAACTGAGGATGAGTTTTTGTAGAATGTGTTATGGGGGATTGTTAGAGAAATCACCACACACACAATAATAGAATAAGACGAGGTTTCTAGAGATTCGACAATCAAAGAAAAGTGGATATCAAAGTGGTTTGAAGAAATCAAAAAGTGGGATGGTGATCAAGCAAAGGATGAAAGGTATGTATGGCTATCTTGTTATGGTATGCCTTTACATGCCTGGTCAAATTCAACTTTCAAAGACATTGGCAACCAATGGGGGCATTTTCTGCAAGTTGACGAATCTACTTTTAAGGAAACTTCGTTTGTCAAAGCAAGAATCCTTATAGCCACTAGTCAGATTAACAAGCTGGAAGGTAACATGAACCTGGTTATTGATAAGGTTATTTATTCGATTAGAGTGGTGGAGGAAGATACATTCAGATTCATTCAACATAGTCTCTTTAATATTCCTGTGGATTTAGCTGTGGAGAATTTGATTGAAGTTCAAGTTGAGGATGATAGAAATCCAGTCAGGAAGGAAACATTTGATATGAATTTAAAGCACAACAACCAAAAGGACATGGAAAACATTGAGATGGAGTATGCTGAAGATAAACAAAAAGATAAGGGTGTAATCCACAACAAAGCAGTGGAAATATCAAAAGAAGCTGGGATGCCATTGATTAATGAGGTGGTTGAACAATTAGATTATGCAAATTCCTCCTTGGGGGCGGCAATATCAAAAGCAAATGGGGGGCCTTTGATTAATGAAGTGGTTGAACAGATGGACTCCATAAACTCCTCTTTGGGAATGGAAAACTCAATAATGGGAAAGGAAGTGGTGCTGGATAGCTTTGAAGGCCTATCGAGTGACTCCCAACCACTTATCAATTCCCCCAACAACCTGGAAGTCCAAGAGTCAGATTCTAGTGTTGGGCTGATTATTGAAGAAAGCATACTCCAGACCAACTCAGGTGAAGATGTGATCAATGCTAAGGGTGACCAATTAATTGAGGAAGAGCAGGATTATCTCGAAGCCAATCAACTCCCTATTCAAGCTGCTATTAAGGGGATTAAAAGGAAAAGTAAGAGAAAAAACATCAATGAAATTCTGGGTTATTCAAAATTAGAGAAAGGCAACACCAAAGGAAGAAGAAACAAAAACAAGAGTGTGATTCTAAGATCTGCAGTGGCCTCTGCTGCTCTCTCTGCTTCTTTATCCTCAGGAGGTATCTTAAACAGGAACAGAATTCTGTTAGACGAAGCAAAAGCAATCTGGGAAGTAGATAAACTTTTTGGAATCCGTTATAATGGTGATGAGGAAGAGGTTATTAGTAAGATAGCTGAGTTGGAAGCCCTTAACAAAGATAGGGCTGACTGTCAACTCTAAATTTTTCCCGTACAATCAAAACTCTCCCAGGATCAACATTTACTTTCAATGAAAATTTTGTCTTGGAATGTTAGAGGTCTCAGCAAGCTGGAAAAAAGGGGGAGAATTAAAAGTTTATTAAGGCAAAAAAGAGTGGACATGGTATTTTTTCAAGAAACCAAACAAGGAGCAATCTCTCAGGATTTTATCAAATCGATATGGTGGGATACCCATTTTGAATTTCAGGATGTGGAAGCTGTTGGCAGTGCAGGAGGTCTGCTATGCATTTGGAATCCCAAATCTTTCTCTCTGTTGGAAACTTGTGGTTCAAGAAATTTTATCATACTCAAAGGTACCTTTCAAAACTCTTTCAATTCTGTTCTGATTAATATCTATTGTCCGTGCTGCATCATTGGTAGGAGGTATGTATGGTCCTCTCTTCTCAAGTTAAAACCATCATTTCCTGATCCTTGGTGCATCGGGGGGGGGGGGGGGGGGGGGGGGATTTTAATGGAGTTAGGGAGGTGGCAGAAAGACAGGGGTGTATCAGCAGGAATAATGGTATGCATGATTTTAACAAATTCATTGAGGACTTGGAACTTTTAGACTTCTCAATGCTTGGCAGGAAATTCACTTGGTCCAATCATCAACAGGAGGAAAAATGGAGTAGATTAGACAGGTTCTTAGTCAATCAAGACTGGGTTGAACAGTTCAAACTGAAACTCTGGGGTCTCCCAAGGATACTCTCTGATCACTGTCCTATCCTCTTAATGGAGGATGACAGTAATTGGGGTCCAAAGCCTTTCAAGTTCTACAATTTCTGGTTCTCTCATTCAAACTGCCTAAAGGTCATGAAACTTGCATGGGAAAACAATCAAGATCATAAATGGGCAGCAGTTAGAATCATCAAAAGATTCCAATACATGAAAGAAACCTTAAAAGTCTGGAGCAAGGAAGTATTTGGGAATTTGCAGCAGAAACTAGATGATGCAATTGAAACATTGCACTCCCTAGACATTCAAGCCGAAAATGGTTCTATCCAACCTGAAGACAACCTAGAGAGAAAACGTCTCAAAGCTGAAGTTTGGAAGTTAAGCAGACTTATTGAAAGAATGTGGATTCAAAAATCTAGGGTCCAGTGGCATTTAAAAGGAGATAGGAATACCAAATTTTTCCATCTTATGGCAAAATCCAGAGAAAGTAGGAATTCTATCACCTCTATCACTATCAACAACCAGGCTATTGAAGATCCTCATTTGGTAAAATTGGAAGTGTTCACACACTTTCAGAAACTCTTTATTGAAGATTGGGAAGTAAGACCTTTTTTTAGTGATAACAGAGGCAATTCCATTGATGAATCTATGTGTACTAACCTGATTGCTGAGTTCACAGAGGAGGAGGTATGGAATGCTATCAAAGATTGTGATGGAAATAAATCCCCAGGTCCTGATGGTTTCAATCTAGCATGCATCAAGAAAGGTTGGGACTTTATGAAGGCTGAAATTTTGAAGTTCATGGAAGAGTTCCATAAGAACAGCAAACTCCCCAAAGGTATCAACTCTTCATTTATGACTCTGATACCCAAATGTGAGAATCCTACTAAGCTTTCTGAGTTTAGACCAATTAGCTTGATTGGGTGCATTTACAAAATTTTGTCTAAAGTACTTGCTGCTAGACTTAAACTCACACTCAATTCTGTAATTGGAGAAGTTCAATCTGCTTTCATGGGAGGTAGAAACATTCAGGATAGTGTGTTGATTGCAAATGAAATTGTAGATGGTTGGAAAAAGAGAAAATCAAAAGGAATTATCATTAAGTTGGACTTAGAAAAAGCCTTCGATAACATCAATTGGGTCTTCTTATTTAGAATGATGAGAATGTTTGGTTTTCCTGATAAATGGATCATTTGGATTCATGAATGTCTCTCGTCCTCTTGGATTTCAGTGTTAGTTAATGGGTCTCCTACTGAACAATTCCTTATGGAAAAAGGAATTAGACAAGGGGATCCACTCTCCCCATTCCTCTTTATCATAGCAGCTGAAAGTCTTAACTGTTTATTCCTTGATGCTATTTCTAATGGTACACTAAAGGGATTAAGGATCTGTGAAGATGGCCCCTTAATGACTCACCTGCAATTTGCTGATGACACTCTTGTATTTTGTGGAGCTGAGCTCAATGAAATCATTGGTGTTAAAGGCTTACTCAAGGCCTTTGAAGTTATGTCAGGTCTCAAAATCAACTTCCATAAATCTGTTTTATGTGGAGTGGGGCTAGAACAATCCCAGCTGGAGGAATTTGCTAGGGTTCTTGGATGCAAATCACAATCCCTCCCCATCAAATATTTAGGGTTGCCTCTTGGTGTTAACCCTAAATTAAAAGCCACTTGGAAACCTGTCTTATCAAAAATACAAGCAAGATTATCCTCCTGGAAGCATAGGGCATTATCTTTTGGGGGAAGACTCACTTTGATAAAATCAGTGCTTAGCAGCCTACCCATCTACTACTTGTCCTTGTTTAGAATGCCTGAAGGAGTTGCTAAATCCATTGAAAATATCCAAGCTAGATTCCTATGGGGCAGTTGTGAATTAAAAAGGAAAATGCACATGGTTAGCTGGGACAAAATCAAGTTAAAGAAGGAAGTTGGGGGCCTTGGGGTAAAAGGAATCAGAGAAATGAATGAGGCATTGTTACTAAAATGGTGGTGGAGGTTTGGAACCCAAAAAAATGCTCTCTGGAGGAAAGTAATTTGTGCAAAGTATGATATGTGCCCAATTTCTTGGACTCCCAACATGGAAATCAACAAGAAGGTGTCAACAGTTTGGAAGGACATAATGCAGATTCAAGAAAGGAATCCTCTGTGTTTTGCAAAATTCAATGAAAATCTCAGAATTTCAGTGGGAAATGGTAATGGAATTCAGTTTTGGAAAGACCCATGGGTGAATGGCAAATCTCTAACTGTGCTTTACCCTAGAATTTCAAATATCATCTTGAGTAAAGAGGAATCTCTGGCAGCGATCTTTCAAAGGAAAGAAGAACTATTTAGATGGGACTTCCAATTCAGAAGAAATTTGTTCTTATGGGAAGAGGAAGAGCTGGATAGAATGATTATGCTGCTGGATGGTCTTAACATATCAATCCAAATGAGCCCTGACCATCTTTCCTGGAATGCTTGCAATTCTAGGTCTTATTCTGTGTCTTCCATGTATAATTTATCTCTCATTCCAGTCTCTAATGTTGAGATATGCAACAGGAAGGCCTTCAAATGGATATGGAAGAGTGTGGCTCCTTTTAGAGTACAATGCTTCATTTGGATGGTCACACTGGGGAAGCTAAAAACAGGTGACTTTTTGTTAAGCATTGGAGTTATTCATCAACAAAATCTTGCTCTTTGCAAATTCTGTGGCTTATCTTTGGAATCCATAAATCATGTTCTCCTACATTGTACTCCTGTTTGGTCTGTTTGGTGCAAGATATTAGATTGGTGGGGAATGCAATGGGTGACCCCCCTAAATGTTGAAATGCTTATTTTCTGGTGGTCGAACTACAAGATGAATTCCAAAATCAATATGATTTGGAGCTGTATCCCTTTTGCAGTCTTATGGTCAATCTGGAAATTGAGAAACGAATTTATTTTTCAAAACAAAGCAATCAATTGGGAAGATTTGGTGGAGCTTATCAAGATAAGAGTAGCCTTTTGGGTTAAAGCTATTGGTGGGCACGCTGAATATTCTGTTAACGATTTCATATTCAACCTCAAAAGCATTCGGGAAGCTGCTCTCTTATAATATCAATCTCCTTCTTTCTTTGAAGTGCGGAGTGTGAATTGGCTTTGGTTGATGCGTCTTGCTCTTTCGGGGGTCTTCTTGGGGTTGGCTTGGGTGTTGTCGTGGTGTTGTCTTTATGGTAGTAGGGTTGGGGTGTCTTGTTTCTTCTAGGTTTTGTTAGGTTTGGCTTGGGGTTTCAGTGGCCTTCTTTTGGGTGTTGTCTGTCTAGTGTCTTGGTTTGGTCTGTCTAGTGTCTTGGTGTGATTGGAGTTTTTGTTTGGTTGGGGTGTCCTGTCTCTTCGGGTTTTGCTTGGTTGGTGTGTTTGGGGTTTTGCTTGGTTGGGGTGTCTTGTCTCTTCGGGTTTTGCTTGGTTGGGGTGTCTTTATCTTTTTTGGTCTTGTCTGGTTTTTGTCCTCGTCTTGCCTACATGTGCTGGTTATACTATGAGGTGCAAGATTCAACTCCTGTTTATTGGTGGAATGCTAGCTGCTCATGTCATTCACAGTGATCCTCAACATTCATTCTGCGAGCTGCTGTCAAGTTCAATCCCCTGTGTTCTGGTGGATAGCTAGCTGTTTCTGTCATTCACATTTATTCTCATCATTCAATCTGAGAAATATGCTGGTTCCTACATCTTGATAACACCTCCATAATATTCTCATGCTTTGCTGAAGACTTTGACGGAGTACTTGGATTCTTTACCAACGTGGTGTTCCTAATCTAGGAATGGAAATTGGTTAATCTGAATTCATATTCTGCTGCTGCTGATCCAGTCTTTAGTGTTCCCCTATTGCTGGTCGACTTACAATTTTGCTACTGCTGATCAAGTCATTGGAAGTCTTCTTACAATTGTGCTTTGGAGATCTCTGTTTAGCTTGAATTTCATCTCATAAATGTAACTGTAGATTGGATGGTCTATCTTTTTGGTTGACCCCTGGTTAACCTCTTGCTTCTTTCCTCTCGGGTCCGTGGTGGCATATGATTGTCGCGGAGAGGGGTGCCAACCTAGTTGGGATGTCTCTTTTGCGTTGTGATGCCTCTTTCCCGCGATTCCATTTAATCTTTGTTAGTTATTTTCGAAGATTAATAAATTTCTTTTTTGCCGTGCAAAAAAAAATAATAGAATAATGGAATACGAAAATGGTAAAGAATCGAACACAGAAATTTACATGGTTCCCCAAAACCGGGTACCTCCACAGGAGCGAGAGTGAGTCTGTTTATTATGATCAAAATCGGCTAGGCTTTTTTACATTTTTACTTTCTATCTTCTTAGCATGCATATATGGATTGTTTTGAGAAAAAAGTACTGTTCAGAGTTCCAGAGGAGGTATATTGTTTCCAAGGGGAAAGGGTTAAATTTCCAATGCGTATCATTTCTGCAATTAAAGCTATGTGGTTGTTAAAAAGGGGTTGTCAGGGTTACTTGGCACACATGGTAAATACTGAATCGAAAGGGAATGAATTTTCAACGATACCAGTGGTTTGTGAGTTTTCAGATGTTTTTCCTGATGAGCTGTCGGGTATTCAGTGGATAGAGAAATTGAGTTTACAATTGAGCTTTTGCCAGGTGCCTTACCAATTTCTATTCCACCTTATCGTATGGCACCCGCAGAGTTGAAAGAACTTAAAGTGCAACTACAACAATTACTTGATAAAGGTTTTATTAGCCAGTGTCTCACCATGGGGTGCACCAATTTTATTTGTGAAACAGAAGGATGGTACGATGAGGTTGTGCATAGATTATAGACAATTTGTTTGATCAGTTGCAAGGTGCTAGGGTTTTCTCTAAAATTGATTTGCTATCAGGATACCACCAGTTGAAAGTAAGGGAGTTTGATATTCCAAAAATTGTTTTCGAACCAGGTATGGACATTATGAGTTTGTTGTCATGCCGTTCGGCTTAACAAATGCTCATGTTGCATTCATGGATTTGATGAATAGGGTGTTTAGAGCCTATTTGGATCAGTTTGTGATTGTTTTTATTGATGATATATTAATTTATTCATGAAATGAAGAGGAACATGACAAGCACTTGAGGATTGCTTTGCAAGTTTTGAGGGACAAGAAATTATATGCCAAGTAGAGTAAATGTGAATTTTGGTTGGATAGTGTGGTATTTCTGGGGCATGTCATTTCAGGTGATGGTATTCAAGTGGATCCCAAGAAAATTGAAGCAGTAGTGAAGTGGGAGAGGCCAACCAACGTGACTGAAGTTTGAAGTTTTCTAGGTTTAGCTGGATATTATCGCAGATTTGTGGAAGACTTTTCGCTTATAGCAAGGCCATTGACTCGGTTGACTTAGAAAATGTGAAATTTGAATGGACAGATCATTGTGAGAGGAGTTTCCAAGAATTGAAATCTCGGTTGGTTAGTGCACCAATCCTTACTCTTCCTTTTGGTAATGATGGTTTTGTGATTTATAGTGATGCCTCACATCAAGGTTTGGGTTGTGTTTTGATGCAATATGGAAAGGTAATTGCATATGTTTCCAGACAGTTGAAGCCTCATGAAAGAAATTACCCTACTCACGATCTGGAGTTGGCAGCTATAGTTTTTTCTTTAAAGTTGTGGCGGCATTATCTCTATGGCACTACATGTGAGATTTTCACGGATCATCAAAGTTTGAAGTATATTTTTACTTAGAAAGATCTAAATTTGAGACAAAGGAGGTGGATGGAACTGATCAAGGACTATGATTGCAGTATAAACTATCATCCAGAAAAAGCTAATGTGGTAGCTAACGCTTTCAGTCGTAAATCTTCAGGGACTATGGCATATCTTCGGTTAGTGCGAGCTAATCTATTTTTCGAGTTGAAATCTCTTCGAGTTAGTCTGGCGGTTGGTGCATGTGGGTCTTTGTTGGCTACTCTTACCTTGACACCGACACTTATTGATTGTATTAGAGAGGCTCAAAATTCATATAGTAACATGGCAAGGATTAAAGCTGATGTAAAGGTGGAAATTCGAACTGATTTTGTGATGCGGGAAAAAGATGATGCATTGTTACGTGGAAATAAATTATGTGTGCCTTACAACAATGAAGTGAGAAAAGAAATACTAGAAGAAGCTCATTGTTCTTCTTATGCTATGCACCCAGGTGGTACAAAAATGTACAGGGATTTACGACAACATTATTGGTAGAGGGGTATGAAAAATGATATAGTCAGATATGTAGAAAAATGCCTAGTTTGTCAGCAAGTTTAAGTTAAGCATCAGAGACCTGCCGGATTGTTACAACCTCTTTCTATCCCTGAATGGAATTGGGAACATATCACTATAGATTTTGTGACAGGATTGCCCGTACTCCAAAAGGACACGATGCTATCTGGGTTATTGTGGATTGATTGACAATGTCTGCACATTTCTTGCCGGTGAAAATGACTTTTTCGATGGATAGGTATGCAAAATTGTACATTGATGAGATCATTCGACTGCATGATACTCCAGTTTCAATTGTGTCTGATAGAGATCCTCGCTTCACATCAAAATTTTGGCCGAGATTGCAAGAAGCTTTGGGAACTACTTTGAAATTTAGCACATCGTTTCATCCTCAAACAGACGAGCAGTCAGAGCAAACTATACAGACTCTGGAAGATATGCTTCGAGCTTGTGTGCTTGATTTTCAGGGCAGTTGGCAAGAACACATACCTTTGATTGAGTTTGTGTATAATAATAGTTTCCAGTCTACAATTGCTATGGCCCCATATGAAGCCTTGTATGGTAGAAAGTGTCGAAGTCCTTTATGCTGGGAAGAAGTTGGAGAGAGAAAGTTGCTCGGGCAATAGATTATTTAGATCACTACAGATAAGGTGAGGGTTATAAGAGCATCACTAGTGGTATACTCAAACACAAAAATACTTAAAGATGAGTATTTTGATACACAAAAGAGGCTCACAATGGTATTTGGATAAATACTCAAAGTTAACAACATTTGTTACAAATACTCAACTTTTGGCATTTGGATACTCAAAATTACCAATCTTTCTCAATAACCAAACCTCAATAACCAAATTTTGGGGACCACACCGTATCAAAAGTAACAACATTCTCTCTCCATTTTTCAAATACTTAATTCAAAACTCAATTTTTTTGCACGTTCTCCCAAAAATTGAAATTATCAATTTTTAATCTTTACCAAAATATGTTCAAGATTGATCTCATTTTAAACGTATTGTGAATATCTTTTAAATGGTAATAATATTATAAGAAAATATATGAACAAATTTAAAGTTATACCCATTTTATGAATAAAAATAGAGTGAATAATACTTTTTTTATTATGGACACAAATGAACCATTGTAGAAGGGTAGATACTCAAACTTATAAACCCATTAAATGAATACTCAAAATGTGACGTGGCAATATTTGAATATCCATATTTGAGTATACCACTAGTGATGCTCTAAGGGAGGGATTGAAGCAAGCTCAGGATAGTGTTTGGTTCTTTTACTTCTTTAATATGGAAAATGATTGTGTGCGAGCGTGCCAGAGAAAGCCTTTAAGTCTTCTCTCTCAGATTAACTTTGAAAAACCAAATCTAATCAGAGGATTGTGTTTGAGTGATTCAATTACCTCAACTAAGAGGATTTTTTCCTTCAAAGTGAAGAAATACAAAACAATTTACTTAGGAAATCAAAGAACAATAACGAAACAAGATACTTTGATTGATAAATCAAAGATAGACTTACTTCGAAATCGTCTTCAACTTCAAATAGAAAGACAACAAGAACTTCGAACACTTGATTGTTACATGAACAACTAACATCTACTTCCTAAAACTATTTCCTAATCTACTTACTAATCTATTGCAAACTGAGTCGAATTCCTAAAACTACAATTATAACTGTCAAAGAACAAACCAAGCATCATTTTTGTTGTTTGTTGAAGATTTGTCTGGGGGCTTTTCACTCTTCAATTTCTTCTATTTATAGGCTCTACTTGTAATTTGAACTTCCCGCTTTACACAAGGCTTCGAACTTCATCATTACATTTCAAACAGGCAGTTTCTTCCCTCCAAAAACATCTGACCTCAAATAACTTTAATCTTCCTCCAGAAGTTTTAAATTTGAACCTGCACGGTTATTCATTCAAATCATATGATAAGTTTTAAAGAATAACTTCCATGCATGACTTGCTCCACATGTCTCAACTGTCAACTGTCTTGTTTTATACGTTTACATGTGTTCTCATGCCTTTTAGCAGTTAAAAATGTGGCTTCGAAGCCAATTTCTTTATTTATCCTTTGGCTTAAAACTGCCAATAACTGCCTTCAAACTGGATATTAATACGACACCGTATTGATCCATTTATAAATCATTAATCTAGTGTTTTTCATTAACATTAGGCTGCCAATTTTTGGCATTCTTAATTACGTGTCAATTAATTACTGGATGTGTTAATTTTATATGTAAATAGATAGATAGAAAAGCTATGCGGACACACGAAGGAGAGATCTAGAATTTAAGGTTGGTGACCATGTATTTTTGCAAGTACCGCCGTGGAAGGGTATTATGAGATTTGGCAAGAAAGGGAAATTGAGTTCTCGCTATATTGGACCGTATGAAATTATCAAAAGAATTGGGGCTACAGCTTATGAGTTGGCACTACCACCAGAATTATCAAAGTTGCACAATGTCTTTCATGTTTCAATGTTGAGGAAATATATTGTTGACCCTTCTCATAGCACAACCTATCGAGCTTAAAGAAGACTTGAGTTATGTGGAGGAGCCAGTTAAAATCATGGATAGAAGGGATCAAGTGCTACGCACAAAAACCATTCCACTTGTAAACGTTTTGTGGCGTAGTCTCTCGGTTCAGGAAGCTACCTGGGAAAGTGAGGAGGAAATGAGGAATCAATAGCCACATCTGTTTAGTTAAGGTAAGCAAATTTCGAGGACGAAATTTTATAAGGTGGGGAGAGTTGTGACACATGTTCCTAACATGCATGTGCATTTCACGTGATAGCGCATTTCATGCACATGTTCATCTCATAAGCCATTTGGTGCGTGACATGTCATATTATTAATAATACAAGTATAGTTTGAGTGTAGTATAGTTCGCATTAGATACCTTATATGCTTGTGTTCCAATTAAGTGTGTAATTTGTGACCTTAAAAAAAAAAAAAAAAGTAAAGAGGAGAATGGATGTGGCAGTTAGGGGAGGAATGGCCCCTTTGGTTGTAGTTAGATTCATTTATTACTTGTGGGAAAAAAAATCTAGCTCAAGGACACCTCATGGTTATATTGACTTCAAGTCAATAGGGAACTTCTTGTTCTCTTTTCTTTTGCTTTTCAACGAGGGAAGAGTGGGAGAGCGAGATACAAAGAGTAGGAAGAAGAGAGAAGCTTGGGAAAAATCTGGACAAAAGGTAAGATTCTATGGTTTTTCAGTTCTCATTAAAGTCTGCATAATTTTTCTCTTAATAAGTCTTACTCCATCCTCGATGAATTTTCGAATATAGTTCCTGAATTTGAAATGATATGAGATTTTTACTGTGGGTACCTATACGTATTTTTTAGCTTGCGGAAACATTTCGTAATTTTAGTCAGAGTACAGAATTTATTAAAGGGAAAATTTCAAAAAAACCCCTGATCTTTGACCCGTTTATCACGTCAACACCGGACCTTTTAAAAACGTCAACTAAACCCCTGAGCTTGACACTCCGTTATCAATTTGCCCCCTCAATCGATTTTCCGTCCAATTGATAACGGCGAGTCCTACGTGGACACATGTGGGACCTGATGCCCTTTAGTTGGCCTCCACGTGGAGATGATAGTACTTAAAAAAAAAAAAAAAAACCCTGACCTTTGGACTAAATGTCACATAAACACCTGAACTTCAAAAAACGTCAATTAAACCCTTCACCTTGACACTCCGTAATCAATTTCCCCCCTCAGTCCATTTTTCGTCCATTGCTTAACGGAGACTCCCAAAATTACGTCGTTTTGTGGGTTTGTCACGGGCTTCCAAATTTGTTTGTTACACACGTTGTTTGTGGAGCCGGTTTCGGAGTCTCACACAAACGATCTGGATTGTTCAATAATTTTAAGATAATTATTTGAGTGGTCATGGAAAAAATCGGGCCCATCAAATATTAATAAGTAATTGATCTAATTAGTTTAATTTTTCATTTAGAATGAGAACCCTATAATTTGAAAGAATTTTGAAAAAAGACACAATTGTGCGCTCGGTATCCCTTTGATCTAAACCGTAGATATCATAGCGCTCGTTGAGATTAGCATTCACTTAAAAAATTATCTTGATTGGACATTAATAGGTATGAAAACGCAAAAATTATGAACTTTTTGATATATATCGATGTCCGATCAAGATAATTTTATTAGAGAATGATCCTCTCAACAAATAGATATCTACGGTTCAGATCAAGAGGATAACGAGCACACATTTGCATAACTTTTTAGAAAATTCTTTCAAATTATAGGGTCCAAATTCTAAATGAATTAGATCACTCACTTATAAATATCTGATGGGCATCATTTTTTACAAAACCACTCAATTAATTATTTTAAAATTATTGAATGGTTCAGATTGTTTGTGTGGGACCCTGAAGTTGGCTCCACAGACAACGTGTAACGAAAAAAATTGGAGGCCCATGACAAACGCACAAAACGACGTCATTTTGGGAGTCTCCATTAAGTTGGACGAAAATGGACTAATGGGGGGAATTGATTATGGAGTGTCAAGGTGAGGGGTTTAGTTGACATTTTATGAAGTTCAAGTGTTTGCGGGACATTTGGTCCAAAGGTTAGGGTTTTTTTTTTAAGTAGTGTCATCTCCACGTGGAGGCCAACTAATGGGCAAGGGCTCCCATAAGTGTCCACGTAGGACTCGCAGTTATCAATTGGACGAAAAATCGAATGAGGGGGCAAATTGATAACGGAGTATCAAGCTCGGGGGTTTAGTTGACGTTTTTAAAAGGTCTGGTGTTGATGTGATAAACGGGTCAAAGGTCAGGGGTTTTTTTTGAAATTTTCCCTATATTAAAAATGTTTTACCAAGCCGTTGTTAGATGAGTTTTGATGCAGTCAGCATTGCCACACTTCTCGGAAACGGGCATATTTTAGCCTAGGAAACTCGAAATTTCATTCCGCTTGATTTTTTAGAAACTAGACACATAGAGCTTTCAGAATATACAAGCCAAATATCCCAATTATTTCGGAGATATAGCTGTTTTTAGTTTTAAGTTTGAGAAAAATCTGTTTTTGTAAATTTACAGCAAGTTGTTGGTTTGTTTGGTGTTGGTTTAAAAATAGTTACCAAGCTCGGAAAATTTTGAATTTTTGATATGATGTTTCTATATGTGTCTAGTGTGTGTCTGGTAAAATTTTTGTAGAAATGGATGTGTAGATTAATTCTGTAAATTCAGAGACCATAAGGTTGTTATATTGTTTCATGCATTTCACTTGCATTTAAGCATGGGGGGTGAACGCGAGACTTATGGATGTCTTATAAACTATATTTTTAGGCAAGGAGAATGTAAGGAGGATTATGGTTACGTCTCCAGCTCGTAGAGGATAGAGTCTATAGTGAAGTTGGTCTTTTTGTCGGGTGAAAATGTACAACTTCTATGATAAATTGAAATGTTGTGTTTTTCAGAATTGTTTCGTGATTGTTACTGTTTTAGAAAAATCTTCTTATGTGTTCGAGTATATTTTTGGCAACATTTTTGTTTGGATGGATCAAGTGATTTTTGGTGGGGTGGAAAGAGAATTTTTATGCCTCTTGTGCCAATGTTTTAGTTTGCAAGGTTGGCTGCATTCGTGGGCTGTACCATTTGGCTGTGTACCAAAGTTTTAGTTTGCAAGCTTGACAACTTGCATTTGTGGGTTGTGCCATTTGTGAGCTGTGCAAGCTTAGTTCTTGCTTGCTTTTTTTTTTTTTTGGGTAAATAGGTTCTTGCTTGTTTATAAACAAGCATGTAGTTCTTGCAAGAACTACTAAATAAACAAGCAAGTAGTTCTTGCTTGTTTATGTGAGTTGGCAAACATTGTGTGCGTTTGCCGGTAAGCTTTTCTTACCTTGTGGGTTGCACCTACCATTGG